>CM060909.1:549775212-550975212 GCA_030737875.1 Allium sativum | reverse complement strand
CCCTTCTTTGGAGACCACATGCCCTAAGAATCTCACTTCTTTGCTCCCAAAATGGCATTTGAAGAATTTCGCCTTAAGCTAATGCGCACGAAGAGTTTTCAAAACTTCTCTCAAGTGTTGGGCATGCTCTTCTTCGCTCTTGGAGAGGATCAAGATATCATCAACAAAGACCACAACAAATTTATTTGGAAACTCCTGAAATACCCTACTCATCAAATCAACAAAATAGGCGGATGCATTCATCAACCCAAAAGGCATAACTAGCCATTCAAAGAAACCATCCGGAGTTCTAAAAGCGGTCTTATCTACGCCGTCCTCAGCCACTCTCAACTGATGAAATCCCATAGCCAAGTCTAACTGAGAAAATACCGAGGCACCAGCAAGCTGATCAAATAAATCATCAATCCTTGGGAGCGGGTGCCTATTCTTCTTGGTGTGTTTATTCAACTCTCTATAGTCAACACACAAACGAAGCGAACCATCCACCTTAGTTGCGAATACAACTGGAGCATCCCATTCAGATATGCTTCATCTGATAAATCCTTTCTCAAACAGCTTCCCTACTTGCTTACTCAGCTCCCTTCTTTCCTTTGGAGCCATATGGCGCACTAGTAATGCAACTGGCTTTGCATTGTCACTAGGTATATACGAAAATCGATCTCGCGCCTCAGAGGTAAGCCCTGTACCTCATCAAAAATATCATAATAATCTCGGACTACTGGAACAGATTGCAAGTCATTAATAGATGCATCAAGAGACTCTAGGAAACTAAGCATGACCGATCCTTGTAGGTTACAAGAAATTTTGAGGGTCCTCCCATGACAGGTCAGAATCCTAATGACCCTCCTCTCACAATCCAGAATGGCACCATATGTGGTAAGTCAGTCCATTCCTAGAATCAACCCATAGCCCATAAACCCGAGCATATATGCTCGCACTCAAACTCAACGCCTAAGACAGATATCCTCAAACCCCGACAAATCATAGATAAATGAGCCGAACCACCAATGGGGTTTGAGATAACTACGGGATCCACTACCATACTAGTAATTAAGTCCAGAGATTTAACTATAGAACTAAATATAAACGAATGTGAAGTGCCATAATCAGAAAGTGTTCTAATAGGTTGATTAGAAAGAGAAATTAAACCTTTCACAGAAATTTTTCTACCTCTATCGGGAGCACTGATCGTGAGAGCATGAACCTGCCCTTCAGAAACCCCTGTCCATTGACCTTGTCTTTGTGATCCTTATTTCTTCGGGCACTCTCTAGCGAAGTGTCCGACCTCTCCGCAATTAAAGCAAGTGTTCTTCCTTCTCTTACAGTCTTTGATCAAGTGACCTTCTTTCCCACAACTATGACATTTTCCCTTATCCTTGCCCTTGTCATTCTTTCCACCTTTCTTTTATTGCTGTTGTCGTTGCCCCTTCTTAGGCCACACCTTCTTATTTTGCGATATTTCCTCGGCCTTTAATTACTTATTTTCTCCCTTATTTTCCTCATGGATTAGGGCCATATCGACAAGCTTTTCAAAAGTGGTTCCCATTGGAATACGGGACATGGCTATCCTATGAAGGGTTTCATTTAGCCATTTAGCAAACCGAGACGCCTTCTTGTGCAGAGTATCCACCAATTCTAACCCGAACCTTGCTAGCTGGTTAAATTTATTCACATATTCTTTTGCCATCAAGTTCCCTTGTCTGAGTGCCAAGAACCTCTCCATCCGCATGCTTTTCTCACCTTGGGAAAGAAATTTCATTTAAAATCTTTGCCTAAAATCCTCCCAAGTTTCCATCGGACGTTGTTGGCTAGCTTTTTGACCAAGCCACCAAGGTCTACATGTACAAAGAAATTGTGGAACTTCACTCCTCTGGCCATCGAAGACCCGATCGGATCGCCCAACATCACCACAATCGCGATTGCCCTATGTCTCGCGATCTGATCCGTCCAACACTAGCTCGACCAGATCGAATTCCAGAAGCTAGAAAATGAAGATCACGACCTGTTCAACCACGATCCGAAATGTATGGATCTCGCGACACCTATCCACAACAGCTAATTTGACAATTTCTTCATCAAGATACGAACCAGTACGAGATCCTCGAAATGTGTGCCACGTATGACCACGATCCGTCTGAAGAAATCAGCTATAAATAGCCCAGAACTTGACATTTTTAAGGATCTTTTGGCAATTGAGAGATCTGACTCCACCATTATCATATCTCCATTGTTTCTACTTTGATTATCCTGAGATTATTGAGATAATCATAATTGTAAGAGTGAGATTGAGTGAAACTATTGATTGTACTTGCATTCAGCATATAATCAACTACATATAAAGTGGACGTAGGCTCGTTAACGCCGAACCACTATAAATTTCGTGTGTTTTTCTGCTTTTTCTTCATATTGTAGTTATAATTCTTCGTAGATCAGAACAGCTTGGGTGTTAGACCCAATTTTGGATCTAACATTTTGGTGCTTTCACTGAGAACGAATTTTTAGTACATTGGATTGTTGTTCCATTGTTTGGATACTCAAGTCCGAAGAAAACAGTCCAAAACTCCACTGTTTCAGTTTTTCAAGATTTCAGTGAAATTTAGATATCATGGCTGGAAAGAAAACTAAGGAAGTACGAGCTTCGCAGGCGAACGAAGCTAAAAATAAGCAATTGAAGAAAGTTTGCACAAGCAGCCCGAGGAAGAGGTCACGGATCGCCGAGAGGAGGGGGCGAAACGATCCGTTGAAGGGATTGCGACCCGACCAGCTGAAGGAGTTGCCACACGCTCCCATGACCTCGTCTCGAACCTCCCCATAACACTTCCGCGATCTGATCCCAGGCGGGCGCTCCGAGCCATCGAGGTAAGGATCCCGCGATCCAAAAAGACAAGCAGACTACGACCCGGCCCGGAAAGGAGGTTATGGATCGATCCTCCCATGCTGGCACTTCTGCTCGACCTGGCACAAGCTCTTTACGTATAAGAGAGAATGTTGGCGACCAATTTGACCCTTCTGCCCCGGCTATTGAAGAGGATCTCTCTCACATTATTGACATGTGGGAGAGATTATTTGACGAGTTAGCCACTCAGTGGCAATAGGGTTCAGTATTGCGACAGAATCTGACTGTTATGGACAGGCGAATTGATGACCTCATAAGGCAGAGGGTTTCCTCACCAACCCGTCTTCCTTCGCCAGAACACACATCCTCGTCTGAGGAGCCTCGGAGAAACCGACGTTGGCCTCCGCTAGAAAGAGCTGAGAACATAGAGCAACTTCGATCTCGGGAAGAAGAAGTGCTTAACCAGGGAACTAGCAATCGTAACTTGAATGAACCTGCTTTACCGCTGAGGAATGGAAACGTGGTTGACCTTGCTCAGAATCGACCCAATCCCCCCGCTCGTCGCATAGTTGACCTCGGCAACAGGGGGCAAGGAAGCTCCGCCCGAATCCCAGACTTTGTAGATGCACGTCAAAGAAATGCTAAAGAAGCCCATCGGGCAAGAAGTGCCGATCCTGAGTCCACCTTGATCCGGGCAGATGTTGAAGCAATGATCAGGGAAAACATGATAGCTAGCCGAGGGTATAAGGATGAAGATTGGGGCATAGATCGCAGTCATACGCCTTTTACCGATGATATATTGGAGGTCACATTCCCGAGATGTTTTAATATGCCGACAATGAATCGCTATGCGGGCAAATCTGACCCAATCCAACATCTAATGCGATATTCCTGGTCCATGAATGTCGCCGCAGCTACATACGAGATGAAGTGTAAGGCATTCCCTATATTTCTGGAAGATATGGCATTAGTGTGGTTTACCCACTTGCCAGCCCGGTCGATATCCAGTTTCAGGGAATTGAGTGTGAAGTTCGTAAACCAATTCCGCCTTCACGCTCAGAGATCTAAGAATGTGATTGAGTTGTCTCTTATTAAGCAGCGACCGTACAAAAGCTTAAGGTCGTACTTGGATCGTTTTAATTTAGCAGTCACAGAAGTTAAAGATCCGCATGAGCAAACTGTGTTAATGGCCTTAATTGACGGTGTCGATAAGGATACCGAGTTTGGAAGATATCTGGCCGGCAAACCACCTCCGACTAGAGAAATATTTTATGAAAAAGCTAATGTTCGTTTACGACAGGAAGAGATATATGCTAATCGAAAAAGGAAGGCTACTGATAAGGAAGATATCCAGAGCAATGTGGCCATCAAGCAGACAGGAGATAGCTCAAGAAAGGTTGAAGTCAATGTTGGGAATAAAAATCAAGGAAATGGTCGCCAACCGGGAAACAATAATAGCAATAATCGGAAGAGAAACTGAGGAAATGATTCTCAGAGAAGATCTCGACCTAGGCCATTTGAGAGTTTTACACCGTTAAATGATACGTTGGAAAATATTTTCCTGGATACCTATAATGTCCTTCCATATAAAAGGCCTCCCCCGAGAGAATCGACAGATAAAGAGCGTGAAACCGGAAAGTTCTATTTCACCAAATCCATGGTCATTCCACAAATGAATGCCGTCATCTGAGAGACCTGGTCAAGAGGCTACTCCGAGAAGGAAAACTCGATGAGTACAGGGTTACACCCAGAGATAGGGGCAAGCCGCATCTCCCCCAAACCAAAATCAAAACCAGAATCAGAATCAAAGCCAGCCTACTCCCCGGCTGACTGCTCATCAAAAAGGGAAGAACATCGTCATTAACACCATAGTAGGAGGGCTTCATCTGGTCGGGCACAGTTTTAGGGCAATGGACCAGTATGTCAATGCAGCTAAACAACCCTTAATGGCAGGAGAAGCTAGTAACCCTGAGGACATTGCTCCAGTCAAACAACAGAAGACAATGACTGATGACATCATCTTTCACGATAGAGATAGCATTGGCGTTCACTCCCCAACCGAAGATCCACTAGTAATCACAGCCGCAATTGGCCCGGCCATAGTCCATAAAGTTTTAGTAGATAACGGAAGCTCAGTCAACATTTTGTTCAAGAAAACGTTTGACAAAATGAAACTTGAGCCAAAGGATTTAAAACCATGCGAAGGATGGATACGTGGATTCAATGGAGCCTCAACTGCTCCAATGGGATATGTAGAGTTGTCAGTAACCCTTGGGGAAGGGGAGCGCCAGAGAGTAAGAATCCTTCCTTTTGTGGTTCTGCATGTCGAATCCCCATACAACGCATTTCTAGGCCGACCGGCCCTAGCAAAGTTCAGAGCTTGTATAGCCCCTTGGTGTTTATTAATGAAGTTCTCGACTGAAGCTGGTATAGGTATAACAAGAGGAGATCAAGTCGTGGCCCGAGCATGCTACATTGCAGAGTTGAAGATGCTCCGCAAAGGAAAAGATGTAGAGACCAAAGGCGCTTCCTCCCCGGCAAGGGAGGAAACGTTATAACAACTAAAGAAAATAACCATGGGAGAGTCTCCCAGAGAACTGCCCGAGGACATAGATCCCAGATAGGACGAAGAGACTGGGGGAAGAATGGCGACTCCCAATGAAACAACTGTGGATATTCCAATCGATGATGGAGACCCAAAGAAGGTCCTGAAGATTGGATCCCAGTTAGACCCTATTCGAGCCGAAGAGCTAACGAATTTCTTGAAAGCCAATTTAGATGTATTCGCTTGGACCTACTCGGATATGTGTGGGATAACTCCTTCGATCATGAGTCATTCGCTAAGCATCAACCCGAAGCATCCTCCTGTCAAACAGAAAAGGTGAATGCTTGGCCCAGAGAGGTCGGCTGCTTTGAAAGAGGAAGTTGAGAAATTGAGAAGTAATGGGTTCATTAGAGACTCAACATATCCAGATTGGATTTACAACCCGGTCTTGTTTAATAAGGCCAATGGAAAGTGGCGCACCTGTATTGACTTCTCGGACCTGAATAAAGCTTACCCAAAGGACAGTTTTCCGTTGCCAAGAATTGACCAGCTGGTGGATTCGACGGCTGGCCACGAACTCCTCTCTTTCATGGATGCTTATTCGAGGTACAATCAGATCCCTATGCACGTCCCAGACTAAGAGCACACGAGCTTCATTACAGATTTGGGATTGTATTGCTATGTAGTGATGCCTTTTGGTTTGAAGAACGTCGGTGCTACATATCAGCGATTGGTCAATAGGATGTTTTACAACCAGATTGGGAAAACGATGGAGGTGTATGTCAATGACATGTTAGTGAACTCTAAACAATCATCCGACCATACTGCCGATTTAGTGGAAATGTTTGAAATTCTCCAAAAATATGGAATGAAATTGAACCCTTTGAAATGTTCATTTGGAGTAGCATCGGGAATTTTTTAGGATTTATCGTCAATTCGCGTGGGATCGAGATTAATCCAGATCAGATCGCAGCAATCCGGAATATTCTGAAAACTAGACAGATTAAAGATATGCAAAGCCTCGCCGGGAAAGTAGCAGCATTGAGTAGATTTATCTCCAAAGCTATAGATAAATGTATCCCGTTCTTCGAATTAATAAAGCGAGGGAATCGCAACTTCGAATGGACCCCTGATTGTGTTGAAGCACTCCAGAATCTCTTGAATCATTTAGAAAAACCCCCGATTTGGTCCAAACCCGTAGATCATGAAGAATTATTCGTATATTTAGCGGTGTCATCCAATGCGATCTGTTCGGCTTTGGTTAGAGAAGAAGATAAGGTGCAAAGACCAGTATATTATGTGAGTAAGAAGTTGGCAGCATGTAACACCCCATGCCCGCTATGGTCACTCTCTAAGGGAATGCCATAACATCGGTGGAGTATTTTGAGTGAATATAGAACAGAGTAATTACAGCAAGACAGATATAAGTAATACTTGAAAATTTAAAACATCATTTCACTTGCAGCGGAAAATAAAACATGTCTGGTTACATCACAAAACCATAATAGGAGTCAAGTACAAATATCCATCATGATAAATAAAAATACATAATCCCAATACATGAACTGATAGCCATAAAAGAAAAGGGTAAGCTGAGCTCTACATCTAGGGTCCAAGCTCCAAGAGAGTAATAAAAGCAGCCTGATCAAAGCACACTCGTGCTGGGCCCACTTTGAGAACCTGAGGGTTGGGAAAAAAGATAAAAAAACAACGGGGTCAGACATAAGTCGAGCGAGTCCTATAACTTTAACAATGTAATCATTAAAGTAATAAGGATATGATATAACTTGGTACGGTGTGACTGGGGATAAATGACTACACTCAGTAGCCAATCAGACTTAGAATGAACTAAGATAATGATAAGGACGCATCTACCCACCCAAGGATAATTTCTATACTGCACCACACCAGTCATTCCTACTTAAAGGTTGATCCCTCCCAAGGACTTAGAAAATTTTACCCAGTAGTTTCGTGTACCCCTAGCTCACTACATAGGTGTCGTCTGCCCCTATCTCCACTAGGTATACCCACTACTCCCAAGCGATCGGCTCCCTACCGTAGATACCCGTGCCGGCCCCACAGTGGGGTGTATCACTCCCCAAAGTGGCAACCTGATATAATTAACGGTGCACAGCTTATATCTACACGATGCAACAACGTCTTACCTACCAGCCCGGGTCCATACACGCATATGAAACCCGTTGGACTTGCGTTGCCACCGCTAACCCATTTTGGCCTCTTATAGTCAAGTCCAGTACGCGTGTCCCGTCCTCGACATGGGTCGAGCCCAATAAGATACATATGTGTTACTGGTTGAAATGGGCCCCCACAAGCTACCTACCTAAGCTTGTCCCTTTTTCTAGTGCATCCCACTTAACCCTTTAATCATGTTTAATTACATGTTTCCACTTGGTTAAGTATTCTAATCGTATTTTCTATTACCACCCAAGGCAACCCACTAGATTTCCACATGCCACCCAAGGCACCCACTTAACCCCTCATGTCCCTCTACATGCTAATATGGTTAAGTGTTTCTTAATTAATTAATTAAGATCATGACCTCATAAAGACCTCTCACATTAGACCGTCTTTTATGACTGCTGGATATGCCGGTTGGTTCCGGGCAGACTTCTGTCATCTAGAGGGTCTAACCTCGTGTCTTTACTTTAATCACGTATTTAATTTATGACTAAGACCTCTCACATTGGGCCAATCATTTGTAGCCGCTGGATGGCCGGTCGGTTCCGGGCAGAGTTCCGCTACAAAGGGGTCCAACCTCGTGTCTTAGTTGATTAATTACACCTAATTAATCACCCCCATAATTAATTATCCCTAATTAATTACACATTTTCAAGAATATGGGTAGACCTAACTCAATAGGTAAATTCCCAATTCCATAGTGTGGGTAGACCTAACTTAATAGGTAAATTCCCAACTCCATAATGTGGGTAGACCTAACTTAATAGGTAAATTCCCAATTATGTCCATTCATTTTATGTTATGCTTAATCATAACAACTTTACACCTTTTTATAATCATGCATATTAACCCCATCGTTTCCCACATAATTCGTTTACATAACATGTCATACATAGGGACAACCTTGCGTATGTTATGCACGTCATAAAAAGAGACAAACTTGCATATGAACTTGCATATAAACTTGCATAAAACTTGCATATGAACTTGCATATGAACTTGCATAAAACTTGCATATGAACTTGCATATGAACTTGCATAAAACTTGCATATGAACTTGCATACCATGTCATATCACAAAGGCGAACTTGCATATGTTATGCACATCATAGAAAGAGGCTAACTTGCACATGAATCATGTCATATCACAAAGGCAAACTTGCATATGTTATGCATATCATAAAAAGAGACTAACTTGCACATGAATCATGTCATATCACAAAGGCAAACTTGCATATGTTATGCATATCATAAAAAGAGACTAACTTGCACATGAATCATGTCATATCACAAAGGCAAACTTGCATATGTTATGCATATCATAAAAAAGACTAACTTGCATATGATCTTACATATAAACTTGCATATGAACTTGCATGACACATCATATCATAAAAAGAGGCAAGTTTACATATGAACTTATAACATATGACAACCACAACTTGCATAATCCACATTTACATCCATAGCCTCCTAATATCCTATCCTAATTAGTTTAGCAATTACTTGCTAAAGGCATAGGAACTCACCAAAACCAAGATTAGCAAACTTATGAAGTAGAACTAGTTGCTAAATATGAAGAAGATGATGATTAGAGGTTGATTAGCTTGCAACTTCCTTCATAAACTAGTGGAGGCTCCTCTTAGGTTTGATTTTGGCGGCATGATGGCATCATTTCTATTTTTAGTATGGATTAGGCTTGCATTAGGGTGTATTTATAGGATTAGGGTGTGTTTTAGACCATAGGATTAACCCTAGGTTAGATTAGGTCCGTCAGATTTAGGAAGTCTCTAGAACACAGCCCAGCCCTAGCCAGAAAACCAGACCTGGTGCACCCAGGCCAAGTGGCTCGACACCCCGTGTCGACAGGCAAGTCGACAGGGCAGTCGACTCCCCAGTCGACAGGCCTGTCGACAGCCTTGTTGACATGGCTAGGGCGGGAACTTTCCCGCCTGGCCCCGCTGGTTGAAATTAAAAATCTGAATTTGAATTTTTAAATCTGTTTTTAACTTTGAATTTTCTGCAAACTTCATTGGGCCATAACTGGGCCATACAGACTCCGATTTACAAAATTTCGGACTCTATTTCGCGTATTTTTCCGAGACGAACGCAGTGACGCAGCCTGTTTCCCCCAATTCTCACATTTGAGATTATTTATTCTGCAATTAGGGAATTTTAGCACTAACTAAAATACGGGGTGTTACATTCTCCCCTCCTTAAAGGATTTCGTCCTCGAAATCTCTAAGCTAAGGAGAATGCATATCCTACCATCCAAACAACCATCTACTCAATCCATCAAACACGGGCATCCATTGTCCTTAAAACAATTTCTAATGATGTATGAGCATATGCAAAGAGTGTGTGTATATGTTCCCTATCTAATGTATGAACATATGCAAACCATGATAGTGCCATGCATCCATTATGTATGCGAGAGAACCCTATTGACACATACAATATCTACATGAGTGCACAATCATTCACTAAAATGCATCATCCATATGATAACACAATCATTACACATCCATAAATATAGCTCCCTACACACAATTTTATGCAATATGCAATATGAAGTGATTGAGCCGATCTAGTGCCTAGAGTGTGTATATATGCATCCACGGGCAACCACTAGCAACCACTTGCATCCACATGCATCCATCAAACATAACATGTCTCAAACACATGTTTCAACCATAGGTTTACCCTATCTAAAGGTCAAAGGTACTTAATGAGAGGACATACTAAAGATAAGATAAGTACTAGTCAAACGATAAAGGAGAAGTTAAAAGACATACCCTCAAAAAGGAATGGGTACAATGAATGCATCTTCGCTTCCGTCTCCCAAGTAGCGTTGCCCTCGTCTTCTCCCCATTGTACTTTGACTAGTTGAACTTCTCGATTCCTCAATTTCCTAGTCTCTGACCCAAGGATGCGGGTAGGAGCTCGTCGAATAGTCGCATCACGCTCTACTTCCACTTCTTTAAGCAAGCTCGGCTCTACCACCTCTGCGGTCTCATGTAAGCATTTCCTCAAATGGGACACATGGAATACATCATGTACACCACTAAGTCTGTCGGGCAACTCCACTCTATATGCCATCCGTCCAATTCTTTCATTAATGGGAAATGGCCCTACGAACCTTGGTGCTAACTTCCCAACAGATCCAAAGCGAACCACATTTCGTAACGGAGACACTTTGACAAAGACCATGTCCCCAACTTCAAACTCAAGATCCGTCCTTCTCTTGTCCGCATAAGATTTTTGCCTATCCTGCGCTGCTTTCATCCTTCTTCGAATCAAGTCAATCTTTTCAGAAGTCTCCCTAACCATAACAGGCCCAAGCAAAATCTTATCCGTAGATTCCCACCAACATGCAGGTGATCGACAAGGCCTTCCATAAAGAGCTTCGAAAGGAGCCATACCAATACTGGACTGAAAGCTATTATTATATGCGAACTCCACCAATGGAAGATGCTCTTCCCATGTACCTCCAAAATCTAAGATACAAAGCCTCAAAAGGACTTCTAGGACACGATTCACCCTCTCAGTCTGGCCGTCCGTCTGAGGATGATATGCGGTGCTCAGACACAATTGAGTCCCCACTGCTTCTTGCAAACTTCTCCAGAACTCACTAGTGAAGATAGGATCTCGATCACTCACTAAGCTAGAGTGTACCCCATGCAATCGAACTATCTCTCGAAGATATACTGAAGCTAGCCATGGAGCAGTCCTCTTGCTCTTCACAGGTATGAAATGGGCGCTTTTAGTAAGTCTGTCTACCACAACCCAAATTCCCGTATTACCCTTTTTTGATCTGGGTAACCCGTCAATAAAATCCATCGAGACGCTATCCCATTTCCATTGCGGAACTTCCAATGGGTGAAGCAACCCACTAGGTTTCTTTTGCTCCTCCTTCACTTGTTGGCACACTAAGCATCGAGCGACATACTCGGCCACATCTTTCTTCATACCGGCCCAGAAGAAAACCCTCTTCATGTCTTGGTACATCTTGTCCCCACCGGGATGAATGGTCATCCTAGAACGGTGTGCATCATCAAGAATAACCTTCCTCAAATCCTCGTCTTGCGGTACACAAAGTCTACCGTCTCTACGCAAGCACCTCCTATCATCTAGGGTGTACCTACTCAAATGGCTGGACGATTCCCCCCTTATGAGCCTCTCTACCAACTCAACTGACTGTGGGTCGTCCCTCTGTGCTTCTCCAATCCGCCCCAAAAGAGTAGGTCTGACCTCCAAGGATGCTAGCAAACCGGGTATATAGTCAATGGAAGGTCTGAAATCAAACATCGAGATAAATTCCAAGCTTCGTCGTTCCACGAACAATGGACTCAAGGACAACCTCTTTCTGCTCAAGGCGTCCGCCACCACGTTACCCTTGCCAGGGGTATACGCTATCTCGAAATCATAGGATGCTAAGAACTCCATCCACCTTTGCTGTCTCAAATTCAAATCCTTCTGAGAAAACAAGTACTTCAATGATTTGTGGTCAGTGAACAATTCGAATCTCTCACCAAGAAGATAATGGCGCCAAATCTTAAGCGCAAAAACAATAGCGGCCAACTCTAAATCATGGGTAGGGTAATTTTTCTCATGCACTCTCAACTGCCTTCCACCATAGGCTATTACCCTTCCCTCTTGCATTAAGACTGCGCCTAGTCCTATCCCACAAGCATCGGTATAGACAACAAATGGCTTGCTCCCATCTGGCAACACTAAAACTGGAGCAGTGGTTAAAGCTCTCTTTAACCGTCGGAACGCATCATCACAATCTACGTCCCATGCGAAAACAAGATTCTTCTTCGTTAAGCGGGTTAATGGGGCTGATATCTTCGCGAAGTCTTTGATAAACTTCCTATAATAACCCGCCAACCCCAAGAAACTTCTTACTTCGGTAGCTTTCTTCGGAACCTTCCAATCCTGAATTGATACTACCTTCGCGGGATCCACAGCTATCCCTTCCTTGGAGACCACGTGCCCCAAGAACCGCACTTCCTTCCTCCAGAAGTGACATTTAGAGAATTTCGCCTTAAGGCTATGCGCTCGAAGAGTCTTCAACACCTCCCCAAGATGTAGGGCATGCTCTTCTTCATTCTTAGAAAATACTAAGATATCATCCACAAAAACCACCACGAACTTATTAAGGAACTCCCTGAACACCCTACTCATCAAATCAACAAAGTATGCAGGGGCGTTCGTCAACCCAAATGGCATCACTAGCCACTCATAGAAACCATCCGAAGTTCTAAAGGCAGTCTTGTCTATGCTATCCTCAGCCACCCTCAACTGATGAAACCCCGTGGCTAAGTCCAATTGAGAAAATACTGAAGCGCCAACAAATTGATCGAAAAGATCATCTATCCTCAGCAATAGGTGTCTATTCTTCTTTGTGAGCTTGTTGAGTTCTCTATAGTCCACACAAAGTCTGAGGGACCCATCCGCCTTCGTAGCAAATACTACTGGAGCACCCCACTCCGATATACTTCGTCTTATGAACCCCTTCTCAAGCAACTCCCCTACTTGCTTATGGAGTTCCCTCCTCTCACGAGGAGCCATGTGGCGCACTGGTAAAGATACAGGTTTAGCATTATCCACCAGATATATTCGGAAGTCAATCTCCCGCTTCGGAGGTAAGCCCTTCACCTCCTCAAACACATCCGAGTATTCCCGGACCACTCTAACAGATTGCAAACTCTCGACCGAAGCGTCAAGCGATTCAAGATAACTTAGCATAACAGAATCCATGGGATTACAAGAGATCTCGAGAGTGTTACCCAAGCGGGTCATGAGCCTAACAACTCTCCTTTCGCAATCAAGAACAGCACCATTACTGGATAACCAGTCCATGCCCAAAATCAACCCATAGCCCGTGAAGCCCAAAACAAAAGCATCACATCTAAACTCAATGCTAAGTATAGAAATCTTCAAACCCAAACATATCATGGACAGATAGGTGGAGCCCCCAATTGGGTTTGAAACAACCAAGGGATCATCTACCAGACTGGTGTCTAAGTGCAGTGACTCAACTAATGATGATGAGATAAACGAATGCGATGCGCCAGAATCAAACAATGTTCGGACAGGATGATCAAATAGAAAAACCAGACTTTCAACGGAAATAGTTCTACCTCTTTCCTGAATCGGTGGAACCGCGAGAGCCTGTACTTGCCCCCTAGCCTGACCCGGTGCCATAAGAGCTTGCACCTGTCCTCCTGAGGTAGATCACGTCCTTTGCCCCTTCTTAGGGCAATCCTTCACTAGATGCCCTGCTTCGCCACAATGAAAGCAACCAGTCTTCTTCTTCTTTCTACAATCTTTGCTTATGTGACCTGGTATCCCACAATTGAAGCACTTCTTCTTCCCCTTGCCACCGTTGCCTTTCCCACCTTTGTTTTGCTGTTGTTGCTGAGGTCTCTTTTGATCTCCCTTCTTCTCGGGTGCCTTATTAGCATTGGGACCCTTCTCTTCTTCATGCATGAGTGCCATGTCAACTAGCTTCTCAAAGGTGGCCCCCATAGGGATATGAGTCATAGCCAACTCATGCATCGGTTCATTCAAGCCTTTCACGAACCTCAAAGCCTTCTTCTCCGGTGTATTCACCCTGTCTAGGCCAAACCTTGCCAATTGATTAAACTTGTTGACATACTCCTTCACTGAGAGATTTCCTTGCTTTAGAGTCAAGAATCTTTCCATATACAAGTTCTCCTCCGCCCTTGAGAGAAATTTTGCCACAAATCTTTGCTTAAAATCCGCCCAAGAGTCAACGGGGCTGTAACACCCCGTATTTCAGTTAATGCTAAAATTCACTAATTGCAGAATAAATAATCTCATATGTGAGAATTGGGGGAAACGGGCTGCGTCATTACGTTCGTCTCGAAAAAATACGCAGAATAGAGTCCGAAATTTCGAGAATCGAAGTCCGTATGGCCCGGTTATGGCCCAAAGAAGTTTTCAGAAAATTCAAAGTTAAAAACAGATTTAAAATTCAGTTCTAAAACAAGTTTGGAGCCAAAAGCGGAAAGGGTGGGAAAGTTCCCGCCTAGCCCCGTGTCGACAGGCATGTCGACAGGGATGTCGACAGGCATGTCGACAGGGGTGTCGACAGCCCTGTCGACAGGGGTGTCGACACAGGGTGTCGGCCCCGTTGATCTGGGTGCACCAGATCTGGTTTTTGGTTGAGTCTTGGGCTGTGTTCTAGAGATTTCCGAAATCTAAGGGTCCTAATCTAATCTAGGGTTAATCTAAGGGCCTAAAACACTCACCTAATCTATAAATACACCCTAAACCTACCCTAATCCATACTAAAAATAGAAATGATGGCCTCATGCCGCCAAATTAAATCTTAGAAGGAGCCTCCACTAATTTATGAAGGAAGTTGCAAGCTAATCAACCTCTAATCATTATCTTCTTCATATTTAGCAACTAATTCCACTTCATAAGTTTGCTAATCTTGGGTTTGGTGAGTTTCTATCACTTTAACATCAATTGCTAAAGTAAGTAGATTGGGTGTAATGAGACTTATGGTCTTGAATGCCGATTAGTGAGTTGAATCATTTGTAATGATATGCTACTCTATGTTTTCCTATGTTTATGCATATTTAACAAGTGGGTTTATGCATGTTTAATAAGTGGGTTTATGCATATTTAATAAGTGGGTTTATGCATGTTTAATAAGTTGGTTTATGCATATTTAATAAGTAGGTTTATGCATGTTTAATAAGTGGGTTTATGCATATTTAATAAGTGGGTTTATGCATGTTTAACAAGTGAGTTATGCAAGTTCATATGCAAGTTATGTGTATGATGTTATGTGTAGGTTGTTATGCAAGTTCATATGCAAGTTATGTATATGCTTAAATGCAAGTTTAACATGATATGCAAGTTATGCATGCTTATGCAAGTATGAGAATGCTTATGCAAGTTATGTGTATGCTTAAATGCATGTTTAACATGTTATGCAAGTATGAGAATGCTTATGCAAGTTATGTGTATGCTTAAATGCATGTTTAACATGTTATGCAAGTTATGAGAATGCTTATATGCAAGTTCAACATGTTATGCAAGATATGTGTATGATAATATGTAAGTTCATATGCAACATGTTATGCAAGTCAAATGTATGATAATATGCAAGTTCATATGCAACATGTTATGCAAGTCATGTGTATGATAATATGCAAGTTTGGGTTAAATGTAGTTGGGTTAATATATGCTCATATATGCAAGTTGACATCCTCTTAACCCATGACAAAGTTATATGCTAAGATTGGGTTAAACCCATGATATTTGTGATGGATCTTCCCTTTATTATGTCATGAAATGAGAACGATTTACGTGGGGAACGATGGGGTTAATAAATATGTTAATAAAAGTATGATTGGGTATGATTAAGCATACCATAAAAATAAATTAACATAAGTGGGAATTTACCTATTGAGTTAGGTCTACCCCATGGGAATTTACCTATTGAGTTAGGTCTACCCATGTTATGAAAAACTTGATATTAATTAGGGATAATTAATATGGGGGTGATTAATTAGGTGTAATTAATCAACTAAGACACGAGGTTGGACCCTTTTGTAGCGGAAGTCTGCCCGGAACCGACCGGCCATCCAGCGGCTACAAATGATTGGCCCAATGTGAGAGGTCTTAGTCATAAATTAAATACGTGATTAAAGTAAAGACACGAGGTTAGACCCTTTTGATGACAGAAGTCTGCCCGGAACCAACCGGCATATCCAGCAGTCATAAAAGACGGTCTAATGTGAGAGGTCTTTATGAGGTCATGATCTTAATTAATTAATTAAGAAACACTTAACCATATTAGCATGTAGAGGGACATGAGGGGTTAAGTGGGTGCCTTGGGTGGCATGTGGTAATCTAGTGGGTTGCCTTGGGTGGCAATAGAAAATACGATTAGAATACTTAACCAAGTGGAAACATGTAATTAAACATGATTAAAGGGTTAAGTGGGATGCACTAGAAAAAGGGACAAGCTTAGGTGGGTAGCTTGTGGGGGCCCATTTCAACCAGTAACCCATATGTATCTTATTGGGCTCGACCCATGTCGAGGACGGGACACGCGTACTGGGCTTGACTATAAGAGGCCAAAACGGGTTAGCGGTGGCAACGCAAGTCCAACAGGTTTCATATGCGTGTGTGGGCCCGGGCTGGTAGATAAGCCGTTGTTGCATCGTGTAGGTATAAGCCGTGCACCGTTGATAGTATTGGGTTGCCACTTTAGGGGTGTGATACATCCCACTGTGGGACCAGCACGGGTATCTACGGTAGGGAGCCGATCATTTGGGAGTGGTGGGTACACCTAGTGGAGATAGGGGCAGACGGCACCTATGTAGTCAGCTAGGGGTACACGAAACTACTGGGTAAATTTTCTAAGTCCTTGGGAGGGATCAACCTTTAAGTAGAAATGACTGGTGTGGTGCAGTGTAGTAATTATCCTTGGGTGGGTAAATGCGTCTTTACAGTTATCTTAGTTTATCCTAAGTCTACCAAGCTGCTTAGTGTAGCCATTCATCCCCAGACATTACCGTATGTCAAGTTTATGTCTTCTCTGATTACTTTAATAATTGTATTATTAAAGTTATAGGACTCGCTCAGACTTATGTCTGACCCCGTTGTTTTTATCTTTTTCCCAACCCTCAGGTTCTCAGAGTGGGCCCAGCACGAGTGGGCTTTGATCAGGCTGCTTTCATTTCTCTCTTGGAGCTTGGACCCTACATGTAGAGCTCCGTTTACCCTTTTCTTTTATGGCTATCGGTTCATGTATTGGGATTATGTATTTTTATTTAGCAGGATGGATATTTGTACTTGACTTCTATTATGGTTTTGTGATGTAACCAGACATGTTTTATTTTCCGCTGCAATTGAAATGATGTTATAAATTTCCAAGTATTATTTATATCTGTCTTGCTGTAATTACTCTGTTCTATATTCACTCAAAATACTCCACCGATGTTATGGCATTCCCTTAGAGAGTGACCATAGCGGGCGTGGGGTGTTACACGTGGTATCAGAGCAAAGGTTACCGGAACAGATAAAATTTTTAGAAAACTATTTTTCTAAAAACATTTTTGGAAGAGATATTTTCAAAAACATGTCTTTAAAGAGAAAAGTTTTTGAAAGAAAAGCATAATCCCCAATAGCCATATCTATATCCTTCGAATTCTCCGTTTTGAATCTTTCCTTTTTCGTTTCAGCATGGCTGAGGATCTTAACTTTCCGGAGGGTGTGACGGTACCAGTATGGTATAGGAGATTGATGGAGGCTAGGGCCACCACTGCGGGTCCAGCAAATGTTCCTCCACCAACCGTAGCACCCGATCTTCCTCCTCCCCCTCCTCCTCGCACGGATACTTTTGCTAAGACTTGCAAGGAATTTAAAGCTATGGGAGGGAAACCTTTTCAAGGATCTGAAACTTTCGTGGAGGCTAGAGATTGGCTTAAGGAGGTGGAAGAGTTGATAGATATCTTTGAGATGGAAGAAGGAAAGAAAGTCAAGTTAGCTGCTTGGTTAATGAAGGGAGAGGCCTCATTCTGGTGGGAGGTCACTAATGGAGAACGCCCCGTTGACTCTTGGGCGGATTTTAGGCAAAGATTTGTGGCAAAGTTTCTCTCAAGGGTGGAGGAAAACTTGTATATGGAAAGATTCTTGACTCTAAAGCAAGGAAATCTCTCAGTGAAGGAATATGTCAACAAGTTTAATCAATTGGCAAGGTTTGGCCTAGATATGGTGAATACACCGGAAAAGAAGGCTTTGAGGTTCGTGAAAGGCTTGAATGAACCAATGCATGGGTTAGCTATGACTCATATCCCTATGGGGGCCACCTTTGAGAAGCTAGTTGACATGGCACTCATGCATGAAGAAGAGAAGGGTCCCAATGCTAATAAGGCACCCGAGAAGAAGGGAGATCAAAAGAGACCTCAGCAACAACAACAAAACAAAGGTGGGAAAGGCAATGGTGGCAAGGGCAAGAAGAAGAAGTGTTTCAATTGTGGGACACCTGGCCACCTAAGCAAGGATTGTCGCAAGAAGAAGAAGACTGGCTGCTTCCACTGTGGCGAAGCAGGGCATCTAGTGAAAGACTGTCCTAAGAAGGGGCAAAGGACGGGATCTACCTCAGGAGGACAGGTGCAAGCTCTTATGGCACCGGGTCAGGCTAGGGGGCAAGTACAGGCTCTCGCGGTTCCACCGATTCAGGAAAGAGGTAGAACTATTTCCGTTGAAAGTCTGGTTTTTCTATTTGATCATCCTGTCCGTACATTGTTTGATTCAGGCGCATCGCATTCGTTTATCTCATCATCATTAGTTGAGTCACTGCACTTAGACACCAGTCTGGTAGATGATCCCTTGGTTGTTTCAAACCCAATTGGGGGCTCCACTTATTTGTCCATGATATGTTTGGGTATGAAGATTTCTATACTTAGCATTGAGTTTAGATGTGATGCTTTTGTGTTGGGCTTCATGGGCTATGGGTTGATTTTGGGCATGGACTGGTTATCCAGTAATGGTGCCGTTCTTGATTGCGAAAGGAGAGTTGTTAGGCTCATGACCCGCTTGGGTAACACTCTCGAGATCTCTTGTAATCCCATGGATTCTGTTATGCTAAGTTATCTTGAATCGCTTGACGCTTCGGTCGAGAGTTTGCAATCTGTTAGAGTGGTCCGGGAATACTCGGATGTGTTTGAGGAGGTGAAGGGCTTACCCCCGAAGCGGAGATTGACTTCCGAATATATCTGGTGGATAATGCTAAACCTGTATCTTTACCAGTGCGCCACATGGCTCCTCGTGAGAGGAGGGAACTCCATAAGCAAGTAGGGGAGTTGCTTGAGAAGGGGTTCATAAGACGAAGTATATCGGAGTGGGGTGCTCCAGTAGTATTTGCTACGAAGGCGGATGGGTCCCTCAGACTTTGTGTAGACTATAGAGAACTCAACAAGCTCACAAAGAAAAATAGACACCCATTGCCGAGGATTGATGATCTTTTCGATCAGTTGGTTGGCGCTTCAGTATTTTCTCAATTGGACTTAGCCACGGGGTTTCATCAGTTGAGGGTGGCTGAGGATAGCATAGACAAGACTTCCTTTAGGACTCCGGATGGTTTCTATGAGTGGCTGGTGATGCCATTTGGGTTGACGAACGCCCCTGCATACTTTGTTGATTTGATGAGTAGGGTGTTCAGGGAGTTTCTTAATAAATTCGTGGTGGTCTTTGTGGATGATATCTTAGTATTTTCTAAGAATGAAGAAGAGCATGCCCTACATCTTGGGGAGGTATTGAAGACTCTTCGAGCACATAGCCTTAAGGCTAAATTCTCTAAATGTCACTTCTGGAGGAAGGAGGTGCGGTTCTTGGGGCACGTGGTCTCCAAGGAAGGGATAGCTGTGGATCCCGCGAAGGTAGTATCAATTCAGGATTGGAAGATTCCGAAGAATGCTACCGAAGTAAGAAGTTTCTTGGGGTTGGCGGGTTATTATAGGAAGTTTATCAAAGACTTCGCGAAGATATCAGCCCCATTAACCCGCTTAACGAAGAAGAATCTTGTTTTCGCATGGGACGTAGATTGTGATGATGCGTTCCGACGGTTAAAGAGAGCTTTAACCACTGCTCCAGTTTGAGTGTTGCCAGATGGGAGCAAGCCATTTGTTGTCTATACCGATGCTTGTGGGACAGGACTAGGCGCGGTCTTAATGGAAGAGGGAAGGGTGATAGCCTATGGTGGAAGGCAGTTGAGTGTGCATGAGAAAAATTACCCTACCCATGATTTATAATTAGCCGCTATTGTTTTTGCGCTTAAGATTTGGCGCCATTATCTTCTTGGTGAGAGATTCGAATTGTTCACTGACCACAAATCATTGAAGTACTTGTTTTCTCAGAAGGATTTGAATTTGAGACAGCAAAGGTGGATGGAGTTCTTAGCATCCTATGATTTCGAGATAGCGTATACCCCTGGCAAGGGTAACGTGGTGGTGGACGCCTTGAGCAGAAAGAGGTTGTCCTTGAGTCCATTGTTCGTGGAACAACGAAGCTTGGAATTTATCTCGATGTTTGATTTCAGACCTTCCATTGATTATGCACCCGGTTTGCTAGCTTCCTTGGAGGTTAGACCTACTCTTTTGGGGCGGATTGGAGAAGCACAGAAGGACGACCCACAGTTGGTTGAGTTGGTGGAGAAGCTCATAAGGGGGGAGTCGTCCAGCCATTTGAGTAGGTACACCCTAGACGATAGGGGGTGCTTGCGTAGAGACGGTAGACTTTGTGTACCGCAAGACGAGGGTTTGAGGAAGGTTATTCTTGATGATGCACACCATTCTAGGATGACCATTCATCCCGGTGGGGACAAGATGTACCAAGACATGAAGAGGGTTTTCTTCTGGGCCGGTATGAAGAAAGATGTGGCCGAGTATGTCGCTCGATGCTTGGTCTGCCAACAAGTGAAGGCGGAGCAAAAGAAACCTGGTGGGTTGCTTCACCCATTGGAAGTTCCGCAATGGAAGTGGGATAGCGTCTCGATGGATTTTATTGACGGGTTACCCAGATCAAGAAAGGGTAATACGGGAATTTGGGTGGTGGTAGACAGACTTACTAAGAGCGCCCATTTCATACCTGTGAAGAGCAAGAGGACTGCTCCATGGCTAGCTTCAGTATATCTTCGAGAGATAGTTCGATTGCATGGGGTACCCTCTAGCATAGTGAGTGATCGAGATCCTATCTTCACTAGCGAGTTCTGGAGAAGTTTGCAAGAAGCAGTGGGGACTCAATTGTGTCTGAGCACCGCATATCATCCTCAGACGGACGGCCAGACTGAGAGGGTGAATCGTGTTCTAGAAGACCTTTTGAGGCTTTGTATCTTAGATTTTGGAGGTACATGGGAAGAGCATCTTCCATTGGTGGAGTTCTCATATAATAACAGCTTTCAGTCCAGTATTGGTATGGCTCCTTTCGAAGCTCTCTATGGAAGGCCTTGTCGATCACCTACATGTTGGTGGGAATCTACGGATAAGATCTTGCTTGGGCCTGATATGGTTAGGGAGACTTCTGAGAAGATTGACTTGATTCGAAGGAGGATGAAAGCAGCGCAGGATAGGCAAAAATCTTATGCGGACAAGAGAAGGACGGATCTTGAGTTTGAAGTTGGGGACATGGTCTTTGTCAAAGTGTCTCTGTTACGAAATGTGGTTCGCTTTGGATCTGTTGGGAAGTTAGCACCAAGGTTCGTAGGGCCATTTCCCATTAAGGAAAGAATTGGGCGGATGGCATATAGAGTGGAGTTGCATGACAGACTTAGTGGTGTACATGATGTATTCCATGTGTCCCATTTGAGGAAGTGCTTACATGAGACCGCAGAGGTGGTAGAGCCGAGCTTGCTTAAAGAAGTGGAAGTAGAGCGTGATGCGACTATTCGACGAGCTCCTACCCGCATCCTTGGGTCAGAGACTAGGAAGTTGAGAAACAGAGAGGTTCAACTAGTCAAAGTGCAATGGGGAGAAGAGGAGAGCAACGCAACTTGGGAAACGGAAGCGAAGATACGTTCATTGTACCCGTTCCTTTTTGAGGGTATGTCTTTTAACTTCTCCTTTATCGTTTGTCTAGTACTTATCTTATCTTTAGTAGGTCCTCTCATTTGTACCTTTGACCTTTAGATAGGGTGAACCTATGGTTGAAACATGTGTTTGAGACATGTTATGTTTGATGGATGCATGTGGATCCAAGTGGTTGCTAGTGGTTGCCCGTGGATGCATATATACACACTCTAGGCACTAGATCGGCTCAATCACTTCATATTGCATATTGCATAAAATTGTGTGTAGAAAGCTATATTTATGGATGTATAATGATTGAGTTATCATATGGATGATGCATTTTGGTGAATGATTGTGCACTCATGTAGATATTGTATGTGTCGATAGGATTCTCTCGCATACATAATGGATGCATGGCACTATCATGGTTTGCATATGTTCGTACATTAGATAGGGAACATATACACACACTTTTTGCATATGCTCATACATCATTAGAAACTGTTTAAGGACAATGGATGCCCGTGGTTGATGGATTGAGTAGATGGTTGTTTGGATGGTAGGATATGCATTCTCCTTAGCTTAGAGATTTCGGGGACGAAATCCTTTAAGGAGGGGAGAATGTAACACCCCGTATTTCAGTTAATGCTAAAATTCACTAATTGCAGAATAAATAATCTCAGATGTGAGAATTGGGGGAAACGGGCTGCGTCATTACGTTCGTCTCGGAAAAATACGCAGAATAGAGTCCGAAATTTCGAGAATCGAAGTCCGTATGGCCCGGTTATGGCCCAAAGAATTTTTCAGAAAATTCAAAGTTAAAAACATATTTAAAATTCAGTTCTAAAACAAGTTTGGAGCCAAAAGCGGAAAGGGTGGGAAAGTTCCCGCCTAGCCCCGTGTCGACAGGCATGTCGACAGGGGTGTCGACAGGCATGTCGACAGGGGTGTCGACAGCCCTGTCGACAGGGGTGTCGACACAGGGTGTCGGCCCTGTTGATCTGGGTGCACCAGATCTGGTTTTTGGTTGAGTCTTGGGCTGTGTTCTAGAGATTTCCGAAATCTAAGGGTCCTAATCTAATCTAGGGTTAATCTAAGGGCCTAAAACACTCACCTAATCTATAAATACACCCTAAACCTACCCTAATCCATACTAAAAATAGAAATGATGGCCTCATGCCGCCAAATTAAATCTTAGTGGAGCCTCCACTAATTTATGAAGGAAGTTGCAAGCTAATCAACCTCTAATCATTATCTTCTTCATATTTAGCAACTAATTCCACTTCATAAGTTTGCTAATCTTGGGTTTGGTGAGTTTCTATCACTTTAACATCAATTGCTAAAGTAAGTAGATTGGGTGTAATGAGACTTATGGTCTTGAATGTCGATTAGTGAGTTGAATCATTTGTAATGATATGCTACTCTATGTTTTCCTATGTTTATGCATATTTAACAAGTGGGTTTATGCATGTTTAATAAGTGGGTTTATGCATATTTAATAAGTGGGTTTATGCATGTTTAATAAGTTGGTTTATGCATATTTAATAAGTAGGTTTATGCATGTTTAATAAGTGGGTTTATGCATATTTAATAAGTGGGTTTATGCATGTTTAACAAGTGAGTTATGCAAGTTCATATGCAAGTTATGTGTATGATGTTATGTGTAGGTTGTTATGCAAGTTCATATGCAAGTTATGTATATGCTTAAATGCAAGTTTAACATGATATGCAAGTTATGCATGCTTATGCAAGTATGAGAATGCTTATGCAAGTTATGTGTATGCTTAAATGCATGTTTAACATGTTATGCAAGTATGAGAATGCTTATGCAAGTTATGTGTATGCTTAAATGCATGTTTAACATGTTATGCAAGTTATGAGAATGCTTATATGCAAGTTCAACATGTTATGCAAGATATGTGTATGATAATATGTAAGTTCATATGCAACATGTTATGCAAGTCATATGTATGATAATATGCAAGTTCATATGCAACATGTTATGCAAGTCATGTGTATGATAATATGCAAGTTTGGGTTAAATGTAGTTGGGTTAATATATGCTCATATATGCAAGTTGACATCCTCTTAACCCATGACAAAGTTATATGCTAAGATTGGGTTAAACCCATGATATTTGTGATGTATCTTCCCTTTATTATGTCATGAAATGAGAACGATTTACGTGGGGAACGATGGGGTTAATAAATATGTTAATAAAAGTATGATTGGGTATGATTAAGCATACCATAAAAATAAATTAACATAAGTGGGAATTTACCTATTGAGTTAGGTCTACCCCATGGGAATTTACCTATTGAGTTAGGTCTACCCATGTTATGAAAAACTTGATATTAATTAGGGATAATTAATATGGGGGTGATTAATTAGGTGTAATTAATCAACTAAGACACGAGGTTGGACCCTTTTGTAACGGAAGTCTGCCCGGAACCGACCGGCCATCCAGCGGCTACAAATGATTGACCCAATGTGAGAGGTCTTAGTCATAAATTAAATACGTGATTAAAGTAAAGACACGAGGTTAGACCCTTTTGATGACAGAAGTCTGCCCGGAACCAACTGGCATATCCAGCAGTCATAAAAGACGGTCTAATGTGAGAGGTCTTTATGAGGTCATGATCTTAATTAATTAATTAAGAAACACTTAACCATATTAGCATGTAGAGGGACATGAGGGGTTAAGTGGGTGCCTTGGGTGGCATGTGGAAATCTAGTGGGTTGCCTTGGGTGGCAATAGAAAATACGATTAGAATACTTAACCAAGTGGAAACATGTAATTAAACATGATTAAAGGGTTAAGTGGGATGCACTAGAAAAAGGGACAAGCTTAGGTGGGTAGCTTGTGGGGGCCCATTTCAACCAGTAACCCATATGTATCTTATTGGGCTCGACCCATGTCGAGGACGGGACACGCGTACTGGGCTTGACTATAAGAGGCCAAAACGGGTTAGCGGTGGCAACGCAAGTCCAACAGGTTTCATATGCGTGTGTGGGCCTGGGCTGGTAGATAAGCCGTTGTTGCATCGTGTAGGTATAAGCTGTGCACCGTTGATAGTATTGGGTTGCCACTTTAGGGGAGTGATACACCCCACTGTGGGACCAGCACGGGTATCTACGGTAGGGAGCCGATCATTTGGGAGTGGTGGGTACACCTAGTGGAGATAGGGGCAGACGGCACCTATGTAGTCAGCTAGGGGTACACGAAACTACTGGGTAAATTTTCTAAGTCCTTGGGAGGGATCAACCTTTAAGTAGAAATGACTGGTGTGGTGCAGTGTAGTAATTATCCTTGGGTGGGTAAATGCGTCTTTACAGTTATCTTAGTTTATCCTAAGTCTACCAAGCTGCTTAGTGCAGCCATTCATCCCCAGACATTAACGTATGTCAAGTTTATGTCTTCTCTGATTACTTTAATAATTGTATTGTTAAAGTTATAGGACTCGCTCAGACTTATGTCTGACCCTGTTGTTTTTATCTTTTTCCCAACCCTCAGGTTCTCAGAGTGGGCCCAGCATGAGTGGGCTTTGATCAGGCTGCTTTCATTTCTCTCTTGGAGCTTGGACCCTAGATGTAGAGCTCCGTTTACCCTTTTCTTTTATGGCTATCAGTTCATGTATTGGGATTATGTATTTTTATTTAGCAGGATGGATATTTGTACTTGACTTCTATTATGGTTTTGTGATGTAACCAGACATGTTTTATTTTCCGCTGCAATTGAAATGATGTTTTAAATTTCCAAGTATTATTTATATCTGTCTTGCTGTAATTACTCTGTTCTATATTCACTCAAAATACTCCACCGATGTTATGGCATTCCCTTAGAGAGTGACCATAGCGGGCGTGGGGTGTTACAGGGGCGTTCTCCATTAGTGACCTCCCACCAGAATGAGGCCTCTCCCTTCATTAACCAAGCAGCTAACTTGACTTTCTTTCCTTCTTCCACCTCAAAGATGTCTATCAACTCTTCCACCTCCTTAAGCCAATCTCTAGCCTCCACAAAAGTTTCAGATCCTTGAAAAGGTTTCCCTCCCATAGCTTTAAATTCCTTGCAAGTCTTAGCAAAAGTATCCGTGCGAGGAGGAGGGGGAGGAGGAAGATCGGGTGCTACGGTTGGTGGAGGAACATTTGCTGGACCCGCAGTGGTGGCCCTAGCCTCCATCAATCTCCTATACCATACTGGTATCGTCACACCCTCTGGAAAGTTAAGATCCTCAGCCATGCTGAAACGAAAAAGGAAAGATTCAAAACGGAGAATTCGAAGGATAAAGATATGGCTATTGGGGATTATGCTTTTCTTTCAAAAACTTTTCTCTTTAAAGACATGTTTTTGAAAATATCTCTTCCAAAAATGTTTTTAGAAAATTAGTTTTCTAAGAATTTTATCTGTTCCGGTAACCTTTGCTCTGATACCACGTGTAACACCCCACGCCCGCTATGGTCACTCTCTAAGGGAATGCCATAACATCGGTGGAGTATTTTGAGTGAATATAGAACAGAGTAATTACAGCAAGACAGATATAAGTAATACTTGAAAATTTAAAACATCATTTCACTTGCAGTGGAAAATAAAACATGTCTGGTTACATCACAAAACCATAATAGGAGTCAAGTACAAATATCCATCATGATAAATAAAAATACTTAATCCCAATACATGAACTGATAGCCATAAAAGAAAAGGGTAAGCTGAGCTCTACATCTAGGGTCCAAGCTCCAAGAGAGTAATAAAAGCAGCCTGATCAAAGCCCACTCGTGCTGGGCCCACTCTGAGAACCTGAGGGTTGGGAAAAAAGATAAAAAAACAAAGGGGTCAGACATAAGTCTGAGCGAGTCCTATAACTTTAACAATGTAATCATTAAAGTAATAAGGATATGATATAACTTGGTACAGTGTGACTGGGGATAAATGACTACACTCAGTAGCCAATCAGACTTAGAATGAACTAAGATAATGATAAGGACGCATCTACCCACCCAAGGATAATTTCTATACTGCACCACACCAGTCATTCCTACTTAAAGGTTGATCCCTCCCAAGGACTTAGAAAATTTTACCCAATAGTTTCGTGTACCCCTAGCTCACTACATAGGTGCCGTCTGCCCCTATCTCCACTAGGTGTACCCACTACTCCCAAGCGATCGGCTCCCTACCGTAGATACCCGTGCCGGCCCCACACTGGGGTGTATCACTCCCCAAAGTGGCAACCCGATATAATTAACGGTGCACGGCTTATATCTACACGATGCAACAACGTCTTACCTACCAGCCCGGGTCCATACACGCATATGAAACCCGTTGGACTTGCGTTGCCACCGCTAACCCATTTTGGTCTCTTATAGTCAAGTCCAGTACGCGTGTCCCGTCCTCGACATGGGTCGAGCCCAATAAGATACATATGGGTTACTGGTTGAAATGGGCCCCTACAAGCTACCCACCTAAGCTTGTCCCTTTTTCTAGTGCATCCCACTTAACCCTTTAATCATGTTTAATTACATGTTTCCACTTGGTTAAGTATTCTAATCGTATTTTCTATTGCCACCCAAGGCAACCCACTAGATTTCCACATGCCACCCAAGGCACCCACTTAACCCCTCATGTCCCTCTACATGCTAATATGGTTAAGTGTTTCTTAATTAATTAATTAAGATCATGACCTCATAAAGACCTCTCACATTAGACCGTCTTTTATGACTGCTGGATATGCCGGTTGGTTCCGGGCAGACTTCTGTCATCTAGAGGGTCTAACCTCGTGTCTTTACTTTAATCACGTATTTAATTTATGACTAAGACCTCTCACATTGGGCCAATCATTTGTAGCCGCTGGATGGCCGGTCGGTTCCGGGCAGACTTCCGCTACATAGGGGTCCAACCTCGTGTCTTAGTTGATTAATTACACCTAATTAATCACCACCATAATTAATTATCCCTAATTAATTACACATTTTCAAGAATGTGGGTAGACCTAACTCAATAGGTAAATTCCCAATTCCATAGTGTGGGTAGACCTAACTTAATAGGTAAATTCCCAACTCCATAATGTGGGTAAACCTAACTTAATAGGTAAATTCCCAATTATGTCCATTCATTTTATGTTATGCTTAATCATAACAACTTTACACCTTTTTATAATCATGCATATTAACCCCATCGTTTCGCACGTAATTCGTTTACATAACATGTCATACATAGGGACAACCTTGCGTATGTTATGCACGTCATAAAAAGAGACAAACTTGCATATGAACTTGCATATAAACTTGCATAAAACTTGCATATGAACTTGCATATGAACTTGCATAAAACTTGCATATGAACTTGCATACCATGTCATATCACAAAGGCAAACTTGCATATGTTATGCACATCATAGAAAGAGGCTAACTTGCACATGAATCATGTCATATCACAAAGGCAAACTTGCATATGTTATGCATATCATAAAAAGAGACTAACTTGCACATGAATCATGTCATATCACAAAGGCAAACTTGCATATGTTATGCATATCATAAAAAGAGACTAACTTACACATGAATCATGTCATATCACAAGGGCAAACTTGCATATGTTATGCATATCATAAAAAAGACTAACTTGCATATGAGCTTACATATAAACTTGCATAAAACTTGCATATGAACTTGCATGACACATCATATCATAAAAAGGGGCAAGTTTACATATGAACTTATAACATATGACAACCACAACTTGCATAATCCACATTTACATCCATAGCCTCCTAATATCCTATCCTAATTAGTTTAGCAATTACTTGCTAAAGGCATAGGAACTCACCAAAACCAAGATTAGCAAACTTATGAAGTAGAACTAGTTGCTAAATATGAAGAAGATGATGATTAGAGGTTGATTAGCTTGCAACTTCCTTCATAAACTAGTGGAGGCTCCTCTTAGGTTTGATTTTGGCGGCATGATGGCATCATTTCTATTTTTAGTATGGATTAGGCTTGCATTAGGGTGTATTTATAGGATTAGGGTGTGTTTTAGACCATAGGATTAACCCTAGGTTAAATTAGGTCCGTTAGATTTAGGAAGTCTCTAGAACACAGCCCAGCCCTAGCCAGAAAACCAGACCTGGTGCACCCAGGCCAAGTGGCTCGACACCCCGTGTCGACAGGCAAGTCGACAGGGCAGTCGACTCCCCAGTCGACAGGCCTGTCGACAGCCCTGTCGACATGGCTAGGGCGGGAACTTTCCCGCCTGGCCCCGCTGGTTGAAATTAAAAATCTGAATTTGAATTTTTAAATCTGTTTTTAACTTTGAATTTTCTGCAAACTTCATTGGGCCATAACTGGGCCATACGGACTCCGATTTACAAAATTTCGGACTCTATTTCGCGTATTTTTCCGAGACGAACGCAATGACGCAGCCTGTTTCCCCCAATTCTCACATTTGAGATTATTTATTCTGCAATTAGTGAATTTTAGCATTAACTAAAATACGGGGTGTTACACAGCAGCTGAACGAAATTATCCAAGGATAGAAAAGCTTGCGTATAGTTTGTTGATTGCATTAAGGAAGCTTCGCCACTATTTTCAAGCTCACTCGATTACTGTATACACTGATCACCCATTAAAACAAGTTCTTCAAAGGCTAGAGGCTTTGGGAAAATTAATTAAGTGGAACATTGAACTAAGTCAGTTCTATTTGAATTTTCAACCCCGGCGATCAATAAGGGGGCAAGTGCTGGCGGAATTCATAGCAGAGTTCACCATCCCAGAAGTTGACACAATAAGCGAAGAAGTCGATCCGCCAAGGCTGCTCCTCGATCCCAGTGCCTGGAAGTTGTTCACTGACGGAGCAAAGAACGATAGACGATCTGGTGCTGGAGTAGTGCTCAAAACTCCAGAAAAACGGCTGATGTACTATGCTCTCAGATTGGAGTTCCACGCCACTAACAACGACTCAGAATACGAAGCCCTAATTGCTGGTTTGAAACTCGCAAAGGAGTTAAAGATTCCGAAGTTAGACATCTTTTGCGACTCTAAAATAGTTGTGAACCAGGTCATAGGAAAATTCCAGGCCAAAAGTCCTAGGCTGATGTCATATTTAGAAAAAGTGAAAAAGTTGCTGGATGGTTTTGACCATCACACCATATCCCATATTCCTCGAGCAGAGATCAAAAAGAAGATAAATTGGCAAAAATGGCCAGTTCTGACAGTCCTAAAAATACAGAACTGGTCCCGATGGAAGTCTTACAGTCACCTAGTATAGATCAGATGGAAGTTGATCCGGTACTAGATGTTGAACCTGAAAGGGAGTCGTGGATGACTCCTTTGAAGAATTTCCTAATGTATGGAATACTCCCTGCGAAGAAAAGTGAGAGGCGTGCAATAATTCGGAAGGCCTCACGGTATGTGTTGCAAGAGGGAGTCCTGTATAGACAAGAATTTTCAATGCCCCTCTTCCGGTGTATTGCCCACAGCGATATTCAACGCGTATTGCAAGAAGTACATGAAGGCGAATGTGGAGATCACACGGGAGGCCAAACATTGGCAAAGAAAATAATATGATATGGTTATTTCTGGCCAACCGTAAATAAGGACGCGGCCAAATACGCGCGACGTTGTGACGCCTGTCAGAGATTTTCTAAGATCCATAGGGCCCCATCAAGCCGGCTGAAAATGGTGATGAGTCCGTGTCCCTTCGCTATATGGGGAATTGATATCATTGGAAGCCTCCCCATAGCAAAGGGCGGAGCAAAATTCGCTATCGTAGCCGTGGATTATTTTACCAAATGCGTAGAAGCAGAGCCATTAACCACAATAACAACCAAGCGAGTAGTCATCTTCATTGTTAGAAACATCATATGCCGATTTGGGATCCCAAGAATCGTCGTAACGGATAATGGAACTCAGTTTGACTGTACCGAGTTCATAGATTTTTGCCGGAAATATCACATCGAGAAAAGATACACCTCTGTGGCATATCCGAAAGCGAACGGCCAAGTGGAGGCAGCTAATAAAGCGATTAAATTTATCCTGAAGAAGAGATTGAAGCGGGCCAAGGCCATGTGGGTCGATGAATTTCCCTTGGCACTATGGGCTTATAGAACGACCTATAAATCGGCAACGGGCCATACACCATTTTCTCTCGCCTTTGGAACTGAAGTGATCATCCCAGTCGAGTTAGAAGTACCTTCTCACTGAGTCACCTATTATGACCCGATGACCAAAAATGAGTTGCTCCTTGAATCCTTGGACATGATCGAAGAGAAGAGGGACGAAGCCGATTTACGCGCCTTAAGACATAAGCAGCAGATAGCTCAATATTACAATAAGAAAGTCTGAGCATGAACCTTTGAACCCGGAGACTTGGGTCTAAAATGTGTCTTCCCATACTCAGAGCATATGGGTCCGAAATGGGAAGGACCATATTCCATCCTGCGAAGACTTGATAATGGAACCTTCAGGCTAGCAACCATAGATGGAGACGAAATCCCCAGAGTGTGGAACGCCCAGCATTTGCGGCCTTACCTGATGTGAAATCGTCAGTTTCATTCTTTTGTTTTTAGGACCATGTAAAAAGGCACGACTTGCCTAGAGTAGTCGGGTTACTTGAACAAAAGATTATAAAGTGGACATAAGTCATGATTCGACCGAACCACTATAAAATATCATGTGTCATTTACCTTTACTACACCATTACCTATTTGCTTTATCTCGATTAATATAAATTATTGTTATTTTTTGAGTCTGTCACAGATTATGCAGCAATATTGGAGCACCCAATGCACTGTGCCACAAGATGAAAGAGGAACCATAATCGCGGACCACAAGGTGCGGCAAAGTTAATCACCCCACGATCAAACTCTAACTCCCCAGAATCAGGAGAGAGTATAAAGGACGCGAAGATGACGTCCGCGAGGCGTGAAGGTGCACCATGATAAAACCCCTTGCCACCACTCTAACCCGCTGAAGGGTCGGGAGAGTATAAAGGCGCCAGAGATTTAGCACCCCCAGAATTTTTGCCCTACTGAAGGATCGGAGAGCAGACCTGAAACGAGCTCGAACTCTAACCCGCTGAAGGATCGGGAGAGTATAAAATTGTTAGAAATTTAGCGCTAAAAGAATCCTTTCCCCCCACCTCTCGTAATAAGGGGCAACACACATGACTCAAATCAGTCATTAATAATCCCTGGCCAGGCATCATATTACATGATTGATTGGGGGCATATACACACACATCACATCTCTGCATAGAAATTTTAAAATTTTGCTAATGCGATTCATGAATTAATTTCCGATTAGTTATAGTTTAAATATTTGTGGCTAATACGATAAATTAAAATTGCAGGTTCGCAGGTTTAGTTCCCCTTTTTATGAGACTAATTTGTCTTGAAAGGAAACTCTTGTTTATATCACGACAAGGATGAAAGTCAAGGTCAACCAAGATGAATCATCCCCCCATGCCGTTATGTTCGCTACTCAGGAAGTTGCACAGAGATGCAAGGAACTTGGAATCACTGCATTGCATATTAAATTAAAGGCAACAAAAATCAACTTTTATTTACTAAGATGCAGGGATACAAGATAAGATAGCTAAACAAAAGTGAGGGCCATTCTCATGATTACATTTTCTAGCCAGTGGAAAGTCTAAAAATCCTAAGAACAAAATATGAACTAATATCTGCATCCTACTCATGCTTGGGGGGGGGCTATTTTGGCTTCTTGCTCTTCTTCTGCTTCCCCGACTCCTCCTTATCAACATCCGAACGATCACCTTTTTTCCTCTTCCTCTTATCAACAAGAGGCTCTGGCAAAGAACTAGAAGATTGAGAGGCTAGTTGTTATTGATCAAGAGGTGAATCTTATGACCAACCCAGTTTTGGGATCGATTTCAGAGATAGGAGGCATGTATACTGGGTCCTCTCCCCCATTCATAAGAAGCAACTGCCTCTCTTCCTCAGCCTGTTAATCAGCCAAGGTTTCATCACCACTACCCTTTATTTTATCTGTAATAACAACATCATCCTCTTCATCCCCATGACCACCGTCTGTGTCCTTCAAAGCAGCAATAACCTCGGCATCTGCAGCAACATCAGTGCTGGGTACCATAGATGCCATGGTTACCTTTTCACCACCCTCGGTTTGCTTTGAAATCTCATAAACTTTAGCATCAGTGCCTGAGGGGATGTCAACTTTTTCTGCCTCCGCTTTCTTTTCTCCCCTTTTTCGGTCAATGTGTCACCTGTATTATGAGAGGCACATGTTAGTAACTCAACGGGCTGCTCCGTAGAATGGCGAAAAGTCATATCTGCTTTGACAAATTGCAGGGAAAATATGGAAATACCTTCAGCTGACTTATCATCTAAGCTTACAGCAGGAGCTCCGACAGCCGGAGGGGTTGGGAGCAAAGGAATCAACGGATCGTCAGGACTATGCTCCTCTACTTCAGAGGCTTTGGGTTCCGCCACTGAGCTCGAGCCTTCGTCAAGTTTGTTTTTGCCTTTGGCCTCAGTCTTCTCCCTTTCCACCTCTTCTTGGATTAGGCGTCTCCCCTCCTCCAAATCCTCGGGTTCTTTTCCTTTGAGGAGTCTCTGCATTAGCTGGCCTTCGTCAATCTCATTGACCTTCAATCGCTGCTTCTCATCCTCGACAATTGCATCCCATATGTTGGCAAGAGTAACGTGGTAGTCTGGGATCCAAGAGATATCTCGAGTTTTGATGACTTGGCCTAAGAAGTCAAATATCAACTCCCCAAAACCTTCTATTTCTTTTTCAGCTTCGGCAAGCTTGTCGGCAGTGGTGGAAGCCGATTCAAGAATGCTGATAGCATTAGTCTCAGCAAGAACCGCTCGCTCCTCAGCCTGAACAAGTCGGTCACTGAAGGCCTCCTTTTCTTTCTCCGCAGCCGCAAGATTGTTTTTCAAGTCCGCTCTCTCCTTCTCCCAAGCAGCCTTCTCAGCATCAAAATGACTCTGCGCTATCCTCAAATCAGCATTGGCCATTCTAAGATCCTCTATTTCCTTTTTCAAAGATAATCGTTCTTGGCTGTTAGAATCTAGCTCGCTATGAAAACGCTTTCTAGCTTCCTCCAGATCTGTCTTGTAGTTCTCTGCGTCTCGCTGAGCTAAAGCCAGACTGGCCTGCGCGTCTTCTAAGTCTTTTTCCATTTCGCTCCTGGCCCTGTCGTTTTCTCAATTCTCACCTTGGATCTGGCCGCGCCCGTTTCTAGGCGAGGATGGCATCTGAGAGATTAACGGCGTTCTTTTTCATTACCTTGTACTGTTTGGCTACATGGCACACATATCATATCACCTCAGTATCCTAGTCCCTGAGAACCGACTCAAGTTCCGGTACAAACATCAGCCTCTCAAAGAAAATATCGGGGAATTCCTTGTGCAATCGCGCCAATATAGCCTGATTTTCGGGGCCATAGATAGCGTCTTGTGCAACGAGACTATTGGAGTCGTGATCATCAGGAGTGACCAGAGCTTCTTTTCCTTTCTTCATGATCTTGCCCTCATCTTTATTTTTGTCCTCTGACTCGCGCTTTTTCTTGGCAGATTGGACGTGAGAAGGCGTACTTTTTGGAGGGGTTAAGTCCCTAGGAAGCTGCTTACCATCAGCCGGTGGCAGTGGACGACTGTGATGTTTCCCAGAACCATAACTGGAAGGAGACCAGGATCGGGTAGGATAGGTTTGAGGAGGGTCGCGAGGCCGATAACTATCCCTCCCTCGACTATCACTGCGAGCAGGATTTGGATGAAGACTAGATGTGCCTTCACGAAGGGAGCGATGAGAATAAGATCGTTTGTAAGTCATCTTACCTACAAAAGAAACAAATACACATTAAAACTTTGAATACAGTTGGTATAAAAGTGTGGAGTCAGATAGTGCATGTGATTTGTGCATCCCATATAATTCCCCTAACAGACCAGGGCCCGAAGTTAAGCTCGTCGGGGTGGTTTCTCGTTCTTCAACTGGAGCATTTGTTTCCTCAGAGATAGGAAAAAATGGCTCCCCTTCGAAATCTTCCTGTGTATATACATTGTCGGGTATAGGAATCTTGTTCAATTCCTTGAATAACTGCTCCTCTGTTAAATCATTGGGAGCTGCAGTCTCAACCGGTAGAGAGGCCCTTGAGGGGGAACCCCTCGGAGAGGCTGGGATTTCCTTAAGCTCGTTAGCACGGGCCTCATCTCCTCTATATACATTTAAATCTTCATCATCCTGGATAATCCTCGGTGAAGGACTCTTATGAGATTTAGTTGTCTCTTCTGCCTGTGACGTTCCTTCTCCCTCGACCGGGGGCACATATTTGTAAGGTTTGCCACCCGCACCAAGTCCAAATCTTATATCCAGAAGGCAGTGCCGGTGAAGATTATCGTCAGTAATACATTTCTTGATCCTTAGGAAGTCAGATTTGCTTTTGAGAAGAAGGGATAGTCGATTACTATACACCGAGCCTTCCGTCTTTGGAAAGGTGTGATATGCATAGAGAAAAGAAGCATGTTAGCGCTTCGATTTCTTAAACAGGTTATTCATTCGAAGGTTTAAAATTTACTTGATTTAAGCCATCTTCTCGCACACCCAGCCTGTCGCTTTATATAGAACCAATCGGCCTTGGGATCCCCTATGTTGCTGTAACCATCAGACAAGACCTTCCTATTGACTACCGACTCAAAGAAAGAAAAATTTGGGGTTTCTGTAGAACGATGCTTGAAAAGGTAATAGAATTTCAAGTCTTTAAACGTGAGCTCAGTTTGCAGGATTTCCGCATACGCGATGTATAAAGTGTTTAGGGCTGCGTAAGCATTGGGATGAAGCTGCATCGGAGCAATACCCAATCATTTTAAGGTTTCAATGACGATAGGAGGAAACGGAGGAATAGCGCCTACATAGCACATGGGTCGTCTGACTGTCATATACCCTTCCGGAGCCAGATGAGGTCTATCATCGCTTCCAGGTGTTCTCACATCATCCCAGGGGATCCCGTGTTTCAAGCAGATTTTCTTAAGTTTTATCTCATTTAGTTTGGAAGCTAAAGAGTCAGTGAATTTCTCTATTTCTAGTGCACCAGGAATCTCATCGGGAGCTCGGTCATCTACCTCGGACTCCTCATCAAGCGAGGTACTCTTAGATGAATCTGATGCCGTTTCTACCTCATATTTGGATTCAGAATCCTCACCATCTGGATTAATTGGAAGAACCTCGGGGCTGCGATGCTCAGACCTCTCGGGGTCCATCTCTGTTTCAGATCTTGAAGGTGAATGATTATCCGAAATTACTGTTTAGGCGAGTAAACATGAGAAATTAGAATATAATTACCCGTCCCTCGTGTGTGCAAGTGCAAGTGTGTGTTTGTGCATGAATAGGAAGAAAGCATAAAAATTAGCAAGATCATCGAAGTATTAGTTGTCATATGCAGTCAAGTTATGATGCTGTCCAATTCAGAAAGTTTCAAGGGCTCTAGCCTAACTGTCCATTGATATACCAGAGTTAAGTTGCATTGTTTATTTAAGGTTCATCGGATCGTTCATCATCTGGATCGTGACACGATGTCGGATCGTGGTACATCTCTGGATCGCGGAACGGGTACGGATTCACAGCGAAAACACTGACTCGTGGAAGAGTATTGGATCATGAACACCAGAACGGATCGCGATGACCTCTCGCGATCCACAATCCCTTGTCCTCTCGTGAACCAGTGACCCCCTTCATGACCACGACCCGATCCGTTCTCCAAATCCTACTCCTCCTATTTCCTCCAACCACGATCCGCTCCCAGGCCATCGCCACAATCCACTGCCTCGCCATTCTCCTTCATCTTTCTCCTCTTTCCTCCTCACCCACGATCCGACCTAACCCGCTCCTCTTCTTCTTCCTCGTTTCTCCCTCATCATCCCTCCATCTCTGAACTCAAACCGCTGAACCCATCAATCAAGTCGCCTCCCAAGCCTCGAACACCACAAAACACCGTCGTCCTTTCCTCTCAAATCAGTGTAAACTCAAGACAAGCGAAGAAGAAATCACATGGAAACACTCCTAATGTAATTACCTCTTCTATTTAAGCAAATAAATGATTTAATTCTTCGAAATTTACGGCGTAGGGACTGAGTAGGAGAAGAAATAGGCGGCGGCAGCGATAGCAAGAAAAAGAAGGGAACGTATGGGGAGGGGCCCGATTTGTATATAGGAGGAGGCGGCTCTTTGTCTCCCTTTCTTTGTCGCGATTCGATCCATGGAAGCCCACGGGCCACGGTCGATTGGAAAAGGCCCATCGGGGCTAACGATCAAATCCCTTCATTTGATCAGCACGTGTTATCCACTATGGTAGCGAACCACGCGGAACCAAACTCGAAAACAGCTATGAAACAAAAGAGGTGAAAATACGCGCAAGGATTTGAAAACATACTCGAAAAGCTGATTTTTATTTCCTCCAAAATTCCAGAGATAGAAATCATCCGAGAAATGGAGAAAAGATTGAAGATTTTACTGGATATTTATACCAATCGAGGGATGCGACTCTTTAAAAACGACGCGACGATACAAATGGGCAGACACGACCTCTGATTTGCGCCACTTCGTAAAAAGACAACTCAGAACTTTCGAAGCATGTTCCATCCTCAATAGAACATACTTCGAGGGGGCAAAATGTTGGCTAGCTTTTTGACCAAGCCACCAAGGTCTACACGCACGAAGAAAATGTGGAACTTCACTCCTCTGGCCGTTGAAGACCCAATCGGATCGCCCTACATCACCACACTCGCGATCGCCCCATGTCTCGCGATCCGATCCGTCCAACACTAGCTCGACCCGATCGAATTCCATAAGCTTGAAAATGAAGATCATGACCTGTTCAACCACGATACGAAATGTATGGATCTCGCGACACCTGTCCACAACGGCTAATTTGACAATTTCTTCATCAAAATACGAACCAGTACGAGATCCTCGGGATGTGTGCCACGTATGACCACGATCCGTCTGAAGAAATCAGCTATAAATAGCCCAGAACTTGACATTTTTAAGGATCTTTTGGCAATTGAGAGATCTGACTCCACCATTATCATATCTCCATTGTTTCTACTTAGAGTTATCCTAAGATTATTGAGAGAACCATAATTGTAAGAGTGAGATCGAGTGGAACTATTGATTGTACTTGCATTCAGCATATAATCAACTACATATAAAGTGGACGTAGGCTCGTTAACGCTGAACCACTATAAATTTCATGTGTTTTTCTGCTTTTTCTTCATATTGTAGTTATAATTCTTCGTAGATCAGAACAGCTTGGGTGTTAGACCTAATTTTGGATCTAACAGACGTCCAACTTGGGTAACTTCCCAATAAAATGAGGCTTCGTCTTTCAGTAGCCAGACGGCCAACCGAACCTTCCTACTATCCTCTACTTCAAAGATTACGAACAAGTCCTCAGTCTCCTTGAGCCAATTCTGTGCTTTTACGAATATCTCGTTCCCATGGAATGGCTTCCCTCCCATAGCACAGAAGTCTTTGCAGATCTTAGCGAAATTATCTGCTCTTGGAGAGGGAGGAGGAGGAACGACTCTAGCAGCTAGGGGAGGAACGTTCCTTAGCCCTCGGCAGGTGTCGTGGCTTACAGATACCTATGGAACCATCCAGGTATTGTAACGCACTCCAGGATATTAGGAATGTTTGATTTCCCAGACATGCTGAAAAGAAAAAAGGGAAGAGATTTAGACAAAGAACCGAAGGATATTACATATGGCTTCTTGGGGAATGTCTTTCAAAACAGTCTTTTCTTTTTGAAAATGCTTTCTTTTAAGACCTTTTTGAAAATAATTTTCAAAAACTTTTATCTAATCTGGTAATCTTCAGCTCTGGTACCAAGTGTGGAACCCTACGTCCGTTAATGTCACTCACAAAGGGAATGCATTAAGTCTCATGAAGCGTTACAGTAAACAGAATGGAAATATTACAAGACAGACATATATAATAACATCAGAATAAAAACTTTATTTATCATAAGATACCATGGTCCAAAAACATCATATGTCTTAAACATAAACGCCCATTACAACATAAAAGCTACTGTCTTGTACTTCAAAAATATCAGAGTACATAAAAGAAATAAAATACCCCAAAAACAAAATATAGCCATAGCAACAAGGATAGGAGCTTGAGCCATACATATCAGCGCTCTAGCAAAAGTAAGAAGAATCACGGTCAAGCCTGAGTGTTTCCTCCCTGAGAACCTAGAGGGGAAACGGAAGAAAGAAGGAGAAACAAAAAGGGTCAGACAATAAGTCTGGCGAGTCTAGTTACTTTTAGCAAGGTAATAAATAAAAGTAGCATGACAGGCATATAAAGTTGATAAGAGAGATCACTACATAAATGGCAGGTGTGACAAGGTAGACAGGATAAGGTGTATATGCTTCTCTAATGATTACTCTGCACTATTACTAGTATATCCAGAATGAGATGATCCCTTCCACTATAAGGTGGCAGACTTAGGCATATGTCCAAATGACCCTACTACTACCCTGATCGATCGGCTCCCTAATCCATATATACTATGCGCTTGCCCCAGAGTAGGAAGTATCACGTCCTAAAGTGGCAACCTCTCGCTGATATGCAAATCCCCATATCTGCAGGTGTCAAGGTCGTCTTATCCCCTTCTACCCGGCTCAGGCACGCACATGGCCCGATCGGTTTGCGTCGCCTACACCGTCCTCTATGTTTGGATCTCTTCAATCAGTCCAGTATGCGTGCTCCTTCTCCGATCTAGTATGGAGTACATGTTTTGATAACTACTCTGGGTTACTGGATGAAACGAGTCCCGCACAATATGATACAAGCTCTCCCCTTTGTCTTGTGTCCCCCACTAGGTTTTCTTTGGCTATGTATACCATTAGATGTCCTTAATTACTTAATTGTATCATTTCTACAAGTTATGCTTACCCTAAAAGGTGTCTTTAATTACATAACTTTCTTATTCTCCCTGGTCATGTATACCACTTGGTGTCCTTAATTACATAACCTTATCGGGTTAAGTTTGTGGGCCTATATGTAAATATTACCCACCCCCTCAGATTTACTTAACCCACCCACTATCCAACCAATTTTACTTAACCCTAAATTTAGTTCATAATCATACAATCCCAATGGATTAGATTAGGTTAAGTAGTCTAATCCATTACCATGTCCATTTATGGTTTATAATGGGCTAGACCTCCCATATTAGGCCTACAACTTTTGGATGCTGGATATGCCGATCGGATTCAGGCAGTCTTATTCCACAAGTTGGGCCTAACCTCGTGTCATAGCCCGTCTCGTATTTGTGCACTTAGACCTCTCAAATTAGGTTCAACATTAGTGGCTGCTGGATATGTCGGTCAGTTCTGGGCAGACTTCCACCACTAATGCAACCTAACCTCGTGTCATAAATGCCATTACAATTTCTAATTGTAATCCTAGGCATTCATTATTAATTAATCAATTAATTAAACCTATGCTTTTATAGGTCTTAATTACCATTTTACCCAATAATTTGAATTATATGTCCAATGATGTTTATATTCAAATTATGCCAATATTAACCTTTTTCCTCCGTTCCTTAACTGGCGCACTCACAAAATTGGCGGCATGCCTAGGCTAGATAATAGCCTAGTCATAAATGATAAAAGGGAAAAATAATAGGAATATAACCAAAGTGATTGTTTTAACATAGCTTGGCAGAAACATAAACTAGCATTGTGATAAGGTGGACATATGAGCATAAATCCAATGAACTTGTAGCAATTACTAGTTCTAAAATAATTATGATGTCATACTGAGCATAATAAGATCTAAATTAACCATTTAGATGTCTAACTATTCCGATCTGACATAATAGGCACAAGATGATAAACTAGATTTGATTAACAATTTAAATGTCCATACAATTTAGATCTAATAGTTTAAAAGTAAATCTACACAGTTAAGGTTTAAGATTCACATCATGGCATGTCATAGAAGTTATAATAGATTTGTCTAGATAGAGGATTAGATCCAAATCCTAATCAATTAAGAATGTCATATTATTACAATGTACAATGGAACGGATATAATTTAGGCATATGAACAAATACAAGTCATAGTCATTTCATATTTACTTTTAGATATTCAAATCTAAAAGTAACTAGGGACTCACAGAGTTTGGATAAGAAGACAGAACTAGAAAAGATTGGATCTTGAATCTCCAATTGATTTGCTTTAGTTGAAGAAGATAACGGATCCAGATCAGTTCAGATACCGGTAGAGTTTGGCCACCATGAATTCTCAATGAAGAAATCAAGAGAAATGACCACGTATATATGGCTACTAAACCCTCTAAAACCGACTGCCACATCATCCCCAGGGGTATCGACACCCCTGTAGGTGGGTCGACCCCGGTGTTGACACCCCTTAAGGGGGTCGACCCCTGTGTCGATATGTAACGATCAAGAATTTTTAACCAATTTAAAATTGGAATATTCATTACTTAATTTAAATTTAAATTTGAATTTGACATAAATATATATATGGTAATTTTGACAAGTTAAATGAAAAATATAAATTTAAATATAATTGCAAAGATATGATAAGTAAGATTTGATGATATATTTTGTCAAAACAGGACTTTTGTCATTACGAATTGTCATTATATTTTGTTGAATCAAATTTTGTTAACACAAATATAATAACATAGCAACACAAATAAGTGTTTAAAATTTGTGACTTAAATAAGTGTTTCAAGTTAGTAACACAAAATAAGTGTTAGAAATAATGTCGCAAAATGATTTAATATGAATGTAACATGTGTCCTAAAGAGGTGTCACCACTTTATTCACTTAAGGAATACGTGTTAACATGCATGAATCAAAAACATAAGGAAAGGACATGTGTCCTATGAGGTGTAAGCTCCTTATACTTTTAAGTTTCCTATATAAACCCGCCTTAACCTTCTCTTTTCACCTTCCTTCTCCATTTCTTGTTTCTTCCATTTTCTTTCATCCTTCTCCCCATCTTATCCATGGCTTCCTAAGCCATTCACCTCTCCTCCTCCTTTCACCATTTTAGCTTAGCCTTTTTCCTCCTCCCTCATTAAAAACTCGGCCTCCATCGCCACCACCACCACCTTGCCAAAGTTCGTCCTCCTCTTCTTATAAAGAGATAAGATTAATATATTTATATATATATATATATATTGGCAAAGAAGATGGTGCGCGGAAATATTGTCTGAGGGTTCATTCAGCTAGGCACGCCTACCGTGAAGATTTGGAAAGCTGTTAGGTGAGAACTCTTTAACCACGGTTTATATATTTAATTAGTAGCTAGACTAATTTAAATATAGCGATGAATTATTATTGGTTAATGATGATTGATATTTGTTGTGATGGATGATGGATGCGATGTTTAGAACACACACTATTAAGCGTTAGTGTTATAACGCTTGTGCACAATTATAATTTATTGAATCATGTTGATGATGGTTGCTATGGATGTTTAAATGGTTGTTGATGTTGTTTTGCACACACTATGACACAACAATTATGGTATCACATTGGTGATCGAAAAATCTCCTTCATAATTAAAAGCAATATCATTATTGAAATTGAAGGTTAATAATTGGAAAAGACCATATGTATGAACTCATATATATTGTTAAAGTCCTTTAAATGAATAAATAAATATCGGAACATTCTAGGATGACAGAAAGGATAATGTCTAGGCTTGGGTCTGGAAATGAAGTTTCCTACTCTCCCTAGCTATTCCTAACTGATCCAACTAATGGGAAGGTTAATTTGAAGTTATTTGAATTTAGAAATGAACTGGAATTTATGAAAGTTGAATTTTAGATCCAAAATAATTTGGAAAGTAAATTTAAATGATTTAAAAAGGGTTATATAAGGATATAATGGTTTTCTAAGATATTTTGAAGTATCGTAGAATAATGGTTATTATGGTAAAAATATAGCTTGTCGCATAACGACAATTTACGTATTTTAGATGCAAACTTTAAACGCTTATAACTTTTGCAATCTAAATCGGATTTCCATAAAATAAAAAATGATTGATTTCCATTAACAAGAACTTTCAAATGAGTGAAAGCAGATTTTAAATTCGAGTTATAATTTTCAAGTTATGTTTGAAACCGTTTTGGAAAGATCGATGTAAGAACAATTGCTGACCATAACTATAAACAGCTATTTTTAAATGTTTTAAAAAATATGGAAAATATTTGTAAAATCATTACAAATTATGAAAAGGTGTTTCGAATTGTAAAGTTTAATTTTTGGCTAAGCTAAACGATATTTTGATTAAAATAGTTAAGATAAATGTTTTGCAATGCTTTTGTAACACTTTTAATTGCTATTGTAACGCTTTCTTTGAAAGCAATCTATTTTGAAGTTTTAAACCGTAAACTATTTTCCAAACTATAAGTAATGATTTGTGAAATGTTTTCAAAAGTTTAAAAGTATTATAAATATTTTATATGGAAATTAAATTGATATTAATATGGGTTTTCAATTTTAAATAATTGGATATGGTTGGAGATAAATCTTCGGATGTTTGATATTAATCCGGTAGATGATGATTCTTACTATTTGAGGAATTTAAAAGGTAGTTCACCATTATTCCGCTTAGTGTGAGTAGGATATCGAGATTAATATTAAGTATAAGTTGATGGTATTTCTATCCAGATCTAATGTCAAAGAGTTGGATAAATCTTTTAATTAAGATACGAGTTTCCTAAGTTGACTGGGATAAGTTGGATAGAAATAATCTTCAGATATTTGATATGAAATTCTATGGAAAATGGATTTTGATAACAAGTTATCAAACAGAAAATTAATTAAGCCTTTAAGGCTAAATTATCTTTGATTTAAGGGATGTGTTTTAAAAGAGAAAGGTTAAATACATATTTTGTAATAATTTGAGAATGGGTTTAAAGAAGTTTAATTTTGACAAAATCCAAGACGGAAGGAGATTGGTAGAAAGCCTGTGTGTTCTATAATTGTGTTTTGAAAAAATTACGCTTATTATTTGGGAAGGCCGGGATCGGATTTATGTCCGAAAACCATTCCAAGTAATAATACGATGCTATGGAGCAATTGAAGACATTGTAGACGACATTGAAGACCGGGACCCTTCATGTCGTAAGGAATACTTGCTGAATGTCTCGAATGGGTCGCTCCCATTTGCAGATGGATTTTATATCAGTTAAGCGGAAAGAAGCCCGAACGTATGTGAAGGAATTCCGGATTCTGGTTTCGTTCAGACCCAGAACGGACTTGTATGGATTGTGTGTCTGACATTGTAATTGACTGTGTTGCACTGATCTTTGTTAAATATATATCTGCTTGGTGGCAGAGAATTTATTCTCTTGCTTAACACCCTTCTCTAAGACGTATGAGCTTAGAGATTATATATTGATGGAAATCAGTGATGCGTAGTGAATGGACAATGTGGCATACTTAAGTTATGAGATGAGCTATGGATGATCAAAGCATGGCTTATTTAAGCGTAGCTTTGTGTATATCGTGACCTCGACGAACCTCACACCCCGGATTGATGATAAACTGGTGGTCAGATTTTTATATTTGTTTCGTATGTTCGGTGCACCGGGATGTGATGATGAAAGGGTACTGCGAAGTCCCCAGTCTGGGACGCTATTTATTGGGTACTCTGATTCATGTATGGTGGGTTAGTATAACGGAGTACGAGTCTGGACGTTATCCACGAGTACTAGGATGATGCGCGCAATCAAGTTTGTAAGCCCACGAATGATCTTTCGTACCAGGAACCATCATGTTCGAAACCCAATCTTCACTGCGAGCCCATACGATTTTGATTGTATAGCCTGCTGGTTACCAGTAGGATTGTCAGTATAATGGGATGGGGGCATTATGCTGGCTAGGATTAATACATTTATTTGCAAAAAGGTTTTTCACACTATATATAATAATAAAAGAAGATTTTCACGTATGATTGCATTTTTGGTTATCATAAGGCAAAACTCGCCCATCTGGTGTGCGCTTGCATTGTGTGATGTGGGATGAGCTTATGATAACTTCATTTTTCAAAAAGTCATTGCGAATTTCTATGCACTGGTATCCACATGGAGTAAACCCGTTCCGCATTAGCGGCGTGGTCCAGTGAATTACCTAACTTTAAAATAAACCCTAAAAACAACTGTTTTGAGTTCTCACACCAGTCCAACGACTGACCTGGAATTTATTCTTCCCTCACTTAAACTTTGGGTGCCCATAATTTTTACATGGGCAGCCTAGTAGTTTGGTTCGCAGATTTAGCCTTGGAGCTAGTTGGAGCAGGATTCTGGTGTTAGCTGGAGCTATATGTTTTGGAGCATTCGCATTCTTCCGCTGAGTAAGTATCTCCTCCGCTGTGAAATCAATGTACTCTGATGTATTCCTTGTAACTCTGATGCTATATTATTGTAGCGAAATGAAAAGTTCTGTTATTTTTTGTTCAAATATGTAAGTACCCCTAACAATCTCTCTTTCTGAACGGTTTAAGTTGGTTTAATTACTGGCGAAAACCGAGCAAAAAGCCGGGTCGTTACACGATACCCCTCTTGGGGGGTCAACTCCCTAGAGCGGAAAAACTACTGTTACTTTTTCTTTTTCAAATTCTAATGGTTTTGGATAAGATTCTGATTCATCTCTGACCCATATGTGTGTGTACATATATGTGTGTGTGTGTGTATATATATATATCTTCTGTGCGTATATAAACTTAAAACCCTTATAACTTCTTCATACAATGTTCGTTTTATGCAAACCATATGTCTACCCTAACCAGAATTCCGAGACGGACGTAATGGCATAGTTTGTTTTCCTTAATTTTGAATATTAAATTAGTTATTACTTAATTTATCCGCTTTTAGTGTCGTTAAAAATACGGGGTGTTACAATACTGGTTTCGATAACTCCTACGTCTAGTCCCATGCAACACTGGATTGCGCAGAGTTTTATTATTATCAATATCCAAGTACAACCCCATGATTTGACGGCTACAAGGTTAACACCGCACCAAACACCCTTGATTTCACTGCTACATGGTCAACATCGCTCCCTTTCCTTGATTTCAGGGCTAGAGGAAACACACCCTTTCCCGAACAATTCCAAAATGATTACAACAGCCCTATAACTCTTCAGTAGCACTTCCAAATTGATAGTAATAAATAGAGATTGAGAAGAAATGAAGTTTTATATAATTTTAGTAGAAATCAGCAAAGTATAAGTATGGAAATTTAGAAAATGATGTATTTTTGTAGTGGTATGAAAAGGTGTAACGACCTATATTTTCAACGATATATAATTAATTTATTTAATTATTTAAATAATGATTTAGAGAATTAAATGGTTGTTTAATTAAATTTGATTATTTAATTAAAATAAATAATAGAATAATATATTTATTTCTGAAATAGTCGGAAATAGTGAGTTGAAAATATAATGCGAACTGGACAATTCAAAATATATATAGTTCAATTTGGAATTAAATTCGAATAACGAATATATTATGTAAACAACGGTTGAACGTATAATTATAATATAATTAAAATCGAGCTCGAAATGGCGTGGCAGTTCGCTATTTGGCAACTCGAACTTCAACTGAATATATAGGGTCCGTTTTTAAATCGGATTTCTGTGAAACAAGAAACGTTAGGAGCTGGTGAAGTATATTTTTCTAGTGGATGAGAAAAATCAGGATTTCGTCGTGTAGATTTTGATTTATGTCCAAATCAAATTTTAGAAAAGTCGCTATGGAATTCCTTTATAATTTATATCCATTTATTTATATTTTAAAAAGGATTTAAATATAAATCGAATACCGATATAACTCTGATGATGGAATATCGAGTTATAAATCCAATTGGAGCTGTATGATATTCTATTGTGAATATATATGATAATATATATCTATTTATATTTAATTTAATTGTTTTTAAATATATTCATATATTTAAATGGGTTATTTAGAGCTTTAAAAATAGCCAGTTTTGCAAACGACCCCCGTTTTCGACGAAACCAATTTTGTTGGATTCGCAATATTAAATTATTGTTAAATTCCAAGTTTCGTGATTTTAGGGTCAGTGTGTGGCCATACGGATTTTTAATGTGAAAAAACAGTAAGTATTGTGACAGTTAAACTGTATGAGAAAACGAAGTCGGAATTCGACGAAACCAGTTTCGTTGGGTGTGTAATGTCGAACTGTAGTTGCATGTCCATTTTCGTCGAATTTGGGTGCTGTATGTGATCACGGGGATTTTTAATGATAAATGCAAATAGCGGTTGATTAAAATGAAATATAAAAATCGAATATTTTTTTTATAAATCTACTATAAATTCACTACATCCCTTTCTAACCCCAACCCTTACTTTCTCTGGTCAAAATTCTAAGCCGCCAATTTTCAGTTTTCCAGTAAAACAAATCGCAAGTTATAAAATCCTAAATAAATCATAGAAATTCCTAAAAATCCTAATGTATGTATAATTGGGGTCGTATCAGGGTATACTTCAATCCAGTATGAATTAGATGGGTTCGAACAACATTTGTGTTCGCTGGAAATATGACAGGCATGATTTTTGGGGCATAAAATCTTCGAGGAAAGAAATTAAGTTCAGAATCGGAATAGCATGAAAAATAGCATCTAATAGTGTAGTTTGAAGAGATTTCGTACTTCCTTATGTCGCGAGTCTCACCTGATGACATCGTGAGTAGCTATGAATGCGAGCAGCTAAGATGGCGTCGAGTACGAAATGAAGGTGATGGGGAGAACGATCTCGAGGAGAGAAAGAAAATGGTGTTGCTGGTTTTAAAATCGTGAAAGAATGGAAGAGTAAAGGGCGGTTGAATTGTGTTAATGGCCAGTTGATTGGGAGCAGGCATCGGTTTTGAAGAAGATGGAATAGGAGCGGATGGGTTTAAGGTAAATGGGCTTGAAGAGGGTAAGGCCCAGTAAGGTTCAAATCAGAATAACTTATATATTTAAGATGCATATAACTTGTTAAACACATAACTTATGCATATGGTATTGGAATTGGGCAAAACAGGATCCGATGGGATCGTATGGACGGTGGCTACGTAATGAAACTGACTGGGAGTGAATTGAAGTTCGTTACAATTTATAGCAAAATAAATTTTCTGTCTGAATCGAGCGATGGTAATCGTTATTAACGATGATCGTCCAATGTGAGTAAAACTCACCAACTCTACCAGTTCATATTTTTATAACGTATTTTTAGAACTGATAAATGTGGATTGATTGCTATGTATGGACTGTTCGGTTGAATAGCTAAGTAATTGGTTGAAATTATAGATCTGGTTATATATATATATATATATAAATTGGTTCTGTTTAGCAGAATATTTCATAATGAAATGAAATTGATGTTAATTATATTGTTTAACATTTGTGGATGCAGGGAAACAGTTCGGAGGAATCCAACTGGATTCCTCAACATTAATTTTATTGTTTTTCATATATTGTAATATATGATGTGATATATAATCTGGGTTGATTACGAGTGTTGAAGTATATCGATCATTGTTATTTGGGTATTTTAAATACCGTAAGGAATACTGGGATGTAGGAAAGTGGATTTTCAAAGTGTATTTTGAAAATAAATAATTTATATAAATCAATGGATTTTATATATAAGAGGAAAATATTTGTGAAACAAATAGAAAAGGAAAATATTTGTGAAACAAAAAGAAAAGGAAAATATTTGTGAAAACAAATAGAAAAGGGAATATTTGTAAAACATTTACAAATAGATTTAGAAAGGGAATATTTGTAAAACATTTACAAATAGAAGTGAAAAAGAATATTTATTTTTTAAATAAATAAAAAGATAAAATAATATTTATTCGTTAAATAAATAGAATTGAAAGGGAAATATTTATTTAGAAAATAAATAGAGTTATAAAAGGAATTTATTGGAAAATGAAAAGAATGTCATATAAGGAAATATTTGGCAAATGAATAGAATTTTACATCAGGAAAGTTTAGACCCATGCTTCGCACACAGGTATAACATGATATGGATTTAAAGGAAAGATTTTAAATAGAATCTGTCCTAACCGATAGATTGAGAAGATAAATTTATAAATAATAATTTATAAATTAAACAAAATATTTATCCTTGAATAAATAGAATATATAAGTTAGGACTTATATAGAGAGGTAAGAATTGATTCCAACATCGATATTTGAAACTGAATATGGACGTAGAGTTAATCAAAATGTGTTAAGTCAAAATAGAGTTAAAGGAGTTAATTGAATATAGTTTATTTGAATAGAGTTATAGGAGTTAATCGAATATAGTTTATTCGAATAGAGTTAAGGGAGCTAATCGAATATAGTTTATTCGAGAAGAGTTAATAAAAGTTAGTTATTCGAAAGGAGTTAATCAAAGTTAGTTATTCGAGAAGAGTTAATCAAAGTTAATTATTCGAGAAGAGTTAATCGAAGTTAGTTATTCGAAGTGAGTTGTCGAATATTGGTTATTCGAAAAGAATTTGTCGAGTATTAGTTATTCGAAGTGAGTTATCGAATATTAGTTATTCAAAAGGAGTTAATCGAATATAGAGTTATTCAAAAAGGAGTAAATCGAATATAGTTTATGTGAAGAAAGGTGTTAGTCGAATATAGTTTATTCGAAAGAAGATTATCGACTATAGTTTATTCGAAAGAGAGTTAATCGAAGTTAGTTATTCGAAGAGAGTTAATCGAATATAGTTTATTCGAAAAGGAGTTATCGAATAGAGATTATTCGAAAGATAATTATACATTGAATTCAATTATATCAAATTCGAGAAACTACTATTCACTTTTCGTTTTAATCAAGATTTATTTATTTATAAATAAATTAGTTGTTTGTTTATTTATCCAAATTAATAAATAAAAGTTATACTTAAGTTATTATATTTCGGAAGCATGGGATTATAAAACTATTGTTATAATCAAATAAATTCTATAAAAATAGTGGATTCGTAAATAGAATCCGAGTCTTACGTAAGGAAGTTTGTTAAAGATTTAGAAGGTGAACTTTGTCTATTTTCGAAATTAGAAATGTTGTTCAGTTAAGGTCTGAGAGGTAGTTATACTGCAACATGATTGACTCCATTTTTAACTAAGGAATGGTTAAAGTTCGGTAGTGAAGATTGGTTAAGTGAATTTAAGTTAACGAGTATAAGGGTTTGAGTGAGCATAGCGATGTTTTAATTAAACATCTGTTTAAATCCAATGAATGAATTTGGAAAATTTTCCAAATATAATCAGAGATATTTTCTAATCATAGAAAATGAAATGTTTAATGATAAAGAATACTGGAATGACAGTGATACTTGAAAAGAGATGGAAATGTTTTCCAATGATTAATAACATATATTTTCAAAATTTAGAAAATAAGGAATGTTGAATATATGGAAACAGGAAATGAATAAATTTATGAACTAAAGAGATAAGGTTAAATGATGTTTGATCGATATAATTTCCATCTGGAAATAATATCGTTGTTTGCACACGTGTTTTTCTTTGATAGTTAACTCACAGATTATCAAAGTTTTTTGACCATTTTTCCGTTGTAAATACGGAGAGACCGGGATCAGATTCATTATCTGAAAACCACTCTGTATGGCATTAGCGTTGTGAATCAAATATGATGAGGATAATTGAAGACGGAGTTATGCAAGGGATGTCCTGTTTACATAATAGTGCCTTTGGTTTGTCCAGTCCCAGGACAACCTGTATGGAGGAATGTTTGACAGAGTATATTTAATAGATCGCGTAAGTTGATCTCTTCAAACATATATACGTTTGGTGGCGGAGGAATTCGTTTCTCTTAGCTGTATACCCGTTGTAATTTTGGGGAAATCAATTTGTGATTTGGAGGGTATAACGATGTGACATTCAAAGTGAATAAATGTGTGATCTGTCAGAGATAAGCGTGGCCTCTAGCCTTACAACCAGGAAATGACAAAAATCGGGCAGGCAGCATGGCTAAGTGATTGGCTGCCAATTAGGGTGTATTATCACCTATCTAGAGAGATTCATTTCATTGTATAATCTATTGTCGATGTTGTCCCATTCGGGAACGGTTGTTGGTCCCAACCGTTGATGATATATGAAACGACCCGCAAATCCGTACCCTTTGAGTCGACTAATAACACCCCACGTCCAACTCAAATTGCACAGAAATACGAACCATTATTAGAAAGAAGTTAGAGGATGAGAAATAGAAAGAAAGAATATTTAGAATAGAAGAAAACGAAGATCACAAACTCACAGCGGAACGAATAAAATATATTAGATAACATAACTTTTGAAATGCAAATTAGTAACTGTATATATACATACCATTATCAGAGCACAACAATTAATCCTGGAACAGTTATCAACACCTGTTTCCAGATACAACATAGTACACAGCGGAAAATATGATAGTCTATAGCTAACTGGTGAAGCCTCCTGCTTCAAGCTCCTCCAAGTGAATCTGTAAAATCCCAACTACTTGACTGCCCGTACAAATTTGGGGCACCCAAGAGTTTAGGGAAAACAAACAAAACAAACTCTGGGTCAGTCATGGGACTGGTGTGAGTAAACTCCAATCATTTGTTTAACTTTCAAAATCCTTTCGAAAGAAAAGATAATCGTAAGACCGATCCACACATAAACACGGATGGTTTTTACCTTACGATAACCCAAAACACTGTGGAAATCATATATTATCTGATATTATAATAATGTCTAATCACAAGTAATTAAAACCTAGTAGAGCGCTTGCATCTCACGCTCTACATATATAATATACAATCAAACTCGCAGGCACTTATTGGAGATTGGATTCCAACTTGACAAGGTATGGGACCACCTTCCGAACGTGTATCTCTAGAGGCAAATACACTGGGTTCAACAAGAACATCTTGCAACCCGGCCCACACATGACCGACCACTCATTTCGCTTGAGTGTATCGAATGTATACCACCGACGGTTGGGATCAGCAACCGTCTCCCGATAAGGGACAGCATCGATAGATTTAAGAACAAAAGGAATTTCTCTAGATAGGTGATCATACATCCTAATGGGTGCGACCCACATAGCCATGCTGCCTGCCCGATTTTTGTCCACTTCCGGGTTGTGAGGCTTGAGGTTTGAATTATCTTCCAGAACATCTGGCCATCATTCACTTTGAATGCCACATCGCCAGATCCATCGGAAATCACTAATTGATTCCCACAAAAATACTCAGATTGTTAGGCTAAAGAAGTTTCCCTTCTATGCCACCAACTTCGTACGTTTGAAGGAATCAACGTACGTAACCCCCTTTGGAAATACTCTGTCAGACACTCGTCCATACAAGTTGTCCTGGGTCTGGACAAACCGAAGGCACTAACCCGTAAACAGGATAGCCCTTGCATAACTCCGTCTTCAATTGTCTTCAGCATAAGTTGCTTCATAACGCTTACGCCAATACGGAGTGGTTTTCAGATATCAAATCTGATCCCGGTCTCTCCATATTAACAACGTTAAAATGGTCAAAACTTCGATAGTCGGTGAGTTAACTATCAAATGAAAACATGTCTGTGTACAAACAACGATATTATTTCCAGATGGAAATTCTATCGGTCAATCATCATTTCATTCATTCGTTCATTTCCCTATTCCTGTTGTTTAATGTTTCTTATTCACTATATTTAGCATATATATATCATTACCATTGGAAACCATTTCCATCTCTTGTTTCTATATTCAGAAAACAATTCTGCTTCTCATTTGGAAAACATTTCCAAAACTCCTTCATTTGATTAAACAGATGTTTGAATAAACATCACTACGCCAAATCTCCTTCATTTGGTTTCCACTTAACCACTTTTCACCATCGAATCTTAACCATTTCTTAGTTAAAACGAAGTCAATCAAGTTGGGGTATAGTTACCTCTCAGACCTTAACTGAGCAACATTTCTAACTTCGAAATAGACAAGATTCATCGTTCTAATCTTTTAACACGCTTCCTTACGTTGCTCTCGGATTCGATTATGAATCCACTTCCTTTTCAGGAATCACTTGATTATAACAATGGTGTTATAATTCCATGCATCCGAAATATAATAACTTTAATATGACTTTTATTTTCTAACTTGAATATCGGAAAACATTTCCAATATATATAATTCCTTTATTGAGAAAATATCTTTTACTCCAGTTAGAAAAAAAACATTTCTAAATCCTTTGAATTTACTGATGTTATAAACATCGTTATTATGACTTAAATCATAAATCATTCGTTAATTAACGATATCACTAACCAACCCTTGCTATCATTCACTTTGAAATATTCAGAGCTCACAACTTTAAACCAAACATTTGCTTACGCGACTCTCGGATTTTACCTACGAACACACATTCTTTATAAAAATATTGATTATAACGGTAGCGTTATAATTGATGTCTCCAAATGTTCGGTTTATAAAACATTGCTTTCGACAACCGCGTTAAAACCGCTATCTAGCATTATAAAACACTTATCATAACCATAGCATTAAGATTGCTATGAAAACAGTTATTATAACGGCAGCGTTAAAATTGCTATTCAGATTTACCAAGACATTTATTATAACAGCAGCGTCTAAAATTGCTGTATATATATTTACAACATCTATTATAACAACAGCGCTAAAATCGCTGTTTAGTTCTATAAAAGCATTTCTTACAAAGACAGCGTTATAATCGCTATTTAAAATTATAAAAGCATTTCTTATAACAACAGCGTTATGATTGCTGTTTGAATAAAATACCGTGTGCGACGCACACGCTTCCGTTGTTCATTTATAAACTCTGTTTTTTTTTAAACAATTCAAGTTCTCCTTTAAACATATTTATAAACTATATATTTTTCTAACCACTTAATTCGATTTCTATAAATCCCCTTTTTTATATACATTTTATTTGCAAAATATTTCCTTGTTTAAACTATTTATTCTTTTATTTTAAGCATTTGAAAATCTTCCTTTAGACTTTCCTCTGTAATTTGCTAAATTCGGATCCATTTCTAAATATTGGTTTCAAACCGATACTCACTCTCAAATATACATTCATATTTGAACTCACCTTTTAATTATTCCAATGGTTAATGATCCACTTGATTTATATCTTTATTTATAACATTTTCTTGGTTTACCCAATGGAATAGGTTTCCATTTTCAACTCAATGAAAAAGAAATTATTTCTAATTTGGAAATAAACTCTGTTTTTAAATTCTAATTTCCTTTTTCACATTCGATGATATTTTACGGTATCTAAAATACCAGGTTCCTAAGGCCAGGGTAAATCAAACACACAAATTCAACCATGGATAATGTAGCATAACATATATCATCATCAAATAAAACAGTAAATAAAATGTTGAGGGATCCAGTTGGATCCCTCCAACCTGTTTCCCTGCATCCACCGATGTTAGTAACATCAAAAATATCGCATTAATGAAAAATCAATCAACGATGTGATTATATCAACCAATTTATCAACTATTCAATCAAGCAACCATTTCACATTATAAAATAATTTTAAACGAGTGAGTTTACTCACCTTGTCTAGCAGTTGACGATTTCCGCTTTGGTTCCGATTAAAATCAAACCGACGTTTGATTTCCTTCTTGAAACTCCTGTAGCTCCGTTATCCTCTATGTTAGTTCTATAATGCAGATCCCGTCACTACAATCCCAGCGTGATCGATTTCACTGAATTCTTAATCATATGATTTGTTAAACCCGTATCTGTCGTGTACCCCTGCACCATCCCATTTCGAACCACCATGCTTCCCCTAGAACTTCGTACATACTTTTTTTTTTTTTTTCGAATAACTCACCCAAACATTTTGGTCCACACCCAAATCCTTCAACCCATCCCGTTATGTGTCTTCTTCTCCTCAACATGTGAAGACACCCTGCTTCTTACAGTATCACCATGCCGCCACTTTAACCACTCCTCTACCCTCCAAAAAGTATCGAACAAAACTCCTTCAAAATTTACCAAAATCTACGTGTGACCATAAGCTTCCTCACCATACCAACAATATTCATCTCGTTTCCTCCCTCCAACACCGCCTCTCACACATCTGACTTCACCCAATGATCACCAGTTCGACCTCCCATAACCAACATACACCATCTGTAAACAAACATCACCTTTAAATTACTTAACCACGTAATTAACAATATAGGCCGGCATCAAATCCTTCTTTCCCAAACTACTACTTCCACGCTACAGCATTCCCATGGCACAACCGTGCTCACTACTTCCACCAGAACTCCATCAGACCTCTTCCCTACAACTAGCGCCTACCATCGCCCTGTGTTCTCCTCAATATCGATGCCAACATGCTCGCACCCCCTCAACACATTACTGCCACACATTTTAATTGACTTTTAAACTTTGCATTCTTCTTTCTTTGTTTTAGAACTGTTGATGCTTTTTGTAAAGAGAAAGGGAAGCACGGTGGTATATATATATAGGCTAGACGGCTTGGTTGCCAAGTAATTAGGACTATAAGGTAGGTTTGTAGTCATGTGCGTGCATTCATTTGCTTTGTACGTTGAGCTCAGACATGCATGTGCAGTTGTATTGCCAAGTACGGGCAGCGACTTCTATTTCAAAGTTGGCATGTACAACCTTATATATGCAGAAGGTTTCTTAAGTATATTGTTGTCATATTTGAAAGGGACATGTGTATCCTTTCGGTGATGTCAGATAAGATTTTGACAGGTGTTTGTGGAGATTCGAACGTATATTGTTGGATTTTGTTTTACTTCTTGCCAACGAATGGACGGACAGTTTTCTTTACTTGATTAAAATAAGGGAATACGCAAAAGATTTGTTCAGTCGGAAAAGTTTGACTCGTCCAGCGTGATCTTAGTCAAGATATGATCTCAATTTTTCAAAGAGATATGCACAGGGATTTGTATAGTTTTTAGCCAACAATTACAATAAGATTTTGGTACGATAAACATTTGATTATTCATTTAAATATTAGCGTATCCCGCTACATAGAATTCCATTCACTCACGGACTGCTATAGACAAAAATAAAAATACTATCGTGTCAAGCGATGTGCCATGATCCCAAAAATATAATAATATCGGTAGTTTAACTTATTTTATGAAACCCCAAAATGTTGATATAGGGTGTAAAATACTCCAAATAAAAAGTTGCGTATTTAATTAATTAAAAATTACGGTAAAATTCTAAAAATTAATTTATCACTACGCCTCAAAAGAACCTTGCCCAAATTCGTAGCCAATCTCTAGTTATATTAAATAAACCGTTATGGCTTATATACGATTCTACAGCGACTATTTCTAATTTTGATTTGGTCATAATTAACAAATTATAATACGAAATCTGAATTTTTCTCTTCTATATGAAAATTATCGTCAATACGGTTCCAACGTGTCTTGTTTCACCGAAATCCGACTTATATCGGATCCTGTATCCTCAGTTGAAGTTCAAAACTCTATATTACGAACTGTCGCGCGATTTCGAGCTCGTTTTATAATCATATTCTAAATTAACGTTTAAACTTCGTTTTATAAATAAATTCCCTATACAATCCTATATATAATTCAAATAAAATATTTAAACCAATTTAAATATCCAGAATTAACCGGCTGAAAATCTGGGTCGTTACATTCCTTCCCCCTTAAAATAATTTCGTCCTCGAAATTGCTAAGTAGGGAAAATGCCACGTATCTCATTAACCAGGTTCAATAATCCTTTTTGTTCACTTCTTAATTTCAGCTTAACTGAACCAATTTATTTCAATTAAAATATTCATTTATTCATACTAACGAAATTTTCAAAAATTCTGAAAATTTTCTAACACTTTAAATTCTGAAAAAAAAATCGGCAGCATCTCCTCTGCACGGCTCAATCGGCACAACCACAACTCGCCTTTCTAGGCCTTCTCCAATCCAAAAGAAAATCAAAAAGCCAAGTGGCTTGCCTCATAGGCTCATAAAATCATCAACCCAAACAATATTGTAAACATGTACCTTTTTGTCGGGCATAATTCTATCTCTTGCACTTGCTTCCATTCTATATCTGCTCAGCATGCATATATCCATTTCCCACCGGTTTCAAATCAATACAACTTTCAGTTGTCAGATCTCTAATCAACTTCTGATTAGTCACTTCCATTCTATCAATTCAAATCTGATTTCTATTTAAATCAATCCACTTATTATCCTTGAATCCAATTCAATCCCATTCAACAACATCCAATATATTCAACTTTCTTATTCATAAGTCGAGTTAATTCCAATTTCAAGCCTTTCTCTTTGTTTAATTCATTCTGGATTATCTCTAATTTAATCCAATTTTATTTATCTAAAGTTAAATTTCAATTCATTGATTTGCTTCCACCATTTCACTTTCTACAACTTACACAAGTTAAACTTTAATTCAGGATTCAAATTCCCGAGTTTTATTTCAAATTAGTTTGAAAATCATATATATTTATATACATTATAATCAACTCAATTCAAAACATTTGAATAACTCGTCCTTTTCAAACATATTTTCATTTCCAAATTACTATGGTAGCAATCCGTCACTCAGAACTTGAAAATGAATGCCGATAATGCTGCAGTCCATTATCGGAATTATTTTCTCGCCACTGAAGTGGTTTCAGTGCTTAATCACTTTCAAAACTCATTAAAAATCATTCTCATTCAAAAATACCGTCAAGTAATGCTATATTACCTTTATAATACTTCAGAAAATATTTCTAAACTCCCGGAATTCGAATTCTAATTCTGGTTTGAATTTAATTTCAGTTTATCTTATTTCTGTATATTTCCCATATACAAGTTATATTTGGTTATATATAACTGTTTTATAATTCCATTTGATTGTAATAACAATCAACACATTCGATAATTTCAAAAAATTATCCCTTTATATCAAATAACTTTTAGGCAAATTATATCACTTACCCACTTTAAAACAATACTGAGTCGATTTGTTCTGTTCGAGAGTTTAGAAACACCTATCGATACGGTTGTACTTCCTGTATCGACCAGAATTCATAAACCACTCAACAAACCAACCAACACAATATAAAGTAATTTTATATCAAATCTACAAATACGCTCCCTCATATATATACACTCAAACTCAATCTAGGGTATTACTAACCCCATCTCTATTGAGTCACGCCACAGAGCCTAGGTAATCACTTAACCTGGCTCTGATACCAACTGAAACGACCCGCAAATCCGTACCCTTTGAGTCGACTAATAACACCCCACGTCCAACTCAAATTGCACAGAAATACGAACCATTATTAGAAAGAAGTTAGAGGATGAGAAATAGAAAGAAAGAATATTTAGAATAGAAGAAAACGAAGATCACAAACTCACAGCGGAACGAATAAAATATATTAGATAACATAACTTTTGAAATGCAAATTAGTAACTGTATATATACATACCATTATCAGAGCACAACAATTAATCCTGGAACAGTTATCAACACCTGTTTCCAGATACAACATAGTACACAGCGGAAAATATGATAGTCTATAGCTAACTGGTGAAGCCTCCTGCTTCAAGCTCCTCCAAGTGAATCTGTAAAATCCCAACTACTTGACTGCCCGTACAAATTTGGGGCACCCAAGAGTTTAGGGAAAACAAACAAAACAAACTCTGGGTCAGTCATGGGACTGGTGTGAGTAAACTCCAATCATTTGTTTAACTTTCAAAATCCTTTCGAAAGAAAAGATAATCGTAAGACCGATCCACACATAAACACGGATGGTTTTTACCTTACGATAACCCAAAACACTGTGGAAATCATATATTATCTGATATTATAATAATGTCTAATCACAAGTAATTAAAACCTAGTAGAGCGCTTGCATCTCACGCTCTACATATATAATATACAATCAAACTCGCAGGCACTTATTGGAGATTGGATTCCAACTTGACAAGGTATGGGACCACCTTCCGAACGTGTATCTCTAGAGGCAAATACACTGGGTTCAACAAGAACATCTTGCAACCCGGCCCACACATGACCGACCACTCATTTCGCTTGAGTGTATCGAATGTATACCACCGACGGTTGGGATCAGCAACCGTCTCCCGATAAGGGACAGCATCGATAGATTTAAGAACAAAAGGAATTTCTCTAGATAGGTGATCATACATCCTAATGGGTGCGACCCACATAGCCATGCTGCCTGCCCGATTTTTGTCCACTTCCGGGTTGTGAGGCTTGAGGTTTGAATTATCTTCCAGAACATCTGGCCATCATTCACTTTGAATGCCACATCGCCAGATCCATCGGAAATCACTAATTGATTCCCACAAAAATACTCAGATTGTTAGGCTAAAGAAGTTTCCCTTCTATGCCACCAACTTCGTACGTTTGAAGGAATCAACGTACGTAACCCCCTTTGGAAATACTCTGTCAGACACTCGTCCATACAAGTTGTCCTGGGTCTGGACAAACCGAAGGCACTAACCCGTAAACAGGATAGCCCTTGCATAACTCCGTCTTCAATTGTCTTCAGCATAAGTTGCTTCATAACGCTTACGCCAATACGGAGTGGTTTTCAGATATCAAATCTGATCCCGGTCTCTCCATATTAACAACGTTAAAATGGTCAAAACTTCGATAGTCGGTGAGTTAACTATCAAATGAAAACATGTCTGTGTACAAACAACGATATTATTTCCAGATGGAAATTCTATCGGTCAATCATCATTTCATTCATTCGTTCATTTCCCTATTCCTGTTGTTTAATGTTTCTTATTCACTATATTTAGCATATATATATCATTACCATTGGAAACCATTTCCATCTCTTGTTTCTATATTCAGAAAACAATTCTGCTTCTCATTTGGAAAACATTTCCAAAACTCCTTCATTTGATTAAACAGATGTTTGAATAAACATCACTACGCCAAATCTCCTTCATTTGGTTTCCACTTAACCACTTTTCACCATCGAATCTTAACCATTTCTTAGTTAAAACGAAGTCAATCAAGTTGGGGTATAGTTACCTCTCAGACCTTAACTGAGCAACATTTCTAACTTCGAAATAGACAAGATTCATCGTTCTAATCTTTTAACACGCTTCCTTACGTTGCTCTCGGATTCGATTATGAATCCACTTCCTTTTCAGGAATCACTTGATTATAACAATGGTGTTATAATTCCATGCATCCGAAATATAATAACTTTAATATGACTTTTATTTTCTAACTTGAATATCGGAAAACATTTCCAATATATATAATTCCTTTATTGAGAAAATATCTTTTACTCCAGTTAGAAAAAAAACATTTCTAAATCCTTTGAATTTACTGATGTTATAAACATCGTTATTATGACTTAAATCATAAATCATTCGTTAATTAACGATATCACTAACCAACCCTTGCTATCATTCACTTTGAAATATTCAGAGCTCACAACTTTAAACCAAACATTTGCTTACGCGACTCTCGGATTTTACCTACGAACACACATTCTTTATAAAAATATTGATTATAACGGTAGCGTTATAATTGATGTCTCCAAATGTTCGGTTTATAAAACATTGCTTTCGACAACCGCGTTAAAACCGCTATCTAGCATTATAAAACACTTATCATAACCATAGCATTAAGATTGCTATGAAAACAGTTATTATAACGGCAGCGTTAAAATTGCTATTCAGATTTACCAAGACATTTATTATAACAGCAGCGTCTAAAATTGCTGTATATATATTTACAACATCTATTATAACAACAGCGCTAAAATCGCTGTTTAGTTCTATAAAAGCATTTCTTACAAAGACAGCGTTATAATCGCTATTTAAAATTATAAAAGCATTTCTTATAACAACAGCGTTATGATTGCTGTTTGAATAAAATACCGTGTGCGACGCACACGCTTCCGTTGTTCATTTATAAACTCTGTTTTTTTTTAAACAATTCAAGTTCTCCTTTAAACATATTTATAAACTATATATTTTTCTAACCACTTAATTCGATTTCTATAAATCCCCTTTTTTATATACATTTTATTTGCAAAATATTTCCTTGTTTAAACTATTTATTCTTTTATTTTAAGCATTTGAAAATCTTCCTTTAGACTTTCCTCTGTAATTTGCTAAATTCGGATCCATTTCTAAATATTGGTTTCAAACCGATACTCACTCTCAAATATACATTCATATTTGAACTCACCTTTTAATTATTCCAATGGTTAATGATCCACTTGATTTATATCTTTATTTATAACATTTTCTTGGTTTACCCAATGGAATAGGTTTCCATTTTCAACTCAATGAAAAAGAAATTATTTCTAATTTGGAAATAAACTCTGTTTTTAAATTCTAATTTCCTTTTTCACATTCGATGATATTTTACGGTATCTAAAATACCAGGTTCCTAAGGCCAGGGTAAATCAAACACACAAATTCAACCATGGATAATGTAGCATAACATATATCATCATCAAATAAAACAGTAAATAAAATGTTGAGGGATCCAGTTGGATCCCTCCAACCTGTTTCCCTGCATCCACCGATGTTAGTAACATCAAAAATATCGCATTAATGAAAAATCAATCAACGATGTGATTATATCAACCAATTTATCAACTATTCAATCAAGCAACCATTTCACATTATAAAATAATTTTAAACGAGTGAGTTTACTCACCTTGTCTAGCAGTTGACGATTTCCGCTTTGGTTCCGATTAAAATCAAACCGACGTTTGATTTCCTTCTTGAAACTCCTGTAGCTCCGTTATCCTCTATGTTAGTTCTATAATGCAGATCCCGTCACTACAATCCCAGCGTGATCGATTTCACTGAATTCTTAATCATATGATTTGTTAAACCCGTATCTGTCGTGTACCCCTGCACCATCCCATTTCGAACCACCATGCTTCCCCTAGAACTTCGTACATACTTTTTTTTTTTTTCGAATAACTCACCCAAACATTTTGGTCCACACCCAAATCCTTCAACCCATCCCGTTATGTGTCTTCTTCTCCTCAACATGTGAAGACACCCTGCTTCTTACAGTATCACCATGCCGCCACTTTAACCACTCCTCTACCCTCCAAAAAGTATCGAACAAAACTCCTTCAAAATTTACCAAAATCTACGTGTGACCATAAGCTTCCTCACCATACCAACAATATTCATCTCGTTTCCTCCCTCCAACACCGCCTCTCACACATCTGACTTCACCCAATGATCACCAGTTCGACCTCCCATAACCAACATACACCATCTGTAAACAAACATCACCTTTAAATTACTTAACCACGTAATTAACAATATAGGCCGGCATCAAATCCTTCTTTCCCAAACTACTACTTCCACGCTACAGCATTCCCATGGCACAACCGTGCTCACTACTTCCACCAGAACTCCATCAGACCTCTTCCCTACAACTAGCGCCTACCATCGCCCTGTGTTCTCCTCAATATCGATGCCAACATGCTCGCACCCCCTCAACACATTACTGCCACACATTTTAATTGACTTTTAAACTTTGCATTCTTCTTTCTTTGTTTTAGAACTGTTGATGCTTTTTGTAAAGAGAAAGGGAAGCACGGTGGTATATATATATAGGCTAGACGGCTTGGTTGCCAAGTAATTAGGACTATAAGGTAGGTTTGTAGTCATGTGCGTGCATTCATTTGCTTTGTACGTTGAGCTCAGACATGCATGTGCAGTTGTATTGCCAAGTACGGGCAGCGACTTCTATTTCAAAGTTGGCATGTACAACCTTATATATGCAGAAGGTTTCTTAAGTATATTGTTGTCATATTTGAAAGGGACATGTGTATCCTTTCGGTGATGTCAGATAAGATTTTGACAGGTGTTTGTGGAGATTCGAACGTATATTGTTGGATTTTGTTTTACTTCTTGCCAACGAATGGACGGACAGTTTTCTTTACTTGATTAAAATAAGGGAATACGCAAAAGATTTGTTCAGTCGGAAAAGTTTGACTCGTCCAGCGTGATCTTAGTCAAGATATGATCTCAATTTTTCAAAGAGATATGCACAGGGATTTGTATAGTTTTTAGCCAACAATTACAATAAGATTTTGGTACGATAAACATTTGATTATTCATTTAAATATTAGCGTATCCCGCTACATAGAATTCCATTCACTCACGGACTGCTATAGACAAAAATAAAAATACTATCGTGTCAAGCGATGTGCCATGATCCCAAAAATATAATAATATCGGTAGTTTAACTTATTTTATGAAACCCCAAAATGTTGATATAGGGTGTAAAATACTCCAAATAAAAAGTTGCGTATTTAATTAATTAAAAATTACGGTAAAATTCTAAAAATTAATTTATCACTACGCCTCAAAAGAACCTTGCCCAAATTCGTAGCCAATCTCTAGTTATATTAAATAAACCGTTATGGCTTATATACGATTCTACAGCGACTATTTCTAATTTTGATTTGGTCATAATTAACAAATTATAATACGAAATCTGAATTTTTCTCTTCTATATGAAAATTATCGTCAATACGGTTCCAACGTGTCTTGTTTCACCGAAATCCGACTTATATCGGATCCTGTATCCTCAGTTGAAGTTCAAAACTCTATATTACGAACTGTCGCGCGATTTCGAGCTCGTTTTATAATCATATTCTAAATTAACGTTTAAACTTCGTTTTATAAATAAATTCCCTATACAATCCTATATATAATTCAAATAAAATATTTAAACCAATTTAAATATCCAGAATTAACCGGCTGAAAATCTGGGTCGTTACAATATACATTCGATACACTCAAGCGAAATGAGTGGTCGGTCATGTGTGGCCGAGTTGCAAGATGTTCTTGTTGAATCCAGTGTATTCCTCTCTAGAGGTACACTATCGGAAGGTGGTTCCATACCTTGTCACAGTTGGAAATCCATTACCCAATAAGTGCTCGCGGTTTTGATTGTATACTATATATGTGGAACATGAGATGAAAGCGTTCTGCTAGATGATATTATATTGTGGTTGATAGACACTATTATAATATCAAAAAAGTTCTGATATTCAAAATGATTTGAAAGTTAAATCAAATTGATTTGGATTCTCATAGGGGAAAAACCCGTTCCGTTATATGGCATGGTCTTATGAGATATCGTTATTTTCCCAAACTGTTTTAAATTGTTTACTCATACCGGTCCCATGACTGACCCGGAGTTTGTTTTGTTTTCCCGAAACTCTTGGGTGCTCAATTTTGTATGAGCAGTCACGTAGTCAGGATTTTAGAGATATACTAGAATTAGCTGGAGCAGAGGCTTCAGCATCGTTTTTATAGCTATTGTTTATTTCTGCTGTGTTGTAAGTGTTGTACTTTGATAATGATATGTATATTCAAGTACAATCTTTTATTTCAAAGTTATGTTATATTTTATTCGTTCCGCTGTGAGATTCGTGTTACTCTGATGTTGTGTGTTCTTCTTCTTCTTCTTCTTCTATTCTAAGTTTCTATCTTATCTATTCTCACCCTCTGTTTTCTTTCTATTAGTTTTCTGGTTTCCAGTGTAATTTGGGTTGGATTTGTGTTATTTGGTCAGCTGAAATTATACTGGAATTTCAGGACACTACAAAAGGGGTGAAGATGGAGAAGAAGAATTATGATTTTTTTTTTAAATCAGCCCTTATTTATAATGTCTCAGTGATTGTAATGTTTCAATTGTCGACATAGTTATTTATGTATGTCAACATATTTATAGTATATTTATTTTTAAAACTATTTTTCAAGTTTTTAAACATATATATTATTCTGGAAATTCTTGAATCAAAACTTAGTAATATAAATGAATATTCTAAAGTGTAAAATCCTAAAATAATAATAATATATTATATAAACATATTTATAAAGTTAGATTTAAAAATATATAACTATATATAAACTTATATATATATATATTAAAACTTTAAACTAATATGTTTGAAATCATGAGAAAGATAATAATTTAAAATCATTTAGAAAATAATTTGAAATCAGGATTTGAATTTTTAAAATAGAATTTTAAATTTGAAAAGCAGAACTTGAACCAGGAGTACTATTCAGAGTCTTACATATAAACTAGACTCTATTACTATATTTTTCTTGAACTCAGAAATATTCATATCTTGATAACTTGATACCTCACGAGTCCTGAATCTCTTTTGAATTCTGAATCTCTTGAAACTTTTAAACTATACATTCTTCAGTATTTAAGTCATATATACAAAACATGCATATATATATATATATATATATATATATATATATATTCTAGATATAGATGTTGAAATAAGGTTGTTGTCATCAAAACTTCATTCTCCAACAAAAGATTACATCAACTATGTAAACTTGGTAAAGTCGATACACGAAAATTTACTATTTTCAATGATTTTTGTTCTTATAAACTTGAAATTCTCTTTGATCAAAATAGTATCTTAGTTTGATTGACTCTCAGAAAAATGATTATGTTTGTTATCCAAACCTCATAAAGATTTTTAATGCTAATTTGAATGGAGGCTTTTACAAAGGAAACGAAAATGAAACATCAAGTAGTGTAAAAGGCAACCAAATTGTTTTGGATTGCGAAGGAAATATTTTGGATTGTTAGAGTGTGGGAATGGAACTTTCAAGTTTCAAAATTTATGAATAAGTTCGAGAGACCTTTCACCACATTTTTGAAGGGGGTGACGATTTGAAATTCAAAAACCACTATTTTCGACCAAAAGTAAGAATCATAAAACTACTTCTTCAACACACCATTACATCTCGTTTGGGAAATTTCAATAATTCATCAATGAAAATTTGCAAATATCTTATTGCTATTTATGAAAATTATAACATTAATTGGGCTCAAATGATTTTGGATGAATTTCGACCCCAAGATTTTTCAATAGTTGAAATACGCTTTATCATGGAATTTACCTCACACATATTTTCAAATTTTTTGGAATGAATTTCAAAGGAGGAGAGTTTCCTTCTAAAAGGGTCTTTAATTCCGAAAACATATCTCGTATGAAGATTCCGCTAGTATTTCAATCATATGAAATGCTTTTGGAAAAAGCGAAGAGGTTGGCTCAACATGAAGAAGAAATGGAAGAAGATGAGAATATTTCCTTAGAAAGCGTAAAATATCCCGCTAGCAACTCCAATCCATATAATAAAATCTTTTTTAAGAATAAAAAAATAACGGAAAATCAAAAGATTTTAAAGAGATCATTTAGTAAGAAAGTGAAAAATATTTGTACAAAAATGAACAAGTTCTTTGGAAAAGTAAGTTGCAAGCTTGGATTATCTTCTTTTTTATCATCCTCTGTACATTACTTTTTATTTTCATGTTGCAGTAGTTTCTATTCCTATCATATTTCAATTCCATGTTATGTATAATTTTCTATGTATCATTATTCAAAATTATCAATGAAGTTCTTATATTTCTGTTTATCATCTCTAGAACATCTATGGAATGATCATTATTGTGTTAAAAATGAGAATATATAAACCAAAATACAACACAACACAAAAATTTCAAACTTCAAAAATTTGAAGTATACATGTCGACATGTACTACTCCTCATGTTGACATGTAACATGTAGACGAATAGCTATCAAAATTTCAAATTTGTTTAAATTCAGAAGTTGTCTTTATCAACTTGTGTCCATTAGTTCTTAAGCAAAATCTAAAGCCTATAATACATATTTCTTCCAGATAAACATATCTATTCATTTCTCATTAGTCTTCATTCATTATTGTAACATCCCGTAGATTAAGACCATTTAAGTTGTTGAATTTAATTATTGAACTTAAAATGGTTTTTAAATAAAGTTTATGATGTTATTAATGAAATTTATTAATTTTTGTTGAAAATTTGATTGAAAATACTCTATATATTATAGATTGAAAAAATTCTAACAACATACTTGAATGTAAATTTGGTCATCCTCTTTAATACTTTCCCCTATCCATTTAAGGTCTAATGTTCATTAATTAATAAATTTTTAAATGTGAATAGCTGCATTACTTTTCAGTGCCCTCCACTCTTGGTTATTTTTTTAATACTACATTATTTGATTTCCCCAAAATTGATGCATCCACTCTTCTTTCCCGTTCCATTTCCTTCTCACACAACTTATCCTTAATTAAAGCCACGTTTCCCTGTTAAATTCTTTTTAGGAAAATATATTATGCACGTAATTTTTCTTTCCAGTCACATTTCATGCAAGTCTATTTTTTTGTCCTCTTCTTCTTTCTACTTTCCTCAAATTCATTACCAACTTTTTCTCCACTCTATTTCCCTACTAATTATGCATTTATTTCTTTCCTTTATTCTATTAATTTATTACTCTTCAATCTATTATTTTCTTTCCGTTCATTCTATTTCATACATCCTATTTTGTTTACATATTTTATTCCTTAAATTTACATCCCCTTGTTTCTTCTTTCTTCTTTTCCGTTCATTATTTCTCTCCAAAAACAAATCGACTCCGCGTATGTATATTTCTCTTCTATTCATTCTTGTATGCCCATTAAATATGTTCCTTAAATTCTAAATTTTTAATATTATGTGTTTTGAAAATTGAAAAGTCACAAATTTGAACAACTAACATCAAACAATCAATCATGCATTCATTTCTTTCTATTTATTCTCTTTCTTTCTATGATTTACTTTTGAAATTTGAATGAGAAATAAATATTATCACCTCAGGATTACTCGGTCAGTTTATTTCCTTTGTAACCTACAATATATGAAGGGACATGAGAAATTAATCATGTATCTTTCTCAGTTTCCTTCCACATTTTCTTTTCTTCTTTTCAAATGTCTTTTATAGATTTTAGATCTTCTTCCTCCTCTCCACATAAAACAAACAAATCCTTAATTTTTTTCTACCTTCATCACCCTCCTTTTTCATAAAAATTTGCGGTATCCTCTTCTTCTTAAATTTTTGTCCATCATACTTCTCAAAATAAAAAAAATGATTTTCAATTTCAAGTTCGTTGCTTAGGATTGGTCATTATCCATGCTTGTTTCTTGTCTTCATCATATCACGCAAGGTGAGTTTACTCACGATTTACTTATATTCAATTTTTCAACATCAATAACAAACTGAAATATAGTAATTGTCTTGATTTGTTAATTTGCTTGTGTACTCGCTGTGTTGAGTTTGCCATCCTCTTGTATCATTGCAATGGTTTGCACTACCATGTATTGTTTGCTTCATATTAGCGCATGTATTGACTATTTTAGCCGGTGTTAATTATTGGTGGTCTCATTGATATATTACATGTTGCTGAAGCAAAATTGACACCTGTACCGCCCTATATATTTAAGACACATTAGTTCAAAAATGTGTTGTCCTGATTTGAAAACCTATACCTTCATATATTTTAGGATTAACAATTATATATTGGTGTTTTATTGAAGTTGATTTACTTGAATAAGTTAATCCTGACTCGAGTGTTTTTTTGTTTTGCATAAACGCTCGGGTTAGACCGAGTATTACAGCTTAAAGATTTCAGCCGATGAAGTTAGAGAGTGATGAAGATGCTTGCTTTTGGTTGGGTTTAAAATTCTCGATTTTATGGTAAATAAAATTATGTAAATTATTCTACTGCATAAAACTTTGTATAAATCTGATATTTTGTATAAAATGCTTCCGCTGTGATATATTGTAGTTTATTTGTTCTATGGTTTCTATGTTTGATCCGTGTAACAACTAGAATTTCGACAGATCGATTTTTTTTCAAAATTCCAATCTATCGAAACTTGGATTGGTTTGCTCTGGTATCCTGCAGAAAAGACAGAGACATAAAATATGTCAGAGCTCAGAAAATATCTCACAACAGAATGGATAAAATATAACATAATCAAAATATAGCCTTATCGTATTAATAATACTGCCTAACCAGTATCCAAGGCTACCATGTCTCTGCCACTAATCTAACCTGTGAGTACGTTAGGAGGACAAGGGTCAAAACACAAGTTTTGGTGAATTAATTTACATTATACACTTTAGACAATCCTACATATACCGTTCAATTATACCTTTCTTATTTATTAGGTTACTTTGGTTAATAACACTCAAGGTTCACACCACGTCGTACCCATTTACTCCTCAGTGGATTAACCTAGAATAATATATATGTAGCTACCCCCAATATTAAGGTACACCCTATGGTACCCTACTCGCATGTCTCCACCGTAATACCACATAAATGAACGCAGTCCCTCATCCTAAGCCGGAGTGACGTACGGATCTCTACATAACAATGTTACGTTCCACATATATCTGTCATTACTATGCTATGTAAGCGTACGGACTGCCAACGTCGATCGAATCAAATTTCATACCGTAGTAATGCCACTCAATTCTACGATACACCACCCAGATCCGATATGCATGTACCTAGACTGTCCCACATACATATCGTCAATTGTAGCTCAATGCCTTAACCGCACCTCCACTAATGTGCATAGAGTTCCGTGGCAGGACTATACAAGAAACACGGAATTTGGTCGAGAGTTTTCCATACCTCTACAGGACCGTCTTTAAAAGCCTCTATATATAGATATTCCTTGTAACAACCCGGAATTTGGGGCCAATTTAAAATTTTCATTTTAGAGATTTTAGGGCTGTTTAAATATTTAAAATAAATTATTTCAAATAAAAATGAATGGAAATTTATTTTGAGCAAAGTTAATGCAAATATATTCAAATAAATTGCATAAAGAATTAGAAATAGGACGGTAGTTTGAAAAGTCAAACTTGAACTTTGACTAACTACACAGGATGCAGAATAAACCGGATTTTGGTAAAACGAAAAATATTTAAATCTGTTAATGAATATCTTTCTAACGAATCTGAAAAATCAAAGTTTCATAGCGGGAATCAAAAGTTATGGCCAAATGAATTTTCAGAAAGGTCGCTATAGAAAATATATCGCCTTGAAAATTGACATTTTGCATACAACCTCGGAACTCGACGAAACCACTTTTGTTGGATCCGGAACGTAAAATTATTGCTAGGTTTCAAATTTCATGATTTTTGAAGCTAATATGTGAGCGTGGCAAAAGAAACTGTGTTTTGTCAATTTCAGTCAAAATTATTTGACTGAAAAATAGCCATTTTTCAAACAGTCTCAGAATTCGACGAAAACCATCGACTACAATTCCTGCAAAATCGAATCAAAGTTTTGAACAAATTAAAAGCTTAAGGTATGAAATTTAGTTCAGATTTTGCCACGCTATTAAGCATTACAACTGCAGTTGTTAAAAGTTAATTTTGTTCAAAATTTGATAATTAACACATACGAAACCCAAACTGAAAATTTTCAGATTGTGCGAGACCGTGACGGCAAATAGAGGTTGCTGAAATCAAGTGCGACCATTTTCTGAATTTTTGGATTTTTCTATTCGCTTTAATCATGGTGAGAATTTATATTTTAAATAAATTTAATTAATTTGAATGTTATTCTTGCGTATGAGAAGTTGAGAATCAAAAATAATTGGATCGATGATGGATGTTAATATAACTTGCAGATCTGAATTGTTGCGATGTTATGATAGTATATCTGAAATTTTAAGTGTTAGACGTGAAATTTCCTCATTCAAAAATTAATTAATTAATTAATTAATTACTTTGTTGTGACGCCGTAATCCCATGGTTAATCTTCAGATCTATTTTGTTTAGATATGATTGATGATGTTGTTATGTTGCTATGATAGATAATTGTAAATCTATATGTATTCATCACATGAATGTTATCACACAATGTCGGACCTTATATTTTGTGTTATGTTGTGATGTTGAAGTTGAACGATGAAATTAAGATGACATTTTTATATGTTATTTTAATGTAAATAAAGATGACATTTTTTTTATGTTATTATAATGTAAAATATGAACGATGAAATAAAGATGACATTTTTATATGATAATTTAATGTAAATTAGATTGATAAAGTATAATGACATTTTTAGATGTAAAATATATAGGAATTTCACCATATGTAAAATCTACATTTTTGTTGATGTAAAGTAAATAAGAATTTCACCATATGAAATTTTCATCATTTTTCTTTGTAATTAAAAGGTGAATTTCATCGTATGTCAAAATTTACATTTTTATATGTAAATTATAAAGTGAAATTTCGTTGTATGTTAAAAATTACATTTTTCTTTGTAATTAAAAGGTGAATTCCATCGTATGTCAAAATTTACATTTTAATATGTAAATTATAAAGTGAAATTTCGTTGTATGTTAAAAATTACATTTTTCTTTGTAATTAAAAGGTGAATTTCATCGTATGTCAAAATTTACATTTTTATATGTAAATTATAAAGTGAAATTATATTGTATGTTAAAAATTACATTTTTCTTTGTAATTAAAAGGTGAATTTCATCGTATGTCAAAATTTACAATTTTATATGTAAATTATAAAGTGAAATTATATTGTATGTTAAAAATTACATTTTTCTTTGTAATTAACAAGTGAATTCCATCGTATGTCAAAATTTACATTTTTATATGTAAATTATAAAGTGAAATTATATTGTATGTTAAAAATTACATTTTTCTTTGTAATTAACAAGTGAATTCCATCGTATGTCAAAATTTACATTTTTATATGTAAATTATAAAGTGAAATTATATTGTATGTTAAAAATTACATTTTTCTTTGTAATTAAATGGTGAATTTCATCGTATGTCAAAATTTACATTTTTATATGTAAATTATAAAGTGAAATTATATTGTATGTTAAAAATTACATTTTTCTTTGTAATTAAAAATCATATTTTTACAATATAAATTAGAAGTAGAATTTGCATTATAATTAAAAATCATAATTTTACAATGTGAATTAGATGTAGTGTTGCATTGTAATTAAAAATCATATTTTTACAATGTGAATTAGATGTAGTGTTTGCATTGTAATTAAAAATTATATTTTTACAATGTGAATTAGATGTAATGTTTGCATTGTAATTAAAAATCATTTTTTACAATGTAAATTAGATGTAGTGTTTGTATTGTAATTAAAAATCATATTTTTACAATGTAAATTAGATGTAGTGTTTGCATTGTGATTAAAAATCATATTTTTACAATGTGAATTAGATGTAGTGTTTGCATTGTAATTAAAAATCATATTTTTACAATGTAAATTAGATGTAGTGTTTGCATTTATTTAAAAATCATATTTTTACAACGTAAATTAGATATAGTGTTTGCATTGTGATTAAAAATTATATTTTTACAATGTAAATTAAATGTAGTGTTTGCATTGTAATTAAAAATTATAGTTTTACAATGTAAATTAGATGTAGTGTTTGCATTGTAATTAAAAATCATATTTTTACAATGTGAATAAAGAGTAGAGTTTGCATTGTCATTAGAAATTATATTTTTTTTATATGTAATTTAAAAATAGGATTTGAGTGTATCAAAATTTACATTTTCAATGTAAGAGAAAGAATGAAGTTAGGATGCGGTAATAGTATTTTCATTTTCAAATGAATTAAAAATTTGGTGAGTGTCGGTAGTTGTGTAGAGCGTTGTTTTAATCAAACGACGTTATTACGATTCAATCATTATATATGTATATATAATTAAAATTTAACGAATAGGGCGTGGTAGTTCGCGTTTTGAAATCGTACTTTTAAATGACTATACAAGAAGATCCGATCGTCGGATTTTCTTGAAACTGAAACCGTTAGGACCGTCTTGGAAAAATCTTTCCAACGATATATATTACGTTAAAATCCAACGGTTAGATTCTGAGAAATGTGAAAATCAAAATTGTTTGAATGCAGCGCCATAGTCACCCATGGACTTAAGGCGTCGTTATATTATAATTTAATTATTTTAAATAATTAATATAGGAATGAATCGTTAATAAAAATAATTATTAATGTATAAGAAGGATTTTAATATATATATATATATATATATATACGAGGATTATTTGGAAAGACCGAGTTCTCTCATTCTAAATAATCAAACGACGTTATTTGAAGTATAAAGATAGTGAATGAAGACCGTAAATCTTCCCTCGGATGGACAACGATCGAGGCCTTGATTTGATTTGCTCCCAATTCAAAGGTCTTGGTCATTGCCCAAACGTACGTGTTGATTTCACGGGTTTGGCTTTCGCTCAGACCCAGAGCATAAGCTACTAAATGGATTGTGTGTCTGACATCATACTCTATCAAATATCATGTTATTGATCTTTTGTCGAAGGTATGGATGTTTGGTGGCGGGGAATTTATTCTCTTGCTTAACACCCGTTCATATATTCCGACAAAGGGTTGGTAGTACGGTATGGAGTGATGATGTGGCATGCTAAGATGCATATGATCAAGGTTTTGTTGAAAAGTAGGCCTTATGGGACGATCAAAGCATAGCCTGTTTAGGCATAGCTTTGTGTACAACGTGACTTCACGAGCCTCACACACCGGCGAAGTCTAAAACGGGAGAAGGGAACGCAGGGAGAGCAGCACGTTTCTTTCTAGCTAGAAGTGGTGATTGGGTTTTGACACGGCCCAACATTTTACTTATGTGGATGATGGAATGAGGTGCCTCGAATGATAGGTCCTATAGGACTGGGAAACGTGTGTTCAGGAATAACTAATCCGCAACTCATATGGCGGACCGGCCCTGCATCTTTCCAAGGGTTCACTGCGGGGGATCCTGAGACATTAGCTAGAGTGTCTCGAATCGGTAGGAGCTCCTCCCTAGCCTTGACTCATGATGGAAACCAAAATCCAAATACGACCCTACAGATTTGATTGTATTACTAGTATGGAGGCATAGTAGTATGGGATACTATTCTTCCTAGGATTTCTACATTTACTTTAAAATGTTTTAATATATATTAATAATAATATTACACTCGTATTTGCCGTATTTAGCATGTTTAATCACGATAAGGTAAAACCCTATCCTCTGGTTTGTGTTGCATTGTGTGATGGGACCTGGGTCTTTGTAACAACCCGTAAATGCGAGCCAGTTTAAATTTTTTTTATTTTGGCGATTTTGATGAATTTTGAATATTTAAAATGGATTATTTTAAATAATATCGACGAGAAAATTTATTTTGAATAGAATTCGAACGTATATATTTATATACGTCGTCGTTAGAATATTTATTTATAATTATAAATAGAATTGAAAATGGCGCGGTAGTTCGATAATTCGATTTCAAACTTCAATTGAATGTACCGGGTGCAAAATAAACCGGATTTTGGCGAAACCAAAAATATTTGAATCTAATTGAGAATATCTTTCCAACGAATCCGGGAAATCAAAATTTCATAGCAGGAATCAAAAGATATGTCCAGCTGAAATTTCAGAATAGTCGCTATGGAATTCCGGCCCTTAAAAATGGAAATTTTGCAAACGACATCGGTTTTCGGCGAAACCACTTTTGTTGGATCCGAGATGTCAAATTGTTGCTATGTTTCAAAATTCATAATTTTCTGAATTAATATGTGAGCGTGGCGGAGTTAAACGTGTTTTAACAGTTTCAGTCAATTTCGATCGACTGGAAATTGGCCATTTTTCAAACGGTCTCAGAATTTGACGAAATTGGTTTTGTTAGGACTGTATCGTCAATACGAAAATAGAAATAATTTTTCTGAAATTTTTAGAGACCGTATGTGCCCCTGGTAAATTGAAATGTCCGTTTAAATTGAATATATATATATAATTATATTTTAATTTTGATCACAACTGCTCGTAATGGTCGAATTGGCCAATGGGACATGTCCCATTATGTTCGGAATGGGGGTAAAGTGCTAAGGGCGACAGTCGTTGGGTTTGATTTGAGGTTCGTGGCAAGAAACAAGTATTTTTAGAATTAAATTAGAATAAAATATTTATATAAATAGAAAGGGAAAATTCTCATTGGTCAAAAACCCTAAGCTACTTCAAACCACAGTCAAATGAGTCGCCTCCCTCTTCTAAACTAGCGGATGATAATTTCAAGCCTTCCTCCCCTTAAATCCTTCTATCCATTGATTAATCAAGTAGATCTTCAAAGGGAAAACCCTTCAGCATCTCGAGCTCGACATCACCAACGCGTGTGATAGGAAATAACGGCCTGTGGTGGCCCCTGTAGCGCCAAAAAGCGACGGAGTTCTAAGTCAAATGGGGAGACGATGGGACTGTCGAACGGAGTGGGGTTTCAGGCGCAGGCTGATGACATGGCGGCGGTCGTTCTAGGGGCGTTCGATGGTGCTCCGGCGAGGTCTTGTGGTCGGCGCAGGGGTTTTCTGAAGTCAAACCCTAGCTCGACGTTCTCCAGTAAAATCACAAAGAGGATGTTAATAGTGAGTTTATTTTATTTTTCTTTTTCTGATTTTATATAAACACAAAGTATAGTTTAAACCCAGTTTTTTTTTATGAAATTAAAATTGTTTTCATATATCTAAAAATTAGCATTATGTTTGTAAACATAATTAACATTGTTTAAATTTCAGTTTTTAAAATATAATTAACATTGTTTAAAGAAGTTGTTTTAAAAAAAATAGGAAGACGATATTTTCTAGAATTATATTTTTTTATAGTTGAAAAGGCGATATTTTTATAGTTGAAAAGGCAATATTTTTATACATGAAAAGGCGATATTTTTATAGTTGAAAAGGCGATATTTTTATATTATGGAAAGAATAAAAATATAATTTTTATATTGCAGAAAGAATAAAAATATGATTTTTATATAATAGAAAGAATAAAAATATGATTTTTATATAATAGAAAGAATAAAAATATGATTTTTATATAATAGAAAGAATAAAAATATGATTTTAATATAGGTATGATGATAAAAATTCGATCTTTATATAAGAAGTAGAAATATAAAAATATAATTTTTATATAGAAAGAAGCATTGTAAATATATGAAGTGAAATAAAAATCCGAACTTTATTTTATCGTGAAGTAGAGAGAATATAAAAATGTGATTTTTTGTGAAAACCCGTAACTTCCCCGTAAAAGAAAGCGGCGGATAGTTCGAGAACAAGCCACAACAGAATACATACAAAAGAACGTTTCATTGTATATTACAACAATGCATCAGATTACAAGAATATACAGAGTATAAATGAATATTACACAGAAATATCAGAGATTTAAATTACATTTAAATACATAGCAGCGGAAAATAATACAATACACAACTAGAAGGAGATATACGGATACAAAACTTTCCGGATATTGTTCCAGCTGTAAACCAGGATCCTGTGAATATAAATCTGCAAAACCAAAACTACTAGCTGCCCGTGTCAAAATAAGGGCACCCAGAGTTTAGGTTAAAACAATAAACTCCAGGTCAGTCATGTGACTGGTGTGAGAACTAAAACAGTTACTAATCTTTATTTTAAAGTTCGGTAAATCAAGGGACCACGCCGTATAACACGGAACGGGTTTCCTCCCAAGAATACCAGTGCATAAAACAAACAGCGCAATGCTAAGTAAAGAAAAATGAAGCTATTATAAGACCCAGGTCCTATCACACAATGCAACGCAAGCTGGGGGATAGGGTTTTTACCTTATAATAGCCAAGAATGCTTGATACGTTTAAAAGAAATCATTTGATACTATTATAAGTGTATAGTGTATAAAACAACTTCAAATCATAAGTATCAATCATAGGCGGCATGAATGCCCCATAACACTATGTCGCCATATATAAGTTTACAATCAAAACCGCAAGACGTCGTATTGGAAGTTGGGTTATCATTTATGGTATGAACCGAGGCTAGGGGCAAGATCCTCACCGATTCGAGACTGTCTAGTCCGAGCCTCAGGAACAGCCGCAACTGCCCCATGGATCGTCAGGGCCGGTCCACCGATGTGGATTATTATGCCTGAACACTACGTTTCCCCGCCCTTTGGGGCGTAAATCTGGCCCGTCAGCCGACCAGAAGCATCGGCCGAAACCGATATCACGAGGCGCCTCGCTTTTCAGCAAGTAATAATAAGTAACATCCACAGGATTCAAATTCGTCAGCCAGTTCAAGCACTGACGCCACTCCTAACTAGAAAGAAACGCATGTCCTCCCTGAGGTCCGTCTCCCGTTTTTGATTCATACCGGGTGTGATACTCGCGAATCAACGTTACACAAAGCTACGCCACAAAGGTCGTGCTTCGATCATCAACCACAAGACTTTGCTTTTCAACAGAAGCCTTGATCATTTGCCACTTAGGCATGCCACACAGGCAATTCACTCCATGCGATTGATATCCATCAATATATAACCCCTGAGCTCGTACGTCTCAGAGAAGGGCGTTAAGCAAGATAATAAATTCTCCGCCGCCAAACAGATATATATTTAATAGAGATCAATCGAACGGACTAAAGTCCAATGTCAGACATACACAGTCCATTTACAAGTCCGTTCTGGGTCTGAACGAAACCGGGGGCACCTAGTACCCCGCATATCCATCGATCTCCAAGTACGTCTGGACGATCACCAACTGTTTCCATCTTCTTGAGTGTACAGCCCAATCAAGATCATCAGTAATCACCCCAAACGACGTGAAGACTTCCGGTCTTCGACCATCGTCTTCATCTTCGACTTATCGTCGTATCAGTTATTCAGAATGGGATAAACCCGGTCTTTCCGAATAACTCGCGTATACTTTAAATAAGTGTTACACAAACACAACATATGCCTCATTCCAATTCATCAGTCACTAACCGTAAATTAATCAAGAGAATAATTCCCGAAATATTAACCCCGAAGGCCGAAACCAACATCAGAACAATATCCAGAAAACCATTCTGCTTAGCTAACCGACAGTTAGTTTCTGATTTCACATTCATAGGGAAAGGTTCCCATTAATTTTATCCAAGATAAATTTCTTGAATTTATTCTTTAATCTATTTTTGAATATCAATTCAAACTAGTCGGGATTAACGAAACTTACCGAAGTAATCATTTGTTTTAATTTCCCCAATCCCAACCTATTCATCCCATGAAGTAAAACTGGTTATACTTCATATCTAACACCACGGTGTTATCGGTAAATTCAATTACCATTTCACGTTCAAATCTAATTAAAGATTTAACTATCGCCTGGAGCAAAACTGGTGATACTCCATTCTCGATCATTTCAATCTAATTAAAGATTCATTAAAACTCCACTTAGTTTTAATCTTCGACTGGGTTAAAGAATCAGTGTCATTTAAAACACGGTTCACGATAAACCCAAAATCACATTCATTAATTATCGGGTTAAAGAACGAGTGTTATTTAAAACACTGTTCACGATAAACCCAAAAATCAATATCAATTCAGTTCCAATTAAATATCATTTAATTGGTACACTTCATTAAATCTAAATAAAAAGATTTAATCTTTTCTCAACTGGGTTCAAGAACAGTGTTAGTGAAGACACCATTCACAACAAACCCAAATCACATTTGATATTCAATACAAGGCTCTGAATAGAAAATATATCGGCTTATATTCAATATCAAATTCTACGATTAACAAATGTCGTATTGGAAATAACGATATAAATATCTACATCTTTCAAATTTCCATAACAACATCTGTATAATCCCGAATTCCAACATCGAAATATTCCGAAGACAATTTCGATTCAAATCCACTCCAATGCAATCATTGGAAATTTTGGTTATTTTTAAAACCCTTTTCGAATTCAATTTATTTATTTAAAAATAAATAGAATTATAATTCTAGTTCAAAACTAGTTCATTTCGATAAAAATCTATTTTTATCTTTTCAAATATGGAGTTTTTCATCCCAATTCTTTCTAAATCATTTCTTATGATTTTACACAAATTATTGCTATTTTTAATAATTTTATTAAGGCCCGTACAGTCGATTTCCATCAATGGCCATCGAACTGCACTTACAGCGACCTTTTTCGAATTTGATCTGGACATAATTCCAAATCCAACCGTTAGATTTCTAATTTCTAACATACGTTAGAAAGCTCTTTTCGATACGAACCCAACGGTTCCGGTTTTAGGAGAATCCGACGGTCGGATCTCCCGTAATTTCCGTTTGAAATAAATGGTCGAAATTCACGAACTGCCGCGGCGCGGCGCGTTCTATTCAGGCCATTATATATAATATATATATTATATATATTTCGTCGATTTCTATTTAAAACGAATTATATAAATAGTTTTAAAATTCGTTTCAAAAACAACTTCAACCTCCATTTCGATTCAAATCAAAATTAAATTCTTCTTTATAAATTCGTTTTAAAATTCATTTCTATTCAATTCAAATTTCAATTCAATTTGAATTCATTTTAATTCGCTTCCAATTCAATTCGAATTCATTTTCAATTCAATTCGTATTGGTTTTATATTCAATTCAATTCGAATTCGTTATCTATTCAATTGAAATCACATTCGTTTTCTATTCAATTCATTTCGAAATCGTTTTCAATTCAATCCATTTCGAAATCGTTTTCAATTCAATTCATTTCGAAATCGTTTTCAATTCAATTCATTTCGAAATCGTTTTCAATTCAATTCATTTCGAAATCGTTTTTTAATTCAATTCATTTCGAAATCGTTTTCAATTCAATTCATTTCGAAATCATTTTCAATTCAATTCATTTCGAAATCGTTATATATTCAATTCATTTCGAAATCGTTATATATTCAATTCATTTCGAAATCGTTATATATTCAATTCATTTCGAAATCGTTATATATTCAATTCATTTCGAAATCGTTTTCAATTCAATTCATTTCGAAATCGTTTTCAATTCAATTCATTTCGAAATCGTTTTCAATTCAATTCATTTCGAAATCGTTTTCAATTCAATTCATTTCGAAATCGTTATATATTCAATTCATTTCGAAATCGTTATATATTCAATTCATTTCGAGATGAATAAAATCGATATAAATATCGTTCACGTCAAAATGGCGTCAAACTAATCAACACGGCTTCACAAATTTCTATTTTCAAACATTCTATTTCAAATATTTCTTTTTCAAAATAGTTGTTATTATCAAAATATTTCGTTCAACACATGACCAATCTCAATGGATGAGTACTGTCAACACATGAACCTTAATTTTATATTGATAAAGATGTAAATTTTATTACTAAAATATTTCGTTCAACACATGACCAATCTCAATGGATGAGTACTGTCAACACATGAACCTTTAGTTTTATATTGATAAAGATGTAAATTTTATTACTAAAATATTTCGTTCAACACATGACCAATCTCAATGGATGAGTACTGTCAACACATGAACCTTTATTTTATAATATTCTTTATTTTTCAAATTGGAATGAAGCCCAATCAATTACCATATAAAGTTAATTATATGGATTTTCATACATTACACACATATAATAGCATTGAAAAATAATCAACCATCAACCAAAGTGCACTACACTGTATAAGCATCAAATATAGATATCTAACGCTTATAACAGCCTATCAATCAATCGATCGACATATTTAATCAATCAGGATGAGTGAACTTCAAATTTCATCCCAACACCCGTGTGGGGTTTCAAACAATCAAACGCATATTTTATCTATGCAGTTGGGCGATGTGTAAAATTTATCGACCCAATCAATGTCCTTCAAATAGGTGTACATAAACAAACCGTCTGGTTTGTAAATGAATATTTATTTATTCACATTCACGTTAAAAATTATATTTTTAACGACAAAACATTTTATTCCAACATATGAATTTCTATTCAGTTCATTCTTTAAATAAAATGATATTTTTATTTTTCTAACTTATTTTAGAAAATTTCGGCGGCATAACGGCACGATACTAGAAACGGGACGAGGCCTAGCCTTATCCCCGGTCTAGTGAAGGCCCACGCCATTCACACATCAATCAATCCATTCATTTCACCAAACAATTCAATTTCAAATCAAATCATATAACTAACCTATGCAACCAAACAAACAAGTCCATGGTCTGTGGACGATTGTGTCGGGTGCTACTAAGCACCGTCTGCATCCTAGTATATATATATAACTAGAAAATGAAATTGAAAGGTGAGAAATTCTCACCGAAAGCTATCCAAACATCTTGACTCTTCTTCGATATAAATCTTCTTCGTTCTCGCCTTTTTGTTACCTTCGTTGCCCGCTTTCACTACCTATGTAAAAATCGAATTTTTACTTCGCTATTCAATATATAAAAATCATATTTTTATTTCGAAGTTCAATATATAAAAATCATATTTTTATTTCGAAGTTCAATATATAAAAATCATATTTTTATTTCGAAGTTCAATATATAAAAATCACGTCTTTACTATTTTATTTCGAAGTTCAATATATAAAAATCATATTTTTACTATTTTATTTCGAAGTTCAATATATAAAAATCATATTTTTATTTCGAAGTTCAATATATAAAAATCACGTCTTTACTATTTTAAAAATCACGTCTTTACTATTTTAAAAATCACGTCTTTACTATTAGAGATTGCATGTAAAAATCTAAACTTCTCATGTTAACGTATATATTAAAAATCCGAACTTTTTCATAGATAAAAATATATTCTTTTCTCATATAAAAATGTCATCTTTTCTCATACAAAAATATTATATTTTCTCATATAAAAATATTATATTTTTTCATATAAAAATATTATCTTTAAATTAATAAAAATCATATTTTTACTCTTCATACATGATAAAAATCATATTTTTACAATCCTAACTATTTACATATATGAGTTAGGATAAAGGGAAAAAAAAGAATAAAATAAAGTAAAAAAAATACGTACTGTTCAAATCGGAAGAGGGGGGGTATGCTGCGTCGTTCGCTGGAGGTGGTGGCTGGAGTCGAGCGCGACCTTCAACCCCATGCTCGAATTCTTCGTTGGAAGGGGATGGATTTGGAGGGCTGGCGGATGAAGGTGGAGGAGGGCGGAGCGGTTCAGTGTCGGGCCTGTTTTGAGGCTAGGGTAGCGGTCTAGTTCGGATTGAGGGAGGAGGGATGGAGGAGAACGGCGGAGGGGGAATCAGAGGAGGGGGATGAGGTGAGGGAGGGGGCGGCCGAGCTTCGGTGGCCAGCGATGGAAGCAGGCGACGGGGTGCGCCCCCCCGTCCTTTCCTTTTTTTTTTCCACTGAATTTAATCGGGGGGAGGGGGGGGCTGGCGTATAAAGAGAGAAAGGGGCTTTTTTTATTTAATTAATTTAATTTTCCACCCAAAAAGCAACTTTTATTTTCGACCTCAAAACGGGGCCCACCGCCTGTCGTCCCTAGCTAATTACCCCCATTCCGAACACAATGGGATATGTATCGTAAGCTGATTCGGCTGTTACAATCAGTTTCCTTTGAATTTACATTTAAATCATTATATTGAATTTTAAACGTACATTTCAAATTTCTGGGGCCGCATACGAACTTTAAAAATTCCAGAAAAATATTTTCTAGCTTCGTATTGACGATACGGTCCTAACAAAACTAGTTTCGACGAATTCTGAGACCGTTAGAAAAATGACCATTTTCCAGTCGATTAAAATCAACTGAAACTGATCAAACGCGTTTTCCTTCGCCACGCTCACATACTGATTCAAAAAATTATGAAATTTGGAATCTAGCAATAACTTCACATCCCGGACCCAACAAAACTGGTTTCGTCGAAATCCGAGGTCGTTTGCAAAATGTCCATTTTTAAGGGCCTGAATTCCATAGCGACTATTCAGAATTTTCAACCAGACATATCTTTTGATTCCCGCTATGAAATCTTGATTTTTCGGATTCGTTGGAAAGATATTATCAATTAGATTCTAATGTTTTTGGTTTCACTAAAATCCGGATTGTTTTGCACCTGGTACATTCAATTGAAGTTTGAAATCGAATTATCGAACTACCGCGCCATTTTCAATTCTATTTATAATTATATATAATTATTTATATTCTAACGACGACGCGTATAATATATACGTTCGAATTATATTCAAAATAAATTTCTCGTCGATATTATTTAAAATAATTCATTTTAAATAATCAAAATTCGCTAAAATTGCCAAAATAAAAATTTTAAACTGGCCCAGATTTTCGGGTTGTTACAATCTCCTCCACTTAAAACTTTTCGTCCCCGAAAAGGAACAAAGTCGAAAGTGGTTTGATTAATCAACCCTACGTTCGATCTGGCTTCCGTTCTCCAACTTTTCAGTTTCTGAGAATTTCCAAAAATTTGGCTAACACCCTAAATTTTCGAAAAATTTCGCCATAACCTCCCCTGCACCGGGAGCATCGGGGAATTTCAAATAGCTTCCCCGGTCCTTCAGATCTCAAAAAGAAAAAGAAAAAGCCAAGCGGCTAGCCAATAGGCTCATAAAATCATCATCACCCAAACAAAACAGTAAATTATGTAGTAAACATGTACCTATCAGTCGGGCAAACAAATTTTATTCTCTGCTCTAGCCTCCTTGCTATGACATGTTCAATGTAAGTATATGTGTAACGACCCGGGAAAAAGACGACCTTGATTATCCGATATACAACACATATCGAACATCAAGGGTCGACAATTACCGAGTAGTTAATGAAAGAATTTAGAGGGTGAGGATAGATAAGATAGAAAATTAGAATAGAGGAAGAAAAAGAAGAACACAACATCAGAGTAACACGAATCTCACAGCGGAACGAATAAAATATAATAATCACATAACTTGAAATCAAAAGCAGTATATGCATACAATACCATTATCAGAGTACAACCCTTGCATCACAGCGGAAATAAACAATAGCTATATAAGTCCTGAAACCTCCTGCTCCAAGCTCTCCAAGTCTATCTGTAAAATCCTGACTACTTGGCTACCCGTACAAATTTGGGCACCCAAGAGTTTAGGGAAAACAAAACAAAATAAAACTCTGGGTCAGTCATGGGACTGGTGTGAGTAAACTCAAATCACTTGGTTTAACTTTCCAAAATCCTTTTCAAAAGAAAAGATAATCGTAAGACCAATCCACACATAACACGGACGGTTTTTTCCTTACGATAACCCAAATCATTTTTGGAAATCATATCTTATATGATATTATAATAATGTCTAATCACAAGTAAATAAAATCTAGTAGAACGCTTGCATCTCACGCTCTACATATATAATATACAATCAAACTCGCAGGCACTTATTGGAGATTGGATTCCAACTTGACAAGGTATGGGACCACCTTCCGAACGTGTATCTCTAGAGGCAAATACACTGGGTTCAACAAGAACATCTTGCAACCCGGCCCACACATGACCGATCACTCATTTCGCTTGAGTGTATCGAATGTATATCACCAACGGTTGGGATCAGCAACCGTCTCCCAATAAAGGACAGCATCGATAGATTTAAGAACAAAAGGAATTTCTCTAGATAGGTGATCATACATCCTAATGGGTGCGACCCACATAGCCATGCTGCCTGCCCGATTTTTGTCATTTCCCGGTGGATGAGGCTTGAGGTCATAACGTATCTTTTGACAGATCCCACCTCCATTACTTTGAATGCCACATCGTCATACCCGCCAAATCACAAATTGATTTCACCAAAAATACCACGGGTATACAGCTAAGAGAAACGAATTCCTCCGCCACCAAACGTAAGTACGTTTGAAAAGATCAACTTACGCGATCTTTTGAATATACTCTGTCAGACATTCGTCCATTCACGTTTGTCCTGGGACTGGACAAACCGAAGGCACTATTCTGTAAACAGGATAGCCCTTGCATTTTTCTCCGTCTTCAATATATTCAGCATACTTGATTCGCAATGCTTATGCCAATACGGAGTGGTTCTCTGGATAATAATCCAACCGGTCTCTCCATATTAACAACGTTAAAATGGTCAAAACTTTGATAGTCGGTGATTTAACTATCAAATGAAAACATGTCGGTGTGCAAACAACGATATTATTTCCAGAAGGAAATACTATCGATCAATCATCATGTAACGCTTATCTTTAATTCATTCATTTATTCATTTCCCTTTCCCTGTTATTTAACATTTCTTATTTACTATATTTAGAAAATATACGTTATTAACCTTGGAAAACATTTCCATTCCTTGTGTTTTTCTATATTCAGAAAACATTTCTGATCTTCTTTGGAAAACCTTTCCAAATCTCCTTCACTGGTTTTAAACAGATGTTTGAATAAACATCACTCTGCCAAATCTCCTTCATTTGGTTTCCACTTAACCACTTTCCACTATCGAACCTTAACCATTTCTTAGTTAAAACGTAGTCAATCAAGTTGGGGTATAATTACCTCTCAGACCTTAACTGAACAACATTTCTAACTTCGAAATAGACAAAGTTCAACTTTCCAATCTTTTAACACACTTCCTTACGTTGCTCTCGGATTCGATTTACGAACCCACTTCTTTATCAGAAATCACTTGATTATAACAATGGTGTTATAATTCCCTGCATCCGAAATATTATAACTTTGATATGGCTTTCACTTTCTAACTCGAATAAATAAACGAACAACTAATTTATTAACTACTATTCGGCTAACTCTAATCTACAACCCTTATTCTATTAACTCTTACTGGATTAATTCTTATTCGGATAACTTGGTTTTGATTAACTTCTCTTGATTTAACTCAATCTGACCAACTTACTTGATCAGCTCGACTTGACTAACTCACTTAATTAACTCGACTTATTTAACTCAACTTGACAAACTCGACTTAATTACTTTTATTAATTTATTGATATTTGATTTAACACAATTCGCTCGACTCTAGATCGCAGCGATCACAATGGTTACACCTGATTCCCTCAGGAAACATCCGTCCGCCTTAGGCTATCTGCAGCCCTGCGAATTTCGCTAGCAGTCGTGCTTACTAATAACTTATCTTAAATGACTACTTCTGTTTAACTCTATCTCGAATAACTAAATTCGAGAAAATCTAATTGAATAACTAATATTCAATAAACTTCCTATCGAATAAACTGATATTCGATAACTTTGCTTCGAATAACTCTTATTCGATAAATTCTCCTTCGTCCTTATTCAGTTTCAAACATTGATGTGGAAATCGATTTTTACTTCTCTATATAAGTCTTGACTTATATACTCTATTTATCCAAAGATAAATAACAAAATTAATTTATAAAACTTTATTTATAAGTTAACCTTCTCACTTTATCTGTTTAAACAGATCTCTCTTAAATTCTCACTTTGAATTCATATTCTGTTTACCCGTGTGCGAAGCACGGGCCTAAATTCTTCCTAGTGTAAAATTATTCTTTATTACACTTTTATCCATTTCCAAGTACTTCATTATTCTTTTAAATTTCTAAATAAATAATTACTTTTCATAACTCAGTTTATTTTCTAGATAAATATCTCTTTTCCTATTTCATTTGAAAATGTTTACAAATATTCTCTTATTATTTCTATTTGTAATTGTTTTACAAATATTCCTCTTTCTATTTTATTTGTAAATGATTTACAAATATTTTCCCTTTTTCCATAGATTTTTATTTACAAATGATTTGCAATATTTCCCTATTCCTTATTTCTTCCAATAATTTCCTTTATATTGATTTACAAATATATTTTCCTCTACATTGGTTTACCAATATTTTTCCTTTATTTTGATTTTACAAATATGATTTTTCCTTTATAATCCCTTTTTCCCTTTATATATAAAATCCGTTGTTTTTATATAAATAATCTAATTTCAAATATATTTTGAAAATCTCCCTTTTCACTTTCTCGTATCACTTACGGTGTAAAAATATCCAATCAAAATGATCGGTCATCATCCAAACACACAGAATCAATAACGGATGATATAACACATCATATATCAAAATATATGAAAAGCGGTAAATAAATGTTGAGGAACCCAGTTGGGTCCCTCCGACCTGTTTCCCTGCATCCACAGATGTCAGTCGACATAAATAACTTGAGTATAAAGTATTCTGATAAACAGAATCAATATTTCGATACGATTTATATATCGTTATCGAAATATTCAATCAACTGACTAGCAGTTCAACCAAACAGCCAACACACAGCAATTCAACCAATATTTGTAAATTCTAAAAATACTTTATAAAAATATAAAGCGTTCAGAGTTAGTGAGATTTACTCACCGTATTTGCAGTTGACGGTTCCGCTTTTGTTTCGTTTAAAATCAAACAGACGTTTGATTCTATCGTGAAATTCCAGTAGCTCAATTTCAGACCATATTAGTTCCATGACGTAGATCTTGTCGCTATGGTTCCGACATAACCAGTTTCGCACAACTCTGTTACCATGTGAATAAATATCCATGTTAAAATATTCGACTTTACTTAAGAATTAATTTAATTCACTAATTTCATTTTAAATTCCTAATTACCATTTTAACTAATTTACCATGTTTAATTCCCTCACCTTCTTCTACACTGTCCAGTGCAAACCGTGCCTCTCTGTTTTTCTTCATTTAACAGACCAACACCATCACCGGCCCCTTCATCCAAGACCAAACAGCTCTTCACTGTTCTTCTCCTTTTGTTTCCTAACTGATTTCGAGCTGTTACTCCACTGGTTCAGACCGAATGCTGACGTGAATTACGAACTGGGTTTTGGTAAACACACTCACTTTATAAAACCCGCATACTTCATAATGACAAGAGGATATTCGAGCTGCTACTCCACTAATTGAATTCCTTTCATAGCTTAATCATGGATTAAGGCTGCCGCTAATTCCACCTTCTCCACCGAGCTCACAAACATCATTTCACAGACCAAATCCACCTCTTCAACGTCCAAGACCATCACTCACCAAACCCATTCAAACCTGAGTTCACGCACAACAATGAAGTAAGAATATTACCACCAGTATTTGCGTTTGTCAACCCTACAGATCTCGACTTCAACAGGCGTCCCCCAGGTGCTTCCGTACAAGCCGATCCCTTCCCTCCCGCTGGAGTCCAGCCCACCCCTACGGTGACAACCGCCATCCTCTCGGTTCCCCAACACGACGTGGTTGAACCCAACATCGTACCCGAGAAGAAACCATCGACCACAAATATTCCAGTTGAAAGCCTCTTCAAATTCACCTTGAAATCCGAAAATAATCTCGGTTAAAATCTCGAAGTGTAGGCTGTGTTTAAGAATGGGAAATATACTGGAATTTTTGGAATTTCATTTGGGATTTAGAAGTTGCGATTTTGGTTTTGTTTCCTTGCGTATTGAATTAGTTTGGATTTGAGAAAAAAAATGAGAAAGAAAAGAGACCAACAGTATTTAAAGTGAATGATAGTTTGGAACCCACGGCAATTACTGCCTTGGCACCCACGGAAGTTTAACTTGGCTTGAAAAGCACGACATCAACTTTGCTTGGGGGCCACGGAATCAAAACGTTGAAATGCACGGTGCCAAATGAATTAGCACGACACCAACAGGCAACGCTGCAGACGTGCTGGTTCCGAAGTGTACTTGAGTTTGAACGAATAATCATATGAATAAACAGTCTGTTTACTGATAAAAAGGCTTTTCTTAGTGTAAAAAGTTATCTTGGACCCAATGGGATAGGTTTCATCGAAATCCGAGGTTGTTTGAAAAAAATTCCTTTATAAAACCGGAAATAAACACACATTTTAATTTACCACGATCACCAGATAAATCAAATCAACTTAAAACTGCGAAAACCGACAATAACTTTTCGATACGAATCCAACGGCACTTGTTTCATCGCATTCTGAGACCGTTGCCCCGGTAGACTGTTTTTGACGCGTACCGCACTGCCCTTCTGAACACCAAATTTGCCGGTCTCTAAAAATAACAAACTACATACCTACCCTGACTAAAATCGACGATACGAACTCACCGGAACTAGTGTCGTGGCCTGATTCGATTGTCTGTTCAAGTTACACCCAAATATCTCTTTGTTTATTTGAATAGGCGCTATAGAATTTGAACGGGCGTTTACGGCTACCGTGAGCACATATGACATCGGTTTTCGACGCCATTCACCACCGTACAATAATTTAACGATACGGTTCCAATGAAACCGGTTTCTTCGAAAACAGAGTCCGTTTGCAAAACGGCTATTTTAACGCGTATATTTATATAACGATTTTCCATAGCGATTATTTCAAAATTTGATTTGGCCATAACTGTCAAATTATAACACGAAATCTGGATTTTTCTCTTTCATATGAAAATTATCATCAATACGGTCCCAGTGTTTCTTGTTTCACAGAGTTCCGGTTTATAACAGATTCTGTATTCCCAGTTGAAGTTCAAATCACCAAATAGCGAACTACAGCGCCATTTCGAGCTCGAATTTATTTATAATATAAATTATACGTTCAAATGGCGTTATTAAATATATTCGTCAATATAATTCAACTCTAAACTGAATTATATATTTTGGGTCGTCCAGTTCACATTATATTGCCATTTCAGCTAATTTTGATTATTCCAGAATTATATATATTATATTATTATTATATTAATTAAATATTCAATAAAATTTGATTAAACGACCATTAATTTTCTAAATCACTATAAATAATTAAATAAATTAATTATTATCGCTGAAAAATACGGGTCGTTACAATATGTATATGCAAGCAAATGCGACCAATTTCCAATATAAATCAATATTCGGTTCTATTAGGCTAAATGGCTCAAAATTATCAAACAAATAAACAAACAATACAAACATCAATCAATTAGTGAATTAACGTTTCAAATTGATAATTTTGATACATATACAAAAATCATGTTTTTGATGCCAAATCACAACAATGTATTCTAGCTATATTAGTTTTGGTTCTCACACCAGTCTAATGGAAATATATAGAAAATCACACCTTCGAAACTCGAACATAAATGTTGATGATGCGATCGCTATCATCAATATCATCTTCGGGCGACTAGAGTGTGTCGCTATATCTATCCAATATATTAAAATTTCAAATACACGTGGATCAGATGTATACGCAAAATCTTTATATACTGGACTGTCCAACTCAATATAAATAGATAATCACATACGAATAATTGATTTTAAATTTTCAAACAAAATTGTTTTCATTTGAAAAATATACTCTTCACACTCGTTCTAGGATACTACTGATCCCATCTCTAACGAGTCATTCCATTGGATATTACTAATCCAATATCTGATGAATTCTTTCGTAGGGTTCTAATGTGTCTTGTTCTCTGAGCTGTGTAAACCAAAGCTCTGATACCAACGGTGAAAACCCGTAACTTCCCCGTAAAGGAAAGCGGCGGATAGTTCGAGAACAAGCCACAACAGAATACATACAAAAGAACGTTTCATTGTATATTACAACAATGCATCAGATTACAAGAATGTACAGAGTATAAATGAATATTACACAGAAATATCAGAGATTTAAATTACATTTAAATACATAGCAGCGGAAAATAATACAATACACAACTAGAAGGAGATATACGGATACAAAACTTTCCGGATATCGTTCCAGCTGTAAACCAGGATCCTGTGAATATAAATCTGCAAAACCAAAACTACTAGCTGCCCGTGTCAAAATAAGGGCACCCAGAGTTTAGGTTAAAACAATAAACTCCAGGTCAGTCGTGTGACTGGTGTGAGAACTAAAACAGTTACTAATCTTTATTTTAAAGTTCGGTAAATCAAGGGACCACGCCGTATAACACGGAACGGGTTTCCTCCCAAGAATACCAGTGCATAAAACAAACAGCGCAATGCTAAGTAAAGAAAAATGAAGCTATTATAAGACCCAAGTCCTATCACACAATGCAATGCAAGCCGGGGGATAGGGTTTTTACCTTATAATAGCCAAGAATGCTTGATATGTTTAAAAGAAATCATTTGATACTATTATAAGTGTATAGTGTATAAAACAACTTCAAATCATAAGTATCAATCATAGGCGGCATGAATGCCCCATAACACTATGTCGCCATATATAAGTTTACAATCAAAACCGCAAGACGTCGTATTGGAAGTTGGGTTATCATTTATGGTATGAACCGAGGCTAGGGGCAAGATCCTCACCGATTCGAGACTGTCTAGTCCGAGCCTCAGGAACAGCCGCAACTGCCCCATGGATCGTCAGGGCCGGTCCACCGATGTGGATTATTATGCCTGAACACTACGTTTCCCCGCCCTTTGGGGCGTAAATCTGGCCCGTCAGCCGAGCAGAAGCATCGGCCGAAACCGATATCACGAGGCGCCTCGCTTTTCAGCAAGTAATAATAAGTAACATCCACAGGAGTCAAACTCGTCAGCCAGTTCAAGCACTGACGCCACTCCTAACTAGAAAGAAACGCATGTCCTCCCTGAGGTCCGTCTCCCGTTTTTGATTCATACCGGGTGTGATACTCGCGAATCAACGTTACACAAAGTTACGCCACAAAGGCTTTGCTTCGATCATCAACCACAAGATTTTGCTTTTCAACAGAAGCCTTGATCATTTGCCACTTAGGCATGCCACACAGGCAATTCACTCCATGCGATTGATATCCATCAATATATAACCCCTGAGCTCGTACGTCTCAGAGAAGGGCGTTAAGCAAGAGAATAAATTCTCCGCCGCCAAACAGATATATATTTAATAGAGATCAATCGAACGGACTAAAATCCAATGTCAGACATACACAGTCCATTTACAAGTCCGTTCTGGGTCTGAACGAAACCGAGGGCACCTAGTACCCCGCATATCCATCGATCTCCAAGTACGTCTGGACGATCACCAACTGTTTCCATCTTCTTGGGTGTACAGCCCAATCAAGATCATCAGTAATCACCCCAAACGACGTGAAGACTTCCGGTCTTCGACCATCGTCTTCATCTTCGACTTATCGTCGTATCAGTTATTCAGAATGGGATAAACCCGGTCTTTCCGAATAACTCGCGTATACTTTAAATAAGTGTTACACAAACACAACATACGCCTCATTCCAATTCATCAGTCACTAACCGTAAATTAATCAAGAGAATAATTCCCCAAATATTAACCCCGAAGGCCGAAACCAACATCAGATCAATATCCAGAAAACCATTTTGCTTAGCTAACCGACAGTTAGTTTCTGATTTCACATTCATAGGGAAAGGTTCCCATTAATTTTATCCAAGATAAATTTCTTGAATTTATTCTTTAATCTATTTTTGAATATCAATTCAAACTAGTCGGGATTAACGAAACTTACCGAAGTAATCATTTGTTTTAATTTCCCCAATCCCAACCTATTCATCCCATGAAGTAAAACTGGTTATACTTCATATCTAACACCACAGTGTTATCAGTAAATTCAATTACCATTTCACGTTCAAATCTAATTAAAGATTTAACTATCGCCTGGAGCAAAACTGGTGATACTCCATTCTCGATCATTTCAATCTAATTAAAGATTCATTAAAACTCCACTTAGTTTTAATCTTCGACTGGGTTAAAGAATCAGTGTCATTTAAAACACGGTTCACGATAAACCCAAAATCACATTCATTAATTATCGGGTTAAAGAACGAGTGTTATTTAAAACACTGTTCACGATAAACCCAAAAATCAATATCAATTCAGTTCCAATCAAATATCATTTAATTGGTACACTTCATTAAATCTAAATAAAAAGATTTAATCTTTTCTCAACTGGGTTCAAGAACAGTGTTAGTGAAGACACCATTCACGACAAACCCAAATCACATTTGATATTCAATACAAGGCTCTGAATAGAAAATATATCGGCTTATATTCAATATCAAATTCTACTATTAACAAATGTCGTATTGGAAATAACGATATAAATATCTACATCTTTCAAATTTCCATAACAACATCTGTATAATCCCGAATTCCAACATCGAAATATTCCGAAGACAATTTCGATTCAAATCCACTCCAATGCAATCATTGGAAATTTTGGTTATTTTTAAAACCCTTTTCGAATTCAATTTATTTATTTAAAAATAAATAGAATTATAATTCTAGTTCAAAACTAGTTCATTTCGATAAAAATCTATTTTTATCTTTTCAAATATGGAGTTTTTCATCCCAATTCTTTATAAATCATTTCTTATGATTTTACACAAATTATTACTATTTTTAATAATTTTATTAAGGCCCGTACAGTCGATTTCCATCAATGGCCATCGAACTGCACTTACAGCGACCTTTTTCGAATTTGATCTGGACATAATTCCAAATTCAACTGTTAGATTTCTAATTTCTAACATTCGTTAGAATGCTCTTTTCGATACGAACCCAACGGTTCCGGTTTTAGGAGAATCCGACGGTCGGATCTCCCGTAATTTCCGTTTGAAATAAATGGTCGAAATTCACGAACTGCCGCGGCGCGGCGCGTTCTATTCAGGCCATTATATATAATATATATATATATATTATATATATTTCATCGATTTTTATTTAAAACTAATTATATAAATAGTTTTAAAATTCGTTTCAAAAACAACTTCAACCTCCATTTCGATTCAAATCAAAATTGAATTCTTCTTTATAAATTCGTTTTAAAATTCATTTCTATTCAATTCAAATTTCAATTCAATTTGAATTCATTTCAATTCGCTTCCAATTCAATTCGAATTCATTTTCAATTCAATTCGTATTGGTTTTATATTCAATTCAATTCGAATTTGTTATCTATTCAATTGAAATCACATTCGTTTTCTATTCAATTCATTTCGAAATCGTTTTCAATTCAATCCATTTCGAAATCGTTTTCAATTCAATTCATTTCGAAATCGTTTTCAATTTAATTCATTTCGAAATCGTTTTCAATTCAATTCATTTCGAAATCGTTTTCAATTCAATTCATTTCGAAATCGTTTTCAATTCAATTCATTTCGAAATCGTTTTCAATTCAATTCATTTCGAAATCGTTATATATTCAATTCATTTCGAAATCGTTATATATTCAATTCTTTTCGAAATCGTTATATATTCAATTCATTTCGAAATCGTTATATATTCAATTCATTTCGAAATCGTTTTCAATTCATTTCGAAATCGTTTTCAATTCAATTCATTTCGAAATCGTTTTCAATTCAATTCATTTCGAAATCGTTTTCAATTCAATTCATTTCGAAATCGTTATATATTCAATTCATTTCGAAATCGTTATATATTCAATTCATTTCGAGATGAATAAAATCGATATAAATATCGTTCACGTCAAAATGGCGTCAAACTAATCAACACGGCTTCATAAAATTCTATTTTCAAACATTCTATTTCAAATATTTCTTTTTCAAAATAGTTGTTATTATCAAAATATTTCGTTCAACACATGACCAATCTCAATGGATGAGTACTGTCAACACATGAACCTTAATTTTATATTGATAAAGATGTAAATTTTATTACTAAAATATTTCGTTCAACACATGACCAATCTCAATGGATGAGTACTGTCAACACATGAACCTTTAGTTTTATATTGATAAAGATGTAAATTTTATTACTAAAATATTTCGTTCAACACATGACCAATCTCAATGGATGAGTACTGTCAACACATGAACCTTTATTTTATAATATTCTTTATTTTTCAAATTGGAATGAAGCCCAATCAATTACCATATAAAGTTAATTATATGGATTTTCATACATTACACACATATAATAGCATTGAAAAATAATCAACCATCAACCAAAGTGCACTACACTGTATAAGCATCAAATATAGATATCTAACGCTTATAACAGCCTGTCAATCAATCGATCGACATATTTAATCAATCAGGATGAGTGAACTTCAAATTTCATCCCAACACCCGTGTGGGGTTTCAAACAATCAAACGCATATTTTATCTGTGCAGTTGGGCGATGTGTAAAATTTATCGATCCAATCAATGTCCTTCAAATAGGTGTACATAAACAAATCGTCTGGTTTGTAAATGAATATTTATTTATTCACATTCACGTTAAAAATTATATTTTTAACGACAAAACATTTTATTCCAACATATGAATTTCTATTCAGTTCATTCTTTAAATAAAATGATATTTTTATTTTTCTAACTTATTTTAGAAAATTTCGGCGGCATAACGGCACGATACTAGAAACGGGACGAGGCCTAGCCTTATCCCCGGTCTAGTGAAGGCCCACGCCATTCACACATCAATCAATCCATTCATTTCACCAAACAATTCAATTTCAAATCAAATCATATAACTAACCTATGCAACCAAACAAACAAGTCCATGGTCTGTGGACGATTGTGTCGGGTGCTACTAAGCACCGTCTGCATCCTAGTATATATATATATAACTAGAAAATGAAATTGAAAGGTGAGAAATTCTCACCGAAAGCTATCCAAACATCTTGACTCTTCTTCGATATAAATCTTCTTCGTTCTCGCCTTTTTGTTACCTTCGTTGCCCGCTTTCACTACCTATGTAAAAATCGAATTTTTACTTCGCTATTCAATATATAAAAATCATATTTTTATTTCGAAGTTCAATATATAAAAATCATATTTTTATTTCGAAGTTCAATATATAAAAATCATATTTTTATTTCGAAGTTCAATATATAAAAATCACGTCTTTACTATTTTATTTCGAAGTTCAATATATAAAAATCATATTTTTACTATTTTATTTCGAAGTTCAATATATAAAAATCATATTTTTATTTCGAAGTTCAATATATAAAAATCACGTCTTTACTATTTTAAAAATCACGTCTTTACTATTTTAAAAATCACGTCTTTACTATTTTAAAAATCACGTCTTTACTATTTTAAAAATCACGTCTTTACTATTAGAGATTGCATGTAAAAATCTAAACTTCTCATGTTAACGTATATATTAAAAATCCGAACTTTTTCATAGATAAAAATATATTCTTTTCTCACATAAAAATGTCATCTTTTCTCATACAAAAATATTATATTTTCTCATATAAAAATATTATATTTTTTCATATAAAAATATTATCTTTAAATTAATAAAAATCATATTTTTACTCTTCATACATGACAAAAATCATATTTTTACAATCCTAACTATTTACATATATGTGTTAGGATAAAGGAAAAAAAAAAGAATAAAAAAAAGTAAAAAAAATACGTACTGTTCAAATCGGAAGAGGGGGGGTATGCTGCGTCGTTCGCTGGAGGTGGTGGCTGGAGTCGAGCGCGACCTTCAACCCCATGCTCGAATTCTTCATTGGAAGGGGATGGATTTGGAGGGCTGGCGGATGAAGGTGGAGGAGGGCGGAGCGGTTCAGTGTCGGGTCTGTTTTGAGGCTAGGGTAGCGGTCTAGTTCGGATTGAGGGAGGAGGGATGAAGGAGAACGGCGGAGGGGGAATCAGAGGAGGGGGATGAGGTGAGGGAGGGGGCGGCCGAGCTTCGGTGGCCAGCGATGGAAGCAGGCGACGGGGTGCGCCCCCCCGTCCTTTCCTTCTTTTTTTTTCCACTGAATTTAATCGGGGGGGGGGGGGGGGGGGCTGGCGTATAAAGAGAGAAAGGGGCTTTTTTTATTTAATTAATTTAATTTTCGACCCAAAAAGCAACTTTTATTTTCAACCTCAAAACGGGGCCCACCGCCTGTCGTCCCTAGCTAATTACCCCCATTCCGAACACAATGGGATATGTATCGTAAGCTGATTCGGCTGTTACAATCAGTTTCCTTTGAATTTACATTTAAATCATTATATTGAATTTTAAACGTACATTTCAAATTACTGGGGCCGCATACGAACTTTAAAAATTCCAGAAAAATATTTTCTAGCTTCGTATTGACGATACGGTCCTAACAAAACTAGTTTCGACGAATTCTGAGACCGTTAGAAAAATGACCATTTTCCAGTCAATTAAAATCAACTGAAACTGATCAAACGCGTTTTCCTTCGCCACGCTCACATACTGATTCAGAAAATTATGAAATTTGGAATCTAGCAATAACTTCACATCCCAGACCCAACAAAACTGGTTTCGTCGAAATCCGAGGTCGTTTGCAAAATGTCCATTTTTAAGGGCCTGAATTCCATAGCGACTATTCAGAATTTTCAACCAGACATATCTTTTGATTCCCGCTATGAAATCTTGATTTTTCGGATTCGTTGGAAAGATATTATCAATTAGATTCTAATGTTTTTGGTTTCACTAAAATCCGGATTGTTTTGCACCCGGTACATTCAATTGAAGTTTGAAATCGAATTATCGAACTACCGCGCCATTTTCAATTCTATTTATAATTATATATAATTATTTATATTCTAACGACGACGCGTATAATATATACGTTCGAATTATATTCAAAATAAATTTCTCGTCGATATTATTTAAAATAATTCATTTTAAATAATCAAAATTCGCTAAAATTGCCAAAATAAAAAATTTTAAACTGGCCCAGATTTTCGGGTTGTTACATTTTTATATATGTAGCGAACACGGGCAACGAAAGGGATAAAAGGGCGGGAACGACAAGATTTCCTACATATGAAGAGTCGCGGCGTTGGATTTAGCTTTTGGTGAGAACTCCTCACTTTTATTTTAAATTTCTAGTTAAAATTATATACTAGGATGTAGACGGTGCTTAGCAGCACCCGACACCCGTCGTCCACAGACCATGGACGGCTTGTATGCTTGTTTGTTTGATTTTGATGTAAAAAGTTGAATGTGTGTTGTGGAGTGAAATAAAATATTTATATATTTAAAAATATAATTTTTAACGTGTATATGAAATAAACATTTATAAACAAATCGAACGGTTTGTTTATATACACATGTTTGACTGATATTGATTAGGACGATAAATTTTACACATCACCCAACTGCACAAATAAAATCTGTGTTTGATTGTTTGAAACCCCACACGGGTGTTGGGATGATATTTGGCGTACACTAATCCCAATTATTTAAATTATATGTCAATCGATTGGTCGACAGACTGTGTAAGCGTTGATTATATATATTTAATGCTTATGCAGTTGTGTGGTGCACTTTGGATGATGGTTGATTATTTATGGTTGCTATTATATACATGTGTTGTATGGAATCCATATAATTAACATTATATGGCAATTGATTGGGGCTCATTCCAATTGGGAAAATAAAGAATATTTTAAAATAAAGATTAACGTGTTGACAATACTCATTTGTCGAGATTAGTCATGTGGTGAAAGAAATATAGATTCATGTGTTGAATAGAATGAATATTCATTTGTTGAATAAAATAACGAAGTTATTGAATAATATAAAGCTGTGTTGATTAGAGATGCGCTATTTTGACGCGAACGATATTGATATCGATTAAATTCGTTTTTAAAATGAATTTGAATTGAATAGAATTGAAAATAAATTCGAACTGATTCGAATTGAACAGAATAGAAAACGGATTTGAAATGAATAGAATAGAAAATAAATTTGAATTGAATTGAATAGAAAATGAATTTGAATTGAATTGAATAGAAAAATGAATTTGAATTGAATTGAAAAATGAATTTGAATTGAATTGAATAGGAAAATGAATTTGAATTGAATTGAATAGAAAAATGAATTTGAATTGAATTGAATTGAAAAATGAATTTGAATTGAATTGAATAGAAAATGAATTTGAATTGAATTGAATAGAAAATGAATTCGAATTGAATTGAATAGAAATGAATTCGAATAGAATAGAATTGAAATTGAATTCGAATAGAATAGAATTGAAATTGATTTCAAATAGAACAGAATTGAAATTGAATTCGAATAGAATTGAATTGAAATCGAATTGAAATTGATTTGAATTGAAAAGGAAGTTGAAATTGTTTTTGAAACGAATTTAAAACGATTTATAAAATTTGTTTTAAATAGAAATCGATGAAATATATATTATATATATAATATAATGGCCTGAATAGAACGCGCTGCGCCGCGGCAGTTCGCGAATTTCGACCATTGACTTCGAACGGACATTACGAGAGATCCGACCGTCGGATTCTCCTCAAACCGGAACCGTTGGGTTCGTATCGAAAAGACCTTTCCAATGAATATTAGAAATTTGAAATCTAACGGTTGGATTTGGAATTATGTCCAAATCAAATTTGGAAAAGGTCGCTGTAAGTGCAGTTCGATGGCCGTAGGTGGGAATCGACTGTATGGGCCTTGATAAAATAATTATAAATATCTATAATTTGTGTAGAATCGTAAGAAATGATTTGGGAAAAACTAGGATGAAAAACTCCATATTTGAAAGGATAAAAATAGATTTTTATCGAAATGAACTAGTTTTGAACTAGAATAAAAATCAATTTATTTTTGAAACAAATAAATTGAATTTGAAATGGGTTTTAAATAACCAGAATTTCTAATATATTTAATTGGAATTGAAATAGAATGTGATTTGGGTTTATCGTGGACTGTGTTTTAAATGACATTAGTTCTTTAACCCAGTAAAAGGAGTTTTAATGAATCTTTAATTTGATTGAAATGTGGATTGATAATTTAAATTATCAAAATTGGGAAATGATCAAAAGGGGAGTATCTCCAGTTTTAATCCTAGCGATAGTTAAATCTTTAATTAGATTTGAACGTGAAATGGTAATTAAATTTACCGATAAAACGTGGTGTTAGTTATGGGGTAATAGCAGTTTTGCTCCATGGGATGAATAGGTTGGGACTGGGAAATAAAATAAATAATTACTTCGGTGTGGTTCGCTAATCCCGACTAGTTTGGAAAACCATAATATGGTTTGAAATGACATCCAAAGGAAGATTAAAGAATAAATTTAAAAGAATTTATCTTTGATAAAATTAACGGGAATATTTCCCTAGGAGTGTGAATATCTGAATAAAAGAATATTCTGAATTGGAATGAGGCGTATATTGTGTTTTATAGCACTTGTTGATTAAGATACGCGAGTTATTCAGAAAGTCCGGGTATAACTCATTCTGAATAATTGATTCGACGACGAGTCGAAGAGATTGAAGATGGTGCAAGACCGACGATCTTCACATCGAATGGATGTGTGCTACTGATGCTCACGATGGGAGTAGCTACCTTGAAAGGGGATGAAGTGGTAGCCGTCCGGACGTACTTGTTGATTGTACGGATATGCTGGGAAAGTGCCTCCGGTTTCGTTCATACCTAGAACGGACTTGTAAATGGATGGTGTGTGTAACAACCCGTATTTTCAATAACCTGTTATAATGTAAATCGAGGCAGAATTTAATTTATAAATCTGAATCAAGGGAAACGGGCTATGCCATTGCGTTCGTCTCGGAAAAATACGCGAAATAGAGTCTGAGTTTTCGAAAATCGGAGTCCGTATGACCCGATTAAGGCCCAACGAAGTTTTCAGAAAAATACAAAGTAAAAACAGATTTCAAGTTTGAATTTGGAAATTTGGGTCAGATTGGGCCAGGCGGGAAAATTCCCGCCAGAGCACCCAAGTCGACAGCCCTGTCGACTTGGGAGTCGACTTGGTTGGACCCAAGTCGACAGCCCTGTCGACTTGGCTGTCGACTGGGTTCAGCCGAGCAGTCTTGCCTGGTGCACCATTTTGGGGTTGTGTTGAGTTTGGGGGCCAGATTCGGTTTTAAGGGCTGAGATTGGAATTAGGGTTTAATCCTAAGGTTGAAACTAATCCTAATCTCTATTAATAAGCCCCTAACCTAACCCTAAATCATCATTATTCATTCAAGTAACTAAACTATGGCAAAATCATTCCTCTCATGGCCTCCACTCTCTTCATAAAATTCCTAAGTTATTTCTATGAGAGATTTTCCATGCATACAAGTGTTTTCAAGCTTGTATGAGTGTCATTAGCTTGCATTCAAGTCAAGTTTCTATATTTGCATCATAAAGCAAGGGTTTTGATCATTTTGGCTAAAGGAATTTTCTATTAGAGCTTGCATTTTGGGTCTAATTGATTGCTTAAGGGCTTTGTCATATTTTTGTGTCTTCATAAGCATTGTAAGCCCTTTTCTACTTTCATATTTAAACTCTAAAGTTAAATGAATGATGCAAGTTTGGTTGACCATTATATGCAAGTTTATCATGTTATGTTATGCAAGTTTGTCATGTTATGATATGCAAGATTACCATGTTATGCTATGCAAGTTTTCCATGTTATGATATGCAAGTTTATCATGTTATGTTATGAAAGTTTGCCATGTTATGATATGCAAGTTTATCATGTTATGTTATGCAAGTATGCCATGTTATGATATGCAAGTTTACCATGTTATGCTGTGCAAGTTTGCCATGTTATGATATGCAAGATTACCATGTTATGCTATGCAAGTTTGCCATGTTGTGATATGCAAGTTTATCATGTTATGTTATGCAAGTTTGATATGCAAGTTTGTCATATGATATGCAAGTTATGGTATGCAAGTTTGGGTTGATCATTTTGTTCATGTTACCATGTTATGCAAGCTTATCTTGGGCTTATGAGCTTAAAGCTTCAAGCTTTATGCTAAAGGTTGCATTTTGGCAACATGTAAGTTATCATATCCCTTATGATAACTTGCATGTGAGGCTAAATGCGAGCTTATGGCAACTTCTACATGTCATCTATCACCATGTATCACTTATATGCTAAGTTTGGTTTTATGCATGCTTTTGAGGCCTAAAAATGTAATATGCAAGTATATGAACATATGTACATTTCATATGCCACCATGTTAAACTTGTGGCTTCAACCCCTTTATGTCATGATTATGCCAAGTTCCCTCTTTCTATCCTTTATGCGCTATTGCGATATGTAAGCGATGGGATTGCGTTTGGGGTTGGGTAAACTTAAAAGACATAAAAACGTAAGATTGGGAATTTACCTATTAAGTTAGGTCTACCCATTGGGAATTTACCTATTAAGTTAGGTCTACCCAAATGCTTGAATACTTGTAACATGTTTTGGAAACATGATGGACATGACACTTAGAAAATATAAGTGTGACCAACTCGAGGTTGGGTTGAGTTTGTAGCGTAAACCTACCCGGAACTGACCGGCTTAACTAGTTGCTACAAACAATAGGACCCAATGTGAGAAGTTGGCCATGTTGTACCTTGAACCCGAGGTTAGACCAAGTTGTGGTATAAAGCTACCCGGAACCGATCGGCTTAACTAGTAACCGCAACGGAGTCTAATGTGAGAGGTTAAGGCACATTAATTAAGTAATGCCTCATGATTAGGGTTAAGTCATGGTCCACTTAATACTTAACCAATTTGGGCTTGGTAGATTAATCAGGGTTAAGTCGTGAACTCATCGTTACACTTAACCAAGTTAATCCATGATTAGCAAGAGGGTTAAACCGTACTTAATCCGCTAGAAAATCCTAGTAATGGGGGTCCACTCCAGCAGTAATCCCAAGTTTGTATCATTATGACCCTAGGGACTAGGCTAGGGTGGGGGCACGATTACTGGACTTGAGGTAAGTGACCAAAAGCGACGGCAGAGTGGTACGCCGGTGTAGTTCCGGGCGGACTATGGTCGTGCACATAGTCCGAAGCCGGGGAAAACATGCACGGGTACCAGTAGATCGAGGCTGTGCACTTATGTTTATGGTGTCCAGGGGTTGACACCCTAGGGCTTGATACACCCGACGGGAGACCCTGCACAGTCTGACTACAATTATGTTTTGGCCGCATTGACACCAACACGTGACGAGTTAGGCTTATAGGGAGCCGATCGACTAGACCGTTTGGTTGGACCGCGTATTAGGGTCACTTCATGTTATTGGGCCAAAGCTTGGGCCAAGGGATCAATACTTGTTTATTCAAGTCATGTTAGTTTGCTAGTACACCTGTGGTGCAAAAACCTTAAACCTGATTATGCGATGACACCTTTATCTACCTTGTTAGTTAATCATCATGCTAGTATGTTGTTATCCTTATGTTCATCCCGGCTTCTCATGTCAGTTAACTTTATCAGTTTACATTGATTGTAGTAGGGCTTACTCAGTCTTTTTGACTGACCTGTTTTTCTTTCGCCTCTTTTCTTCCGTTTCCCCCCCAGGTTCTCAGGGTGGGAATTTTGGAGCTTAGCTTGGATTTCTGATCGCTTGCTTGTGGGATTTTAGCTCATGTACGGTCTTGACATGAAGCTAGCTATGGTTATCACTTATTTTGGGGATAGTACTTATGTATTTCAGTTTTTTAGTGATGTTGTTTTTATCTAGACTTGTGTATTTGGAAAGTTGACATTATGTTGTACCAAACTTGTTTTGAAATAGTTTGAAATCTTCCGCTGTTTTACTTATCTTATTTACTCTATTTACTTATATACATATGTTCTTGTTCTGCCTTGATATATCATTATGCATGTTTACCTGATTCAAACGCCCCTACAAAGTCAGAGTGCTTGCAAGAGCCACCCTGGTGGAGGTGGGGTGTTACATTTGGTATCAGAGTGTATGGTTTACGAGAAGGAACAAAAAGGTTTTTAAAACTTTTGGAAAACTATTTTCAAAACCAAGTATAAAGTATTTTCCAAAGAAAAGTCTAGTTTATTTTAAAGGCTATTCCCCAAAAAGCCATTAGCAAAAATTCCTTTGTTTTTCTCCATTCTGAATCTATCTATTTCTTCGTTTTCAGTATGGCCAATAACTTTGCTATTCCGGAGGGAGTACACGTACCTGTTTGTTATAGGAGACCTTTGGAGGCTAGGGCGACCGAAGCCGGCCCCGCAGATGTTCCTCCTCCTCCTCCTCCGGTAGTTAATGTTCCTCCTCCTCCGGTAGTTAATGTTCCTCCTCCTCCTGTCGTTGAGGTTCCTCTCCTCCTCCCCCTCAGCATCCAGAAAAGGATTTCGCGGAGACTTGCAAAGATTTCAAGGCGATGGGTTGCAAGAATTTCATTGGAACCGAGACTTATGTAGAGGCAAGGAATTGGTTGAAAGAAACCGAAGATCTTTTTACCTTCTTTGATATAGATGACCGTAGGAAGGTTTTATTGGCAGTATGGTTGCTGAAGGAAGAAGCTGCACGTTGGTGGGTGGTCACCACCGCTACTAGGCCAATTGAGACTTGGGATGACTTTCGGGGAAAGTTTGGACTAAGGTTCCTATCACTGAAGCAAGGGGACATGACTATTAGGGAATACATAGATAAGTTTAATCAACTGGCTCGGGTCGGTTTAGACTTGGTTAACACAGCTCAGAAGAAGGCCTTATACTTTGCTCTAGGATTAAACGAGCCATTACATGGTTTAGCTATGTCTCATATACCCTTGGGGGAAACTTTCGAGAGTTTGGTGAATATGGCCCTACTCAATGAAGAGAATAGGAGTGACAAGAAGGAAATCAAGGTGAATGAGTCTCAACCCAAGAAAACGGGGCCCAAAAAGGAAATGAAAAAGAAGGAGGAGAAGTCTAAAGATAAGAAGGAAAAGAGGTGCTTTACTTGTGGAAGCTCGACTCATCTAAACAAGGATTGTAGAAAAAGGAAGGGCACTTGCTTTAACTGTGGAGAAATGGGACACCTCACTAGGGATTGCCCGAAGAAGCAAGGGCAAGGCCAGGGTCAGACTCAGCGTGCTGGACCTTCGGGAGGGCAAGTTCATGCTCTCAATGCCACTCCAGTTCCCGATCGAGGTAGTATTTCTGTTGAAAGTCTTGTTTACATTTCTGTTCGTACTTTGTTTGATTCTGGTGCATCGCATAGTTTATTTCATCTGGTTTAGTTGAAAGTTTGCACCTAAGTACTAGTCTAGTTAATGATCCCGTGTGTGTTTCAAATCCAATTGGGGGTTCCGCCCATTTGTCTATTATCTACGTGGATTTGAAAATCTCTATCTTGAGTATAGAGTTCTCGCGTGATGCTTATATTCTCGGTTTCATGGGGTATGGGTTGATTTTGGGCATGGATTGGTTGTCCAGTTTTGAAGCCATTCTTGATTTTTGAGCATAGGGTTGAGAGGCTCATGACTCGCCTCGGTAATACCCTAAAAATTTCTAGTAACCCTATGAGTCCCGTCATGTTGTGTTATCTTGAATCCCTCAACTCGTCTATCGATAGTTTGCAATCGGTGAGGGTGGTCCGAGAATATCCGATATCTTGGGTGAAGTGAAGGGGGTTACCCCTAAACGAGAGATAGATTTCCGCATTTATCTGGTTAATAATGCCAAGATAGTTACGTGGCCGATTAGGCACATGGTCCCGCAAGATGAGAGTTAAGAAAATAAGTGAAGGAGTTGCTTGAGAAGAACTTCATTAGAAGAAGTATATCTGAATGGGGAGCGCCTGTGGTATTTGCTACCAAGGCAGATGGTTCTCTCCGACGTTGTGTTGACTATCGAGAGTTGAATAAGCTGACTAAGAAGAACAGACACCCGTTACCGAGGATTGATGATCTCTTTGACCAGCTTATCGGTGCTTCTGTTTTCTCTCAGCTTGATCTTGCTACTGGATTCCATCAGCTCAGGGTAGCTAAAGATAGTATAGACAAGACTGCGTTCAGAACTCCAGATGGATTCTTCGAATGGCTTGTCATGCCGTTCGGCTTGACTAATGCACCCGCATATTTCGTGGACTTGATGAGTGGGGTGTTCAGGGAGTTCTTGAACAAGTTTGTCGTGGTCTTCGTAGATGATATTCTGATCTTCTCTAAGGATGAGGAAGAGCACGCAAGGCATCTCGTGGAGGTGATGGATACGCTTAGAGCGCATCAGTTGAAGGCCAAGTTCTCCAAGTGTCACTTTTGGAGAAGGGAAGTTAGATTTCTTGGGCACATAGTTTCTAAGCAAGGCTTAGTGGTGGATCCTGCTAAAGTGGTCGCGGTTCAAGACCAGAAAGCTCCGACGAGGACAATTGAAATAAGAAGTTCTCTCAGTTTAATTAGTTAGTTAGCGTCCCTTGAGCTTAGACCTACCCTTCTGGATCAAGTAGGGACTTCACAGAAAGATGACCCGCAGTTAGTCGAGATCATGGACAAGTTGATTCGAGGCGAGATGGTAAGTCACCTCGCTATAGATGACAAGGGATGGCTAAGACGCGATGAGAGAAAGAAGGTTCTTGAAGATGCACATCACCCGAGGAGGTGGCCGAGTTTGTCCCAAGGTGCATGTTGTGCCAACAGATTAAGGCCGAGTCATAAAAAGCCCGGTGGGCTATTACATCCATTGGAGGTCCCCCACAATGGAAATAGTAAAGCGTCACGAAGGATTTCGTGGATGGACTGCCTAGGTCAAGGAAAGAGAATACGAGCATGTAGGTCATAGTAGGTAGACTCACGAAGAGTGCTCATTTCACTCCGGTAAAGAGCGAAAGGACTGCATCATAGCTAGCGACAGCTTACTTTCAAGAAATAAATCGGTTGCACGAGGTTCCCTAAAGTATAGTTAGTAACCATGACTCAATCTTCACTAGCCAGTTTTGGGATAGTCTACGGGAAGTCATGGGCAAGCGACTGAATCTAAGTACGGCCTATCATTCGCAGGCAGATGGTTCATTTCGTTCAAGCATGAGTTATAGAAAATCACTTTGGTAAGAGCAATTGGCAACGAGGATTGGTATTTCCAAGAAAAGTTCTGCTGCGTGGAATACTTTATAGTAAGTAAACGAGATCCAGGATTCACTGGTGAATTTTGGAGAGCTTGCATGAAACCATGAGGTCACAGTTATGTTTAAGCCAAAAATGATAGAAGAGTAAGTGAAAGAGGAAGACGAGAGGCGAAAATGAAATGGGTTCCAACTCATATTTGGAAATAAGAGTTAAGAAGCTAAGAAATCATGAGGTAAAAGATGGTCAAAGCACAGTGGAGTTAAACTCAAGGAAACGTGACTTAGAAGATTGAAGGCTGGATACGCGCATCATATCTCTTTTTAAGAACATATCATTGATCCTTGTTTTCCTGTGGAACTTACTCGCATGTTATCTTTTTACATATATCCTCTCGGTCCCATTCTCGATCCCATTTCTATTGTAAACTCCATAAGGGGGTATGACTCATCGGTTAGTAATACATGTCAAGGTTTGAAGGGGTCCGTTAGATTGACTAAACCTTTTGGGCTTTTATAGGATTGGGGTTGGATTAGGAAGGGATTTCTTGTAATCCGAAAGGAGTATATCCTGTTTATCTTCCCGATCTCTTTGTAGCATATCTTTCTTTTGCTATCTATATCGTGTTAATCTTGCCATGAGAACCTTAGGTAGAAACCCTTTGGATGAAACATGTGTTTGAAACATGTTATGCTTGATGTTTGCAAGTGGTTGCAAGTGTTTGCAAGTGGTTACTCGTGGATGCATTATACACATTAGGCACTAGATCGGCTCACACACTCCTCATATGCATATGCATGAGTGTTTACGCTTATTCATGGATGAAAATTTTTGTGTTATCACATGGATGTTGCATATGGATGTATGTTATGTGCACACATATAGATGTTATACATTATGTTAGGAATTGCATACATATGGATTCATTTCACGAACATAATTTGCATTGATGATATTTGCATTAGATAAGTACATATACACACACCTTTGCATATGTTCATACAACATTTAGAATCTTGTGAGGACAATGATTGCTCGTGGATGATGTTTTGAGTAGATGGATGTTGGATGGTAGGATACGTTCTTCCTAACTTGAAGATTTCGGGGACGAAATCCTTTAAGGAGGGGAGAATGTAACAACCCGTATTTTCAATAACCTGTTATAATGTAAATCGAGGCAGAATTTAATTTATAAATTTGAATCAAGGGAAAAGGGCTATGCCATTGCATTCGTCTCGGAAAAATACGCGAAATAGAGTCCGAGTTTTCGAAAATCGGAGTCCGTATGACCCGATTAAGGCCCAACGAAGTTTTCAGAAAAATACAAAGTAAAAACAGATTTCAAATTCAAGTTTGAATTTGGAAATTTGGGTCAGATTGGGCCAGGCGGGAAAATTCCCGCCAGAGCACCCAAGTCGACAGCCCTGTCAACTTGGGAGTCGACTTGGTTGGACCCAAGTCGACAGCCCTGTCGACTTGGCTGTCGACTGGGTTCAGCCGAGCAGTCTTGCCTGGTGCACCATTTTGGGGTTGTGTTGAGTTTGGGGGCCAGATTCGGTTTTAAGGGCTGAGATTGGAATTAGGGTTTAATCCTAAGGTTGAAACTAATCCTAATCTCTATTAATAAGCCCCTAACCTAACCCTAAATCATCATTATTCATTCAAGTAACTAAACTATGGCAAAATCATTCCTCTCATGGCCTCCACTCTCTTCATAAAATTCCTAAGTTATTTCTATGAGAGATTTTCCATGCATACAAGTGTTTTCAAGCTTGTATGAGTGTCATTAGCTTGCATTCAAGTCAAGTTTCTATATTTGCATCATAAAGCAAGGGTTTTGATCATTTTGGCTCAAGGGATTTTCTATTAGAGCTTGCATTTTGGGTCTAATTGATTGCTTAAGGGCTTTGTCATATTTTTGTGTCTTCATAAGCATTGTAAGCCCTTTTCTACTTTCATATTTAAACTCTAAAGTTAAATGAATGATGCAAGTTTGGTTGACCATTATATGCAAGTTTATCATGTTATGTTATGCAAGTTTGCCATGTTATGATATGCAAGATTACCATGTTATGCTATGCAAGTTTGCCATGTTATGATATGCAAGTTTATAATGTTATGTTATGCAAGTTTGCCATGTTATGATATGCAAGTTTATCATGTTATGTTATGCAAGTATGCCATGTTATGATATGCAAGTTTACCATGTTATGCTATGCAAGTTTGCCATGTTATGATATGCAAGATTACCATGTTATGCTATGCAAGTTTGCCATGTTGTGATATGCAAGTTTATCATGTTATGTTATGCAAGTTTGATATGCAAGTTTTTTATATGATATGCAAGTTATGGTATGCAAGTTTGGGTTGATCATTTTGTACATGTTACAATGTTATGCAAGCTTATCTTGGGCTTATGAGCTTAAAGCTTCAAGATTTATGCTAAATGTTGCATTTTGGCAACATGTAAGTTATCATATCCCTTATGATAACTTGCATGTCAGTCTAAATGCGAGCTTATGGCAACTTCTACATGTCATCTATCACCATGTATCACTTATATGCTAAGTTTGGTTTTATGCATGCTTTTGAGGCCTAAAAATGTAATATGCAAGTATATGAACATATGTACATTTCATATGCCACCATGTTAAACTTGTGGCTTCAACCCCTTTATGTCATGATTATGCCAAGTTCCCTCTTTCTATCCTTTATGCGCTATTGCGATATGTAAGCGATGGGATTGCATTTGGGGTTGGGTAAACTTAAAAGACATAAAAACGTAAGATTGGGAATTTACCTATTAAGTTAGGTCTACCCATTGGGAATTTACCTATTAAGTTAGGTCTACCCAAATGCTTGAAAACTTGTAACATGTTTTGGAAACATGATGGACATGACACTTAGAAAATATAAGTGTGACCAACTCGAGGTTGGGTTGAGTTTGTAGCGTAAACCTACCCGGAACCGACCGGCTTAACTAGTTGCTACAAACAATAGGACCCAATGTGAGAAGTTGGTCATGTTGTACCTTGAACCCGAGGTTAGACCAAGTTGTGGTATAAAGCTACCCGGAACCGACCGGCTTAACTAGTAACCGCAACGGAGTCTAATGTGAGAGGTTAAGGCACGTTAATTAAGTAATGCCTCATGATTAGGGTTAAGTCATGGTCCACTTAATACTTAACCAATTTGGGCTTGGTAGATTAATCAGGGTTAAGTCGTGAACTCATCGTTACACTTAACCAAGTTAATCCATGATTAGCAAGAGGGTTAAACCGTACTTAACTCGCTAGAAAATCCTAGTAATGGGGGTCCACTCCAGCAGTAATCCCAAGTTTGTATCATTATGACCCTAGGGACTAGGCTAGGGTGGGGGCACGATCACTGGACTTGAGGTAAGTGACCAAAAGCGACGGCAGAGTGGTATGCCGCTGTAGTTCCAGGCGGACTATGGTCGTGCACATAGTCTGAAGCCGGGGAAAACATGCACGGGTACCAGTAGATCGAGACTGTGCACTTATGTTTATGGTGTCCAGGGGTTGACACCCTAGGGCTTGATACACCTGACGGGAGACCCTGCACAGTCTGACTACAATTATGTTTGGGCCGCATTGACACCAACACGTGACGAGTTAGGCTTATAGGGAGCCGATCGACTAGACCGTTTGGTTGGACCGCGTATTAGGGTCACTTCATGTTATTGGGCCAAAGCTTGGGCCAAGGGATCAATACTTGTTTATTCAAGTCATGTTAGTTTGCTAGTACACCTGTGGTGCAAAAACCTTAAACCTGATTATGCGATGACACCTTTATCTACCTTGTTAGTTAATCATCATGCTAGTATGTTGTTATCCTTATGTTCATCCCTGCTTCTCATGTCAGTTAACTTTATCAGTTTACATTGATTGTAGTAGGGCTTACTCAGTCTTTTTGACTAACCTGTTTTTCTTTCGCCTCTTTTCTTCCGTTCCCCCCCCCCCCCAGGTTCTCAGGGTGGGAATATTGGAGCTTAGCTTGGATTTCTGATCGCTTGCTTGTGGGATTTTAGCTCATGTACGGTCTTGACATGAAGCTAGCTATGGTTATCACTTATTTTGGGGATACTACTTATGTATTTCAGTTTTTCAGTGATGTTGTTTTTATCTAGACTTGTGTATTTGGAAAGTTGACATTATGTTGTACCAAACTTGTTTTGAAATAGTTTGAAATCTTCCGCTGTTTTACTTATCTTATTTACTCTGTTTACTTATATACATATGTTCTTGTTCTGCCTTGATATATCATTATGCATGTTTACCTGATTCAAACGCCCCTCCAAAGTCAAAGTGCTTGCAAGAGCCACCCTGGCGGAGGTGGGGTGTTACAGTGTGTCTGACATTGTATTCCTTTATATTGTATTCGCTGATCTCTGCTAAATATATATCTGTTTGGCGGCGGAGAATTTATTCTCTTGCTTAACGCCCTTCTCTGAGACGTATGAGCCCAGAGGTTATATATTGGCAGAAATCAGTGGTACGATATGGATTGATAGTGTGGCATGCTGAGATGTAGTGATCCAGACATTCGTTGAAAAGCAAAGTTTGGTGGATGATGATCAAAGCGCAGCTTTAATATAGCACGGCTTTGTGTATAGTGTTGATTCGCGAGCCTCACACCCCGGTATGGTGGTAAACTGATGGTTTGATCAGTATGCTTTTTAGTGGATGGGCAGTGTAACATCCCAAAAATTTCAGTATATTTGAATTCCAATTTAAATAAATTGTAATATATTAAGAAAAATCAAATTTTTGTTGGATTTAAATGTTGGTAATTATGTGAAGTTAGTATAAATAGAGTTTCAGATTTTTAGTTCTATTTAATAAGACTATGATTTGAATTTAATATTTAAATAATTAAATTTTATCTGAGTGGTTAATTTAAAGGTAGAATTCAAATTTAAATTAAAAATGGTGAAATTCTAAGTTGTGAATAATAATTGGAATTCAAAGCAGAAATCTTTAAATAACCAAACTTAAGAACTTAGAATTTGTGGAATCGATTTATAAACTTTATTTAAGTTGTAATTTGAGTTAAGTGGGATTTTGAAATATTTAAGTTAAAAAGAAATTCAGATTTGAATTGTTAAACAATGGATTTTTTTTTATTTGTTTAAATTTAATTTGAAATTCAAAATTTCAAATTTGAAATATAAGCAAATATGGAACTTAAAATTTGTGAAATAAGTTTATAGAATTTATTTAAGTTATAATTTGGTTTAAATTTGAATTTATAAATATTTAAATTTGAATTTAAAACAGTTAATCGAATAATTGAATATTTATTTAATTAATTAACTGTAGAATTTAACAGTTTGACGACTGTCTCGGAATTCGACGAAACTGGCGCCATCGGAACCGGAACGATGAATTATGCTAAGAGTCCAATTTGCGTTGAAATCCGACTTACCGGTTGACCGTACGAGAGAAAATGTGAAAGCGACCAATGTGAATGGATAATTGGGCATTTTAATATTTGGGCCTTATATAAATATAAATAAGAATTCCTCATCCACCTCATCAGCCATTTCTCACTCCACGTATAACTCCATCTGCCTATTCTTTTTCTTCAATGGCAGAAATCAAATTCTAAACCTAGCTCAAAGCAAAAATCATAACTTCAAAATCAAATCTTCTCAAACCATAACAAATTATATATCAAATCGAAGCTCTCGACAATACGAAGCTACTGGTGTGATTTATTTCGACATGCAGTGTCTGAGGTTGCCGGAAATTGACGGTCAAAGTGGCTGTTTTCGTAACCCTAAACCTCAATTTAGGAATTTTTGATTTAAGCCCTAATCGAAGAATCGGTGATCTGGGTATTGGAGAGGTCGTTCATACGAGAGTAAGGGTGGTGTTCCTTTGATTTATAGTGGAGTTGTTTGCCGGGAATTTGCGTTTTTGTTCAGAAATTGACTTCCGTTCATCGCTGTGGCGGCGGCAAGGGAGGCAACCGGAGGAGCTGTGCTTGGCAGAGTTGGTGCGGATTTTGATGCAGGTCACGATGGTGGTGGCCGCTTCGTCTCGAGTGGCCGGAGCTAAGTAGGATCGGTGGTCAAAGTCGGAGCTTCACGCTGGAAATGGGTTCCGTTCATGGGTTCACAGGTGGAGCTAGGGGCAGTCGGAGGTGCTAAGGGTGGTGCTGGTGGATGCGCGAGTCGGGGGGCGTCAGTTTGCAGGTGGTCGGAGAACTCCAGGTGGCCGGAGTTGGGCGAAGTCGACGGTCAAAGATAGGCGGGCGGTAGGTTTCACGTTCGGGTTCCTGTAGCAGAGCGTTTGGTGAGCGGGAAGATGAGTGTAGGCTGCTGACGTGTCAGCCTATGATAGGTGGGGTTTTATTTTATTAATTTTTTTTTATAAATTCAAATTCCAAACGATAAAATACTCATAACTCTCTCGTTTTAACTCGGATTTGGACGCGGTTTGTTGCGCTGGGATCGTGGCAGAGTTGCGGACGTTTTGGCACTAACCTGGCTGCATTTCGAGACTGTGAAATTTTGGGCTATGGTTGGACGTTCATCTGAATTAAAGACCAAATGTGAGTGATTCTTCGCTCACGAAATACTGAATTATTCTCATATTTATTGAATTAAATTTTGAAGTAAGTTTGGTTGCATGGTTGCGTTGGATTGTTGATGTGTTGTTTAAATTTGACATGCAAGTGTGTTAACATGCAATCTAAGTAAATGATTAGTTATTTAATTTAATTTAAATCTCTAGTTGAAATTCGAACCCTTGTTAAATCCTGGAACAGTTAATGCTGATCAGTTGAATGAAATGATATGATGGATGTTGGGTTGAATTTTATTACTGAATTGATATTGTCACTGCTTATGCCCATACTCAGTATATCGTATTGCATGTTGGTTTTGACAATAAATCTCATTTGTACCCTTGATGTTGCGGGCATCTAATGAACCCGGGATTTATCGATAAAATGAATTAAGAACACAGAGTGAAATGATAAATCTCTGTGACCCTGATTTGGATTGAAATGATAGATCCATCCCTGAAATATTGAGGAATTTAATATTAAACCACTTGGCCATTGGATAGATAATTATATACAGACATCGGTTGGTTAAATGATTTAATATTTTAAATTTTTATTTGATAGAATTCCTTTTAAAAGAATGTGTCGACACTCGATTTATAAATTCTTTAAAGATTCTGAACTGGGATGATGATTAAAGGGTTGAAGGAATTTTTCCAAACCAAAATAGAAATATCTAAACTGGGGTTTGAATATGAATTGAAACTTTCAAAAATAAGAGTTGGATTAGAAGTAAGAAAATTTCTTATGGAAATCAAATTTTGGGGAATTTAGAAATCAAGGGTATCTGAGTTGTTTTAACTCAGTTGGAATGTATATATATATATATCTCGGAACTCTTGAAATCAAGTAGTTGTTTGAACGAGTTTGAAACGAGATAGGGAATTTAATGAACTCCGTTGAGACCGGAGGATAAATTCAAGTATTTGGAATTTGGAAGGAAGAAAGGATTTGATTTGAGGAATTTATTTTTAATTATTTATGCTTTGATTCTAAATGATTATTCTAGCTTTAAAACTATTAATTACCTTTACTTACTACTATTGTATTTAAATAATTTCCTTATAATTCATTTTCAAAGGTTTCTAGTAAATCTTATTTTAAGTATATATATAATGTTTAAATTACTAATTTATCTTAACTATTACATTCTATATATACATCTATATATATATTTATTATATAAAAATTTATTATTATTAGTATTATTATTATATGAACATTTAGTTTACAAGTATTTTCTCAAATTTTAAATTCTTCCGAATGGAAATGCTTGAGTTGAACCACTGGTTCAAATGGAGTTGAGATGAGAATCCGAGATAATTGGAAACCTTTGAGGTAAATTATATTCTATTTGAATACTTCGTTTTGGAAATATTATATGATTATAATATAATGGTATGGGATATATTCTAATTCAGAATAAAATCGGCTTGGGATGATTTATGATATATTGATATGAAATTTTATTTTATTTGAATATAAATTGGTTCGAAACAAAATATGATATTTTGATATGAAAGCGAACCTTTCAAATATAAAAGAACCGACCGATGTGAAAATATGTAAGCGTTGGTTGTTAAAGTGACCGGAGTCGACATAAGGCATACTCTCTGTCAGTGTTGATACCACTTTGACAACCGTGAACGTTATGACGTATCCGGAACGAGTATGATGACTTGGAGGCGATTATTGAATCGAAGAACATGATTGATGACGAAATAGCCCTGACCTTCGGGTCAGAATTGAAATGACTAAAACAGTAGCTATACCGTGACTAATTGAGGTAGCACCTTTGATCGGACTCACTCCTTCGATACTATTTCTATGACTATGATGATAATGATGATTTGGGCCCATTTATGACTTTGGGAGTGTTGTTCCGAGGTGGGCGGTAGTGGCTGCTATGCGTTACCACCGGTCCGGGAGTGCAATTGGTAGAATCCTACCCTGGGCATGGCCTCGAGTGCCTTGTCATATTTATCCTTATCGTACCCCATACGATTTTGATTTAGCATTGCCTTCTATGGAGTGCCCTCTGATAACACCAGTACGGTGAATTTACGGTACTGTATAGACTGTTGATGCCTATAAACGGCGTAAGGGTAATATGGTAATCCCGCTTACGCTATTTTCTGTATTTATACTTTACTGAGTAAACACTATCATAATAGCGTATTATCTATGTATGTATTAGTTTAACGGATCCTCAAGAGATGGAAAATCCCGTAACATCTCTTGAGTTACTGTACCCATGGCACTACTGTTATTTCGTATTTTGATTTGACTAATATGAGATGATTTAGTGCTGATCCGAGTGTTTGTTGTGTTTCTTTTTATGCAATACGCTCGGGTCAGCAGATGTTGCAGTTAGCGAAGATTTCCTTGCCTTGGAGGACGGAGACGAAGTTTGGCGTATATATCTATTATGAGTATGGTTTAACCACTGCATTTATTTCCGCTGCTTATTATGTACATCTATATATGTGTAACTCTGATATTCATTTGAATGTTATAACCAATGTATACATTTCAACTGCTTTAACTGCTATTTATTTATTATATATTGTCCTTCCGCTGTGAGATTCTGTGTTTGGTTTTTCTCTTCTTTCTTTCTTTTCTTCTTTTTCCCAATAACTACCTGCATTTGCGATTTGTTTAGATCGACATGTGTGGTTTATTGTCGATTTGAACGGTCAAAAATTTGGGTCGTTACAGTTGGTATCAGAGCAATGGTTATCGATAACCCTGGCTCTGTTGGGAATTAACTCATTAGAGATGGGGTTAGTAATGCCCTAGAATGAGTTTGAGTGATATGAGAGAGCGTATTTGTATTTTGATATAAAAAATGGTTTTTATTGTGTTGGCTTGTTCTGTTGAATATTTATGGGTTCTGGTTGATATATGGGACGCCATCGTATCGATAGGAATTTATAAATAATCGAACAGGATGGATCGACATAATATGGTTTTCATTCATATTCTAAATATTTATATATCAAATATAATATTGGTTCAAGTATATGTGAAATCGTTTTAGTAGGTGGTAATTTTAAGCTATTACCTAATATGGTTGATTCGATAATAAATTTTATAAGGAAAATTCAAATGATCTATGAGAACAATTTGAAAATGAAGTGATATCCAAAATAAAATTGGGTGAGAAAGATTGAGATTTAAATATAAATGAACTTGAAACTTGATCCTGGGGTATCTTTGGAAATGGTTGCCAAAGTTTTAAATAATACTATATTTAAGGTATGATCGAAAAGAAATGGTTTTAAAGATTATTCAAAGTGGTATAATCCCTCCTTGGACCTTAGAAACGATGTCGGTAATGGGTGCACACATTATCGATGTTACTCCGAAGAGTCTAAGTGGGGGAGAGACCACTCAATGATTATTATAAAATCAGTTTGACAAGGATTTTGAATTTAACTCCATATAGTATATACTTCATATAAAGGTATTAATATATAATATTTGAAGGATGAATTTGGGTTTAAAACCAGAATTTAAATTTTGAGTTCTTTGATGACCAAAGATTTGGTTTTAAAATTTTATATGGTAAGTTTTTTTTTATATTATATAAGTATATATGTATGTTATTTTAAACTTGATTTGAAAATCCGGAATCGAGTATTTAGTTTACCTCAACTAATAACAACTATAAATCTATTTAAAGCGAAATTTGAATTCGAGATTTATAAAATTTATATTACGAGCCTGAAATGGCGCGGTAGTTCGAAAATTCGATTTCTAACTTTGAATAAATATATAAAATTCAATATAAGTCGGAATTGGATAAAACGAGAAACTCTAGGATCGAATTGACCATATCTCTCTAATGAATGTAAGAAATTTAGTTTTCACTTTATAGATGGTAAGTTATGACTAAATTAAAATTTAGAAATAGCGCTATGGAATTTATATATATTTTATTAATATATAAGCTCTTCAGGATAGAAATTTACAAACGGCTTTCAGAGTTCGATGGATTCAAATTTAAGGAAATCAACTTAAGGAATTTAATGAGCCGTTTTAGAATTCATGTGAATGGTTAGATTGAGTGAGAACAATTTGATTTGTACTAGCAACTAATGTTATGTAAGTTAAGGAAGTTGAATAAACAGGATGAAATAGAATGATTTATATAAACCATAGCAAACCTTAATCCATTTATATGGATTCAAGGTTAAACAAATCGAGCGAGCAAGTGAAATAAACTGAAAGTTAAAATATGGAATTTATATATATGTAGTTATATATAATTTATTAATATATACATATATAAGCTTAAAAGTGGAAATCATGCAAACGGTTTCCGAATTTGATGGAACCACTCTCGTTGGATTTGTGTAAACATGAAATGAGGTCATAGAAATTTTAAATGGTTAAACCTCATTGGAAGATACATCGAATATGATTTTTAAACATGAATTATGAAGGATATGGAACATAACTCAAATTTGAGTAGAAGAAAAGAAAAAAAAATCGAGTTAAATAAAGGTTTAACTTAGGAAATGGAAAAATGGTTTGAGAACCGAGTATAAAACTTGAGTTGTGAATAGTTCTTAACTGAAACTCATGATTCGAGAGACTAATAAATGAATCGAGTTGATAGAGTAACCTCAAAAGGAAAATGGGAATAAGCGAATGAGGGAAGGATTAAAGTTATGAATCGTAGTACCAGACAAATGAAATAAGATTCAAAAGTAAATTGGCTTATTCGGAATAATATCATGTTAAATGGATTCTAATCTGGGGTTCTACATATTGAAGTGTGATATAAAATGAAACAACCCGAATTTGGTGGATTTAATAGAACGAAATCAACTCGGGAAAATTTATATAAGTCAAATCCGAATTTAATAGATACTTGGTTTAAGTAAATAAACTTGATCCATGTTAATGAATTAAGAATGTAATATAACCAAGCAAGCTAAAAGTTAAAATGAATTCAAGTTCATTTGGAATTAAATGCTTGGAATGGAATTTGCTTAATATAAAGGAAAGTGAAACTTTTATCAAACAAACAAACATGGATATGTTAAGCAATAAAAGCATAAGTCACGTTTTGGCATAAGGGAGCGATAATTTCCTTTAGATGATCGATCTTTGTTGAAGTATTAGAGTCCGAAAAGTTTAAAAACTTTATATAAATCAATGGTTATGCGAAAACCTGAAAATGTCAATAAGCTGAAACTAATATAGCCATAACTTTTGAATGGATGATCGGAATCGGACGATTCTGAACTTTTCGGAAACCTTAGAAACCGAGCTAAAACTTTCGTTTATATAGCCCTGTCGAATTCTTATGTTTACTAGGCTGAAATGCGAGTTTTAGTCGTAGTGTATGTGCAGAAAATTAAAAATCTGAAGCGGATACCTATATTGTTTTGACCATAACTTCCTAATGGAGCGTCGGATTTTGATGTGCGAGTACAATTCGGAAAGGCCAGAATCTGAACTAAAACTTTTCCTTAATATGCTTGTTGAAATTTTCCTGTTTAAAGGGTTAAAAACTGGGTTGAACAACTCAGATCTGCATTTTTCAGTGTACGGGCTGAGATGTTCGCCTTCACTAAATTAGTCATAACTTTTGAGCGAATTGTCGAAATTCGACGAATCCGGACAATTTGGAAAGCCTGAAACAAAGGATACAACTTTTGCCTAGTATGTTTTAGTCAAATCCCATCATTTATTAAGGGATAATAGATGATTTGTTTGCTGGCCTGTTTCTAACATGTTTGTTTTGTAGTCGAAATGTTGAAATATGTTGCATACATTATACGTTGTTGCCATCTATTGTTGTATGTTTGATTCTTATGCATGTTTGAGTGTTCTAGTAGGTGCAAGGGATGGTGTTACGCTTGGAGCTCGCTTGCGCTAAACACTAAATGCGAAGGTAAATAAAAATGCAAATAACGCTAGAGAAAGGTATGTAAATGTGTTACAAAGTTTTGGTGGTTTTATATATGAATTTTCCCCATTTTGGGATGCCTCATCGATGATGAGATGTATATTTTGGTTTTATATATGTATCGGGATTTTTCCCGGGGCCTCCGTACAGGGGAAATGCTGCCGAAATTTTCCGTGATTTCGGGAGTTAGAAAATTTCATAGGTTTACAACTATGTAACTTATTTTATAAAGTTTATTTTAGGTATGGGTTTAAAATGGATATGTGTTTAATATCGTTTCGTTCTCTTTTCGAGGACGAAAAGATTTTTAAGTGGGGGAGAATGTAACATCCCAAAAATTTCAGTATATTTGAATTCCAATTTAAATTAAATAAATTGTAATATATTAAGAAAAATCAAATTTTTGTTGGATTTAAATGTTGGTAATTATGTGAAGTTAGTATAAATAGAGTTTCAGATTTTTAGTTCTATTTAATAAGACTATGATTTGAATTTAATATTTAAATAATTAAATTTAATCTGAGTGGTTAATTTAAAGGTAGAATTCAAATTTAAATTAAAAATGGTGAAATTCTAAGTTGTGAATAATAATTGGAATTCAAAGCAGAAATCTTTAAATAACCAAACTTAAGAACTTAGAATTTGTGGAATCGATTTATAAACTTTATTTAAGTTGTAATTTGAGTTAAGTGGGATTTTGAAATATTTAAGTTAAAAAGAAATTCAGATTTGAATTGTTAAACAATGGATTTTTTTTATTTGTTTAAATTTAATTTGAAATTCAAAATTTCAAATTTGAAATATAAGCAAATATGGAACTTAAAATTTGTGAAATAAGTTTATAGAATTTATTTAAGTTATAATTTGGTTTAAATTTGAATTTATAAATATTTAAATTTGAATTTAAAACAGTTAATCGAATAATTGAATATTTATTTAATTAATTAACTGTAGAATTTAACAGTTTGACGACTGTCTCGGAATTCGACGAAACTGGCGCCATCGGAACCGGAACGATGAATTATGCTAAGAGTCCAATTTGCGTTGAAATCCGACTTACCGGTTGACCGTACGAGAGAAAATGTGAAAGCGACCAATGTGAATGGATAATTGGGCATTTTAATATTTGGGCCTTATATAAATATAAATAAGAATTCCTCATCCACCTCATCAGCCATTTCTCACTCCACGTATAACTCCATCTGCCTATTCTTTTTCTTCAATGGCAGAAATCAAATTCTAAACCTAGCTCAAAGCAAAAATCATAACTTCAAAATCAAATCTTCTCAAACCATAACAAATTATATATCAAATCGAAGCTCTCGACAATACGAAGCTACTGGTGTGATTTATTTCGACATGCAGTGTCTGAGGTTGCCGGAAATTGACGGTCAAAGTGGCTGTTTTCGTAACCCTAAACCTCAATTTAGGAATTTTTGATTTAAGCCCTAATCGAAGAATCGGTGATCTGGGTATTGGAGAGGTCGTTCATACGAGAGTAAGGGTGGTGTTCCTTTGATTTATAGTGGAGTTGTTTGCCGGGAATTTGCGTTTTTGTTCAGAAATTGACTTCCGTTCATCGCTGTGGCGGCGGCAAGGGAGGCAACCGGAGGAGCTGTGCTTGGCAGAGTTGGTGCGGATTTTGATGCAGGTCACGATGGTGGTGGCCGCTTCGTCTCGAGTGGCCGGAGCTAAGTAGGATCGGTGGTCAAAGTCGGAGCTTCACGCTGGAAATGGGTTCCGTTCATGGGTTCACAGGTGGAGCTAGGGGCAGTCGGAGGTGCTAAGGGTGGTGCTGGTGGATGCGCGAGTCGGGGGGCGTCAGTTTGCAGGTGGTCGGAGAACTCCAGGTGGCCGGAGTTGGGAGAAGTCGACGGTCAAAGATAGGCGGGCGGTAGGTTTCACGTTCGGGTTCCTGTAGCAGAGCGTTTGGTGAGCGGGAAGATGAGTGTAGGCTGCTGACGTGTCAGCCTATGATAGGTGGGGTTTTATTTTATTAATTTTTTTTTATAAATTCAAATTCCAAACGATAAAATACTCATAACTCTCTCATTTTAACTCGGATTTGGACGCGGTTTGTTGCGCTGGGATCGTGGCAGAGTTGCGGACGTTTTGGCACTAACCTGGCTGCATTTCGAGACTGTGAAATTTTGGGCTATGGTTGGACGTTCATCTGAATTAAAGACCAAATGTGAGTGATTCTTCGCTCACGAAATACTGAATTATTCTCATATTTATTGAATTAAATTTTGAAGTAAGTTTGGTTGCATGGTTGCGTTGGATTGTTGATGTGTTGTTTAAATTTGACATGCAAGTGTGTTAACATGCAATCTAAGTAAATGATTAGTTATTTAATTTAATTTAAATCTCTAGTTGAAATTCGAACCCTTGTTAAATCCTGGAACAGTTAATGCTGATCAGTTGAATGAAATGATATGATGGATGTTGGGTTGAATTTTATTACTGAATTGATATTGTCACTGCTTATGCCCATACTCAGTATATCGTATTGCATGTTGGTTTTGACAATAAATCTCATTTGTACCCTTGATGTTGCGGGCATCTAATGAACCCGGGATTTATCGATAAAATGAATTAAGAACACAAAGTGAAATGATAAATCTCTGTGACCCTGATTTGGATTGAAATGATAGATCCATCCCTGAAATATTGAGGAATTTAATATTAAACCACTTGGCCATTGGATAGATAATTATATACAGACATCGGTTGGTTAAATGATTTAATATTTTAAATTTTTATTTGATAGAATTCCTTTTAAAAGAATGTGTCGACACTCGATTTATAAATTCTTTAAAGATTCTGAACTGGGATGATGATTAAAGGGTTGAAGGAATTTTTCCAAACCAAAATAGAAATATCTAAACTGGGGTTTGAATATGAATTGAAACTTTCAAAAATAAGAGTTGGATTAGAAGTAAGAAAATTTCTTATGGAAATCAAATTTTGGGGAATTTAGAAATCAAGGGTATCTGAGTTGTTTTAACTCAGTTGGAATGTATATATATATATATCTCGGAACTCTTGAAATCAAGTAGTTGTTTGAACGAGTTTGAAACGAGATAGGGAATTTAATGAACTCCGTTGAGACCGGAGGATAAATTCAAGTATTTGGAATTTGGAAGGAAGAAAGGATTTGATTTGAGGAATTTATTTTTAATTATTTATGCTTTGATTCTAAATGATTATTCTAGCTTTAAAACTATTAATTACCTTTACTTACTACTATTGTATTTAAATAATTTCCTTATAATTCATTTTCAAAGGTTTCTAGTAAATCTTATTTTAAGTATATATATAATGTTTAAATTACTAATTTATCTTAACTATTACATTCTATATATACATCTATATATATATTTATTATATAAAAATTTATTATTATTATTATTATTATTATTATATGAACATTTAGTTTACAAGTATTTTCTCAAATTTTAAATTCTTCCGAATGGAAATGCTTGAGTTGAACCACTGGTTCAAATGGAGTTGAGATGAGAATCCGAGATAATTGGAAACCTTTGAGGTAAATTATATTCTATTTGAATACTTCGTTTTGGAAATATTATATGATTATAATATAATGGTATGGGATATATTCTAATTTAGAATAAAATCGGCTTGGGATGATTTATGATATATTGATATGAAATTTTATTTTATTTGAATATAAATTGGTTCGAAACAAAATATGATATTTTGATATGAAAGCGAACCTTTCAAATATAAAAGAACCGACCGATGTGAAAATATGTAAGCGTTGGTTGTTAAAGAGACCGGAGTCGACATAAGGCATACTCTCTGTCAGTGTTGATACCACTTTGACAACCGTGAACGTTATGACGTATCCGGAACGAGTATGATGACTTGGAGGCGATTATTGAATCGAAGAACATGATCGATGACGAAATAGCCCTGACCTTCGGGTCAGAATTGAAATGACTAAAACAGGAGCTATACCGTGACTAATTGAGGTAGCACCTTTGATCGGACTCACTCCTTCGATACTATTTCTATGACTATGATGATAATGATGATTTGGGCCCATTTATGACTTTGGGAGTGTTGTTCCGAGGTGGGCGGTAGTGGCTGCTATGCGTTACCACCGGTCCGGGAGTGCAATTGGTAGAATCCTACCCTGGGCATGGCCTCGAGTGCCTTGTCATATTTATCCTTATCGTGCCCCATACGATTTTGATTTAGCATTGCCTTCTATGGAGTGCCCTCTGATAACACCAGTACGGTGAATTTACGGTACTGTATAGACTGTTGATGCCTATAAACGGCGTAAGGGTAATATGGTAATCCCGCTTACGCTATTTTCTGTATTTATACTTTACTGAGTAAACACTATCATAATAGCGTATTATCTATGTATGTATTAGTTTAACGGATCCTCAAGAGATGGAAAATCCCGTAACATCTCTTGAGTTACTGTACCCATGGCACTACTGTTATTTCGTATTTTGATTTGACTAATATGAGATGATTTAGTGCTGATCCGAGTGTTTGTTGTGTTTCTTTTTATGCAATACGCTCGGGTCAGCAGATGTTGCAGTTAGCGAAGATTTCCTTGCCTTGGAGGACGGAGACGAAGTTTGGCGTATATATCTATTATGAGTATGGTTTAACCACTGCATTTATTTCCGCTGCTTATTATGTACATCTGTATATGTGTAACTCTGATATTCATTTGAATGTTATAACCAATGTATACATTTCAACTGCTTTAACTGCTATTTATTTATTATATATTGTCCTTCCGCTGTGAGATTCTGTATTTGGTTTTTCTCTTCTTTCTTTCTTTTCTTCTTTTTCCCAATAACTACCTGCATTTGCGATTTGTTTAGATCGACATGTGTGGTTTATTGTCGATTTGAACGGTCAAAAATTTGGGTCGTTACAGGCAGCTTCGTGGTATCGTGGATTCGGTCGACCGAGATTGAGCTCAGTGCTCAGAGGGATAGGGTAAGCGGTGTTTTATCTTGCCGAGACGTAAGCCGCTGTGATACTCGATTTTCCTAAAGTGCGGATGTGCATTACGCTGTTTTCTCTAGCTGGGACGTAAGCCGTTGTAGATGGCACTACGCGATCGATCTTTCGAATCAGGAGCCACCATGATGGAAATCCAATTTCCAAATATGACATTTTGCGGTTTTGATTGTAGAGCCTAGTATTGGTGACATGATATATGGTACCCATGCCGTCTATGATTGATACATTTATATTTGAAATTGTTTTCTTCACTTAGTAATAATATAAGATGAAATTTCACGTATCAAGCATATTTGGCTATTATAAGGGAAAACCCTATCCTCCGGCTTGCGTTGCATTGTGTGATGGGACATGGGTCTTATAATAGCTTCATTGTTCTTTATTTAGCATTGCGCTGTTTGTTTTCTGCACTGGTATTCTTGGGAGGAAACCCGTTCCGTGTTATACGGCGTGGTCCCTTGATTTACCTAACTTAAAAAAAAAAAAGAATAATAACTGTTTTAGTTCTCACACCAGTCACATGACTGACCTGGAGTTTATTATTTTAACCTAAACTCTGGGTGCCCCTATTTCCACACGGGCAGTTAGTAGTTTTGGTTTTGCAGATTTATATTCACAGGATCCTGATCTACAGCTGGAACGATATCCGGAAAGCTCTGTATCCGTATATCTCTTCTAGTTGTGTTTTGTATTATTTCCGCTGCGATGTATTTAAATGTAATTAAAATCTCTTATATTTTTCTGTGTAATATTTATTCATGCTCTGTATATTCTTGTATTCTGATGGAATTGTTGTAATAAGCAATGAAATGTTCTTCTGTTTGCGTTCTATTTTGTCGTGTTCTTGAAGTATCCGCTCTTTCCTTACCGGGGAAGTTACGGGTCCTCACAGTTGGTATCAGAGCTCTGGTTTACAGAGCTAGAGAACAAGACACATTAGAACCATACGAAAGAATTCATCAGAAATTGGATTAGTAATATCCAAAGAGAATGACTCGTTAGAGATAGGATCAGTAGTATCCTAGAACGAGTGTAAAGAGTATGTTTTTAAATAAAACAATTTTGTTTTGAAATTTAAATCGTTTTATTCGTATTTGAATATTTATTTATTTTGAATTTGGACAATCTAGTATATAAAGATTTTGCATATACGCATCATGAACGTATATTCGAAGTTTTAATATACTGGATAGATATAAAATCACATTCTAGTCGCCCGGGGATGGTTCTGATGATCGCTATATAGTACGTACATCATCGGAATTTATTTTCGAGTATCGAAAGTGTGATATCTATATATTTCGATTAGGCTGGTGTGAGAACCAAAACTAGATAGATTTATTGTTGTGATTTGGCATCAAAAACATGATTTTCTATATATGTAGTAAAATTATGAATTTGAAACGTTAATCCACTAATTGATTGATGTTTGTGTTGTTTGTTTATTTGTTTGATATTTTGAACCATTTGGTCTAATTGAACCGAATAATAAACTGTATTGAAAATTAGTTGCAAATGCTTGCATATACATGTACTTACATTGAACAGGTCATTGTAAAGAGGCTAGAGCAGAAGAATAAAATTGTTTGCCCGACAAATAGGTACATGTTTATCATAATTTACTGTTTTGTTTGGGTGATGATGATTTTATGAGCCGATTGGCTTTTTGTTTTTCTTTTTGAGATCAGAAGGCCTGTATGGCAATTTCGGGATTTTCCCGGTGCTCCCGGTGCAGGGGAGGTTATGGCGAAATTTTTCGAAAATTTAGGGTGTTAGCCAAATTTTTGAAAAATTTGAAAAGTTCTTAGAAACTGAAAAGTTGAAGAACTTAAGCCGTAGTGAAAATAATAAAATTTGAGTTGATTAGTTAAACAACTTTCAACTTCGTTCCTTTTCGGGGACGAAAAGTTTTAAGTGGGGGAGATTGTAACAACCCGGAAATGCGAGCCAATTTAAAAATTTTTATTTTGGCGATTTTGATGAATTTTGAATATTTAAAATGGATTATTTTAAATAATATCGACGAGAAAATTTATTTTGAATAGAATTCGAACGTATATATTTATATACATCATCGTTAGAATATTTATTTATAATTATAAATAGAATTGAAAATGGCGTGTTAGTTCGATAATTCGATTTCAAACTTCAATTGAATGTACCGGGTGCGAAATAAACCGAATTTTGGCGAAACCAAAAATATTTGAATCTAATTGAGAATATCTTTCCAACGAATCCGGGAAATCAAAATTTCATAGCAGGAATCAAAAGATATGTCCAGCTGAAATTTCAGAATAGTCGCTATGGAATTCCGGCCCTTAAAAATGGAAATTTTGCAAACGACCTCGGTTTTCGGCGAAACCACTTTTGTTGGATCTGAGATGTCAAATTGTTGCTATGTTTCAAAATTCATAATTTTCTGAATTAATATGTGAGCGTGGCGGAGTTAAACGTGTTTTAACAGTTTCAGTCAATTTCGATCGACTGGAAATTGGCCATTTTTCAAACGGTCTTATAATTTGACGAAATTGGTTTTGTTAGGACCGTATCGTCAATACAAAACTAGAAATAATTTTTCTGGAATTTTTAGAGACCGCATGTGCCTCCGGTAAATTGAAATGTCCATTTAAATTGAATATATATATAGAATTATATTTTAATTTTGATCACAACTGCTCGTAATGGTCGAATTGGCCAGCGGGACATGTCCCATTGTGTTCGGAATGGGGGTAATGTGCTAAGGGCGACAGTCGTTGGGTTTGATTTGAGGTTCGTGGCAAGAAACAAGTATTTTTAGAATTAAAATAGAATAAAATATTTATATAAATAGAAAGGGAAAATTCTCATTGGTCAAAAACCCTAAGCTACTTCAAACCACGGTCAAACGAGCCGCCTCCCTCTTCTAAACTAGCGGATGATAATTTCAAGCCTTCCTCCCCTTAAATCCTTCTATCCATTGATTAATCAAGTAGATCTTCAAAGGGAAAACCCTTTAGCATCTCGAGCTCGACATCACCAACGCGTGTGATAGGAAATAACGGCCTGTGGTGGCCCCTGTAGCGCCAAAAAGCGGCGGAGTTCTAAGTCAAATGGGGAGACGATGGGACTGTCGAACGGAGTGGGGTTTCGGGCGCATGCTGATGACATGGCGGCGGTCGTTCTAGGGGCGTCCGATGGTGCTCCGGCTAGGTCTTATGGTCGGCGCAGGGGTTTTCTGAAGTCAAACCCTAGTTCGACGTTCTCCAGTAAAATCACAAAGAGGATGTTAACAGTGAGTTTATTTTATTTTTCTTTTTCTGATTTTATATAAACACAAAGTATTGTTTAAACCCAGTTTTTTTATGAAATTAAAATTGTTTTCGTATATATAAAAATTAGCATTATGTTTGTGAACATAATTAACATTGTTAAAATTTCAGTTTTTAAAATATAATTAACATTGTTTAAAGAAGTTGTTTTAAAAAAAATAGGAAGATGATATTTTCTAGAATTATATATTTTTATAGTTGAAAAGGCGATATTTTTATAGTTGAAAAGGCGATATTTTTATACGTGAAAAGGAGATATTTTTATACATGAAAAGGCGATATTTTTATAGTTGAAAAGGCGATATTTTTATACATGAAAAGGCGATATTTTTATAGTTGAAAAGGCGATATTTTTATATTATAGAAAGAATAAAAAAATAATTTTTATATTATAGAAAGAATAAAAATATGATTTTTATATAATAGAAAGAATAAAAATATGATTTTATATAATAGAAAGAATAAAAATATGATTTTTATATAGGTATGATGATAAAAATTCGATCTTTATATAAGAAGTAGAAATATAAAAATATAATTTTTATATAGAAAGAAGCGTTGTAAATATATGAAGTGAAATAAAAATCTGAACTTTATTTTATCGTGAAGTAGAGAGAATATAAAAATGTGATATTTATATATGTAGCGAACACGGGCAACGAAAGGGATAAAAGGGCGGGAACGACAAGACTTCCTACATATGAAGAGTCGCGGCGTTGGATTTAGCTTTTGGTGAGAACTCCTCACTTTTATTTTAAATTTCTAGTTAAAATTATATACTAAGATGCAGACAGTGCTTAGCAGCACCCGACACCCATCGTCCACAGACCATGGACGGCTTGTATGCTTGTTTGTTTGATTTTGATGTGAAAAATTGAATGTGTGTTGTGGAATGAAATAAAATATTTATATAGTTAAAAATATAATTTTTAACGTGTATATGAAATAAACATTTATAAACAAATCGGACGGTTTGTTTATATACACATATTTGACTGATATTAATTGGGACGATAAATTTAACACATCGCCCAAGTGCACAAATAAAATCTATGTTTGATTGTTTGAAACCCCACACGGGTGTTGGGATGATATTTGGCGTACACTAATCCCAATTTGTAACGACCCGTATTCTACGCATCATAGGACCGTAGAACATTTATTTCTTTCACATATGAAGTCGTATGGACATGTAACTTTGGGAGACGACAATTGGGGTCATTTCCCATGTTAATGATTTTTCCCGATTTTTAAATGACCATTTTACCCCTAGTTGGCACTGTTTTGGTCATAGCTTTTGACTGGAAAGGAATTTTGACCTGAAACCACTTCCATTGGCTCCGGATGATGGTTTACAATTCCGTAGAGTGGTCACATTAGCCAAACGGACTCATCGTTTGGGAGATATGGCTGAAACAAGTTTCAGATGGTGAAAAACAGTTTAATTGGGCTTAACCGGGTGATTAACAGCTAGGCCCAATGGGGGATTTCAGGATTAGGGTAAGGAGGAGGCTGAAATCAGTTAGAGAACAATCTTATCCTCATTTCCCAGCCGCCACTTTCTTTCTTGCAACCCTAGCAATGGCCTCCAACACCCAAATCACCTTCTAATCACTTTCTAATCAAGTTTTGGCTTAATCTACCTCAAATTAAGGAGAGGAAACACGAAAGCAAGGCTAAAGCTGCTGTTAGACATCAGTATTCGCCCAAATCAGCAAGATTTCAGTTCTGAGAATTTCGTTTGTGGCCAAGGTGAGTGATTAGCATTGTTTTGACACTAATTACAGTTAATTAAGGGTAATTAGTGAAGATTAGCGAATTTATACACTGATAAATTCTGGAAAAATATCTATAAATTCAAAAATAATATTTTATGCCTTTGGTAGAAATTTGGTTTAATTTGGTTAAGTTCTGTTAACCCTATGATTAGTTTCACTTAAACATGCTTAAGGGAAAATAAGGGGTTTTGGGTATATTTGATCCATTTTGACATGTAAATTCATTGTTTTGGTGTTTGTGGTTAGTTTGCTATGTTGCTATGACTGTTTGACATGATTCGTGATTGATTAGTATAGTTAGATTTGTCGAAAACGTCGTCGAATGGCGTAAACAAGTTGCTGAAAAAAGTTGCAGAAAGTTGTGCAGGGTTTCGGATCGGATCGGATATGGGCTCGGATCGGATTGGAGACCTGGGCAAGGAACCCGACCCGGACTGGAGTCTGGCACAAAAGAGGCTTGGCAAGAAGGAAGGCCATGTTGGTTAAGCAAGGGATCAGATCGACTTAGGGACGAAGGGCTCAGATCGGAACTTGACACTTGGGAGAACTGGCAAGAAGGAAGGCCACACTAATTGAACAGGGATCGGATAGGATGAAGAAGGAGGGATCGGATCGGAGCACGTGAAGAACGAGGGAGCGGATCGGAGCGGAAGCACGAACTGGAAGGGAGATGGCACCCGACCCGACCCGGAGGAGGACACCCGACCCGAACCGACATAATGCTGGAAACCCGAACCGACATAATGCTAGAAACCCGAACCGAACCGCTACAGGGGAGGACAACGCACCGACCCGACTCAGAATGGACACCCGACCCGAACCGATGGCTAGGAGGGGAACCCGACCCGACCCAGTATTGACCAATAACCCGAGATGCAAAGGTAGTCCAATATGGGAAGTTAGAGCTCAGGATCCAGTTGGGAACCGATGAGTTCACTTCATGATTGGGCTTTGCTGCGGGACGTGTGCCAAGGGGCAGTCGATGTTTATGACTTTGGATCACTATGTATGGGAAGTATGTGAACGGATTCAGGGCTGCAGTGGCCTAGGTACGACTAAAGGGCTATAAACCAATGAAGTGGGGTCATTTGTAAAGATTTGGTCATGAATCCATGTGGTAAGCTTGGTAGTAGTAGTAGTACAAGTTGAACTCCGTCACTACTTCGATGGGTCTAGTGATTGACAGTGGTGGACATCGTTTGCTTTACGCACTGAGTGAGAGATGTGAGGATGGTTGCTATTGTTGATTTGTTTGCTATCATTATGACATGCACACCCCACCCCCATATTCTTTACACTATTTATTATGGCACCTTAGAGTACTGTACGGCATGTGGTACTAACTCTTTGGTTGCAGGTCCAGGTTCAGGTATGGTTTAGTATACCTGTTATTGTTCTGTTTAGATGCTTATCGCTCATACCAGGCTTTATGTCTGACCCAGAGTTTTATGTCTCCTCTTATTACTCTGGGTGCTCACACGAGCAGACTAGAGACAGGTTAGTTGGTGATGCACGGGTAGATGATCCGGAGACGAGCAAGAGGCTTCCACGTAATATATATATAGTATTCTCCCTGTGTTGTTGAAGATCACTGCTTGGGCATTAGTGGTGCATCTTCTACTTTAGCTTTCTTTTGTTTAGAGACAGTAAATTTGGAAAGTTGTAATAAGCTGTATTTGGATTTCCGCTGCTCTGATGTTGATGTTGATTTTAGTTATCAGCTTATGCACTGTCTCACCTGTTTTATGTCAAGTATGTTATTATTATTATATTTTACTCCATGTGCTGTGAGACATTCTACAGGTTCTTGATTAGTTCGTTCCGTTCTTTCCTTTCTTCTAATGACCGTCCCATGCTAGTCGGGCATGTGTACAGCGCACTTTCGGAGGAAATGCAGGCTGGTGCGGGGCGGGCTGTCACACTTGGTATCAGAGCTCTAGGTTGCGTAGTTAACCTAGGGAAGTTATCAGGGAGAGATAATATACGTATACGAGAGAGCGTATTTGTGATTACTTTGGTTTTCAAAAGCTATATATATATATACTATTATTAGTATAAGGATGAAGTCGTACTGCACTAGCACTACTATGGGGTCGTTAATCGTTTCCTTTTTCAGATTGACGATGACCCGATATGTTAGAGGTACCGGTAGAGGGGCCAATAATGGGAATGCTGCTGACATGAGGACGATGTTTACTGACCTCATGAGAGAAATGCTTACGGACGTGCAGAGGGCAGCTCCCAATGGTGGAAATGGTGGTGGTCCAATAGTGCAGGCACCGAGGGTCGACTTTGCCAAGCTGAACAAGGATTATACTAGTCTTGGTGGGAAGCCATTTCACGGAACGGAGTCGGCCACGGATGTTCAGGATTGGTTGGATAGTTGCGAACGAATCTTCGAGGATTTGGGTATCGAGGATGCGATGAAGAAAAAGCTAGCGTCCCGTCAGCTGCAAGGGCGGGCAATGAATTGGTGGAATGCTATAAAGGCAGCTACTCCCGAAGATCAGATTACTTGGGAGCAGTTTAAGGCTCGCTTTAGCGAGAAGTTCATTCCAGCTGCTCAGCAGTCAGTGATGTTTAAGAAATTCTTGGAGCTCAAGCAGAATGACAGAGCTGTCTCGGAGTATATTGCTGAATTCGACACTTTGTCAAAATATGGGTTATCTCTTATTGATACTGCCGAGAAGTAGAATGAGAAATTCACAACTGGTTTGGATCAGTACTTGGGGGAAAGGCTTATTAAACACATCGGTGAGACGTTTGAATCGATTGTGGGGAAAGCATTAAGATCAGAAAGTCTCTACCCTAAGCCGAAGACTGAGGTTGAATCCGCAGATGAGCCAAAGCCACAAGCAAGTGGTGGAGGCAAGGGTGGTTCCCAGAATAAGAGAAAGCAGAATCAGACTAAGAATGGCCAGAAGAAAAGGAATAAGCAAGATGTTGAGTGCTTCAACTGTGGTAAGAAGGGCCGTTATGCTAGTAATTGTAGGGCCAAGCCAGCGGATAGGAAGTGCTTCAACTGTGGCTAAATGGGACATCACAAGGACAAGTGTCCGCAACCCCCCAAAGAAAAGCAAATGGTGAAAGCATATGCCCTTAAAGCTATTCCTTCTTCGTCGAATGCCCCAACTGCGGCGTAGAAGGGAAAGAATGTTGTCATTCAAGGTATGCTTTCTGTTTATGATGTTCCTGTTAGAGTTTTGTTTGATACCGGAGCTTCCAGTTCTTTCATATCTAGTGACCCGGTAGATAGGTTGGGATTGGAGCCCGAGATTGTCGATAGACCTTTAGTAGTGACAAACCCGATTGGTGGTTCGACTAGCCTTAGCATGATTTGTCGTAATGTGGTCTTATCGAGTCATGGATGCATGTTTGTTTGTGATTGCTTTGTTTTGGGCTTTACTGGGTTTGGCATTATTTTGGGAGTAGATTGGATCCGAAGATACGGGGTGGTGGTAGACTGTGAGGGCTTTTTGGTGACAGCTAGAGCGGATGATGGGCGGAGGATAGTGTTCGGTGGTCTACCCAGTGAGGGGGTATTGGCTAGTTTTCTAAACTCCCTCGACATTCAGCATAGTGAGTTGTCAGGTTTGCCGGTGGTTGGCCAGTATCCGGATGCTTTCGAAGAAGTGACCGGGCTTCCACCACACCGAGAGATTGAGTTCTGTATTGATTTGGTAAAAGTTGCCAGACCTATAGTGATGCCACTTCGTCGTATGGCACCAAGGGAGCAGCGAGAGCTCGAGCTGCAAGTCAGCGATCTTTTGAAGAAGGGATTTATCAACAGGAGTGTTTCTGAATGGGGAGCACCAGTTGTGTTTGCTACCAAGGCGGATAGTTCCCTTCGTTTGTGTGTAGACTACCGTGAGTTGAATAAAGTGACGAGGAAGAACAAGTATCCTCTACCGCGGATAGATGATTTGTTCGATCAGTTGAGTGGCGCAAGAGTATTTTCTCAGTTGGATCTCGCAACAGGTTTTCATCAGCTTAGAGTGGAAGCTGAGAGTATAGCTAAAACGACATTTCGAACGCCGTCTGGATTTTATGAGTGGTTGGTCATGCCATTCGGGCTGACCAATGCCCCAGCATATTTTGTGGATCTTATGAATAGGGTATTCAGAGATCAGTTGAATAGGTTCGTCCTTGTGTTCGTTGATGATATTTTGGTCTATTCGAGGACAGAGGAAGAGCACAATGAACATTTAAAAATAGTGATGGAGGTGTTGAGAAAACACCAATTGAAAGCAAAGTTTTATAAGTGTCACTTCTGGAAGAGGTAAGTGAGGTTCTTGGGCCATGTTGTATCAGAGAATGGTATTGCCGTGGACCCGGCGAAGGTGGCTACGGTACAGGATTGGCCTACGCCCAAGAATGCAACAGATGTAAGAATTTTCTTGGGGTTAGCTGGATATTATTGTAAGATTATCCAAGGTTTCTCCAAGATAGCAGCACCATTGACCCAGTTGACCAAGAAGAATCAAGCTTTTGTCTGGGATGAAAGGTGCGAGAATGCATTCAAGAGTTTAAAGGACAAGTTGACATGCACACCAGTGTTAGTCATTCCTAAGGGGAATGAAGAGATGACGGTATACACGGATGCCTGTGGTACCGGACTGGGTGTTGTATTGATGCAAGGCGGTAGGGTTGTAGTTTATGCAAGTCGGCAATTGAAACCGCACGAGAGAAGATACCCTACCCATGATTTGGAATTGGCAGCGATTGTGTTCGCGTTAAAGATGTGGAGACATTATCTCTTGGGAGAAAGATTTGAGCTGTTTACATATCATAAGTCGTTGAAGTATCTCTTCTCCCAGAAGGATTTAAATCTTCAGCAACAAAGGTGGTTAGAATTCTTGGCTTCCTATGATTTTGACATCGCATATACACCGGGAAAGGGCAATGCGGTGGCTGATGCATTGAGTAGGAGACATGCCAGCTTAGGGGCTATGTTTCTAGAATGGAAGCAACTGGAGTACATCGTTGGGTATGATTTCAGGCCAAAGTGTGAATTGGATCCAGATATGTTAGCAAGTTTGACGATCAGACCCACATTGATTGAGAGGATCGGCTCTAGTCAGAGGGACGATCCTAACCTATTGGAAAACATCTCCAAGTTAGAGATGGGTATCGATGAGGAGATGAACAAGTATGGGCTTAATCGAGATGGATGGCTTAGAAAGAATGGAAAGCTTGTTGTACCCAATGTCAATGGATTGAGAGATGAAGTGCTTAGAGAATGTCATCACTCAAAACTGACTATACACCCCGGTGGTAACAAGATGTATCGAGATATGAAGCAGACCTACTACTGGGAAGGGATGAAAAGAGACATTGGGAGGTTTATATCCAAATTCATGAATTGCCAGCTAGTTAAAGCCGAGCAAAAGAAGCCTAGTAGGTTGTTGCAACCATTAGAAATTCCCGAATGGAAATGGGAGCAAGTCTCGATGGATTTCATCGATGGTTTACCAAGGACTAGATCGGGACATGATAGCATTTGGGTAATCGTGGATCGATTGACTAAGAGTGCAAGATTCATACCAGTCAAATCGACCAGAACGGCAGCTAAGTTAGCAGAATTGTATATGAAGTGGGTAGTGAGATTTCATGGGGTACCTAAAAGCATTGTGAGTGACCAAGACCCGTTGTTCACTAGTGGGTTTTGAAAGAGCTTACAAGAGGCTCTAGGGTCAGAGTTACATCTCAGTACCGCATATCATCCTCAGACCGACGGTCAGACGGAGAGGGTGAATCGTATTTTGGAAGATCTCTTGAGAGCATGTATATTGGAATTTGGTGGATCATGGGATGACCATTTGCATCTAGTAGAGTTTGCATATAATAATAGCTACCAATCCAGTATCGGTATGGCTCCGTTTGAAGCTTTGTACAGAAGACCGTGTAACTCACCATCATGTTGGATAGAGACTGGCGAGAAGTTTATGCTTGGACCAGATGTGGTGAGGGAAACTTCAGGAAAAATCAAGATCATTCAACAACGAATGAAAGCTGCCCAAGATAGGCAGAAGAGTTATGCTGATAAGAGGAGAAGAGACTTAAGATTCTCCGTTGGTGACTTGGTGTTTGTCAAGATTTCTCCGTTGAAGAGCGTAATACGATTTGGTAGGAGAGGCAAGTTGGCACCAAGGTTTATTGGCCCATTCCCTATTCTTAAACTAGTCGGGAATTTGGCATATAGAGTTAACTTACCAGAGAAGATGGCGGGAGTTCACAATGTATTTCATGTTTCCCAACTAAGGAAGTTCGTCCACGACTCAGATATGACTATTTCACCTGATCAGTTAGAGGACTTCGAAGTAGAACCCGAGGCGGTTGGGAACCGCAAGCCGGCCCGTATTGTCAAGCACGACATGAAGAAACTTCGAAGGAAGGCGGTGAAGCTAGTCAAGGTTCAGTGGAGCGAGGACGAGAATGATTGTACTTGGGAGACAGAGGAGAACATTAGGAAGACATATCCAGAACTCTTTGCCTGGTAAGATTTTGACTTCGATTTAGTTTTCCGCATGCTAGGATAGGCCTGTTTGCTTGTTTTGCATGTTTGATTATTGTATGTGACTGTTAGGCATGCAGGATCTTTTGTATGTTTTGGGTTAAGGAATTTCGGGGACGAAATTTCTTAAGGGGGGGAGAGTGTAACGACCCGTATTCTACGCATCATAGGACCGTAGAACATTTATTTCTTTCACATATGAAGTCGTATGGACATGTAACTTTGGTAGACGACTATTGGGGTCATTTCCCATGTTCATGATTTTTCCCGATTTTTAAGTGACCATTTTACCCCTAGTTGGCACTGTTTTGGCCATAACTTTTGATCGGAAAGGAATTTTGACCTGAAACCACTTCCATTGGCTCCGAATGATGGATTACAATTCCGTAGAGTGGTCACATTAGCCAAACGGACTCACCGTTTGGGAGATATGGCTGAAACAAGTTTCAGATGGTGAAAAACAGCTTAATTGGGCTTAACCGGGTGATTAACAGCTAGGCCCAATGGGGGATTTCGGGATTAGGGTAAGGAGAGGCTGAAATCAGTTAGAGAACGATCTTATCCTCATTTCCCAACCGCCACTTTCTTTCTTGCAACTCTAGCAATGGCCTCCAACACCCAAATCACCTTCTAATCACTTTCTAATCAAGTTTTGGCTTAATCTACATCAAATTTATGAGAGGAATCACAAAAGCAAGGCTAGAGTTGCTGTTAGACATCAGTATTCGCCCAAATCAATAAGGTTTCAGTTCTAAGAATTTCGTTTGTGGCCAAGGTGAGTGATTAGCATTGTTTTGACACTAATTACAGTTAATTAAGGGTAATTAGTGAAGATTAGCGAATTTATACACTGATAAATTCTGGAAAAATATCTATAAATTCGAAAATAATATTTTATGCCTCTGGTAGAAATTTGGTTTAATTTGGTTAAGTTCTGTTAACCCTATGATTAGTTTTACTTAAACATGCTTAAGGGAAAATAAGGGGTTTTGGGTATATCTGATCCATTTTGACATGTAAATTCATTGTTTTGGTGTTTGTGGTTAGTTTGCTATGTTGCTATGACTGTTTGACATGATTCGTGATTGATTAGTATAGTTAGATTTGTCGAAAACGTCGTCGAATGGCGTAAACAAGTTGTTGGAAAAAGTTGCAGAAAGTTGTGCAGGATTTCGGATCGGATCGGGTATGGGCTCGGATCGGATTGGAGACCTGGGCAAGGAACCCGACCCAAACTGGAGTCTGGCACAAAAGAGGCTTGGCAAGAAGGAAGGCCATGTTGGTTAAGTTGGGGATCAGATCGACTTAGGGACGAAGGGCTCGGATCGGAACTTGACACTTAGGAGAACTGGAAAGAAGGAAGGCCACGCTAATTGAACTGGGATCGGATCGGATGAAGAAGGAGGGATCGGATTGGAGCACGTGAAGAACGAGGGAGCGGATCGGAGCGGAAGCACGAACTGGAAGGGAGATGGCACCCGACCCGACCCGGAGGAGGACACCCGACCCGAACCGACATAATGCTGGAAACCCGAACCGAACCGCTACAGGGGAGGACAACGCACCGACCCGACTCAGAATGGACACCCGACCCGAACCGATGGCTAGGAGGGGAACCCGACCCGACCCAGTATTGACCAATAACCCGAGATGCAAAGGTATTCCAATATGGGAAGTTAGAGCTCAGGATCCAGTTGGGAACCGATGAGTTCACTTCATGATTGGGCTTTGCTGCGGGACGTGTGCCAAGGGGCAGTCGATGTTTATGACTTTGGATCACTATGTATGGGAAGTATGTGAACGGATTCAGGGCTGCAGTGGCCTAGGTACGACTAAAGGGCTATAAACCAATGAAGTGGGGTCATTTGTAAAGATTTGGTCATGACTCCATGTGGTAAGCTTGGTAGTAGCAATAGTTGTACAAGTTGAACTCCGTCACTACTTCGATGGGTCTAGTGATTGACAGTGTTGGACATCGTATGCTTTACGCACTGAGTGAGAGATGTGAGGATGGTTGCTACGGTTGATTTGTTTGCTATCATTATGACATGCACACCCCACCCCCATATTCTTTGCACTATTTATTATGGCACCTTAGAGTATTGTACGGTATGTGGTACTAACTCTTTGGTTGCAGGTCCAGGTTCAGGTATGGATTAGTATACCCGTTATTGTTCTGTTTAGATGCTTATCGCTCATACCAGGCTTTATGTCTGACCCAGAGTTTTATGTCTCCTCTTATTACTCTAGGTGCTCACACGAGTAGACTAGAGACAGGTTAGCTGGTGATGCACGGGTAGATGATTCGGAGACGAGCAGGAGGCTTCCACGTAATATATATATAGTATTCTCCCTGTGTTGTTGAAGATCACTGCTTGGGCATTAGTGGTGCATCTTCTACTTTAGCTTTCTTTTGTTTAGAGACAGTAAATTTGGAAAGTTGTAATAAGCTGTATTTGGATTTCCGCTGCTCTGATGTTGATTTTAGTTATCAGCTTATGTACTGTCTCACCTGTTTTATGTCAAGTATGTTATTATTATTATATTTTTACTCCATGCGCTGTGAGACATTCTAGAGGTTCTTGATTAGTTCGTTCCCTTCTTACCTTTCTTCTGACGACCGTCCCGTGCTAGTCGGGCATGTGTACAGCGCACTTTCGGAGGAAATGCAGGCTGGTGCGGGGCGGGCTGTCACACAATTATTTAAATTGTATGTCGATCGATTGGTCGACAGACTGTGTAAGTGTTGATTATATATATTTAATGCTTATGCAGTTGTGTGGTGCACTTTGGATGATGGTTGATTATTTATGGTTGCTATTATATACATGTGTTGTATGGAATCCATATAATTAACATTATATGGTAATTGATTGGGCCTCATTCCAATTGGGAAAATAAAGAATATTTTAAAATAAAGATTAACGTGTTGGCAGTACTTATTTGTTGAGATTAGTCATGTGGTGAAAGAAATATAGATTCATGTGTTGAATAGAATGAATATTCATTTGTTGAATAAAATAACGAAGTTATTGAATAATATAAAGCCGTGTTGATTAGAGATGCTCTATTTTGACGCGAACGATATTGATATCGATTATATTCGTTTTTAAAATGAATTTGAATTGAATAGAATTGAAAATAAATTCGAATTGATTCGAATTGAATAGAAAACGGATTTGAAATGAATAGAATAGAAAATGAATTTGAATTGAATTAAATAGAAAATGAATTTGAATTGAATAGAAAAATGAATTTGAATTGAATTGAATAGAAAAATGAATTTGAATTGAATTGAATAGGAAAATGAATTTGAATTGAATTGAATAGAAAAATGAATTTGAATTGAATTGAATAGAAAAATGAATTTGAATTGAATTGGATAGAAAAAGAATTTGAATTGAATTGAATAGAAAATGAATTTGAATTGAATAGAAAATGAATTCGAATAGAATAGAATTGAAATTGAATTCGAATAGAATTGAAATTGAATTCGAATAGAATAGAATTGAAATTGAATTCGAATAGAATAGAATTGAAATTGAATTCGAATAGAATTGAATTGAAATCGAATTGAAATTGATTTGAATTGAAAAGGAAGTTGAAATTGTTTTTGAAACGAATTTAAAACGATTTATAAAATTTGTTTTAAATAGAAATCGACGAAATATATATTATATATATTATATATTATATAATGGCCTGAATAGAACGCGCCGAGCCGCGGCAGTTCGCGAATTTCGACCATTGACTTCGAACAGACATTACGAGAGATCCGACCGTCGGATTCTCCTCAAACCGGAACCGTTGGGTTCATATCGAAAAGAGCTTTCCAATGAATATTAGAAATTTGAAATCTAACGGTTGGATTTGGAATTATGTCCAAATCAAATTTGGAAAAGGTCGCTGTAAGTGCAGTTCGATGGCCGTAGGTGGAAATCGACTGTACGGGCCTTGATAAAATAATTAAAAATATCTATAATTTGTGTAGAATCGTAAGAAATGATTTGGAAAAAACTGGGATGAAAAACTCCATATTTGAAAAGATAAAAATAGATTTTTATCGAAATGAACTAGTTTTGAACTAGAATAAAAATCAATTTATTTTTGAAACAAATAAATTGAATTTGAAATGGGTTTTAAATAACCAGAAATTCTAATATATTTAATTGGAATTGAAATAGAATGTGATTTGGGTTTATCGTGGACTGTGTTTTAAATGACATTAGTTCTTTAACCCAGTAAAAGGAGTTTTAATGAATCTTTAATTAGATTGAAATGTGGATTGATAATTTAAATTATCAAAATTAGGAAATGATCGAAAGGGGAGTATCTAAAGTTTTACTTCTAGCGATAGTTAAATCTTTAATTAGATTTGAACGTGAAATGGTAGTTAAATCTTTAATTAGATTTGAACGTGAAATGGTAATTAAATTTACCAATAAACCGTGGTGTTAGTTATGGGGTAATAACAGTTTTGCTCCATGGGATGAATAGGTTGGGATTGGGAAATAAAATAAATAATTACTTCGGTGTGGTTCGCTAATCCCGATTAGTTTGGAAAACCATAATATGGTTTGAAATGACATCCAAAGGAAGATTAAAGAATAAATTTAAAAGAATTTATCTTTGATAAAATTAATGGGAATATTTCCCTAGGAGTGTGAATATCCGAATAAAAGAATATTCTGAATTGGAATGAGGCGTATATTGTGTTTTATAGCACTTGTTGATTAAGATACGCGAGTTATTCAGAAAGTCGGGTATAACCCATTCTGAATAACTGATTCGACGACGAGTCGAAGAGATTGAAGACGGTGCAAGACCGACGATCTTCACATCGAATGGATGTGTGCTACTGATGCTCACGATGGGAGTAGCTACCTTGAAGGGGGCTGAAGTGGTAGCCGTCCGGACGTACTTGTTGATTGTACGGATATGCGAGGAAAGTGCCTCCGGTTTCGTTCAGACCTAGAACGGACTTGTAAATGGATGGTGTGTCTGACATTGTATTCCTTTATATTGTATTCGCTGATCTCTGCTAAATATATATCTGTTTGGCGGCAGAGAATTTATTCTCTTACTTAACGCCCTTCTCTCAGACGTACGAGCCCAGAGGTTATATATTGGCAGAAATCAGTGGTACGATATGGATTGATAGTGTGGCATGCTGAGATGCAGTGATCCAGACTTTTGTTGAAAAGCAAAGTTTGGTGGATGATGATCAAAGCGAAGCTTTAATATAGCACGGCTTTGTGTATAGCGTTTATTCGCGAGCCTCACACCCATGTATGGTGGTAAACTGATGGTTTGATCAGTATGCTTTTTAGTGGATGGGCACCTTCGTGGTATCGTGGATTCGGTCGACCGAGACTGAGCTCAGTGCTCAGAGGGATAGGGTAAGCAGTGTTTTCTCTCGCCGAGACGTAAGCCGCAGTGATACTCGATTTCCCAAAAGTGCAGATGTGCATTACAGTGTTTTCTCTAGCTGGGACGTAAGCCGTTGTAGATGGCACTACGCGATCGATCTTTCGAATCAGGAGCCACCATGATGGAAATCCAATTTCCAAATATGATATTTTGCGGTTTTGATTGTAGAGCCTAGTATTGGCGACATGATATATGGTACCCATGCCGTCTATGATTGATACATTTATATTTGAAATTGTTTTCTTCACTTATAGTAATAATATAAGATGAAATTTCACGTATCAAGCATATTTGGCTATTATAAGGGAAAACCCTATCCTCCGGCTTGCGTTGCATTGTGTGATGGGACCTGGGTCTTTTAATAGCTTCATTGTTCTTTATTTAGCATTGCGCTGTTTGTTTTCTGCACTAGTATTCTTGGGAGGAAACCCGTTACGTGTTATACGGCGTGGTCCCTTGATTTACCTAACTTTAAAAACAAAGATTAATAATTGGTTTAGTTCTCACATCAGTCACATGACTGACCTGGAGTTTATTGTTTTAACCTAAACTCTAGGTGCCCCTATTTCCACACAGGCAGCTAGTAGTTTTGGTTTTGCAGATTTATATTCACAAGATCCTGATCTACAGCTGGAACGATATCCGGAAAGCTTTGTATCCGTATATCTCTTCTAGTTGTGTTTTGTATTATTTCCGCTGCGATGTATTTAAATGTAATTAAAATCTCTGATATTTTTCTGTGTAATATTTATTCATGCTCTGTATATTCTTGTATTCTGATGGAATTGTTGTAATAAGCAATGAAATATTCTTCGTTTGCGTTCTATTTTGTCGTGTTCTTGAAGTATCCGCTCTTTCCTTACCGGGGAAGTTACGGGTCCTCATAGTCTTATGGTGATTCCATTTTTCTAAAAAGCATAACGTTGTTGTATGATTTGTTTATCATGTATTCTGATACTTTTATGCACGGCAATCCATTAGAGTAAACCCGTTCCGCATTAGCGGCGTGGTCTTTGGACTTGCCCTATTAATAGTGACTTATTAGTTAAGAATTCTCACACCAGTCCCACGACTGACCCGCTGTTTGTTTCCACCTTTTTGCAAACTCGGGTGCCCTCCCTTCTACACGGGCAGCCAAGTGAACAGGTTTATTCTACGCTTGGAGTCTTTTCAGTTGGAGTTGCTTACTATCTTGCTTGGATTTGGTTGTGGAGAGGTGATGACTAGGAGTTTGAAGACTTATCATTCGCTGCTTTGCATTTTTCTCTTTCTTTTTATTTCAAGTATTAAACTTGGTTTATTCCACGTTGTTTAAGTTGGAGTTGGAACTTATTTCTTTTCTGCGTACTTGATGTAATAATGTAGAATTCTGTGACTGAGGATTTTCTGTGATTGATGACATTATATTTCTGCTGCTATGATGTTGTTACTCTATGAATTTCCTATGCTATGTTGTATCTGTGATATGTATTATTGTATTTATGTTGTATTCCAAATGATTATTCCTTACTTTCATTTCGTGGAAGTTTGGGGTCATCACAGTTGGTATCAGAGCTTTGGTTAGACATAGCTTTGGAATATAACATATTTATGATAATTCGTTTACATAGAATCACAATATTCTATGGCGAACATTTCATGAGATACATAATAGCCAGACACTTTATCATCATCTTTCCATTCATCCTTCGGTTTTTTCTATCTATTTGAATCACCATTACAGTTGTTCTGACTCTTTCCTGGATCGTACAGAACTAACTAAAAATGAGTACTTGTGTCGCTAGAACTGCTAGAGTTAGAACAATGGGGCAAAATGTCATTGGAACCGAGGAGAGTATCAAACAAGCCTATCCCAAATACAGAGTGGATATTCCCGATTAGTTTTATTTTGAGGTACGCTTAGAATATTTTCTATTCTTTATGTTGGTTCCTACCCTTTTATTCTTCACTTTTTCTTCTTGAGGACGAAAAGTTCTTAAGCGGGGGAGATTGTAACAACCCGGAATTTGGGGCCAATTTAAAATTTTCATTTCAGAGATTTTAGGGGTGTTTTAATATTTAAAATAAATTATTTCAAATAAAAATGAATGGAAATTTATTTTGAGCAAAGTTAATGCAAATATATTCAAATAAATTGCATAAAGAAATAGAAATAGGACGGTAGTTTGAAAAGTCAAACTTGAACTTTGACTAACTACACAGGATGCAGAATAAACCGGATTTTAGTGAAACAAAAAATAATTAAATCTGTTAATGAATATCTTTCTAACGAATCTGAAAAATCGAAGTTTCATAGCGGGAATCAAAAGTTATGGCCAAATGAATTTTCAGAAAGGTCGCTATAGAAAATATATCGCCTTGAAAATTTACATTTTGCATACGACCTCGGAGTTCGACGAAACCACTTTTGTTGGATCCAGAATGTAAAATTATTGCTAGGTTTCAAATTTCATGATTTTTGAAGCTAGTATATGAGCGTGGCAAAAGAAACTGTGTTTTGTCAATTTCGGTCAAAATTAATTGACTGAAAAATAGCCATTTTTCAAACAGTCTCAGAATTCGACGAAATTAATTTTGTTAGGACTGTATCGTCATAACAAAGCCAAAAATAATTTTTTTGTATTTTTCTGGGTTAGTATGTGGCCCCGGTAAAATTAACAAGTACGTTCAAATTTAATATTAGAGAATCAATTTGAAAATAAAAGAAAACATACTGTAAACTTCAGAATTGGACTTCGGCAATAGCGCCCTTGCGTTCAGAAGGCGTCAAAACCTATTGTTCGAAAGTCGTTGAGCGCGAATTGGAGTTCGAACGAGAAAACCCTAATTTTGGGATCAAATAAATAAATAAATAAATTAGAAAATACGTGGCAATACGCGTATATATATGGGTTGTACAGCGTCTTCTTCCCCGATGCGTGAAACCCATAGCCGCCCCCCTCTTCAAAACTTCTCTCCTCCTTCTCTCCCAATTCGTAGAGAATTAGACCACCCCGCAGTTGAATTTTCCGAAGCCTTCTTCTTCCTCCTCGTCCCCATACCAAAATTGTTCCTCCCCGTTGCCCGTCGAAGCCACCCCGACACCCTGAAGGCCGCCGCCGCCGAGCTCCACCCAGCCCCGACCACGCCGCCACACTTCCCCCCCCCCCCCTCTGGCCGAACGACCCCCTCTCCAAGTCCTTCGATGTCACGCCATCCATTCTGAAAACCATCGACTACAATTCCTGCAAAATCGAATCAAAGTTTTGAACAAATTAAAAGCTTAAGGTATGAAATTTAGTTCAGATTTTGCCACGCTTTTAAGCGTTATAGCTGCAGTTGTTAAAAGTTAATTTTGTTCAAAATTTGATAATTAACACATACGAAACCCAAACTGAAAAATTTCAGATTGTGCGAGACCGTGACGGCAAATAGAGGTTGCTGAAATCAAGTGCGACCATTTTCTGAATTTTTGGATTTTTCTATTCGCTTTAATCAAGGTGAGAATTTATATTTTAAATAAATTTAATTAATTTGAATGTTATTCTTGCGTATGAGAAGTTGAGAATCAAAAATAATTGGATCGATGATGGATGTTAATATAAGTTGCAGATATGAATTGTTGCGATGTTATGATAGTAGATCTGAAATTTTAAGTGTTAGACGTGAAATTTCCTCATTCAAAAATTAATTAATTAAATAATTACTTTGTTGTGATGCCGTAATCCCATGGTTAATCTTCAGATCTATTTTGTTTAGATATGATTGATGATGTTGTTATGTTGCTATGATAGATAATTGTAAATCTATATGTATTCATCACATGAATGTTATCACACAAAGTCGGACCTTATATTTTGTGTTATGTTGTGATGTTGAACCCTTATGTTAATGCATTGAAATTGAACGATGAAATTAAGATGACATTTTTATATGTTATTTTAATGTAAATAAAGATGACATTTTTTTATGTTATTTTAATGTAAAATATGAACGATGAAATAAAGATGACATTTTTATATGATAATTTAATGTAAATTAGATCGATAAAGTATAAATGACATTTTTAGATGTAAAATATATAGGAATTTCACCATATGTAAAATCTACATTTTTGTTGATGTAAAGTAAATAAGAATTTCACCGTATGAAATTTTCATCATTTTTCTTTGTAATTAAAAGGTGAATTTCATCGTATGTCAAAATTTACATTTTTATATGTAAATTATAAAGTGAAATTTTGTTGTATGTTAAAAATTACATTTTTCTTTGTAATTAAAAGGTGAACTCCATCGTATGTCAAAAATTACATTTTTATATGTAAATTATAAAGTGAAATTTCGTTGTATGTTAAAAATTACATTTTTCTTTGTAATTAAAAGGTGAATTTCATCGTATGTCAAAATTTACATTTTTATATGTAAATTATAAAGTGAAATTATATTGTATGTTAAAAATTACATTTTTCTTTGTAATTAAAAGGTGAATTCCATCGTATGTCAAAATTTACATTTTTATATGTAAATTATAAAGTGAAATTATATTGTATGTTAAAAATTACATTTTTCTTTGTAATTAACAAGTGAATTCCATCGTATGTCAAAATTTACATTTTTATATGTAAATTATAAAGTGAAATTATATTGTATGTTAAAAATTACATTTTTCTTTGTAATTAACAAGTGAATTCCATCGTATGTCAAAATTTACATTTTTATATGTAAATTATAAAGTGAAATTATTTTGTATGTTAAAAATTACATTTTTCTTTGTAATTAAAAGGTGAATTTCATCGTATGTCAAAATTTACATTTTATATGTAAATTATAAAGTGAAATTATATTGTATGTTAAAAATTACATTTTTCTTTGTAATTAAAAATCATATTTTTACAATGTAAATTAGAAGTAAAATTTGCATTGTAATTAAAAATCATATTTTTACAATGTGAATTAGATGTAGTGTTTGCATTGTAATTAAAAATTATATTTTTACAATGTGAATTAGATGTAGTGTTTGCATTGTAATTAAAAATCATATTTTTACAATGTGAATTAGATGTAGTGTTTGCATTGTAATTAAAAATCATATTTTTACAATGTGAATTAGATGTAGTGTTTGCATTGTAATTAAAAATCATATTTTTACAATGTAAATTAGATGTAGTGTTTGTATTGTAATTAAAAATCATATTTTTACAATGTCAATTAGATGTAGTGTTTGCATTGTGATTAAAAATCATATTTTTACAATGTGAATTAGATGTAGTGTTTGCATTGTAATTAAAAATAATATTTTTACAATGTAAATTAGATGTAGTGTTTGCATTGTAATTAAAAATCATACTTTTACAATGTAAATTAGATGTAGTGTTTGCATTGTGATTAAAAATTATATTTTTACAATGTGAATTAGATGTAGTGTTTGCATTGTAATTAAAAATAATATTTTTACAATGTAAATTAGATGTAGTGTTTGCATTGTAATTAAAAATCATACTTTTACAATGTAAATTAGATGTAGTGTTTGCATTGTCATTAGAAATTATATTTTTTTTATATGTAATTTAAAAATAGGATTTGAGTGTATCAAAATTTACATTTTCAATGTAAGAGAAAGAATGAAGTTAGGATGCGGTCATAGTATTTTCATTTTCAAATGAATTAAAAATTTGGTGAGTGTCGGTAGTTGTGTAGAGCGTTGTTTTAATCAAACGACGTTATTACGATTCAATCATTATATATGTATATATAATTAAAATTTAACGAATAGGGCGTGGTAGTTCGCGTTTTGAAATCATACTTTTAAATGACTATACAAGAAGATCCGACCGTCGGATTTTCTTGAAACTGAAACCGTTAGGACCGTCTTGGAAAAATCTTTCCAACGATATATATTACGTTAAAATCCAACGGTTAGATTATGAGAAATGTGAAAATCAAAATTGTTTGAATGCAGCGCCATAGTCGCCCATGGACTTAAGGCGTCGTTATATTATAATTTAATTATTTTAAAAAATTAATATAGGAATGAATCGTTAATAAAAATAATTATTAATGTATAAGAAGGATTTAAAAAAAATATATATATATATATACGAGGATTATTTGGAAAGACCGAGTTCTCTCATTCTAAATAATCAAACGACGTTATTTAAAGTATAAAGATAGTGAATGAAGACCGTAAATCTTCCCTCGGATGGACAACGATCGAGGCCCTGATTTCATTTGCTCCCAATTCAAAGGTCTTGGTCATTGCCCAAACGTACGTGTTGATTTCACGGGTTTGGCTTTCGCTCAGACCCAGAGCATAAGCTACTAAATGGATTGTGTGTTTGACATCATACTCTATCAAATATCATGTTATTGATCTTTTGTCGAAGGTATGGATGTTTGGTGGCGGGGAATTTATTCTCTTGCTTAACACCCGTTCATATATTCCGGCAAAGGGTTGGTAGTACGGTATGGAGTGATGATGTGGCATGCTAAGATGCATATGATCAAGGTTTTGTTGAAAAGCAGGCCTTGTGGGACGATCAAAGCATAGCCTGTTTAGGCATAGCTTTGTGTACAACGTGACTTCACGAGCCTCACACACTGGCGGAGTCTAAAACGGGAGAAGGGAACACAGGGAGAGCAGCACGTTTCTTTCTAGCTAGAAGTGGTGATTGGGTTTTGACACGGCCCAACATTTTACTTATGTGGATGATGGAATGAGGCACCTCGGATGATAGGTCATATAGGACTGGGAAACGTGTGTTCAGGAATAACTAATCTGCAACTCGTATGGCAGACCGGCCCTGCAGCTTTCCAAGGGTTCACTGCGGGGGATCCTGAGACATTAGCTAGAGTGTCTCGAATCGGTAGGAGCTCCTCCCTACCCTTGACTCATGATGGAAACCAAAATCCAAATACGACCATACGGATTTGATTGTATTACTAGTATGGAGGCATAGTAGTATGGGATACTATTCTTCCTAGGATTTCTATATTTACTTTGAAATGTTTTAATATATATTAATAATAATATTACACTCGTATTTGCCGTATTTAGCATGTTTAATCACTATAAGGTAAAACCCTATCCTTTGGTTTGTGTTGCATTGTGTGGTGGGACCTGGGTCTTATGGTGATTCCATTTTTCTAAAAAAGCATAACGTTGTTGTGCGATTTATTTATCATGTATTCTGACACTTTTATGCACGACAATCCATTAGAGTAAACCCGTTCCGCATTAGCGGCGTGGTCTTTGGACTTGCCCTATTAATAGTGACTTATTAGTTAAGAATTCTCACACCAGTCCCACGACTGACCCGCTGTTTGTTTCCACCTTTTTGCAAACTCGGGTGCCCTCCCTTCTACACGGGCAGCCAAGTGAACAGGGTTATTCTACGCTTGGAGTCTTTTCAGTTGGAGTTGCTTACTATCTTGCTTGGATTTGGTTGTGGAGAGGTGATGACTAGGAGTTTGAAGACTTATCATTCCCTGCTTTGCATTTTTCTCTTTCTTTTTATTTCAAGTATTAAACTTGGTTTATTCCACGTTGTTTAAGTTGGAGTTGGAACTTATTTCTTTTCTGCGTACTTGATGTAATAATGTAGAATTCTGTGACTGAGGATTTTCTGTGATTGATGACATTATATTTCCGCTGCTATGATGTTGTTACTCTATGAATTTCCTATGCTATGTTGTATCTGTGATATGTATTATTGTATTTATGTTGTATTCCAACTGGTTATTCCTTACTTTCATACTGTGGAAGTTTGGGGTTATCACATTCCTAGGGTCTATTTTCACAGTGGCTATGGACCCACCTCAGCCCCTCACTCAGCTAGTAAAGACAACAAGAGCTAAACGACCGACCCTTAACAAACAATCTAAACATCCAGTTGGCGTCTTCCCTCAACCACCATACCCCGATAGTGAAAGGTGAATGGTCTATTGGTTTTAGCTCTAATCTTTTCGTATCCCACACTGGCTGCCTATGACAGGTATCCGATGATCTACTATCCTTGTTGGTCGTGAACCTTCGCCTCCCCATTGAGGCGACCACCGAATCACCCTGGTGTCACAGCGTCATAGCATTCTGACTGCATAGCTACTTCTGCAGTCAAGGCACACCCACTTAGTAGTTACCCGCAGATCCAACCTCTGCAAGCACAGCCTAAACATCTGCCACCGCAAAGAGGACTCTGGGAGTGCCTTACATATCTCAGGAAGTCGCATACTTCCCCTTACAGTCCTTCAGAGCCGATAGAATAATCAGATGAAAGTGCCATCCCTTCATGCCTTATAACACCACGATGATCAACCCTGTTGGGTTATTCACCCTCAAACATGTGAATTGGTCCAAGCGCCTCACTTTAATATGTTGTTAGACCCTATATCTAACCATTCTTATACGCGCTGGCCTTACCTCATCAGTTTTCCATTTAACTTGGTTATTCACATTCATATTGAATTCTTAATCAAGTTACCAAGTTCCTCTTCTTTATTAATTTCATTTATTTAACTTAACCTACTTAAGTTTATTAATAAGCCCACAACATGTTATTCCCTAGATTGTGGTCCAAGGTCTGTAATCCACAATCCCTTTATATTCTTGTTTGATTTTATCATTACAATAACATGTTCTACTTAATATGTAATTAAGTATATCCCAATTCATAAGTTTTCTATATAACTTTTCAGTCATTATTTATGATTAAATATAACTTATTTCGTAGGTTTTCTCATTCTTTCTCATTTCATCATAATTCCATTTTTACACCATTACTACAACTTATCATTGTTTACTTATTAACTTAGTTCTCATAACTAAAGTCCATTAATAAGTTTCTCTACCCATTTATTATAACCTATGTTATAATTTCCTCTTGTCCCTAGGACAAGTCCAAACATGTTATTCTTATCAGTGGGTTTCAGACTTCCAATTTTACATATTACTTAATTTATAATTAAGCAAAACCTCTTATATTTCCTATATTTTCCCCCTTTTCTCAACTGGCTTCTGGCTTTCCTCATTTACTAATTACTTAATTTACAATTAAGTGTCCCTTATCTCATTTCACCAGTTATCCCATTTCCTTACTAGTCTATTATAACTTAAGTTGAAACGACCCGAAATCCCCCTTACGGGAAAGCCCAGATTGCTTTGAGGACAAGACGAATCAGAACACAAACAGAAGAACATTTCATTGTTTATTACAACAATTTACATCAGAATACAAGAATATAACAGAGTATAAACAAATATTACACATTTACTAAACATCATAGATTTACAAGTTATAATGCAGCGGAAAATAATACAAAACACAACTGAAAGGAATATACGGATACAGAGCTTTCCAAATATCATTCCAGCTGTAAACCAGGAACCTGTGAATATAAATCTGCAAAACCAAAACAACTAGCTTCCCGTATGGAAAATAGGGGCACCCATAGTTTAGGTTAAAACAATAAACTCCAGGTCAGTCATGTGACTGGTATGAGAACTAAAACAGTTATTTAAAACTTTACTTCAAATAAAATATACCAAGGGATCATCCTGTACCACGTGGAACGGGTTTCCTCCAAAGAATACCAGTGCATAAAACAAAACAATGTAATGCTTTTCGGAAAAATGAAGCTATTATAAGACCCAGGTCCCATCACACAATGCAACGCAAGCCGGAGGATAGGGTTTTCCCTTATAATTGCCAAACATGCTTGGTACGTTTAAAAAAAATCATTTGATACTATTTTAATTGCATAGTGTATAAAACAATTTCAAATATAAATGTATCAATCCTAGACGGCATGGGTACCATATATCATGTTGCCAATACTAGGCTCTACAATCAAAACTGCAATTGTCATGTATTGGAAGTTGGATTTCCATCTGTGAACCAAGGTAAGGGATCGTCCTTACCGCTTCGAGATGCTCTAGCCCGTGTCTCAGGATTAGAACGCATCGACCCTTGGATCATCTGGGCCGGTCCACTCGATGTGGATTAAAATGCCTGAGCACTGCGTTTCCCCGCCCTATGGGGCGTCAATGAGCCAAATGACTCCATCGGTCCTGGATCAACCGATATAACCAAGGCGCCTCGCTATCCATCATCCACATAAATAAAATGCCAGGGCGTGCAAAACGCTGACACCACTCCTAGCTAGAAGGAAATGCATGCCCTCCCTGATGTCCTCTCCCGTTTCTGGTCCACACCGGGGTGTGAGGCTCGCGAATTAACGTTATACCAAGCTTTGCTACAAAGGCCGTGCTTTGATCATCAACCACAAGACTCTGCTTTTCAACAGAAGCCTTGATCATTTGCATCTCAGCATGCCACACAGGCAATTTACGCTATGCAACCGATGTCAATAAATCACACAGAATGAAATCCGATGTCAGACACACATCCATTTACAAGTTCGTTCTGGGTTTAAATGAAACCGGAGGCACCTTATTCCTCCCCCCTATGTCCAATACAGGGGAGAGGTCCTCGCATATTCGTCGATCTCCAAGTACGTCTGGACGATCACTACTTATTACCTTGTCTTGGGTGTACAGCCCAATCAAGACATCAGTAATCATCCAAACGATTTAAAGACCTCCGGTCTTCCATAACTGCCTTCATCCTCGACACGTCATCGAATCAGTTAATCAGAATGGGATAAACCCGGTCTTTTCGAATAACTCGCGTATATAATAAACAATTTCTATAAAACACAACATACGCCTTATTCCAATGCAGAATATTCTTTTATTCAAATATTCTTATACTTTGGGAAAGGTTCCCATTAATTTTATCAAAGATAAATTCTTTAAATTTATTCTTTAATCTTCCTTTGGATATCATTTCAATTTAATTAAAGATGCATTAAAACTCCACTTGGTTTTAATCTTCCCAAAAATCAATATTAACGATTGTTTAACTTGGGAAATCATATCCTGTCTTTAACTGGGTTAAAGAACCGATGTCATTTAAAACACGGTTCACGATAACCCAAAATCACATTCCATTCCTTTAGCTGAAGCGACCCGAAACTTCCCCGGTCTCCGAAGAGATGAGAAAGAACGAATTACTGTGAGGACAAGACAAATCAGAACACAAACAGAAGAACATTTCATTGTTATTACAACAATTCAATCAGATACAAGAATATACAGAGTATAAATGAATATTATACATTCGAATAAATATCAGAGATTACAACTAATTATATAACAGCGGAAAATAATACAAAGCACAACTGAAGGTGATATACGGATACAGAGCTTTTCGGATATCATTCCAGCTATAAACCAGGATCCTGTGAATATAAATCTGCAAAACCAAAACTACTAGCTGCCCGTGCGGAATATAGGGGCACCCAGAGTTTAGGTTAAAACAATAAACTCCAGGTCAGTCATGTGACTGGTGTGAGAACTAAAACAATTATTTAAAACTTTACTTTAAAAGAGAGTAATTCAAGTGACCACGCCGTATAACACGGAACGGGTTTCCTCTCAAGAATACTAGTGCATAGAATAAACAGCGCAATGCTTTTTCGAAAAATGAAGCTATTATAAGACCCAGGTCCCATCACACAATGCAACGCAAGCCGGAGGATAGAGTTTTCCCTTATAATAGCCAAACATGCTTGGTACGTTTAAAACAAATCATTTGATACTATAATATGTGTATAGTGTCAAAACAATTTCAATCATAAATATAAATCATAGACGGCATAGCTACCATCTACTATGTCGCCATACTAGTTCTACAATTAAAACCGCAATACACGTATTGGAAATTGGATTTCCATCATGGTGGCTCCTGATTCGAAAGATCGATCGCGTAATGTAATTCACCACGGCTTACGTCCCCAATAGAGAAAACACCGTCTGCACATCCGCACATTTGGGACCAGAGTACCACCGCGGCTTACGTCCCAGCGAGAGAAAACACCGCCTACTCTATATATCCCTAAGCACTAGGCTCATCTCGGTCGACCGAATCCACGACACCACTAAGGTGCCCATCCACTAAAAAGCATACCGATCAAACCACCAGTATACCACCATACCGGGGTGTGAGGCTCACGGATCAACGCTATACACAAAGACATGCTATATCAGTTGCGCTTTGATCATCAACCACCAAACTTTGCTTTTCAACAAAAGTTTGGATCACTGCATCTCAGCATGCCACACTATCAATCCATATCGTCAGTAATTATCCCAACGATGTGAAGACTTCCGGTCTTCAACCACCGTCTTCATCTTCGACATATCGTCGAATTGATTATTCAAAATGGGTATAAACCCGGCCTTTCCGAACAACCCGCGTATATTAAAACGAATGTTACACAAACACAACATACGCCTCATTCCAATTCATATTCTCAGGGAAATGTTCCCGTTAATTTTATCCAAGATAAATTCTTTAAAATTTATCCTTTAATCTTCCTTTGGATGTCATTTCAAACCAAACTATGGTTTTCCAAACCAGTCGAGATTAGCGAACCACAACGAAGTAATTATTTATTTTATTTCCCAATCCCAACCTATTCATCCCATGAAGCAAAACTGGTAATACTCCATATCTAATACTATGGTGTTATCGGTAAAATTAATTACCATTTCACATTCAAATCTAATTAAAGATTTAACTATCGCTTGGAGCAAAACTGGCGATACTCCATTCTCGCTCATTTCTAAATTTGATAATTTAGATTATAGATTCACATTTCAACCTAATTGTAGATTCGTTAAAACTCCTTTTACTGGGTTAAAGAAGTAGGTGTTATTTAAAACACAGTTCACGACAAACCCAAATCACATTCTATTTGTTATCGGGTTAAAGAACTAGTGTTATTTGAAACACCATTCACGATAAACCCATTTCAAATCCAATCAAATATATTAGAAATTCCGATTATTTAAAACCCCTTTTTAAATCTAATTTACTTATTTAAAAATAATTGGGTTTTAAATTTAGTTCAAAACTAGTTTATTTCGATAAAAATCCATTTTTATCTTTTCAAATATGGAGTTTTTCATCCCAATTTTTCCCAAATCATTTCTTATGATTTTACACAAATTATTGATATTTGTAATAATTTTATCAAGGCCCGTACAGTCGATTTCCAACAACGGCCATCGAACTGCACTTATAGCGACCTTTTTCAAATTTGATTTGGATGTATCTCCAAATCCAACCGTTAGATTTCAAATTTCTAATATTCGTTAGAAAGCTCTTTTCGATACGAACCCAACGGTTCCGGTTTTAGGAGAATCCGACGGTCGGATCTCCCGTAATGTCCGTTTGAAATAAATGGTCGAAATTCACGAACTGCCGCGGCGCGGCGCGTTCTATTCAGGCCATTATATTATATATATAATATATATAATATATATTTCATCGATTTCTATTTAAAACGAATTTTATAAATAGTTTTGAATTCGTTTCAAAACAATTTCAACCTTTATTTCAAATTCAAATCAAAATTGAATTTTCTATCCTAAATCCTTTTTACTTTCATTTCTATTTGATTTCAATTCAAATCGATTTTAATTCGATTCGAATTCATTTCGTTTTCTATTCAATTTAAATTCATTTCGTTTTCAATTCAATTCGAAATCGTTTTATATTCAATTCATTTCGAAATCATTTTATATTCAATTCATTTCGAAATCGTTTTCTAATCAATTCAAATCAAGTTCGTTTTCTATTCAATTCAAATCAAATTTGTTTTCTATTCAATTCAAATCAAATTTGTTTTCTAATCAATTCAAATCGAATTTGTTTTCTAATCAATTCAAATCAAATTTGTTTTCTAATCAATTCAAATCAAATTTGTTTTCTATTCGATTCAATTCAAATTGGTTTTCTATTCAATTCATTTCGAAATCACTTTATATTCAATTCATTTCGAAATCACTTTATATTCAATTCATTTCGAAATCGTTTTATATTCAATTCATTTCGAAATCGTTTTATATTCAATTCACTTCGAAATCGTTTTCTAATCAATTCAAATCAAGTTCGTTTTCTATTCAATTCAAATCAAATTTCTTTTCTATTCAATTCAAATCAAATTTGTTTTCTAATCAATTCAAATCAAATTTGTTTTCTAATCAATTCAAATCAAATTTGTTTTCTAATCAATTCAAATCAAATTTGTTTTCTAATCAATTCAAATCAAATTGGTTTTCTAATCAATTCAAATCAAATTGGTTTTCTAATCAATTCAAATCAAATTGGTTTTCTAATCAATTCAAATCAAATTTGTTTTCTAATCAATTCAAATCAAATTTGTTTTCTATTCGATTCAATTCAAATTGGTTTTCTATTCAATTCATTTCGAAATCACTTTATATTCAATTCATTTCGAAATCACTTTATATTCAATTCATTTCAAAATGAATAAAATCGATATAAATATCGTTCATGTCAAAATGGCATCAATCTAATCAACACGGCTTCATATACTTCTATTTTCAAATATTCTATTTCGAATATTTCCTATTATCAAAATATTTGTTATTATCAAAATATTTCGTTCAACACATGACTAATCTCAACGGATGAGTACTGTCAACACATGAACCTTTACATTATATTGATAAAGATGTAAATTTTATTATTAAAATATTTCGTTCAACACATGACTAATCTCAACGGATGAGTACTGTCAACACATGAACCTTTATATTATATTGATAAAGATGTAAATTTTATTATTAAAATATTTCGTTCAACACATGACTAATCTCAACGGATGAGTACTGTCAACACATGAACCTTTATTTTATATTATTCTTTATCTTCTAAATTGGAATGAGGCCCAATCAATCACCATATAAAATTAATTATATGGATTTTCATACAACACATGTATATAATAGCATTGAAAAATAATCAACCATCGACCAAAGTGCACTACACTGTATAAGCATCAAACATAGGTATCTAACGCTTATAACAGCCTGTCAATCAATCGATCGACATATTTAATCAATCAGGATGAGTGAACTTCAAATTTCATCCCAACAACCATGTGGGGTTTCAAATCAACAAACACAGATTTTTATTTGTGCAGTTGGGCGATGTGTAAAATTTATCGACCCAATCAACGTCCTTCAAATAGGTGTGCATAAACAAACCGTCCGGTTTGTAAATGAATATTTTATTTTATTCACTTCACGTTAAAAATTATATTTTTAACGATAAAATATTTTATTCAACCTATGAAAATATTCTATTCAGTTCATTTACACAATAAAATTGATATTTTTATTTTTCTAACATATTTTAGAAAATTTTGGTGGCATAACGGCACGATACTAGAAATGGGACAAGGCCTAGCCTTATCCCCGGTCTAGTGAAGGCCCACGCCATTCACACATCAATCAAATCAATTTCATTTCACCCAACCATCAAATTTCAATCAAATCCTCTAACTAATTTTTGCAATCAAACAAACAAGTCCATGGTCTGTGGACGATTGTGTCGGGTGCTACTAAACACCGTCTGCATCCTAGTATATATATAACTAGAAAAAGAAATTGAAAGGTGAGAAATTCTCACCGATAACTATCCAACTCCACGACACTTCACAGATAGAAATCTTCATCGTTATCGCATCTTCGTCATCTTCGTTGCCCGTAGCCACTACATATATAAAAATTACTCATTTTTATATTTTGATGTTTTTAAAATAAAAATCATATTTTTATTCATTCACTTTCAATTTAAAAATCATATTTTTATCATCGCTTCATACATTTAAAAATCGAATTTTCACTCCGCTATTCAATATATAAAAATGGAATTTTTACTTTGCTATTCAATATATAAAAATCGAATTTTTTCTATGCTATTCAATATATAAAAATCGAATTTTTATACCGCTACTATATAGATAAAAAATATAATTTCACATCGATGTTCATATAGTAAAGATTATATTTTTATCACGCTATTCTTCATATAAAGATTCCGCCTTTTCAAAAATAAAGTTTTCGCCTTTTCAAAAATAAAGTTTTCGCCTTTTCAAAAATAAAGTTTTCGCCTTTTCAAAAATAAAGTTTTCGCCTTTACAAAAATAAAGTTTATATTTCTCCCGAAGTAAAAGTCATATTTTTACTTCACTACTCATATCAAAATATCGCCTTTTCATATTTAAAAAAAATATCGTCTTTTCATATTTTTATACATCATCATTCTTTTATAACACAATACTAATTTTATTTAAAAAAATTGATTTTGTTTTGTTTTATAAACTGATTTTATTTTATTAACTGTGTATAAGTAAAACAAAATAAAATAAAATAAAATAAAAAAACTAAACCTTTCACTGTTGAAATAAGTCTGGAACCCCAACTGTGCTCGACTTGAGATTGCCGACGTCGCACTTCACCAAGGAGGTCGGAATCCCATCGGCCAGCACCATGAGGTGCTCCTCCACGTCGCCTTTCAACGCCATGAGTGGTGGCTCGATTGGGTTTGGGTTCGTGCGGTTTTGGGGAAGCGTCGATCTAGGTTGCGAGAGGAGGGAGAGAGAGAAGCGACGGGGAGCTGGGGATGGAGGCGCGGGGTGGCTCGGCGGTGGAGCACCAGCCGGAGGACACGACGATGGACTCAGGGAGGGGTGCGATCGATTCTTTCCCTCATTTTTTTTAATTCACTTCAGATCTGAATTGAAGAACGACGAGCGGGTTGGGTTTTGACCGGGTAGAGGGAGAAAAGTCTTGGCCCATTTTTAATTTAATTATTTTATTAAATCCAAAAAGTTACTTTTTCAAACGAACTCCAAACAAGGCCCAATGACTGTCGCCCCTAGCTAATAACCCCCATTCTGAACACAATGGGATATGTATCGTGAGCCAATTTGGCTGTTATGATCAGTTTTCGTTTAAATTAACATTTAAATCATTATATTGAAATTTAAACGTACATTTCAATTTACTAGGGCCACATACTAACTCTAAAAATTCCAGAAAAATATTTTCTAGCTTCGTATTGACGATACGGTCCTAACGAAACTAATTTTATCAAATTCTGAGATCGTCTGAAAAATGGCCAATTTCCAGTCGATTAAAATCAACTAAAACTGGTCAAACGCGTTTTCCTTTGCCACGCTCACATATTGATTCGAAAAATTATGAAATTTGAAATCTAGCAATAACTTTACATCACGGATCCAACAAAAGTGGTTTCATCGAAATCCGAGGTCGTTTGCAAAATGGCTATTTTTAAGGGCCGAAATTCCATAGCGACTATTCATAATTTTCAACTGGACATATCTTTTGATTTCCGCTATGAAATTCCAATTTGTCGGATTCGTTGGGAAGATACTATCAATTAGATCCTATTATTTTTGGTTTCACTAAAATCCGGATTGTTTTGCACCCGGTAATTCAATTGAAGTTTGAAATCGAATTATCGAACTACCGCGCCATTTTCAATTCTATTTATAATTATATATAATTATTTATATTCTAACAACGACGTATATAATATATATGTTCGAATTCTGTTCAAAATAAATTTCTCGTCGATATTTTTTAAAATAATATATTTTAAATATTCAAAATTCGCTAAAATTGCCAAAATAAAAATTTCAAACTGGCTCGCATTTTACGGGTTGTTACAATCTCCCCCACTTAAAACTTTTCGTCCCCGAAAAGGAACAAAGTCGAAAGTGGTTTGATTAATCAACTCTACGTTCGATCTGGCTTCCATTCTCTAACTTTTCAGTTTCTGAGAATTTTCAAATTCTTCAAAAATTTGGCTAACACCCTAAATTTTCGAAAAATTTCGCCATAACCTCCCCTGCACCGGGAGCCACGGGAAAATCCCAAAATTGCCATATAGGCCTTCTGATCTCAAAAAGAAAAAGAAAAAGCCAAGTGGCTAGCCAATAGGCTCATAAAATCATCATCACCCAAACAAAACAGTAAACTATATAGTAAACATGTACCTATTTGTCGGGCAAACAAATTTTATTCTTCTGCTCTAGCCTCCTTGCTATGACCTGTTCAATGTAAGTACATGTATATGCAAGCAAATGCGATAAAATTTTCAATACAGTTCAATATTCGATTCAATTAGGCTAAATGGTTCAAAATTATCCAACAAATGAACAGACAACATAAACATCAATCAATTAGTGGATTAGAGTTTCAAATTCATAATTTTGATATATATACTGAAATCATGTTTTTGATGCCAAATCACACCAATAAATCTATCTATATAAGTTTTGGTTCTCACACCAGTCTAATGGAAATATATAGATATCACACTTTCGTCACTCGAAAATAAATGCTGATGATGTTTCGAACCACCATCGGAACATCTCCGGGTGACTAGAATGTGATTCCATATCTATCCAATATATTAAAACTTCGTATATACGTTCATGACGCGTATATGCAAAATCTTTATATATTGGATTATCCAAATTCAAAGTAAATAAATATTCAAATACGTTTAAAACGATTTAAATTTTTAAAACGATTTAAATTTTTAAAACAAAATTGTTTTCATTTGAAAAATATACTCTTCACACTCGTTCTAGGATACTACTGATCCTATCTCTAACGAGTCATTCTAATTGGATATTACTAATCCAATATCTGATGAATTCTTTCGTATGGTTCTAATGTGTCTTGTTCTCGAGCTCTGTAAACCAAAGCTCTGATACCAACTGAAGCGACCCGAAACTTCCCGGGTCTCCGAAGAGATGAGAAAGAACGAATTACTGTGAGGACAAGACAAATCAGAACACAAACAGAAGAACATTTCATTGTTATTACAACAATTCCATCAGATACAAGAATATACAGAGTATAAATGAATATTATACATTCGAATAAATATCAGAGATTACAATTAATTATATAACAGCGGAAAATAATACAAAGCACAACTGAAGGTGATATACGGATACAGAGCTTTCCGGATATCATTCCAGCTGTAAACCAGGATCCTGTGAATATAAATCTGCAAAACCAAAACTACTAGCTGCCCGTGCGGAAAATAGGGGCACCCAGAGTTTAGGTTAAAACAATAAACTCCAGGTCAGTCATGTGACTGGTGTGAGAACTAAAACAGTTATTTAAAACTTTACTTTAAAAGAGAGTAATTCAAGGGACCACGCCGTATAACACGGAACGGGTTTCCTCCCAAGAATACTAGTGCATAGAATAAACAGCGCAATGCTTTTTCGAAAAATGAAGCTATTATAAGACCCAGGTCCCATCACACAATGCAACGCAAGCCGGAGGATAGGGTTTTCCCTTATAATAGCCAAACATGCTTGGTACGTTTAAAACAAATCATTTGATACTATAATATGTGTATAGTGTCAAAACAATTTCAATCATAAATATAAATCATAGACGGCATAACTACCATCTACTATGTCGCCATACTAGTTCTACAATTAAAACCGCAATACACGTATTGGAAATTGGATTTCCATCATGGTGGCTCCTGATTCGAATGATCGATCACGTAATGCAATTCACCACGGCTTACGTCCCCACAAGAGAAAACACCGTCTGCACATCCGCACATTTGGGACCAGAGTACCACCGCGGCTTACGTCCCAGCGAGAGAAAACACCGCCTACTCTATATATCCCTGAGCACTAGGCTCATCTCGGTCGACCAAATCCACAACACCACTAAGGTGCCCATCCACTAAAAATCATACTGATCAAACCACTAGTTTACCACCATACTGGGGTGTGAGGCTCACGGATCAACGCTATACACAAAGCCATGCTATATCAGCTGCGCTTTGATCATCAACCACCAAACTTTGCTTTTCAACAAAAGTCTGGATCACTGCATCTCAGCATGCCACACTATCAATCCATATCGTACCACTGATTTCTGCCAATATATAACCTCTGAGCTCATATGTCTCAGAGAAGGGCGTTAAGCAAGAGAATAAATTCTTCGCCGCCAAACAGATATATATTTAGCAGAGATCAACAAATACAATATAAAGGAATACAATGTCAGACACACCATCCATTTACAAGTCCGTTCTACGTTTGAACGAAACTGGAGGCACTTTCCTCGCATATCCATCCATCTCCAAGTACGTCTGGACGACCACCAACTATTTCCATCCTCTTGGGTGTACAGCCCAATCAGGATCGTTAGTAATTATCCCAACGATGTGAAGACTTCCGGTCTTCAACCACCGTCTTCATCTTCGACATATCGTCGAATTGATTATTCAAAATGGGTATAAACCCGGCCTTTCCGAACAACCCGCGTATATTAAAACGAATGTTACACAAACACAACATACGCCTCATTCCAATTCATATTCTCAGGGTAAAGTTCCCATTAATTTTATCCAAGATAAATTCTTTAAAATTTATCCTTTAATCTTCCTTTGGATGTCATTTCAAACCAAATTATGGTTTTCCAAACCAGTCGAGATTAGCGAACCACAACGAAGTAATTATTTATTTTATTTCCCAATCCCAACCTATTCATCCCATGAAGCAAAACTGGTAATACTCCACATCTAATACTATGGTGTTATCGGTAAAATTAATTACCATTTCACATTCAAATCTAATTAAAGATTCAACTATCGCTTGGAGAAAAACTGGCGATACTCCATTCTCGCTCATTTCTTAATTTGATAATTTAGATTGTAGATTCACATTTCAACCTAATTGTAGATTTGTTAAAACTCCTTTTACTGGGTTAAAGAACTAGGTGTTATTTAAAACACAGTTCACGACAAACCCAAATCACATTCTATTTGTTATCGGGTTAAAGAACTAGTGTTATTTAAAACACCATTCACGATAAACCCATTTCAAATCCAATCAAATATATTAGAAATTCCGATTATTTAAAACCCCTTTTTAAATCTAATTTACTTATTTAAAAATAATTGGGTTTTAAATTTAGTTCAAAACTAGTTTATTTCGATAAAAATCCATTTTTATCTTTTCAAATATGGATTTTTTCATCCCAATTTTTCCCAAATCATTTCTTATGATTTTACACAAATTATTGATATTTTTAATAATTTTATCAAGGCCCGTACAGTCGATTTCCAACAACGGCCATCAAACTGCACTTATAACGACCTTTTTCAAATTTGATTTGGATGTATCTCCAAATCCAACCGTTAGATTTCAAATTTCTAATATTCGTTAGAAATCTCTTTTCGATACGAACCCAACGGTTCCGGTTTTAGGAGAATCCGACGGTCGGATCTCCCGTAATGTCCGTTTGAAATAAACGGTCGAAATTCACGAACTGCCGCGGCGCGGCGCGTTCTATTCAGGCCATTATATTATATATATAATATATATAATATATATTTCTTCGATTTCTATTTAAAACGAATTTTATAAATAGTTTTGAATTCGTTTCAAAACAATTTCAACCTTTATTTCAAATTCAAATCAAAATTGAATTTTCTATCCTAAATCCTTTTTACTTTCATTTCTATTTGATTTCAATTCAAATCGATTTTAATTCGATTCGAATTCATTTCGTTTTCTATTCAATTTAAATTCAATTTGTTTTCAATTCAATTCGAAATCGTTTTATATTCAATTCATTTCGAAATCGTTTTATATTCAGTTCATTTCGAAATCGTTTTCTAATCAATTCAAATCAAGTTCGTTTTCTATTCAATTCAAATCAAATTTGTTTTCTATTCAATTCAAATCGAATTTGCTTTCTAATCAATTCAAATCAAATTTGTTTTCTATTCGATTCAATTCAAATTGGTTTTCTATTCAATTCATTTCGAAATCACTTTATATTCAATTCATTTCGAAATCACTTTATATTCAATTCATTTCGAAATCGTTTTATATTCAATTTATTTCGAAATCGTTTTATATTCAATTCACTTCGAAATCGTTTTCTAATCAATTCAAATCAAGTTCGTTTTCTATTCAATTCAAATCAAATTTGTTTTCTATTCAATTCAAATCAAATTTGTTTTCTAATCAATTCAAATCAAATTTGTTTTCTAATCAATTCAAATCAAATTTGTTTTCTAATCAATTCAAATCAAAATTGTTTTCTAATCAATTCAAATCAAATTGGTTTTCTAATCAATTCAAATCAAATTGGTTTTCTAATCAATTCAAATCAAATTGGTTTTCTAATCAATTCAAATCAAATTTGTTTTCTAATCAATTCAAATCAAATTTGTTTTCTATTCGATTCAATTCAAATTGGTTTTCTATTCAATTCATTTCGAAATCACTTTATATTCAATTCATTTCAAAATCACTTTATATTCAATTCATTTCAAAATGAATAAAATCGATATAAATATCGTTCACGTCAAAATGGCGTCAATCTAATCAACACGGCTTCATATACTTCTATTTTCAAATATTCTATTTCGAATATTTCCTATTATCAAAATATTTGTTATTATCAAAATATTTCGTTCAACACATGACTAATCTCAACGGATGAGTACTGTCAACACATGAACCTTTATATTATATTGATAAAGATGTAAATTTTATTATTAAAATATTTCGTTCAACACATGACTAATCTCAACGGATGAGTACTGTCAACACATGAACCTTTATATTATATTGATAAAGATGTAAATTTTATTATTAAAATATTTCGTTCAACACATGACTAATCTCAACGGATGAGTACTGTCAACACATGAACCTTTATTTTATATTATTCTTTATCTTCTAAATTGGAATGAGGCCCAATCAATCACCATATAAAATTAATTATATGGATTTTCATACAACACATGTATATAATAGCATTGAAAAATAATCAACCATCGACCAAAGTGCACTACACTGTATAAGCATCAAATATAGGTATCTAACGCTTATAACAGCCTGTCAATCAATCGATCGACATATTTAATCAATCAGGATGAGTGAACTTCAAATTTCATCCCAACACCCGTGTGGGGTTTCAAATCAACAAACACAGATTTTTATTTGTGCAGTTGGGCGATGTGTAAAATTTATCGACCCAATCAACGTCCTTCAAATAGGTGTGCATAAACAAACCGTCCGGTTTGTAAATGAATATTTTATTTTATTCACTTCACGTTAAAAATTATATTTTTAACGATAAAATATTTTATTTAACCTATGAAAATATTCTATTCAGTTCATTTACACAATAAAAATGATATTTTTATTTTTCTAACATATTTTAGAAAATTTTGGCGGCATAACGGCACGATACTAGAAACGGGACAAGGCCTAGCCTTATCCCCGGTCTAGTGAAGGCCCACGCCATTCACACATCAATCAAATCAATTTCATTTCACCCAACCATCAAATTTCAATCAAATACTCTAACTAATTTTTGCAATCAAACAAACAAGTCCATGGTCTGTGGATGATTGTGTCGGGTGCTACTAAACACCGTCTGCATCCTAGTATATATATAACTAGAAAAAGAAATTGAAAGGTGAGAAATTCTCACCGATAGCTATCCAACTCCACGACACTTCATAGATAGAAATCTTCATCGTTATCGCATCTTCATCATCTTCGTTGCCCGTAGCCACTACATATATAAAAATCACTCATTTTTATATTTTGATGTTTTTAAAATAAAAATCATATTTTTATTTATTCACTTTCAATTTAAAAATCATATTTTTATCATCGCTTCATACATTTAAAAATCGAATTTTCACTCCGCTATTCAATATATAAAAATGGAATTTTTACTTTGTTATTCAATATATAAAAATCGAATTTTTTCTATGCTATTCAAAATATAAAAATCAAATTTTTATACCGCTACTATATAGATAAAAAATATAATTTCACATCGATGTTCATATAGTAAAGATTATATTTTTATCACGCTATTCTTCATATAAAGATTCCGCCTTTTCAAAAATAAAGTTTTTGCCTTTTCAAAAATAAAGTTTATATTTCTCCCGAAGTAAAAATCATATTTTTACTTCACTACTCATATCAAAATATCGTCTTTTCATATTTAAAAAAAATTATCGTCTTTTCATATTTTTATACATCATCATTCTTTTATAACACAATACTAATTTTATTTAAAAAAACTGATTTTGTTTCGTTTTATAAACTGATTTTATTTTATTAACTGTGTATAAGTAAAACAAAATAAAATAAAATAAAATAAAAAAACTAAACCTTTCACTGTTGAAATAAGTCTGGAACCCCAACTGTGCTCGACTTGAGATTATCGACGTCGCACTTCACCAAGGAGGTCGGAATCCCATCGGCCAGCACCATGAGGTGCTCCTCCACGTCGCCTTTCAACGCCATGAGTGGCGGCTCGATTGGGTTTGGGTTCGTGCGGTTTTGGGGAAGCGTCGATCTAGGTTGCGAGAGGAGGGAGAGGGAGAAGCAACGGGGAGCTGGGGATGGAGGCGCGGGGTGGCTCGGCGATGGAGCACCAGCCGAAGGACACGACGATGGACTCAGGGAGGGGCGCGATCGATTCTTTCCCTCATTTTTTTTAATTCACTTCAGATCTGAATTGAAGAACGACGAGCGGGTTGGGTTTTGACCGGGTAGAGGGAGAAAAGTCTTGGCCCATTTTTAATTTAATTATTTTATTAAATCCAAAAAGTTACCTTTTCAAACGAACTCCAAACAAGGCCCAATGACTGTCGCCCCTAGCTAATAACCCCCATTCTGAACACAATGGGATATGTATCGTGAGCCAATTTGGCTGTTACGATCAGTTTTCGTTTAAATTAACATTTAAATCATTATATTGAATTTTAAACGTACATTTCAATTTACCAGGGCCACATACTAACTCTAAAAATTACAGAAAAATATTTTCTAGCTTCGTATTGACGATACGGTCCTAACGAAACTAATTTCATCGAATTCTGAGACAGTCTGAAAAATGGTCAATTTCCAGTCGATTAAAATCAACTAAAACTGGTCAAACGCGTTTTCCTTTGCCACGCTCACATATTGATTCGAAAAATTATGAAATTTGAAATCTAGCAATAACTTTACATCACGGATCCAACAAAAGTGGTTTCGTCAAAATCCGAGGTCGTTTGCAAAATGGCTATTTTTAAGGGCCAAAATTCCATAGTGACTATTCATTTCAACTGGACATATCTTTTGATTTGCGCTATGAAATTCCAATTTGTCGGATTCGTTGGGAAGATACTATCAATTAGATCCTATTATTTTTGGTTTCACTAAAATCCGGATTGTTTTGCACCCGGTACATTCAATTGAAGTTTGAAATCGAATTATCGAACTACCGCGCCATTTTCAATTCTATTTATAATTATATATAATTATTTATATTCTAACGACGACGTATATAATATATACGTTCGAATTCTGTTCAAAATAAATTTCTCGTCGATATTTTTTAAAATAATCTAAAATTGCCAAAATAAAAATTTCAAACTGGCTCGCATTTTACGGGTTGTTACATTAGCCTTTAACCATAAATTATCAAGTAAACAATTCCCTAAGTATTAACCCCGAAGGCCGAAACCAACATTAGATCAATACCCAGGAAACTATTCAACTTAACTAATCTCCCGTTAGTTTTTGATTTTCTTTACTCCATTCGGTCTAAGAACAGTATTATTAAAGATACCATTCACGACAACCCAAAATCGTATTTCCATCGTTAATCGGGTTAAAGAACAAGTGTTATTTAAAACACCTTTCACGATAAACCCAAATCACATTCCATTAATTATGGAACCTTCACAGGAAAACAAATCAATATATAAATTGATATCAATTTCCGTATCCGACTAATAATATAAATGGAATAACGGCAAAGCCTTCTAAATTCCATATGTATTAAGAGTCTTTCTCCACAGAAGTTCCCTTCGACATTCAATTCCAATTTAATGTGTTAAATTGGAAAACCGTTACTTTGGTAAATTCCCGTTAAATCTTAATAAAAAGATTTATATGTTCCAAATCACATTTCACCGTAAATCGGGTTAAAGAAACCAATTCACATTCTATTTTATTCCAATTATTAAATATAATTGGAGACTCTAACAATCTTAATTAAAAGATTTTTCTTTTCACCCTGGGTTTAAGAACAGTGCCATTTAAAACACAGTTCACAACAAACCCAAAATTGCATCAGTCTCTAATCGTAAATTAGTAAGAGAACAATTCCCTATTATTAACCCCAAAGCCCGAAACCAACATCAGATCAATACCCAGGAAACCATTCAACTTAACTAATCTCCAGTCAGATTCTAATTTCCTTAACTCCATTAGGTTTAAGAACAGTATTATTAAAGATACCATTCACGACAAACCCAAAATCCAATTTGATATTAAATACAAGGCTTTGAATAGAAAATATATCAGCTTATACTCAATAACAAATCCTGAAACCAACAAATATCGTATTGGAATAACGATATATATATATATATCTTCCAAATTCCTCCACAACATCCGTATAATCACGGAACCCAATATCAAAATATTCCAAAGATAATTTCAATTCAAATCCATTTCAATTCATATATTGGAAATTCTGATTACTTTTAAAACCATTTCAAACCCAATTTATTTATTTCCAAAAATAAATAAATTATTTTTCTAGTTCATAACTAGTTCAATTTGATGAAAATGCATTTTTTATCTTTTCAAATATGGTATTTTTCATCCCAATTCCTTCCAAATCATTTATTATGATTTTACACAAATTATGGATATTTTTAATAATTTTATCGAGGCCCGTACAGTCGATTTCCATAAACGGCCATCGAACTGCACATACATCGACTTTTCCAAATTTGATTTGGACATAATTCCAAATACAACAGTTAGATTTCAAATCTCTAATATTTGTTAGAAACTTTTTTCGATATGAACCCAACGGTTCTGGTTTTAGGAGAATCCAATGGTCGAAATTCGCGATCTACCGTAGCGCGGCGCGTTCTATTCAAGCCATTATATATATATTATATATATTTCGTCGATTTTCTTTTAAAACGTATTTTATAAATCGTTTTAAATTCGTTTTCAAAACGATTTCAACTTCATATTCAATTTCAAATCAAAACTGAATATTCCATATCATCGATATATAAATGATAATATTTTCAAAGCATTATATTTCGAAATCATTTCCTTTTACGATATTCATTAAAAAAATGAATAAAATCGATATAAATATCGTTCACGTCAAAATGGCGTTAATCTAATCAACACGGCTCTATATATTTAAATATTTTCGTGTCCATCCCAAATCGGACATTAAAATCAGATTTTGATCTAATCTAAATATTATTTGAAAATATTCGTTATTTTAAAATAATCATTATTTTAAAATAATCGTTATTTTAAAATATTCATTATTTCTGAACTGGAATCAGATACAGTCAATTACCATATAATGTGATTATATGGATTTCATACAACATGTATGCAACAATAATCAAACACAGCTAACCATCATCCAAAGTGCATTCTACACTGCATAAGCATCCAATACAAATATTTGATGCTTATAACAGCCTGTCAATCAATCGATGGACGGACAGCTAATTATTGGGGTTAGTGTATGTCCAATTTCATCCCAATACCCGTGTGGGGTTACAAACAACAAATAATGAATTTTATTTGGGCAGTTAAGCGATGTGTAAAATTTATCATCCCAATCAATATCAGTCAAATGTGTGTACATAAACAAATCGTTCGATTTGTAAATGAATATTTATTTTATATACATGTTAAAAATTATATTTTTAACTATAAAATATTTAATTCCATTCCACATCACACAATCAATTTTCACAACACATCAATCCAACAAACAAGTCATCCATGGTTTGTGGACGACGGGTGTCAGGTGCTGCTAAGCACCGTCTGCATCCTAGCATATATTTCAACTAGAAAATAAATTAAAACTGAGAAGTTCTCACCTTTGGGATCCACTCCGCCATTCTTTATTTCTGAACGATTCGAATTTGCCCAAAATTCCAATGCGATCTTTACCCGCTGTTCATAAATAAAAAACATATTTTTATTTCAACGCTATAAAAATCACATTTTTATTTCACTATATATATAATAAAAATCAAATTTTTATTTCACTACATATATAAAAATCTAATTTTTATATTGCTATTTCGATTATAAAAATCATATCTTTTCTTATATAAAAATATATTCTTTCAACTTATATAAATTCGATCTTTCAGCATATATAAATTCGATTTTTCAACTTATATAAATTCGATTTTTCAACTTATATAAATTCCTTCTTTCATATCATAAAAATTTGATCTTTCTTATATTAAAAATCTTAACTTCTCTTATTTAAAAATCATATTTTTACTATGTTCAAAATCATAGCTTTATCGTATAAAAATCATGTCTTGCCTACACAAATAAAAATCAAATCTTGATCAAACAAAATTATATTTTTAATCATATAGAAATCAATTCTTTTTCGCTATAAAAATCATCTTTCATCTATGTTAAAAAAAATTGAAAAGAGAATTTAATAAAAGAGCTTACTATTTTTCTTTTCAGCGAGAGCGAGTTTGGGAGTCGATCGGAGGCGAAGGGGAGTGGGGAGACGCGACGCAAGGCGCTGGAGGCGATGGTAGGAGGTTCGAGGGGTTTGGGGGGCTGCGATTCAAATCAGAAGGGGAGGAGGAAGGAGAGAGGCGCGAAGGAGATGGTGGAGCGGGAAGAGGGGGGGGGGGAGAGGTTGGCGCACTGATGGGAGGAGCGACGGTAGCTCCTCCCTTTTTTTTTAAATCGATTTCTGAAGGAAGAGGAGAGAGAGAAGGGAAAAGGGGGGCTATTAATATATAATATAATTATTTAATTTAATTTATTTCTCCTTTAAAGTTAACTTTCCAATCAACCTCTAAACGAAACCCAACGACTATTGTAACAACCCAGGATTTTGAGGCCAATTTAAAATTTTTATTTTAGAAATTTTAATGAATTTAGAATATTTAAAATGGTTTATTTTAAATAATAACGATGGAAAATTTATTTTAATTGAAGTTAAAACGAATAAATTTAATTTAAATATTAAAGGAGTTAGAAATAGCGTTGCAGTTTGAAATTTTGATTTTAAACTTTAACTGAATGTATAGGATTCAAAATATATCAGAATTTAGCGAAATAAGAAATATTTAAATCTGTTTAATCATATCTTTCTAACGAATCTGAAAAACTGAAATTTCACTTTAGAAGTTGCAAGTTATGTCCAGTTTAAAATTTAGAAAAGTCGCTGTAGAATTTATATATATATTTTAATATAATATATGACCCTTAAAAATAGCCATTTTTCAAACGACCTTGGTTTTCGACAAAACCACTTTTGTTGGAACCAGAATGTCAAATTTTTGTTAAGTTTAATTTTCCAGAATTTCCCGAATTAATATGTGAGCGTGGCAGAGGAAAATGTGTTTTGACTATTTTAGTCAAATTTAATCGACTTGAAAATAGCCATTTTTCAAACAGTCTCAGAATTCGACGAAATTAGTTTTGTTAGGATCATATCATCAAAACATAAATAGAAATAATTTTTCTGTAATTTTTAGAGTCAATATGTGGGCCCGGAAATTTAAAATGTATGTTTAAATTAAATATATATTGTTTTATATTTTAATTCTGATAAAAACATATCGTAACAGCTGAATTGGGTTACCAAACATATTTCATTGTGTCCTGGATGGGGATATTTAGCTAGGGGCGATGCTCGTTGGGTTTGAATTGGAGTTCATGTGGGCTAAAGGAGATTTCTTGAATTAAATAAATGAAATAAAAGTAAAATACACACATAAATACTCTAGGAATACCAAACCCTAATCCCTATATACCAGCGCCACCTTATTTTGGTTTCAATGGCCAAAAACAACCGAATTTGATTCCTTGTTTCCTCTCAATCCTCTAAATAAAATCGAAACTCCAAAAAGGAAATTGTAGAGGCCTTCGAGCTGGATGAATCCAACGGTCATGATCGGATTTTAGGACCTGAGTTGGTCGGAATTGGGTCTCGAAGCCACTGCATTTGGGTTCAATTATCGAGGACGGGGGTGCATTGAGTTGGGCAAGGCGGGGTGGCAGGTGGAGCTCGCGGAGGGGTCTTCGACGTCGGCACCTTGGATGGTGGTCTGATTTCTTCTGGCGGTGCGCAGGCTTGGGAGACAGATTGGGCAATGGGTTCAGTTGTGCGTATCACAGTAACGAAGAAGAAGGACTAGTTAATCCTAATCAAAGGTTAATTAATATTAATTACGTTTAAATAATAAATAAATTATCCAATGTTTAAATTAATATAACTTTGTCATATTAAATCAGAATCAAACGAAACTGGTTGCGTTGGATTCGTATTTCCGAGCACTACGACATGGATCTGACTAGATCTGAAACAAAGGACGTTGAAATTTTAGAAAAAGCAAGGTGAGAAATTCTATGTTTTTTTAGGGATTAAAATTACTTATTTATGGTATGTGATTCGATCTAAAATTGTTGTGGTTAAATTATACATTGTTAATTTCTATTTTGTTATGCTACATGATTTGAACTGTGATTTGTGTGCTATGTGGATCTGAAAAATTAACATGTTTTTCAATTAGAATTGTGTTTAACAAAAATTATCAGTTGGTTAATTAAATTAATGCTCAAATTTAAAATTTAAAATAAATATATATATTTATTTTGATTCGTGATTTTGTTGATAAATATATACATGCTTGGTAAAACACATATGTGTGTTGTACTAAATTTAGAATGATTGACTGATGGTGGTGGTACTGATTGGTTGAATTATATGTCTTGATAAACAAATATGGCATTTGGTTAGGAAAACATATTTACGAACAAATATGGCATTTGGTTAGGAAAACATATTTATGAACAAATATGACATTGGGTTAGGAAAACATATTTATGAACAAATATGTCATTAAGATTGAATTGAAATATAAGAATATCACATATATTAGAAATGTTATGTTAAGATTAAAATTATCATTTTTGTTAGGAAATGATAAGATTGGATTAAAAATATCATTTGATTATAAAACGATGAATTGGAATAAAAACACCGTTTACATTAGAATTGACAAATTATAATTGTCTTGTATGTTCGATTAGAATTGATAAATTATAAATGTCATGTATGTTTAATTTCAACTGATAAATTATAAATACCATTTTTGTAATTAGAAATTGTCAACAAATAAAATATCATTTTTATTTGTTATTAGAAATCATAGTAAATTGTCAACGAATAAAATATCATTTTTATTTGTTATTAGAAATCATAACAAATTGTCAACAAATAAAATATTCCTTTATTTGTTATTAGAAACATAGTAAATCATTAACAAATAAATTATTCTTTTATTTGTAATATAGAATACATGGAGAATTGTAGACAAATGAATATTCCTTCATTTGTTATATGGAATGCAAAGAAAATGTAAACATATAAAAGATACTTTTATATGCCAGTAGAATTTGTAGTAAAATATTAAGATTGAAGAAAAATAACATTTTAAGTATATGATGTTAAGATAAAGAAAAATAACATTTTAGTTATAAAATGTTAAGGTAAAGTAAAATAACATTTTAAGTATAAAATGTTAAAGTAGAGAAAAATAACATTTTAAGTATAAGATGTTAAGGTAGGGAAAAATAACATTTTAGATAAAATGTTAAGATATAAAGAAAAATAACATTTTAGTTAAAAAATATTAAGACTTGAAGAAAATAACATTTTAGTTATAAATGTTAAGATTGATAAGAATAACAATCTAGTTATAAAATGTTGAGATGACTAAAATATCACTTTTTATTTGTTTTGTTGAATTAGAGTTGTTGACAAAAAAAATATCACCTTTATATGTTTTGTCGAATTAGAGTGGTCAACAAAACAAATATATCACTTTTATATGTTTTTGCAGAAATAGAATTGTCAACAAAAACAAAGTTATCCTTTTTATTTGTTTTTGTTGAAATGTTAGAATTGATTTAACATAAAAATATCCTTTTTATGTTAATACGAAAGGTTAGGAATGTTAACATAAAATATTCTTTTATATGATATTAGAGAGACATGAATTTATAAAGAATATTTCATTCACATTCTAGATGTGAATAAAAGACATGAAATTTAAAAGTACAATTTTATTTGCAATTAGTGTAAATAAAAACATGAGAAAAAGAAGTATATTTTTATTTGCCTTTTTATGTGCAAATAAAAACCATAGAAAGGGTAGTACAATTTTATTTGCAAATTTATTGCAAATAAAAAAGAAACATGAATATATGAAGATATAAAGTACATTTTTATTTACATTTTAGATGTAAATAAAAACGTGATTATAAAAAGGTTGACATTTTATTTATAATTTAGATATAAATAAAACATGAATGGAAAAAGATATTTTTATTTATATTTTAGATATAAATAAAAACATGAAATTAAAAAGTACATTTTTATTCACCCTTTAGATGTGGATAAAAACTTGAATTAAAAATTATATTTTTATCTACATTTTAGATGTAAATAAAAACATGAACATGAAAAGTACATTTTTATCTACATTATAGATGTGGATAAAAATATAGAAATAAAGTAACATTTTAGACTTACATACTAGATGTAATCAAAAAAATAGAATTTAATGTATATTTTTATTGTCAGAATAAAGACAATAAGAAGATTAGAATTAAAAGTGTATTTTTATTTACATTGCAGATGCAAATAAAAACATAGAAATAAGAAATGTATTTTTATTTACATTTTAGATGTAGATAAAAGAGTAGAAATAAAAATGACATTTTTATCGTCATTTTAGAAGCAATAAAAAGAATAGATTTTAAAATTACATTTTCTATGTAATTAAAGAATAAAAGAAAAGATTACATTTTTCAATGTAATTAGGAATGAAATGAAGAGATTACATTTTCCAGTGTAATCAGAAATGAAGTAAAAAGATTTCATTTTTTTTAATGTAATTAAAGGTGGAATAAAAGATTGCATTTCTTTCAATATAATTAAGTGAATAGAAAAGTTACATTTTTGAGTAAATATAAAAGAATAGGAAAATGTTAAGAAATAGGAAAATGTCATGTTTTAAAATGTAAAAACATGTTATCATTAAAATCCCATTTTAGTGAAATGTAAATAAAGGATATAGAGAAATATTCATCATTTGGATCAGAAATGATAAACAATAAAAATTTACATTTTTATTGTCATATAAGGAATAAAGAAAATGTACATGTTTTGAAAAGGACTTCGGTTCATTAAAAGTAACTTGAATACGAGGTTTAGAAAATTATTTAAAGAATAAATAATTTGAAAGCATCGAGCGAATAAATTATATTTATATTTATATAAATATAAATTAAAATAAAACGAACCGCGTGTGGCAATTCTCGTTTTGATAATCGTAACTTCTAACGATTATACCGAAAGATCCGACCGTCAAATTTTCCCAAACTGGAACCGTTAGGACCTCTTTAGGAAGATCATTCCAACGATATAAACTTTATTAAAATCCAACGGTTAGATTTCGAGAAATGCGTAAATCAAATTTGAAAACAGCGCCAGGGTCGCCCATTGACCCGAAGCGTCGTTAAATAGATTTAGCTATATATATATATATATATAAATAGCAATAGGTCATTATTAAATACGAATAACGATATGAAATGATTTCAAAATATACATATATGCGAGGATCATTTGAAAAGTCCGAGTTCAATCTCATTTCAAATGATTATACGTCGATCTAAGTCGAAGAGTTGAAGACGGTGATTGAAGACCGGCGATCTTCACATCGAATGGATGTGTTTCTACTGAGACCCATGATGGGAGTAGCTACCTTGAAGGGGCTTCAGTGGTAGCCATCCGGCCGTACATGTTGATTGTTGGATACGCGAGCACCTCACCTCTGTATTGGACATATGGGGGCGGAATAAGGCGACTCTGGTTTCGTTCAGACCCAGAACGGACTTGTAAATGGATCGTATGTCTGAAGTTGTATTCCTTTATACTGTATTCGTTGATCTCTGCTAAATATATATCTGTTTGGTGGTTAACACCCTTCTCTAAGACGTACGAGCTTAGAGGTTATATATTGGCAGAAATCAATGGTATGGTATGGATTGACAATGTGGCATGCCAAGATGCATGGATCAAGGCTTTGTTGAAAAGCAGGCCTTGTGGGATGATCAAAGCATAGCATGTTTAGGCGAAGCTTTGTGTATAGCGTGACTTCGCGAGCCTCACACACCGATATGAGTCAAAAACGGGATTAGGACTGCAGGGAGTGCCCATGTTTCTTTCTAGCTAGGAGTAGTGTCAGTGCTTAAACTGAGTGGCATTTTACTTTTGTGGATGATGGATTGAGGTACCTCGGATTTATAGGTTATTAGTGGCCATATGGAGGTTCAAAGGAACTGGGAAGCGTGTGTTCAGGCACAACTAATCCACTACCGTTAGGTAGGGACCGGCCCTGAAGATCCAAGGGTTCGCCAGAGTCCAGGCCCTGAGGCATTTGCTAGAGTGTCTTCAATCAGAGAGGACGATCCTTAGCCTCGATTTCATGATGGAAAACCCAACTTCCAATACGACACCATGTGGTTTTGATTGTAGAACTAGTGTGGCGACATAGTATATGGTAGCTATGCCGTCTTTGATTGATACATTATGATTGAAATGTTTTTGAAACATATATACACTAATAATAATATCAAATCCATTTTTATCGTATCAAGCATCTTTTGACCATTATAAGGTAATACTCTATCCTCCAGTTTGCGTTGCATTGTGTGATGGGACTCGAGTCTTATAATTGTTTCATTTTTCTAAAGAGCATTGCGTTGTTTAACGATTTACTTTATTTTATGCACTGGCAATCCAATGGAGTAAACCCGTTTCCGCGTTAGCGGCGTGGTCCTGTGATTAGCCTCATCATTAGATTAGTTAAGTTGGATTTCTCATAACAGTCCCATGACTGACCTGTAGTTTGTTTCATTGGCAAACCCGGGTGCCCATATTTTCCACATGGGTAGTCGAGTAGCTTTTTGCAGAAATTTTTCTCTTTAGCAGGATCCTGGATCGAAGCTTAAAGTTGTGTCCAGAGCTTAGAAAGGTCTTCCACTACAATGTATTCATTATAATTTATTCTTTCGTTGTATTATTATTCTATTCAATGTACTATGATATTCTGTACTCTGATGTTATATTAACATGATGTAATAGAAGTCTGCTATTATTGTTCCAATGTATTGTATTCCCAAATTAATGTATGCGGGAATTGAACGGTCTTGGTCGATCTTGCGATCGACTAAGGTCGGGAAAAATCCGTGTCGTTACAACTATCGCCCCTAGCTAATTACCCCCATTATGAACACAATGAGATTTGTATCGTAAGCTAGTTCGATCATTTCGATCAGATTTCATCAAAATTAAAATATAAATCTTTATATTGAATTTGAATGCACATTTCAATTTATCGGGGCCACATACGAACTCTAAAAATTCCCAAAAAATATTTTCTAGCTTCGTATTGACGATACGGTTCTAACAAAACTAATTTCGTCAAATTTGGAGACCACTTGAAAAATGTCCATTTTCTGGTCGATCCAAATTGACTAAAGTTGTCAAAACACGTATTACTTCGCACGCTCACATATTAATTCAGAAAATTATGAATTTTGAAATCTAGCAATAACTTGACATCCCGGATCCAACAAAAGTGGATTCGTCGAAAAAAGAGGTCGTTTGCAAAGTTTCCATTTTTAAGGGCCAAAATTCCATAGCGACTATCCTGAATTTTCAATTGGGCATATCTTTTTATTCCCCCTATGAAATTTTGATTTTTTGGATTTGTTGGAAAGACATTTTTGAATAGATTCAAATATTTTTGGTTTCGCTAAAATCCAGTTTATTTTGAATCCTGTACATTTATTTGAAATTCAAAATCGAATTTTCGAACTACCGCGCCATTTTCAATTCCTTTTATAATTAAAATAAATATTTATATTCTAACGATGATTCAAATAAATATATACGTTCTAATTCTATTCAAAATAAATTTCTCGTCATAATTATTTAAAATAATTCATTTTAAATATTCAAAATTCATCAAAATTGCCAAAATAAATTTTTAAATTGGCTCGGATTTTCCGGGTTATCAAAATCTCCCCCACTTAAAATCTTTTCGTCCTTGAACAGGAACGGAGCTGAAAGTTGTTTTACTAATCAACTGAACTTCGTTATTTTCGTTATGGCTTAAGTTCTTCGACTTTTCAGTTTCTAAGAATCTTCCAATTCTTCAAAATTTCGGCTAACACCCTAAATTTTCGAAAAATTTCGCCATAACCTCCCCTGTACGGGCGCACTGGGAAAATCCCAAAATTACCATACAGGCCTCTCCAATCCAAAAAGAAAAAGAAATAGCCAATCGGCTCATAAAATCATCAAAAACCCCAAGAAATACAATAAACATGTACCTATTCGTCGGGCAAACAATTTTATTCCTCTTCTCTAGCCTCCTTGCAATGACCTGTTCACACATATATATGTACATGCATGTATTTCCGAACAATTTTCAATACAGATCAATATTTGATACAATTTGGTTATATGCACCGTTCTTTCACATAATGGTTTAAAAGAATAATCATACAAAACAACCATTAATCAATTAGTGAATTAACATTTCAAATCCATAATTTTGATACATATACAGAAAATCTTGTTTTTGATACCAATTCACACAATAACCTTATCTAGTTTTTGGTTCTCACACCAGTCAATTGGAAATATATAGAAATCCCACTTTTGAAACTCGAAAACAAACTACTGATGTCGTACGTCATCAGTAGAATCATCTCTAGGAAATTAGAATGTGATTCTATATCTATCCAGTATATTAAAACTTCGAATACACGTTTGCAAGGCGTATATGCAAAATCATTATATATTGGATTGTCCAAATTCAATACAAATAAATATTCAAATACGTATAAAAGGGTTCAAATTTCAAAAAAAAAATTGTTTTCATTTTTATTTTAAAAAAATAACACTCTTTCAACTCGTTCTAGGATACTACTGATCCCATCTCTAACTAGTCATTCCCATTGGATATTACTAATCCAATCTCTAAAGAATTCTTTCGTTTGGTTCTAACGTGTCTTGCTCTCCGATCTCTGTAAACCAAAGCTCTGATACCAAACTGAAATGACCCGAAATCCCCCTTACAGGAAAGCCCGGATTGCTTTGAGGACAAGACGAATCAGAACACAAACAAAAGAACATTTCATTGCTTATTACAACAATTTACATCAAAATACAAGAATATAACAGAGTATAAATAAATATTACACATTTACTGAATATCAGAGATTTACAAGTTACAATGCAGTGGAAAATAATACAAAACACAACTGAAAGGAATATACGGATACAAAGCTTTCCAAATATCATTCCAGCTGTAAACCAGGATCCTGTGAATATAAATCTGCAAAACCAAAACTACTAGTTGCCCGTTTGGAAATAGGGGCACCCATAGTTTCGGTTAAAACAATAAACTCTATGTCAGTCATGTGACTAGTGTGAGAACTAAACAGTTATTTAAAACTTTACTTTAAATCAGATATACCAAGGGACCACGTCGTACCACGTGGAACGGGTTTCCTCCCAAGAATACCAGTGCATAAAACAAAGCAGCAAAATGCTTTTCGGAAAAATGAAGCTACTATAAGACCCAGGTCCCATCACACAATGCAACGCAAGCCGGAGGATAGGGTTTTCCCTTATAATAGCCAAACATGCTTGGTAGGTTTAAAACAAATCATTTGATACTATTATAAGTGCATAGTGTATAAAACAATTTCAAATATAAATGTATCAATCCTAGACGGCATGGGTACCATATATCATGTTGCCAATACTAGGCTCTACAATCAAAATCGCAATTGTCACGTATTGGAAGTTGGATTTCCATCTGTGAACCAAGGCAAGGGATCGTCCTTACCGCTTCGAGACGCTCTAGCCCGTGTCTTAAGATTAGAACGCATTGGCCCTTGGATCATCAAAGCTGGTCCACTCGATGTGGATTAAAATGCCTGAACATTGCGTTTCCCCGCCCTATGGGGCATCAATGAGCCAAATGACTCCATCGGTCCCGAATTGACCGATATAGCCGAGGCGCCTCGCTATCCGTCATCCACATAAGTAAAATGCGACGACATGTAAAACGCTGACACCACTCCTATCTAGAAGGAAACGCATGCCCTCCCTGATGTCCTCTCCCGTTTCTGGTCTACACCAGGGTGTGAGGCTCGCGAATTAACGCTACACAAAGCTACGCCACAAAGTTCGTGCTTTGATCATCAACCACAAGACTCTGCTTTTCAATAAAAGCCTTGATCATTTGCATCTCAGCGTGCCACATAGGCAATTCACGCTACGCAACCAATGTCAATCAATCACACAGAATGAAACCCGATGTCAGACACACATCCATTTACAAGTTTGTTCTGGGTCTGAACGAAACCGGAGGCACCTTATTCCTCCCCCTACGTCCAATACAGGGGAGAGGTCCTCGAATATCCATCTATCTCCAAGTTCATCTGGACGATCACCACTTATTACCTTGTCCTGGGTGTACAACCCAATCAAGGCATCAGTAATCATCCAAACGATTTGAAGACCTCCGGTCTTCCACCACCGCCTTCATCCTCGACACGTCGTCGAATCAGTTATTCAGAATGGGATAAACTCGGTCTTTCCGAATAACTCGCGTATATAATAAACAAGTGCTATAAAACACAACATACGCCTTATTCCAATCCAGAATATTCTTTTATTCAAATATTCTTATACTTTGGGAAAGGTTCCCATTAATTTTATAAAAGATAAATTCTTTAAATTTATTCTTTAATCATCCTTTGGATGTCATTTCAATCTAATTAAAGATGCATTAAAACTCCACTTGGTTTTAATCTTCCCAAAAATCAATATTAACGATTGTTTAACTTGGGAAATCAAATCCTATCTTTAACTGGGTTAAAGAACCAATGTCATTTAAAACACGGTTCATGATAACCCAAAATCACATTCCATTCCATCAGCCTTTAACCATAAATTAGCAAGTAAACAATTCCTTAAGTATTAACTTCGAAGGCCAAAACCAACATCCCCCAACAAACAACAATAAATAACAGATTATCTATCACATCAGATAATGCAATATATGAAAAAAAAACACATATAATTATTTCAACCAATTCATCAGCACTTCATCCAAACAACCATCACGCATCATTTAATCGTTATTTATCAATATTAAATAATGATTATAATATTATAAAAAGGATCAGAGTTAGTGAGTTTACTCACCTTCGCGCGTTAACCGTTAAATAACGATTTGCATCAGTTCGGATCCGCTTCCTCCCATTATAACGTGTCTCTCCGTCCGACTTGTATCCATATACGAACCCTATATGCCCCACGTTTAAACACTCCTACATGCCATGCAAACTTCCTACTGCCGTTATGCCCTCCACCATTGTACACCACTTGCAAAACAGAAAAAAAGGGATGCTCCTGTATATATACTACTCCCGCAATTTGCTCCTACATCACGTACTATTGTCATGACTCCCTAAAAGAAAACTCGAGGTGCTCCTTACCGCTCACTATCCCACTCCATACGCCATATCCTCCACTTAGCCGTCGGAGCAGTCACCATTGACGCTGCAAGCACTGCCTCGATCCCGCTTCTCATGCTAGTAACAATGAGCCTTTGAAATGGACGTGATGCACTTCTTCTAGCTGTAGCCTGTCAAAGTTACACCACATACTATACACATGCAATGGAACCTTCCTCACCACTCCTCACTAGAATACGTGACAAGCCCTTCGCACTCGTATGGAGTATTCGTCCTTCCCAACCATGGAAAGAACACGCAGGGCTTCAATTGTTTTAAGTTTTTTCTTCTTTTTAGTTAGAGGTCAAAATTTTCGGCTTGGAAGCTTGTTGAAGAGGCCCAAATGCAGACCGCATTTACATTTATACAAGGGACAATACTTGCGTTCTAAGGAATAGTGTGAATAGTGTAAGATAGGGTATATCGTAGGGTCTGCTGTAAAGTATCATTATGTTTGATTAGATTATTCGAAACCTCCTTTCACTAGATTACTTCACCGCGAAGGAAGGGGGCAAAATGTATAGCTTACATTTATAGGCACATGTTCTTTAGATTCTCTTTTCTTAGATGGGTTCGCGTGGTTGATTTGAGCCGTGTCTCTGTAGAGTATAGAACTTATTTTATTAAGTCTAGCCATGTGGGATCCTTAGGGTAACTGTGCGTGATGTAAAAGATACATGGGATTTACTTAGTGATTAAGTATTGTACATGGTGACATCCTGTACTCAGGATTTGCTAAAAGATTTCTCCATTCCTTCATTTAAAGCCAAGATATGGTTTTCAGTTTCACTAGACAATATGGTAGCCATACTCCTATATGTTTCGAAATCCATAGCTGTGTGAAAAAGTGAATAGGAAACTCAGGCATGTCTTTTTTAATTATTTTAAAGATTGGTTTGCCTTAATTTCTAAAAATATACTTACGTATGGACAGAAGTAAGAGTACAGTCGTGCTCAACGAGGTGTCACGATCCCAAAATATAATAATACCGGTAGGTTAATTAATATTGTGAAACCCTGAAATACCGATACAGGGTGCAAAATACTTCAGATAAAAAGTTTCGTATTTAATTGATGAAAAATTACAGTAAATTTCTAAAAATTAAATTATCACTATGTCTCAAAAGAACCTTGTCCAAATTTGAATCCGATATCTAGTTATTTCAAATAAACCGTTACGGTCGACAAACGATTCTATAACAACTTTCTGAATATTTAATTTAGACATATCTTGCAATCTATATGCCGAAATATTGATTTTTCACTTCTGTTAGAAAGATACAGTTCAACAGATTCCAACGCTTCTTGTTTCGATGAAATCCGACTAATAACGAGTCATGTACACTCAGTTGAAGTTCAGAACGTTAAATTACGAACTACAGCGATATTACGGGCTCGATTATATTTAATATACATTTTTATACGTTCAACTTCATTTTAATTAATATATAAATCCACTTATATTACCATTTCAATATTTAAACCGATTTAAATATTCAAACACAAACCAATAAAAATGCGGGACATTACATTCCTTCCCCCTTAAAAGAATTTCGTCCCCGAAATTACTATGGTGGGGAAAATGCTACAATCCATATTATAAGCAGGTTAAAAATCTTTTGTTTTAATTTCTTAAATTCAGTTTCAACTGAACCGATCAATTTTAATCAAAAATTAATTTCTTCTTATTAACGAATATTTTCAGAAATTCTGGAAATTTCCTAACACCTCAATCTACCGGATAATTTCACCAGCATCTCCTCTGCACGGCTCATTCGGTACTACCACAACTTGCCACTCTGGGCCTTCTCCAATCCAAAAGGGAATCAAACAGCCAAACGGCTTGCCCAAACCGACTCGTAAAAATCCTATACTCGTATATAAATGTGTACCTTCTTTGTTGGGCATTCAATTCTATCTCTGTCATCTGCTATCAAACCCGCATATATCCAAACATTTCCAACTGTTAATCCCCAAACAATTTATCCTTAATTCCATTCCTTCGCTTTTATTTGAGCCAAATTCCATTTCAACTCCAGCTCCATTTCACTTTTACCATTTTAATCTATTTAACTTCATAAGTAAATTTAAATTTCAGAATTAAAATTCCTGGGTTTATTTCGAAACAGTTTGAAATCATATATATTTATATATAATAATAGAAATTCAAAACATTTGAATTTTAAACACTTGTTCCTCAAAATAATCCAAAACAAAATCTTTGGTAGTAATCTGTCACTTAACAACTCGAAAATGAACACCGATAATGCCGCGGTTCACCATCGGAATTATTTTCCAGGTATCACAGTGAGTTCAATACTATATCACTTTTCAAAATTTATTTCGAAATACTTTTATTTTGAAATTACTTCAAAATGCTTGGAAAGCAATTTCAAATCTCCCAGGATTTTAGAATTCCCATATATTTAATCCAAATTCATTTACAAACATTTTTCATGTTTCAGAATTTTATTTCCAATTCTGGTTTAAATTTCAGTGTCAATTCATCTGATTTTGCATATTATGCTTATATAATATTTTGATTGGTTATTTGTATAACCAACTCAATTATAGATCTTATTTGATCATAATAATGATCAATACTATAATGATCTCAAGATATATAGTCCTTTTTATATCAAAATATAATTTGGGTAAAATTATTTCATTTACCCTCCTTTTTAAAACATGCTGTGTCGAATTACTCTGTTCAAGAGTTTAGAAACATCTATCGACGTAGTTTGCATTACTGTTTCGACCAGAATTCATAAACCACTCGACTGACCAGTCAACACAAAATAAAACAGTTTTTAAAATAATTTACAAATACGCGCTCAAATATATACACTCAACTCAATCCAGAGTATTACTAACTCCATCTTTATTGAGTTACGCCACAGAGCCAAGGTAAATACTCAACCTTCAGCTCTGATACCAACTGTAACGGCCGGAAAATCCGTGCCAATTTGAGCTGACTAATATCCTACCATTCAACTCAAAGTGCACGAACATTCAGGTCATTAATAGAAAGAATTTAGAGGATGAGAAAGATAAGATTGAACTAATAGAATATAAGAAGAAGAACATCAGAATCAGAGTAAACACGAAACTTACAGCGGAACGAATAAAATGTATTATATAACATAACTTTAGATTACAAAACTGTATTGTATATACATACCATATATCAGAGTACAATACATCATATCATAGCGGAAATAATCTCTAGATACTAATGGTGAAGCCTTCTACTTTGAGCTCCTCCAAGTAAATCTGCAAAGCCTGAAACACTTGACTGCCCGTACAAATTTGGGCACCCAAGAGTTTAGGAAAAACAATAAAATAAACTCTGGATCAGTCATGGGACTGGTGTGAGTAAATTCCAAACATACTGTTTAACTTTGAAAATCCTTTTGAAACAAAAAGATAATAGTAAGACCAGCCCACACATAAACATGGACGGTTTTTATCTTACTATAACCCAAATATCTTTGATACCAAAATCCAGTGATATAATAATAATGTCTAAACAAATAAATATCCAAGTAGCAGAACGCTTGCATCTCACGCTCCACATATATATAGTATAAAATCATAAACCGCAGGGCGCTTATTGGAGATTGGATTCCAACAGACAAGGTATGGGAGCACCTACCGATCAGTGTACTCTAGAGGGGATACACTGCAGGTTCAACAAGAACGTCTTGCAACCCGGCCACACATGACCGCTCACTCATTTAGCTTGAGTATCGCGAATATATTGCCACCCATAGTTGTTGGCCATCCAACCGTCATCCGAAGATACAGAATCGAAAAAAGAAGAACAAATATGAATTTTCTCTAGATCGGTGACAATACACCCTGCTTGGGGATAACCCAACTAGCCATGCTGCCTAGCCCAACTTTTGTTACTTCCTGGTTGTGAGGCTAGAGGCTACGTCTATCTTCAGAACATCTGATCACCATTCACTTTGAATGCCACATCGTCAAACCCGTCAATTCACTAGTTGATTTCCAAAAATATCACGAGTATAAAAAGCTAAGAGGAACGAATTCCTCCGCCACCAGACGTAATACCTTTAAAATATCAACCATACATGATTTATCAGGTATACTCTGTCAGACACTCGTTCATACAAGTTGTCCTGGGGCTGGAACATCAAGCACCATTCTGGAACAGGACGACCCTTGCATTTCACTCCGTCTTCAATTATCTTCAGCATTATCTAATTCGCAGCGTTTATGCCTATACGGAGTGATTTTCCGGATAATATATCCAACCGGTCTCTCCGTATTGACAACGATAGTCAAACACTTCGATAGTCGATTATTTAACTATCGAAGTAAAACAAACATCCATTCACAAACACTGGCCCTTTTATTTAATACTAACTTTCTATATTCCTATATTTCTATAAACTCTTCCTTACTTCCCTTCACTTCTACTCTATTAGTTCCTCGTTATAAATCGGTAAGCAAATAAATTTCTAAGTATCAACCCCGAAGGCCGAAACCAACATCAGATTCACGCCTCGAAAGTTACTCAACTCCACCAACGTACAACGGGTTCTAATTTCTTTAAAACTATATCACTTTCCTTATCATGCTCAGTATATCTTTTTAAAACATTATAACTTATCGACTCACTTTAAAACCATTATATTTTAACTAATGCAATACGCTGCTATATTTTCCTTTATAACTAATGCAATACGCTGCTATATTTTCCTTTATACCTAATGCAATACGCTGCTATATTCTCTTTTATAACTACTGCAATACGCTGCCATATTCCCCTTTTATAACTACTGGAATACGCTGCCATATTTTCCTTTAGAGAAATCTGGTCTTGTTAAATCAACCTAAACCTGGTTTTATACTAGATATCATTACAGGTTAAATTTTCTTTCCTATTAAATATAATTTACGGTATTTACATACCAGTTATTTCAGAGCTAGTGTAATCCCCCATCCCCCAACAAACAATAATAAATAATAGATTATCTATCACATCAGATAATGCAATATATGAAAACAACACATATAATTATTTCAACTAATTCATCAGCACTTCATCCAAACAACCATCACGCATCATTTAATTGTTATTTATCAATATTAAATAATGATTATAATATTATAAAAAGGATCAGAGTTAGTGAGTTTACTCACATTCGTGCGTTAACTGTTAAATAACGATTTGCATCAGTTCGGATCCGCTTCCTCCCATTATAACGCGTCTCTCTGTCCGACTTGTATCCATATACGAACCCTATATGCCCTACGTTTAAACGCTCCTACACGCCACGCAAACTTCCTACTGCCGTTATGCCCTCCACCATAGTACACCACTTGCAAAACAGAAAAAAAGAGGATGCTCTTGTATATATACTACTCCCGCAATTTGCTCCTACATCACATACTACTGCCATGACTCCCCAAAAGAAAACTCCAGCTGCTCCTTACCGCTCACTATCCCACTCCATACGCCATATCCTCCACTTAGCCCTCGGAGCAGTCACCATTGACGCTGCAAGCACTGCCTCGATCCCGCTTCTCATGCTAGTAACAATGAGCCTCCAGGTGATCACCTTCTTTCTCAGTTTTAAAATCCCATGCACCTCCTGTCGAATGAAGACATTACCACTTCGGGTATCTCAGTACCTTTGAAATGGATGTGATGCACTTCTTCTAGCTGTAGCCTGCCAAAGTTACACCACATACTATACGCATGCAATGGAACCTTCCTCACCACTCCTCACTAGAATACGTGACAAGCCCTTCGCACCCGTATGGAGTATTCGTCCTTCCCAACCATGGAAAGAACACGCAGGGCTTCAATTGTTTTAAGTTTTTTCTTCTTTTTAGTTAGAGGTCAACATTTTCGGCTTGGAAGCTTGTTGAAGAGGCCCAAATGCAGACCGCATTTATATTTATACGAGGGACAATACTTGCATTATAAGGAATAGTGTGAATAGTGTAAGATAGGGTATACCGTAGGGTCTGCTGTAAAGTATCTTTAATTTTGATTAGATTATTCGAAATCTCTTTTCACTAGAATACTTCACCGCGAAGGAAGGGGGGTAAATGTATAGCTTACATTTATAGGTGCATGTTCTTTAGATTCTCTTTTCTTGGATGGGTTCACGTGGTTAATTTGAGCCATGCCTCTGTAGAGTATAAAACTTATTTTATTAAGTCTAGCCATGTGGGATCCTTAGGGTAACTGTGCGTGATGTAAAAGATACACGGGATTTACTTAGTGATTAAGTATTGTACATGGTGACATCCTGTACTCAGGATTTGCTAAAAGATTTCGCCATTCATTTATTTAAAGCCAAGATATGGTTTTCAATTTCACTAGACAATATGGTAGCCATACTCCTATATGTTTCGAAATCCATAACTGTGTGAAAAAGTGAATAGGAAACTCAGGCATGTCTTTTTTAATTGTTTTAAAGATTGGTTCACCTTAATTTCTAAAATTATACTTACGTATGGACAGAAGTAAGAGTACAGTCGTGCTCAACGAGGTGTCACGATCCCAAAAATATAATAATACCGGTAGGTTAACTCATATTGTGAAACCCTGAAATACCGATACAAGGTGCAAAATACTTTAGATAAAAAGTTTCGTATTTAATTAATTAAAAGTTACAGTAAAATTCTAAAAATTAAATTATCACTATGTCTCAAAAGAACCCTGTCCAAATTTGAATCCGATATCTAGTTATTTCAAATAAACCGTTACGGTCGACAAATGATTCTATAGCAACTTTCTGAATATTTGATTTGGACATATCTTGCAATCTATATGCCGAAATCTTGATTTTTCACTTCTGTTAGAAAGATACAGTTCAACAAAATCCAACGCTTCTTGTTTCGAACAAATCCGACTAATAACGAGTCATGTACACTCAATTGAAGTTCAGAACGTTAAATTACGAACTACAGCGATATTACGGGCTCGATTATATTTAGTATACATTTTTATACGTTCAACTTCATTTTAATTAATATATAAATCCACTTATATTACCATTTCAATATTTAAACTGATTTAAATATTCAAACACAAACTGATAAAAATGCGGGACATTACACAAGTTGTATGTGCTTGATGATGCGAATTCATGTATACTTCTTGCGATAATTTGGTCATGTATGTCTTGGAATGATTGTGGTTTATTTGAACTTATTGTATCATGTGGAAATTGGTGATAAACTTATTATGATTTGGGGAACGAAACCATCATACCACATATAAGTTTGACAATCCTTTCATGATGTTTCATATGCAAGATACATGTTTTATGTAAGTCAAGATCTATAAATGCAAGATACATGTTTTATGTTAGTCAAGATCTATATATATATGTTCAAATGCAAGATACATGTTTTATGTTAGACCCAAGTCAAGATATATATATATATATATATATATATATATATGTTTATATGCAAGTTTCATGTTCTGTGTTAGATCCAAAAATTAGATCTATATTTATATGCAAGTTTGTAAAGTGGATTCATGCACGTTCATATGATCATTATTGTTAGATCTAGTTCACATCTACATGTTAAAGTTAAACTTATACATGCTCTAGAATGTACATGTCATGATTCTCCTAAATTATGCTAGTTTATAAACGAAGTTGTGTTGACCTATGCCTAGATCTACATGTTCACATGCTTAGGCTTATGCTAGTTCTATCCAATCTAATTGCAAGTTTTGTGAGACATGTTAATTTACATTTACGTGACACATGTTTGATTAAATGTTCCCTTCTTTTACCTCTTGTTTATAAATTGGGCTAATTTGCGGGCCCAATGACTTTATGTTATTAACGCGAACGTACAACGTGGGTAACGTTGGGAAAACTTGGAAATTACACATAACTGACATATTTGGCTCATAGTCATGTAATTAACGAGTGGCAAAAAAATGGTATAGTTTTTATGCCCAAAACCATGAACTTGAATTAGAGGGAAAATGGGCCATGACAATAAATTGTTGACAAATTTACATATAAGCATAAAAGGATAAATATGTAAATTTAGAAAAGTCGAATATGCCTAACACGAGTTTAGACTGAGTTGTGGTGTAAAACTTCCAGGAACCGACCGACACATCCAGTGACCACAACAATACTTGTCTAATGTGGGTGGTTAGTGCATTGAGCCCAAAAAGAACCCGAGGTTAGACTGAGTTGTGGTGTAAAACTTCCCGGAACTGACCGACACATCCAGTGACCACAACAATACCTGTCTAATGTGTGTGGTTGGTGCTTTAATAAAACTAATTTGAGATTGGTAGGGTTAAGTCAGTTAAGGAAACACTTAACCAATTCAACATGTTAACTAAACTGATGGGTGAGGTTAAGTAAATATAGAACACTTAACCGTTATAACATGTTAATTAGACAAGTGGGTGAGGTTAAGTAAATTTAGAACACTTAATCGTTATAACATGTTAATTAGACAAGTGGTGAGGTTAAGTAAATTTAGAACACTTAACCGTTATAACATGTTAATTAGATAAGTGGGTGAGGTTAAGTAAATTTAGAACACTTAACCTTTATAACATGTTAATTAGACAAGTGGGCGAGGTTAAGTAAATTTTGAAATACTTAAACAATATAACTTGATTTATGGAAAGGTTAAGTTAAAATAAGAGGGCAACACTTAACCAATATAACTTGATTTGTAGTAGGGTTAAGTTAACACAAGAAGGCAACACTAAACCAAAGTAACATGACACGTTGGTGGGTTAAGTTAATTTGAATTGATTGATGACACTTAACCAATACAATAAGATGAATACGTGGGGTTAAGTTAACAAGAAACACTTGACCAATATAACTTAATGAACGAATGGGGTTCAGTTAATAGGAAACAATTAACCGATCAAACATGATAAGTAAGGATGGTCAAGTTAATAAGAAACGCTTAACCAACACGACATGATGAATGAATGAGTTAAGTTAACATGAACGGACAACATTTAACCAATATGACGTAATGCGCGGGAGGGTTAAGTACATATCGGTTTGGTGGGTAGTATTAGTAAATATAGGCCCACAAAACTTATCCATTAAATAAACATGCTAGAATCAGTGGAAGGGTTAAGTACATATCGGGTTGGTGGGCAATATTAGTAAATATAGGCCCACAAAACTTAACCATTAAATAAACATGCTTCAATCAGTGGAAGGGTTAAGTACATATCGGGTTGGTGGGTAATATTAGTAAATATAGGCCCACAAAACTTAACTATTAAATAAACGTGCTTGAATCGATGGGAGGGTTAAGTACATCTCGTGCAGGTGGGTAATGTTAGTACATATAGGCCCACAAAACGTAACCATTTATTAAAAATGCTTCAACCGATGGGAGGGTTAAGTACATGTTGGGTTGGTGGGTAATATTAGTAAATATAGGCCCACATACTAAACCAATAGGTAACCCTAGTGACGGGGACCCATTTCAGTAGTAACCCACATGGATGTATCATGGTACCTTGAACTAGGCAGGGTGGGGCACGATTACTGGGCTGATTATAAGCGGTCAAAGCAGCGACAAGGGGTATGTCAGTGTAGGTAACGATGGTTTACGGGCGTGCACGTACTCCGGAGTGGGAAAAATAGGCACTGGGTACCAGCAGTTATACACTGTGCATCCTGAAACGTGTCGGGTCGCTATCATAAGGATTGATACACCTTATGGTGGGACCAACACAGGGTATCTGCACGCAAGAGAGGGTCGATTGACACAGACACATGGAACATGAATACAAGTAGAGAGCCGATCGATAAGGTAGTAAGGGTACATCTAACATGTTCATGGCAATTAGGCTGATTGAGGTGGAATCCTCACGATAGATGTACACCTGAAGGCTACCGCAATTACGGGGGTTAGGATCTCGATTATCATTTTATACAGTTTACTAGCTAAGACACTAGTTAGGCGGTGCAGAGATAAATATAGAAATCGGATTAACACAGTAGTAGCGAAGCAGAGAAAAAGTAGAAGCGCATTCAGTTCACCTTGCACTTATCTTGCCTTTAGTTACCTTGTTTTTATGGTATTTTCCTATTTTCGGTTTATTCATGTCATGATCCTTTATCTTTTTTGCATAAAAGATCACTAGACTTGCCAGACTTATGTCTGACCTAGTTTGTTTTTCGCCTCTTTTCTTCCGTTCCCCCCCCTCCAGGTAGTCAGGGAGGGAATAACTCAGCCGAACTTGAACCTCTTCTCTTTCCAAGCTTGAAGATTAGTTGGTGTATCGCTTTGGACTCTCTCTTCCACTACTATGGTTGGTTCATGCTTTGTCGGAGAATATCATTGTTTTTATGCTTCTTTTATTCTTGGAAGTTTTTAAATGTAGACAGAAGTTCTATGTATTACATTTAAGTATGATTGAGGAAATTGTTGTAAAAGCTTGACTGAATTAAGTTGTTTATAAAATGACTTTATTTTCCGCTGCTTTATTTGTCTGTCTTGTAATTTATCTGCGTCTTTTACCTATAATGCTCCACCGAAGTTAAGGCATTCCCTCTGTGAGTGACCTTAACGGAGGTAGGGTGTTTAACTTGGTATCTGAGCTGAAGGTTACCGGATCAGATAAAAGATTTGAAAATTTATTTTCAAAACGGTTTTAAAAGAAGCATTTTCAAAAGAAAAGTTTTGTTTTAAAGGCGTATTCCCCAAAGCCATAGCACAATCTTTTGATCCTCTGTTTGAATCGTTGTTTCCTTCTTTCCTGAGTCTCCGGGGCTCCTGGCTTTCTGCGAGGTAACCTCATCACGGCGTGGTTTCGTAGGCTCAACGAGACTATGACACTTGTCAAAGGGCAAACAAGTGCCCAACTTCCATCTATAGCCGTAGTTGTTTCACCTACGGCTAATTTTTTTCGAGCATTGTAGGATTCTCCGTGCGATGGAGGCAGCTTTCGAGAGACCTGTCAACAAGTTGCACAAGGATGGCAAAGATGAGAATGAGGGAGTTTGGCTAAGGAGCACAAAAAAAGGATGAAGAACTCATTAATATGGACTTGGTTCACAAAGGAGGGGAGGAAAGAATAGTAAAACCTAAAACAAAAGGAAGTATCTTTATTTTAGTATAATGGGTCGTATAATTAAGGGCAAGGGCAAGAACAAAAGACACGATTTTCCGGAAGGCAAGTGCATGCTCTCACCACCAGCATACCTGTGAGAGAGGCAGTAAGGTTTCTGTTGAAAAGTTTAGTTTTCTTCTTGATCATCCTGCTAGTACTCTTTTTGATTTTTGCGCTTTGCATTCATTTATATCTGCTTCCATAGTTGAGTCTCTGCACCTTAGAGCTTGTATTATAGTAGAGGATCCCATTATTGTCTCAATTCTAATTTGTGGTTCGGCTCATTTATCTTTGGTTTGTAAGGATTTGAGATACTTATGTTTTTGGTTTCATGGGTTATGGGTTGATTCTATGCATGGATTAGTTAGCTAGTAATTGTTAAAGGAAGATAGTTAGACTTTCGACTTGCCTCGCGAATACCCTCGAAATTTCATGCGATCCTAAGGGATCAGTTTGTCTTAGCTACCTAGAATCACTTTATGTATTTATCGACGATTTTCGATCCATTAGAGTAGTCCATGAGTACGCAGATGTTTTTTTGATTAAAGTTAGGAGTTTTCCCTCTAAAAACTCAAGATAGACTTCCACATATGTCTACTTGACAATGCAAAGCTAGTTATGCGATCAACGATAGTTTTGGAGAAGAATTGGCGAGGATAGCCAGAGTCGGTAAAGTGCTCAATTGTTTGTTTGTTTTGCTAGTATCATCTCACATAAATCATCCAAATTCGGAGGAGGTATTCCTTGGGTTCTTGTCTGATATTGGTTTAGGACTTTGGGGCTCGTACTTGAGGGATGTCAAGTTCGACTAGGATGGTTTGCATGAGAAATAAATGGTTATGGCAGGCGCCCTAAAGTAAGACTGACCTTAAGAGAGGTAAAAAGTACATAGCGACTTTTAGCTTTAGACCCTCAGATTTGTGACATGATGGATAAGCTAAGTAGAAGAGTGACATCTAATCATCTTAGTATATACACTTGGTATCATGGTTAACTTCTGTTTATCTTGGAAAGATAGTTCGACAACACTGGATACCCTCTAGCATAGTAAATGGTCGAGTTCCTATCTTTACTAGTGGGTTTTGAAAATGGAGGTCAGGAAGCTTCACAATCGTGAAGTTAAATTAGTTAAGGTACAGTGGAGTGAAGCTCAAAGAAGATGCGACTTAGAAGACTAGATACGCGCATCAAACCCTTTTTGAGGGTATATCCTTGATTCCTCCTTTTTCTGTAATATTTATTTGCATGCTAGTCTTTATCTTTTAAGTATATCCTCTCAGTCCTATCCTCGATCCTTAGGTAGAAGCCAATGGATGAAAACATGTGTTTGAGACATGTTATGATTGCTGGTTGCAAGTGGTTGCAAGTGTTTGCTAGTGGTTGCTGATGGATGCATATACACACATTAGGCACTAGATCGTCTCAGTCACTTTCATATTGCATATGCATGAGTGAATTTTTAAATATATGAACTGAAACTTGATGTGTTATCATATGGATGTTGCATTTGTATAAATGATTGTGCACTCATGTAGAACTTATAAAGTACGATTAGGAATAATTGCATACATGATGGACTCATGGCACTGACATAATTCGCATTGAGGAGGTCAAATGAATCAGTAGACAGCCTGATTTTGCATTAGATAAAGACATGTACACACATTATGCATATGATCATGAAGGCATTAGAAATCTTTTTAAGGACAATGGATGCCTGTGTTTGATGGTTAAGTAGATGGATGATTGGATGGTAGGATATACATTCTTCTTAACTAGAAGATTTCGGTGACGAAATCCTTTAGGGAGGGGAGAATGTAACACCCCGAATTTTCTGAGAATATTAAAATTAACAAATTCAAGAACACTTAATTTTTAGAAGAATAACTAAGTGAAATGGTTGCGCTATTACGTTCGTCTCAAAATTTTGGTCAAGATAGACATTTGGTTTGCATAAAACGGATACCTTATGAAGAAGTTATTAAGCCTTGAAGTTTGTATGCATATGAGAAATATATATATATATATATAAATTAAATAAGTAAATATGCAAAAAAGTTCAAAATAGAGAATCGGGAGGGGGAATAAATGAACCGGCCCATTTTTGAGGCCGACCCGAGCCTCCTGGGTCGACTAGGGGTAAATTAAGGGTGTTTGGCTATCAACCGTGGGCCAATTCGCTCTAAGGTAGATGTGGCATCTGATTGGTTCTCATGGTTCAGGGTTAATCTAATGGTCCTAAAACACTCTCTACAACTATATAAGGACCCTAAACCTAAAACCTATTTCTATTATTCACTCTCATCTAAACCTAGCCGCCACTAAAACCTAAGTCAAATTAAAACTAATCTAATTCAACTAAGAGAATTCAACTATTTACACCAAAGGCGAGCAATTCAGTTTCAGAATACAGATCCCTGAAATCAAGTTTTTCCTTTGATTGTAAGTATAGTTACCTTTCAGATGTGAATAAATTAAAGATGTGATTTGTAATGAATTGAAAAATAGAATTTGAACCAAGTTTTATGTGATTGATGATGTGAATTCATGTCTAATTCTTGCGATAATTTGGTCATGTATGTCTTGGAATGATTGTGGTTTATTTGAACTTATTGTATCATGTGGAAATTGGTGATAAACTTATTATGATTTGGGGAACGAAACCATCATACCACATATAAGTTTGACAATCCTTTCATGATGTGTCATATGCAAGATACATGTTTTATGTTAGTCAAGATCTATATATATGCTCATATGCAAGATACATGTTTTATGTCAGTCAAGACTCTACATATATGTTCATATGCAAGATACATGTTTTATGTTAGTCAAGATCTATATATATGTTCATATGCAAGATACATGTTTTATGTTAGACCCAAGTCAAGATTTATATATATATATATATATATATATGTTTATATGCAAGTTTCATGTTCTGTGTTAGATCCAAAAATTAGATCTATATTTATATGCAAGTTTGTAAAGTGGATTCATGCAAATTCATACGATCATTATTGTTAGATCTAGTTCACATCTACATGATAAAGTTAAACTTATACATGCTCTGGAATGTACATGTAATGATTCTCCTAAATTATGCTAGTTTATAAACCAAGTTGGGTTCACATATGCCTATATCTACATGTTCACATGCTTAGGCTTATGCTAGTTCTATCCAATCTAATTGCAAGTTTCGTGAGACATGTTAATTTAAATTTACGTGACATATGTTTGATTAAATGTTCCATTCTTTTACCTCTTGTTTATAAATTAGGATAATTTGCGGGCCCAATGACTTTATGTGATTAACGCGAACGTACAACGAAGGTGACATTGGGAAAACTTGGAAATTACACATAACTGACATATTTGGCTCATAGTCATGTAATTAATGAGTGGCATAAAAATGGTATAGTTTTTATGCCAAAAACCATGAACTGGAATTAGAGGGAAAGTGGGCCATGACAATAAATTGTTGACAAATTTACGTATAAGAATAAAAGGATAAATATGTAAATTTAGAAAAGACGAATACGCCTAACACGAGGTTAGATTGAGTTGTGGTGTAAAACTTCCCGGAACCGACCGGCACATCCAGTGACCACAACAATACCTGTCTAATGTGGGTGGTTAGTGCATTGAGCGCAAAAAGGTCCTGAGGTTAGACTGAGTTGTGGTATAAAAATGCCCGGAACCGACCGGCACATCTAATGACCATAATAATACATGTCTAACGTGAGTGGTTGGTGCTTTAATTAAGCTAAGTCAAGATTGGTAGGGTTAAGTTTATTAAGGAAACACTTAACCAATTCAACATGTTAACTAAACTGATGGGTGAGGTTAAGTAAATTTAGAACTTAACTGTTTATCATGTTAATTAAACAAGTGGGTGAGGTTAAGTAAATTTAGAACACTTAACCGTTATAACATGTTAATTAGACAAGTGGGTGAGGTTAAGTAAATTCAGAACACTTAATCGTTATAACATGTTAATCAGACAAGTGGACGAGGTTAAGTAAATTCAGAACACTTAACCGTTATAACATGTTAATTAGACAATTGGATGAGGTTAAGTAAATTTAGAACACTTCACTTTCACAACATGTTAATTAGACAAATGGGTAAGGTTAAGTAAATTTAGGAACACTTAACCAATATAACTTGATTTATGGAAAGGTTAAGTTAAAATAAGAGGGCAACACTTAACTAATATAACTTGATTTGTAGTAGGGTTAAGTTAATACAAGAAGACGACACTTAACCAAAGTAACATGACACGTAGGTGGGTTATGTTAACTTGAATTGATTGATAACACTTAACCAACACAATAAGATGAATACGTGGGGTTAAGTTAACAAGAAACACTTAACCAATATAACTTGATGAACGAACGGGGTTAAATTAATAAGAAATACTTAACCGATCCAACATGATAAGTAAGGATGGCCAAGTTAATAAGAAACGTTTAACCAACATGACATGATGAATGAGTGGGTTAAGTTAACATGAACGGACAACACTTAACCAATATGACGTAATGTGCGGGAGGGTTAAGTACATACCGGGTTGGTGGGTAATATTAGTAAATATAGGCCCTCAAAACTTAACCATTAAATAAACATGCTTGAATCAGTTGAAGGGTTAAGTACATATCGGGTTGGTGGGTAATATTAATAAGTATAGGCCCACAAAACTTAACCATTAAATAAACATGCTTGAATTAGTGGAAGGGTTAAGTTCGGGTTGGTGGGTAATATTAGTAAATATAGACCCACAAAACTTAACTATTAAATAAACATGCTTGAATCTATGGGAGGGTTAAGTGCATCTCGTGTAGGTGGGTAATATTAGTACATATAGGCCCACAAAACTTAACCATTATGTAAACATGCTTGAATCAGTGGAAGGGTTAAGTACATATCGGGTTGGTGGGTAATATTAGTAAGTATAGGCCCACAAAAATTAACCATTAAATAAGCTTGGTTGAATCAGTGGAAGGGTTAAGTACATATCGGGTTGGTGGGTAATATTAGTAAATATAGGCCCACAAAACTTAACTATTAAATAAACATGCTTGAATCGATGGGAGGGTTAAGTACATCTCGTGTAGATGGGTAATATTAGTACATATAGGCTCACAAAACTTAACCGTTTAGTCAAAAATGCTTGAATCGATGGGAGGGTTAAGTACATATTGGGTTGGTGGGTAATATTAGTAAATATAGGCCCACAAACTTAACCAATAGGAAACCCTAGTAACGGGGACCCAATTCAGCAGTAACCCACATGGATGTATCACGGTACCCTGAACTAGGCAGGGTGGGGCACGATTACTAGGCTGATTATAAGCAGTCAAAGCTGCAACAGGGGGTACGTCAGTGTAGGTTCCGACGGTTTATGGGCGTGCACGTACTCTGGAGTGGGAAAAAGCAGGCACTGGGTACCAGTAGTTATACACTGTGCATCTTGAATCGTGTCGGGTCGCTATCATAAGGATTGATACACCTTATGGTGGGACTAGCACAGGGTATCTACATGCAAGAGAGGGCCGATTGACACAGACACATGGAACATGAATACAAGTAGGGAGCCGATCGATAGGGTAGTAAGGGTACATCTAACATGTTCATGGCAATTAGGATGATTAAGGTGGAATCCTCACGATAGATGTACACCTGAAGGCTACCGCAATTACGGGGGTTGGGATCACGATTATCATTTTATACAGATTACTAGTTGGGACACTAGTTAGGTGGTGTAGAGATAAATATAGAAATTAGATTAACAGAGTAGTAGCGAAGCATAGAAAAAGTAGAAGCGCATTCAGTTCACCTTGCACTTATCTTGTCTTTAGTTACCTTGTTTATATGGTATTGTCCTATTTTCGGTTTATTCATGACATGATCCTTTATCTTGTTTGCATGTTGAAAGATCACTGGACTTACCAGACTTATGTCTGACCTAGTTTGTTTTTCACCTCTTTTCTTCCGTCCCCCCCCCTCGCCCAGCTAGTCAGGGAGGGAATAGCTCAGCCTAACTTGGACCTCTTCTCTTTCCAAGCTTGAAGATTAGTTGGTGTATCGCTTTGGACTCTCTCTCTCTTCCACTGCTATTGCTGGTTCATGCTTTATCGGGGAATATCATTGTTTTTATGCTTCTTTTATTCTTGGAAGTTTTTAAATCAAGACAGAAGTTCTATGTATTACATCTAAGTATGATTGAGGAAATTGTTGTAAAAGCTTGACTGAATTAAGTTGTTTATAAAATGACTTTATTTTCCGCTGCTTTATTTGTCTGTCTTGTAATTTATCTACATCTTTTACCTATAATGCTCCACCAAAGTTAAAGCATTCCCTCTTTGAGTGACTTTAACGGAGCTGGGCTGTTCCAATTGGTCAACCCGAATGGCATGACCAACCACTCACAGAAACCAGACGGCGTCCGAAAGGCTGTTTTAGCTATACTCTCAGCTTCCACCCTAAGTTGATGAAAAACCTGTCGCGAGATCCAACTGGGAGAACACTCTCGCATCACTCAACTAATCAAACAAATCATCTATTCGCGGTACAGGATATTTATTCTTCCTCGTCACCTTATTCAACTCGCGGTAGTCCACACACAATCGAAGGAAACCATCTGCCTTTGTAGAAAACACAACGAGTGCTCCCCACTCAGAAACACTTCTTCTAATAAATCCCTTCTTCAAAAGATCGTTTACTTGCACCCCGAGCTCTCGCTACTCCCTTGGTGCCATATGACGAAGTGGCATCACTATAGGTCTGGCATCTTTCACTAAATCAATCCGAAACTCAATCTCTCAGTGTGGTGGAAGTCCGGTCACTTCCTCGAAGACGTCCGGATACTGGCCAGCCACGGGCACATCTGACAACTCATCATGCGGGATGTCGAGGGAATTTAGAAAACTAGTCATTACCCCATCACTAGGTAGACCACCAAACACTACCCTTCGCCCATCATCCGCTCTAACTGTCACCAAAAAGCCCTCACAGTCTACCACCACCCCGTACCTTTGGAGCCAATCGACTCCCAAAATAATGTCAAACCCAGTAAAGCCTAAAACAAAGCAATCACAAAAAAACATGCATCTATGACTCGATAAGACCACATTACGACAAACCATGCTAAGGCTAGTTGAACCACCAATCGGGTTCGTCACCGCTAAAGGTCTATCGACTATCTTGGGTTCCAATCCCAGCCTATCTACCGGGTCATTAGATATGAAGGAACGGGAAGCTCCGGTATCAAACAATACTCAAACATGAACATCATAAACAAAAAGCATACCTTGAATGACGACATTCTTTCCTTTCTCCGCCGCAGTTAGGGCATTCGATGAAGAAGGAACAACATTAAGAGCATCTGCTTTCACAATCTGCTTTTCTTTAGGGGGTTGCGGACACTTATCCTTGTGATGTCCCACTTGGCCACAGTTGAAGCACTTCCTGTCCGCTGGCTTTGCTCGACATTCTTTAGCATAATGGCCCTTCTTGCCATAGCTAAAGCACTCAACATCTTTCTTGATCTTTTTCTGACCATCCTTAGCTTGGTTCTAACTCTGCTTCCTTTTATTCTGAGAATTATTCTTGCCTCCACCGCTTGCTTGTGGCTTTGGCCCCTTTGCAGATGCGATAACGACTTTAGTCTTGGGTTTAGGATAAAGGCTCTCTGAGCTCAATGCTTTCCCAACAATCGATTCAAAAGTCTCATCAATATGGTTTATAAGCCCTTCCCCCAAGTACTGATCTAAACCAGTTATGAACTTCTCGTTCTTCTTCTTGGGAGTGTCAATAAGAGATAATCCATACTTCGATAAAGTATCTAACTCAGCAATATACTCCGAGGCTGCCCTACCATTCTGCTTAAGCTCCAGAAATTTCCTAAACAATTCTGACTTCTAGGCAGTTGGAATGAACTTATTGCTGAAGCGGGTCTTAAACTGATCCCAAGTAACTTGATCCTCAGGGGTAGCTACCTTTATGGCATTCCACCAATTCATTGCTCGTCCTTGCAGCTGGCGGGATGCTAGCTTTCTCTTCGTCGCATCCTCGATACCTAAGTCTTCGAAGATGCGCTCACAACTATCAAGCCAATCCTGAATTTTTGTAGCCGATACCGTTCCATGGAACGGCTTCCCACCAATACTAGTGTAATCCTTGTAAAGCTTGGCGAAATCGGCTCTAGGCGCCTGCACCGCTGCACCACCACCATTTGCAGCATTGGGAACTGCTCCTTGCATATTTCTAAACATCTCTCTCATGAAGTCAGTAACATCGCCTCATATTAGGAGCATTCCCATTATTAGCTCCTCTACCAGTACCCCTTGTATATCGGATCATCATTCAATCTGTAAGGAGAAAATGATTAATCATCTCTTCAGTGGTGCCAGTGCAATGCGACTTCATCTTTAAATATACTAATAGTATATATACATAGCTTTTGAAAACCAAAATATCACAAATACGCGCTCTCATATACGTACTATCTCACTCTAGTATCTTCCCTAGGTTAACTACAAAACCTAGAGCTCTGATACCAAATGTAACAACCCGCCCCGCACCTGCCGACATTTCCAATGAAAGTGCGCTGTGCCGCTGTCCAACCAGCATGGGACGGTCGCCGAAGAAAGGAAAAGGAGGGAATTTGAACTAACAAGGAACCTGTAGTATATCTCACAGCGCAAGGAATAAAATATAATAATAGCATAACTTGACATAAAACAGGCGAGACAGTGTATAAGCTGAAAACTTCAACCATCATAGCAGTGAAAAATCCAAAATTACAGCTTATGTTCCACATTATCTTTATTACATCATATGGCCTGCTTCAAGCGCCTTAGTTTCATATGGCCTGCTTCAAGCGCCTTAGTTTCATATGTTATTAGACCCTAAGTCATACGGCCTGCTTCAAGCGCCTTAGTTTCATATGTTATTAGACCCTAAGTCTAACCATTTATTTCGCGCTTATGCCACCTCAACAACTATCTCATTTAACTTGGTTATTCACATTTGTTCCCTTTTTCGTATTTACCAAGTTACCCTTGCTTATTAATTCAATTTATAATTAACCCACTTAAGTCCATTAATAAATCCACGACATGTTATTTTCCAATTTCATAAATTATTCCCTTTTAGGGTTACAACAACATGTTATACTTAATTCATAGTTAAGTATGCCTTATCCCACATATATACTGATTAGGAGAATAACCCCCAACACACCAGCCCCGAAGACCGAAATCAACATCAGACTGGCACCTAGAGAATTACTCAACCCAACCAACATATATGATTCTAATTTACTTCTTTTCCATTCATATAACTTATATCATTTTTAACTTTACATTTCTCCTGCCCACACCACTTAATTTAAGTATATCTTTACATATAAGTTATCTCATCTTCCTTATCGTTTCCTATAACTTATCCTATCCCATAAGTTATAATTTCCACCTATTATCCTTTCTTGCCTTATTCAAGTTTATTCATAATAGGTTATTTATCATTCCCCATTTCTTGTAATTAATTTTAGATTTGACTTAACCCTTCCATTTACTTAACCCGTTACTTAAACCTTTCCCAATTCAATTAATTTAAGATACCGTTACGGGTCACATTTGGTTAAGCATATCTAAATTTTTGTTTCACATGTCACCCGTGTCCCACTTAACCCCCTTTATTATAGTTTCCATGTCTTACTACGGTTAAATCTACCTTAGTCATGTTTTACATCACATGCCTTATAACAGTTAAGTCCACATTAGTCATATTTTACATGTCATTTATATCACCCACTTAACCCTCTAACCATACCCATGTCACCCACATGTCTTATTACGGTTAGTATTTCTTAATTTATTTATTATGCTGTAACGATGTATGACCTCTCACGTTAGACGTCTGTTCGTGGCTGTTGGATTTGCCGGGCGGTTCCGGGCAGACTTATGCCACAACGCGCCTAACCTCATGTCATAAACCGTTACGCCTCTAGTTCTTGCCGTTAACCTCTCACATTAGACGTCCGCTTGTGGTTGTCGGATTTGCCGGGTGGTTCCGGACAGTCTTACACCACAAATGCGCCTAGCCTCGTGTCATAGGCGTTCACTAACAATTCGTCTTTCACCCAAACCCCAAATTCATGTCATGTGTTCCAAATTCAACTTAATTACATTTCATTTATTTTTTTATGCCTATTTCCATTTTGTCATTAACTACACCAGTTACATAATTGTTAGCCAAATTTCAGATTACCCAAATTATCCAATTATAGCCAAATTCACCAATTCCATGTTATTCATACCAAACATGCCAAATTCCAATATCCAATTAAACCTAATTTCATATAATCAATATTTTCCCAATATATATACCAATATTCCCACGTTCATACATATAATCTAATTCACCCTCTAGGCTTATTTTTGAAGTCACAAATAAATTTCGCCAATCCATGTTATCCACTTACATGTTGTTAATATTAAATTGTACCAATTCCATATCCAATTACAATTATATCAAACTTAAATAAATTCGACATTACAGTATAATTATGTCCATAATTCTATACAAAACCTTCCAATCCCCAAATTATGCCCAAACCAACCCTTTTTCCCTTTTTAATTTCCCGTTCCTATTAAAACGCATAAATTCAAGATAGACGTAGGCTCGAGATAGCCTAGCTATAAAAATAAAAAGGGGAAAGAATAAAAAGGAGAGAGAGCTCAAACGTAGGCATAAATAAAATACCTGATCTTATTAAATTATCATCATATTCATTTTGGGGAATGGTAAAGGATAGAACCAATATTATACAACAACTATAGTTCAGATCCGCTCATATTGACTAGATTGGAGAAATAAACGATTTGTTGTTGATGTAGAACGCTGATTTAGTCTTTTTTTATTATTGGTGAAGAGCTTGAATTGTTGATGAAGAATTTCTAATTTGATTTAGGTTTTAGAGGCAGCGGCTAAGAGAATTGAGAATTCAGCAGCACGGAGGCATCTTGAGGAATTGTTATGAATTAGGATTAGGTCTTGCTATGTATTTATAGGTGTAGAGAGTGTTTCAGAGCCCTTAGATTGACCTAGAAACCATCAGATTCGTACAACACATTAAAACACGTCACATGAACGAAACTACCCAGATCTGGGGTGGTAGGTCAACCTCCCTAGGGGTAGGTCGACCCCCTGGTCGACCTGACCCCAAGGTCGACCCCTAGGTCGACCTGCCTAGTTGATGGCGGGAAATTTCCTGCCCAGCTGCCTAGGTCGAATTTCGAATTGTTTTGAATTTTAGTTGAATCTTCTAAAGGCCATAAATCATTCATACGGAGTCTGATTTACGCAAATTCTGACTCTATTCCAAGCAGAATTCCGAGACGAACGTAATGGTGATGTCCATTTTACTTAACTCCTGAAATTTAATTTAAGTATCTTTATTTTATTATCTTTTCCGTTACACACACTATTATTGAATTACTTTTTTTCCTTCTCTTCCATGTATTAGTTAATTCTCATTGTACATCACCATTATTTATTTATCTATGCATATATATATATATACAGTTTTAATTATATTAAAAATGTGGGGTGTTACATTCTCCCACCCTTAAAGAATTTCGTCCTTGAAATTCGATAAGAGTAAAATAGATAATCCCTCGCAATATTCATCCATCAAGTGTGCATCCAATTGTTGCAAACATTGTGCACATGTGAAAAGTGAAATACATCATAGTAAAGCATCTACGCCTAATTGGTACCACCTATATGTATGCAAACTTTTAAAATCTGATTTTAAAAACATGATGCTCACATCCTAAATATTCTTGTAGTTCTATATGAATGCAATATTTTTGAAGTCAAAACATTTTTCATCCAAATTTTCCCACACTCTTATAAAATAAGAGCATAGTTCATCCAATTGTTGCATCCAAAATCCTACAAATCATTATTAAGTTTCCAAAATTTAGAAAAATCTAATTTCTAAATTCGATTTCTTATGTTATAAAAAGGTATAAAACGGAAAAATTCACATCTTCCGTTTTTCTTTCATGTAATTTTTCTAATTGTACTTGGATTTTGTGTAACTACTCTATAAAAATTTCCTATATTCCTATCCAAGAACAACCCACATAAGAAAATTTCTTTTCTTTTTCAACTTATCTTGGAGAAATTTCATTTTTATTCTACTTTTCTTAAGATTTTCATTTTCTTTTCCCGTCAGTTTGTTGCTTTATTGGATTTGTTGTTTTCTTCTTAATTAGGCTATTCTCTTTCTTAGATTATTTGACTTACTCCAATTACTTAAATTTATTTTCAAAATAAGCTTTTCTGTTTTTTTAACTCAAACAACATCCTATACAGCTACTACCAAGGGTCAAGAGTTATAAGACTAATTCTCTAAAGAAAAGTCCAACCACCAAGTCTCAACACTTACTTGCGTTTCCACTACCTATTAGTCACTACTAGTCCTTGTTGTGCATTACTACCCTATACCTTATCTCTTTTTCCCAAGAAACGAACCTTGGTTTCTCAATGTTTATGCAATTTACAGGAATTTTCTATTAGTTTAATATTAGCTAATCTTTGACCGGAAATTGGTAACAGAATAAATCCCTAAGCATCAAGCCCGAAGACCGAAATCAATATCAGATTGATACTCAGAGAACCACTCAAATCTACCAATCTCCAGTTAGGTTCTACTTCTTTAATTCATAGCCTTAATTTTATCTCATTCTTTCTAGGCCCTAATCATTACCTACCCTATTCTTTTAAAAGTATGGTTTGGCCTCTTTCTTTGCATTGCATATTTCTTCTAAAAACTAAAAGTGGTAAAACTTTTATCTTTTTCTCAAAAATTTGCCTTTGCTAAACCATAAAAACATGTTACTAAATAAAAATGCAAAACATTTTTTTTCAAATCACAAAACTGGAGTAGACAAGGACAATTAATGGGTTACATTGTTTATACCTACGATGTTAATCTAACTACTTGCTAAAAGGTGCAAACATATTCTTAACTCCTACAACTTATTTTGTCTACCCAAAAAATTCTTTTCTAAAACAATAAATAAAATTTTATTGTCAACCGAATAGAGATTGTAAAACTTTCTTTTACAAAATGCAACATTTTATATGCTTTACTTTTTTAATCCTTTCATATATTATAGTATGAAAACTAACGAGCTATACATGCTCTATAACGTACACCTTTTCATGAGAGAATTCTATTAAAACAAGAAATCATTACTTTACAAAATATACCCCACTTACATTAAAACCCAATATGTGGTTTTTCAAATATGATTCCATCGTATCTCTTTCAAACACCAAAATACTTTTAAAATTAAAACTTGAAAACACCACAAATTCTCTTTTGCCAAAACTTTTATAATTTCAAGTTCTTAAAAGTTAATCATTGGGTTAAACTCAAAGTAGGTCTCCAACATAACTAAACATTTTCCCTAAGCCAATTCTCTCAACTATATACATTCGTAATCCATTTTCCACTTTTTAACCTTTTTCCAATTTATAAGGTTTCACGTCTAAACCCACTATTCTGAAATACTAACATTTCAGTTTCCATTATATGGGAAACATCTTTCTCTAGTACCAAACATATTGTACACTTTCCAACCAAACCACCTAAGGGTCTCAAAATTTCGATGCCAATATCTTTAGTGTACAAAAGAGATATCCCAACTCTTTCCATATTTTACTCTTTCTACTTAGTGGGCTCCTTTATGGATCTACGTTTATATAATATATTTATATTTTAGAAAATACAAATACGCTCACTCATTATCTATATAGGAATCGTGAATCTATACTCTGATACCAATCGCAACAGCCCAGATTCCGACAGACCAATTTTTTTCAAAAATCCAATCCACCGAAACCCGAGTTGGTTGCTTTGGTATCCTGCAGAAAAAGACAGAGAAAAGAGATATGTCAGAGTTTGGAAAACGCCTCATAGCGGAACGAGTAAAATATAATATATTTAAAACATAGCTTTACCTTAGTCACAATACTGCTAAATCAGTATTCCCAAAGCTATAAGACTTTGTCTAACCTGCGAATATTACGAGGAGGGGGTCAAAACATAAGTTCTGTGTGAATGAATTTAAACTACACTTCTTGAATAATCCTATATACAGCGTTTAATTACATTTTCTTATTTATTTTGTTATACGTGTTATTAGCACTCAAAGTTTACACACACGTCGCACCCATCTACTCCCTAGTAGATTAACCTAATATAATGTATATGTAGCTACCCCCAAACTGAGGTACAACCCATGGTTCCCCACTCGAACAGTCTCCACCGTATCATCGCAGTGATATACGCAATCCCCCATCCTATGCCATAGTAACATACATTCCTCTTATGCATAATACAAGACTACACCCGCATAGGATTACTATAATTATATTATGTAAACATAACGACTGCCATTACCGAATAATGCCCTCTAGTCTACGATACACCATCCAGAGCAGACATGGTTGTACCTAGACTTTCCCACGTACGTATCATCAAGTGAATTTGATGCCTAACTCACATACCCATCGTGTGTGCGTGCCCGAGTTCCGTGGCAAGGCTACACAAGAAACACAGAATCGGTCGCGAGCTTTCCTCATATCTGTGTAAGGCCCGCATCTAAGAGCCTCTAGCGCAAATTTCCCTAGGGTCTGTTTTTCATGGTGGCTATGGCCCCACCTCAGCCCCTCCCTTAACTAGTAAAGACTATGAGAGCTAAGCGACAAACCCCTAAGAAAACAATGTAAACATCCATGCGGCGTCTCCCCTGAACCACCGTCCCACGATAGTGAATGGTTAATGGTATATTGGGTCTAGCTCTAGAATTCCCGCATCCTATTGGCTGTGGTGACAGGCACTCGACAACCTACTATCCTTGTTGGTCCAGACCCTCCACCTCCGTTGAGGCAGCCGCCGAATCACCTTTTCCGTCACCTCGTATAGCATTTTGACTGTCAAGTTATTCTTACAGTCAAGGCCTACCCACCTAGTAGTTACGCGCAGACCCAACTTCTGCGGGCACTGCCCGAAACATCTACCACCACAAAGAGGACTACTAGGAGCACCTTTAACGTCTCAAGAAGCCACGCGCTTCCCCTCCTAGTCCGTGGGAGCCGCCAAAATAATGAACGTCCCTCTTCTCGTGCATTATGACTCCGTGATGATCTGCCTCATTGGGTTATTCATCCTACATCATATGGACTGCTTCAAGCGCCTTAGTTTTATATGTCATTATATCCTAGGTCTAACCATTTATTTATTGCTTGTGCCTCCTCGTCAACTTTCTCATTTAACTTGGTTATTCACATTAGCTCCCTTTTTCGTATTTACCAAGTTACCGTTGCTTATTTAATTTATACTTAACACACTTAAGTCCATTAATAAATCCACAGCATGTTATTTTCCAATTTCATAAATTATTCCCTTTTAGGGTTACAACATGTTATACTTAATTCATAGTTAAGTATGCCTTATCCCACATATATACTGATTAGGAGCATAACCCCCTAAACACCAGCCCCGAAGACCGAAATCAACATCAGACTGGCACCCAGAGAATTACTCAACCCAACCAACATATATGATTCTAATTTACTTCTTTTCCATTCATATAACTTATATCATTCTTAACTTCACATTTCTCCTTCCCAAACAACTTAATTTAAGTATATCTTTACATATAAGTTATCTCATCTTCCTTATCATTTCCTATAACTTATCTTATCCTATAAGTTATAATTTCCACCTATTATCCTTTCTTGTCTTATTTAAGTTTATTCATAATAGGTTACTTATCATTCCCCATTTCTTGTAATTAATTTTAGATTTGAATTAACCCTTCCATTTACTTAACCCGTTACTTAAACTTTGCCCAATTCAATTAATTTAAGATATCGTTACGGGTCACATTCGGTTAAGCATATCTAAAGTTTTGTTTCACATGTCACCCATGTCCCACTTACCCCTTTTATTATAGTTTCCATGTCTTACACATGTTTTACTACGATTAAGTCTACCTTAGTCATGTTTTACATCACATGCCTTACAACGGTTAAGTCCACATTAGTCATGCTTTACATGTCATTTATATCACCCACTTAACCCTCTAACCATACCCATGTCACCCACGTGTCTTATTACGGTTAGCATTTCTTAATTTATTTATTATGCTGTAACGATGTATGACCTCTCACATTAGATGTCTGTTCATGGCTGCTGGATTTGCCGGGCGGTTCCGGGCATACTTATACCACAATGCGCCTAACCTCGTGTCATAAACCGTTACGCCTCTAGTTCTTGCCGTTAACCTCTCACATTAGGCATCCTCTTGTGGTTGCTGGATTTGTCGGGCGGTTCCGGGCAGTCTTACACCACAAACGCGCCTAACCTCGGGTTATATGCATTCATTAACAGTTCGACTTTCACCCAAACCTCAAATTCATGTCATGTGTTCCAAATTCAACTTAATTACAGTTCATTTATTTTTTTATGCCTATTTCCAATTTGTCATTAACTACACCAATTACATAATAGTTAGCCAAATTTCATATTACCCAAATTATCCAATTGTAGCCAAATTCACCAATTCCATGTAATTCATACCAAACATGCCAATATCCAATATCCAATTATACCCAATTTCATCTAATCAATATTTTCCCAATATATATACCCCAACATTCCCATGTTCATACATATAATACAATTCACTCTCCAGGCTAATTTTTCAAGTCACAAATAAATTTCACCAATCCATGTTATCCAATTACAAGTTGTTAATAGTAAATTATACCGATTCTATATCCAATTACAATTATGTCAAACTTCCATAAATTCAACATTACAGTATAATTATGTCCATAATTCTATACAAAAACTTCCAATCCCCATATTATGCCTAAACCAACCCTTTTTCCCTTTTTCAATTTCCCGTTCCCATTAAAACGCATAAATCCATGATAGACTTATGCTCGAGATATCCTAGTATGAAAATAAAATGGGGAAAGAATAAAAAGGAGAGAGCTTGTAGTGACCCGCATTTTTAGCTGTTGAACAATTAATTTATTTAATTATTAATTATCGATTTATCGATATCGAGAACGTGAATTAAATAATATTGAATATTTAATTAATAATTATAATATAATAAAATATATTATAATGTCGAAATAATCAAAATATTGGAAATACAAATATTCTGTGAACGGGGTCATCCCTAATATGTAATTCAACTTAGAGTTGAATTATATTGACGAATATATTCAATCGACGACAGTTTGAACGTATTATTATATTATAATTAAAATCGAGCTTGAAATGGCGCTGCAGTTCGCGATTTGGTGATTTGAACTTCAACTGAATACATAGAGTTCGTTTTAAGCCGGATTTCTGTGAAACAAGAAACGCGTGGAGCTGGTGGAGTATATCTTTCTAGTGGAAGAGAAAAATCGGGATTTCGTCGTGTAGATTTTGATTTATGTCCAAATCAAATTTCAGAAAAGTCGCTATGGAATTCCTTTATAATTCGTAACGCTTTATATACGTTATAAAAGGATTTTTCAATGTAAAGTGAATATCGATTCAATCTGGACTTGGAATAGAGAGTATATAATTTTCCTGGAGCTGTATGGTATTCCACTGTGAATATATATGATAATATAAATTTATTTATATTTAATTTTCTTTATTTAAATATATTTATATATTTAAATGGATTATTCAAGGGTCTAAAAATAACCAGTTTTGCAAACGAAGTCGGAATTCAACGAAACCAGTTTTGTTGGATCTGCAATGTCAAATAGTTGTTAGATTTCCAGTTCCGTGATTTTTAGAGTAACTGTGTGGCCGTACTGATTTTTAGAGTGAGAAACAGTCGGTATTTTGACAGTTAAAAATACGTTGTGTGAGCAAACGGAGTCGGAATTCAACGAAACCAGTTTTGTTGGATCCGTAATGTTGAATTATTATCAGATGTCAAGTTGCGTGATTTTTAGAGTTAGTATGTGACTATACGGATTTTTAGAGTGGAAAATAGTCGATAAATTGACCTTTAAAAATACACTGTGTGAGCATACGGAGTCGGAATTTGACGAAACCAGTTTTGTTGGGACTGTAATGTCAAACTCTAGTGGTATGTCTAGTTTCATGATTTTTGGGTATTATATGTGGTTGCACGGATTTTTTTTAACAGAAATGAAATTAGCGCTTGAATTAAAATTGAATGTTTAAAATATTAAAATACCCTATATATACACCACCCTATTCTCTAAACCCTAAAGTCAATTCCATTTTGGTCAACAATACATTTCTGCCGTTGTTTTATTTTACACAGCAAAAATTGCGAAGAAAGAAAAACCAAAATAATCCACATAAATTCTTATAAATGGAAAAGTAGGTTCCTTTGGGTTTGTGAGGCCTTGCTCTTCAATTGGGTGGTATTTTCACTGGGTGCGATGCGAATTTGGGAGGTCGAGATCGACGCAGCGTTGGTTCCAGGAACTAGGGCTAAATGATTTGGGAATTGTGAGTATCGAATGGAAGAATGGAGGTTGCCGCTATGCTCACGAGATGGAATAACACTTCGCTGCTCATTTTTGGGGGATCCGATGGCCTCTCTGGTCGACCGAAGTGCTGGACGTATAGGCGACGCAATCCAGGAGTTGAGGTCGAGTTGTACCGTAGTGATATGAGGTGAAGGTGATTTGGATGGAGATTAAAATGGTGGCGTCGGTTTGATGTTTAGTGGAGTAGAGAAGGAGATGGGGTGGCTCGAAGGATCGGTATTGGCCATGATTTCTGGCGTGTTGAAATACTGGAGGACTTCGGGTTTTTGCTTTTGGGAAGATGAGTTTGAGGGTAGTTGGGCCTGGGCATTTCAAGTGATGGGCCGAAGTAAAAGGGGGTGAGGCCCATTTAATATAAGTTTAGTTTTAAATTTAATGTTCGTAACTTGAAAAATGAATTTCTTATCCATACGATATCATAATCACGAACGGTCGGATCCGTTGGGATCGTATGGACGGGAGCAACACAATGAGACTGACTGGAAGTCCATCGGAGCTCGTTACAATTTATGGCGAAATAAATTGTCCGTCGCAGTCAAATAAACGCAAACCGTTATTTAACGGCTAACGCGCAAATGTGAGTAAATCTCACCAACTCTGAACAGTTTATATTTTCATGTTGTATTTTTAGAACTATTAGATATTGACTGATTGACTGTGTGTTGACCGTTTGATTTAACTGCTAGTCAGTTAGTTGAATTTCCATATTGATTCTGTTTATCAGAATATATCATATGAAACTGCAAGTGATGTTAATTTTATTGTGTAACATCTGTGGATGCAGGAGAACAGGTTGGAGGAATCCGACCGGATTCCTCAACATTATTTTATTGTTTTTCATATATTGTGTTATATGATGTGATATAATCTGTTGTCGATTATATGTGTTTGGACGATAGTGATCATCGTGATTTGATATGTAGAATATCATAACATACCGGAATGTTGATAAGGAGATTTTCAAAGTGATATTGAAAACAGAATATTTATAAACTGGAATATTTATAAATAAGCGATATTTATAAAGTGGAATATTTATAAATAAGAAATATTTATAAATCGAAATATTTATAAATAGGAGATATTCAAAAAGGAAATAATTTCAAATCATTTTCTTTTTGAATGGAATGGCCTGTGTGGCGGGTTTGGGGATTTTCCCGATACTCCCGATACAAAGGAGGTTATGGCGAATTTTCCAGGAAAGTTAAGGAGTTAGAATATTTTTAAGAATAAAGTTGAAAAGGTAAAATGTTTGCAAACCATTTGCAAATAGAAATATAAAGGAATATATTTGTGAAATCGAATATAAAGGAATATATTTGTGAAATCGAATATAAAGAAATATATTTGTGAAATCGAATATAAAGGAAAATATTTGTGAAATCAAATAGAAAAGTAAAAAGAAAATATTTATTTGTTAAATAAATAGAATTGAAAAGGGAATAGTTATTCGTTAAGTAAACAAACAGAAAAGGAATTAATCAAATGAGTTGATTCAAAAGAGTTAATCGAAATGAGCTAATCGAATATTAGTTATTCGATTAGAGTTAATCGAATAAAGTAAATGAGTCAGGGATAATCAGTTAGAGTTAACCAGTTAGAGTTAACCAGTTCAGTAGAGTTAACCAGTTCAGTAGAGTTAACCAGTTCAGTAGAGTTAACCAGTTAGAGTTAACCAGTAGAGTAAGAGTTAACCAGTCAGAGTTAACCAGTCAGAGTTAAACAGTTAGGGTTAATCAGTCAGAGTTGATCAGTTAGAGTTAACCAGTCAGAGTTAACCAGTCAGAGTTAAACAGTTAGGGTTAATCAGTCAGAGTTGATCAGTTAGAGTTAACCAGTGTGGGTTAACCAGTTAGAGTTAAACAAATAGAGTTAAACTGTTAGGGTTGATCAGTTAGTGTTGATCAGTTAGAGTTAAAACAGACATAGTCATTTAGTATGAGTCGCCATTTAGCACGACTGCTAGCGTAATTCGCAGGGCTGCAGATAACCTACGACGGTCGGATGTTTCCTGAGGGAATCAGGCGTAACCATTGTGATCGATGCGATCTAGAGTCAAGCGAATGGAGTTAAATCGAATATATTATTCGATAGGAGTTAATCAAGTCGAGTTAATTAAGTTATGTTAGTCAAGAGGAGTTAATCAAACTGAGTTAATCCAAATAAGTTAATCCAAAGGAGTTAGTCGAATATTAGTTATTCGAACGGAGTTAAATAGAGTTAATTGAATATTGGTTATTCGAATAGAGTTAGAGGAGTTAGTCGAATATAGTTTATTCGAATAAAGTTAAATGAGTTATCGATTTATAGTTTGAATCAAAAGGAGTATCGATTATAGTTCAATTCGAAAGGAGTTATCGATTTTAGTTTAATCGAAAGGAGATTGTCGAATATAGCGTATTCGAAAGAAAGAGATCGAATATAGTTTATTCGAAAGAGAGAGATTTCGAATATAAGTTATTCGAAGAGAGATGATCGAATATAGGTTATTCGAAGAAGAGCTAATCAAATAGAGATTACTCGAAAGAGAGTTATACGTTGAATTCAATTATATCGAATTCGGGAAAGTAATATTTACTTTCCGGTTTTTAAATCAAGAGTATACACTAATAAATTAGGGTTATGTTTAATTATTCGAATTAAAGAATAAAGGGAATAATTGAAGTTAGATATTACGAAAGTAGGGATTTTAACGTTATCGTTATAATCAATGTTTTCAATAAAGAAGTGGATTCGTAAATTGAATCTGAGAGTTACGTAAAGGAGTTGTTAAAGGTTTAAAAGATAAACTGTTACTATTTCGAAGTTATAACGTTGTTCTGTTAAGGTCTGAGAGGTAATTATACCCCAACTTGATTGACTTCCTTCTTAACTAAGGAATGGTAAGGTTTGATAGTGAATGATGGTTAAGTGAATTTAATAAATGGTTTGAGTTGGCATAGCGATATTTTATTTAAACATCTGTTAAATACAATGAAGGAACTTTGGAAATGTTTTCCAAATAAGAAATCAGAAATGTTATCCAATATAGGAAACAGGAAATGGAAATGTTTTTCCATTGTTAATAAAGTATATTTTCTAAAATTAGAAAATAAGAATTTAGAATATATGGAAACAGGAGATAAGTAAGAAATGAACTAAAGAGATAAATGTTGAATGATGATTGATTGATATAATTTCCATCTGGAAATAATATCGTTGTTTGCACACGAGTTTTTCTTTGATAGTTAAATCACAGACTATCAATGTTTTGACCATTTTACGTTGTTAATATGGAGAGACCGGTTGGATTATTATCCGAAGAACCACTCCGTATTGGCATAAGCGTTGCGAATCAAGTATGCTGAATATATTGAAGACGGAGTAAAGTGCAAGGGCTATTGTATAAGTCTTAGATAACAGTACCTAAGATGGATTTACTGAATAGTACCTTCGGTTTGTCCAGTCCCAGGACAACTTGTATGGACGAATGTCTGACAGAGTATTCCTAACAAATCATATACGTTGATCTCTTCAACGTATTACGTTTGGTGGCGGAGGAATTCGTTTCTCTTAGCTTCATACCCGTGATACTGTTAGGGAAATCGATAATGATTTGGCGGGTATGACGATGTGGTATTCCAAGTAAATGAAGATATGATGTGAAAATATAAGCGTAGCTTCTAGCCTCACATCCGGTAAATGACAGAAATCGGGCAGGCAGCATGGCTAAGTCGGTCGCACCGAAGTAGGGTGTATAATCACCTATCTAGAGAATATTCATTTGCTTCTTTAATCTATCAATGATGTCCCATATATATATATATGGGAACGGTTGCTGATCCCAACCGTTGGTGATATACATTCGATACACTCAAGCGAAATGAGTGGTCGGTCATGTGTGGCTGAGTTGCAAGATGTTCTTGTTGAACTCCAGTGTATCGTTCCTAGAGTACACTGATCGGAAGGTGGTTCCATACCTTGTCATAGTTGAAAATCCATTACCCAGTACGTGCTTGCGGTTTTGATTGTATACTATATATGTAGTAACGTGAGATGCAAGCGTTTCTGCTAGATTGATATCTATTTGTATTTAGACATTATTATAATATCAGAATGATATTGCTTTTTCAAAGATGTTTGGATTCTCATAAGGGAAAAACCCGTTCCGTATTCACGGCGTGGTCTTATGAGATGTCGTATACCTGTTTTAAATGATTTGAGTTTACTCACACCAGTCACATGACTGACCCGGAGTTTATTTTGTTTTCCCTAAACTCTTGGGTGCCCAAATTTGTACGGGCAGTCAAGTAGTCAGGATTTACAGGTATACTTGAAGAGCTTGGAGCCAGAGGCTTCGGCAGTCGATAGCTATTATTTATTCCGCTGTGATGTTATGTGTTGTACTCTGAAATGGTATGTATATACAGTTATAACTTTGTATTTCAAAAGTTATGTTATATTTTATTTGTTCCGCTGTGAGATTCGTGTTACTCTGATGATGTTGTATGTTCTTCTTCCTCTTCTATTCTAAGTTTCTATCTTATCTATTCTCACCCTCTGTCTTCTTTCTATTAGTTTCTTGAATTTCCAGTGCGATTTGGGTTGGACTGGTGTTATTTAGTCAGCTCAAATTCCCCCGGATTTTCGGGTCACTACAGTTGGTATCAGAGCATTAGTTAAGTAATTACCTTGGCTCTGTGGCGTGATTCAGTAGAGATGGGATTAGTTATATCTTAGACTGAATTTGAGTGTATATATACGAGTGAACGTATTTGTTATTCAATATAAAATGATTTATATTGTGGAGATTCATTGGTTAAGTTGTTTGTGAATTCTGGTCGATCAGTTTGATCCACTGTATCGATAGGGGTTACTAAACACTCGAATACGATGAACCATCATGGTATGCTTTGAAAGAGGGTAAATGAAATAATTTTACCCAAAGTATATATATTGGAATTATAACATATATTGGTTGTGTTGGTTGATATTATAATCGAGTAAGATTATAAAAAGGTAAAATGATTATAAATAACGAATCAGAATTTCATATAAGGAAAATATATGAAATAAGATGAATTAAATCTGAATTTAAATCACAATTGGAATTAAAATAAGGAAATTTTATGTTCCTGGGAGATTTTGAAAACGTTTTTCAAAGTGAAAATGATATAGTATTGAACTTACCTTGGTAGTTGGAAAATAGATTCTGATGATGAATCGCGACATCATCAGTGTTCATTTTCGAGTTCTAAGGGACGGATTACTACCAAAGATTTTGTTTTTTGAATTGTTTTGAGAAAAACAAATTGATTAGAAATTCAAATGTTTTGAATTGGTATTATGATTTCAAATTGATTTGAAATGAACCCAGGGATTTAAATTCTGGAATATAAATTTAACTAATAAAGTTAAATAGGTTGAGATGGTAAAAATAAATTGAAATTTAAATTAAACCGAGTTAAATAAAATTGAATTGGATTAGAGTTAATCTAGAATGGAACCAAATTGATAAGTCAATAATTTGGAATTTGATATTGGAGTTCGAATGAAATTCGATCTGGATTTGAGGATATGAACTGATTGGAATTTGATTGAGATAACACTGGTATATGCTGAGTTGATAGCATATGGAAGTGATAGAGTTGATATGCCCGACAAAAAGGTACAAGTTTATATTTTATACGAGTTTGGAATTTATGAGCCGATTTGGCAAGCCGCTTGGCTGTTTGATTTTCTTTTGGGTTGAGGAAGGCCCAGAGAGGCGAGTTGGAGTTTGAGATATTGACCAGTACAAAGGAGGTGCTGGCGAAATTTTTCGAAAAGTTAAGGCGTTAGAAAATTTTTAGAATTTTTGAAAATTTGGTTTGCAGGAATAAATTAATATTTTAGTCAATATTAATTGGTTCAGTTGAAACCGGAGATAAGAGGTAAACAGGTAAATTTTTACCCAGTAGATAGGGTCGTCCCCTAGCTTAGCAATTTCGAGGACGAAATTATTTTAAGTGGGGAAGAATGTAGTGACCCGCATTTTTAGTTGTTGAACAATTAATTTATTTAATTATTAAATATCGATTTATCGATATCGAGAACGTGAATTAAATAATATTGAATATTTAATTAATAATTATAATATAATAAAATATATTATAATGTCGAAATAATCAAAAATATTGGAAATACAAATATTCTGTGAACGGGGTCATCCCTAAGATGTAATTTAACTTAGAGTTGGATTATATTGACGAATATATTCAATCGACGATAGTTTGAACGTATAATTATATTATAATTAAAATCGAGCTTGAAATGGCGCTGTAGTTCGAGATTTGGCGATTTGAACTTCAACTGAATACACAGAGTTCGTTTTAAGCCGGATTTCTGTGAAACAACAAACGCGTGGAGCTGGTGGAGTATATCTTTCTAGTGGAAGAGAAAAATCGGGATTTCGTCGTGTAGATTTTGATTTATGTCCAAATCAAATTTCAGAAAAGTCGCTATGGAATTCCTTTATAATTCGTAACGCTTTATATACGTTATAAAAGGATTTTTTAATGTAAAGTGAATATCGATTCAATCTGGACTTGGAATAGAGAGTATATAATTTTCCTGGAGCTGTATGGTATTCCACTGTGAATATATACGATAATATAAATTTATTTATATTTAATTTTCTTTACTTAAATATATTTATATATTTAAATGGATTATTCAAGGGTCTAAAAATAGCCAGTTTTGCAAACGAAGTCGGAATTCAACGAAACCAGTTTTGTTGGATCGGCAATGTCAAATAGTTGTTAGATTTCCAGTTCCGTGATTTTTAGAGTCACTGTGTGGCCGTACTGATTTTTAGAGTGAGAAACAGTCAGTATTTTGACAGTTAAAAAAACGTTGTGTGAGCAAACGGAGTCGAAATTCAACGAAACCAGTTTTGTTGGATCCGTAATGTTGAATTATTATCAGATGTCAAGTTGTGTGATTTTTAGAGTTAGTATGTGACTGTACGGATTTTTAGAGTGGAAAATAGTCAATAATTTGACCTTTAAAAATACACTGTGTGAGCATACGGAGTCGGAATTTGACGAAACCAGTTTTGTTGGGACCGTAATGTCAAACTCTAGTGGTATGTCTAGTTTCATGATTTTTGGGTATTATATGTGGTTGCACGGATTTTTTTTTAACATAAATGAAATCAGCGCTTGAATTAAAATTGAATGTTTAAAATATTAAAATACCCTATATATACACCACCCTATTCTCTAAACCCTAAAGTCAATTCCATTTTGGTCAACAATACATTTCTGCCATTATTTTATTTTACACAACAAAAATGGCGAAGAAAGAAAAACCAAAATAATCCACATAAATTCTTATAAATGGAAAAGTAGGTTCCTTTGGGTTTGTGAGGCCTTGCTCTTCAATTGGGTGGTATTTTCACTGGGTGCGATGCGAATTTGGGAGGTCGAGATCGACGCAGCGTTGGTTCCAGGAACTAGGGCTAAATGATTTGGGAATTGTGAGTATCGAATGGAAGAATGGAGGTTGCCGCTGTGCTCACGAGATGGAATAACACTTCGCTGCTCATTTTTGGGGGATCCGATGGCCTCTCTGGTCGACCGAAGTGCTGGACGTATAGGCGACGCAATCCAGGAGTTAAGGTCGAGTTGTACGGTAGTGATATGAGGTGAAGGAGATTTGGATGGAGATTAAAATGGTGGCGTCGGTTTGATGTTTAGTGGAGTAGAGAAGGAGATGGGGTGGCTCGAAGGATCAGTATTGGCCATGATTTCTGGCGTGTTGAAATACTGGAGGACTTCGGGTTTTTGCTTTTGGGAAGATGAGTTTGAGGGTAGTTGGGCCTGGGCATTTCAAGTGATGGGCCGAAGTAAAAGGGGGTGAGGCCCGTTTAATATAAGTTTAGTTTTAAATTTAATGTTCGTAACTTGAAAAATGAATTTCTTATCCATACGATATCATAATCACGAACGGTCGAATCCGTTGGGATCGTATGGACGGGAGAAACACAATGAGACTGACTGGAAATCCATCGGAGCTCGTTACAATTTATGGCGAAATAAATTGTCCGTTGCAGTCAAATAAACGCAAACCGTTATTTAACGGCTAACGCGCAAATGTGAGTAAATCTCACCAACTCTGAACAGTTTATATTTTCATGTTCTATTTTTAGAACTGTTAGATATTGACTGATTGACTGTGTGTTGACCGTTTGATTTAACTGCTAGTCAGTTAGTTGAATTTCCATATTGATTCTGTTTATCAGAATATATCATATGAAACTGCAAGTGATGTTAATTTTATTGTGTAACATCTGTGGATGCAGGAGAACAGGTTGGAGGAATCCGACCGGATTCCTCAACAGTTATTTTATTGTTTTTCATATATTGTGTTATATGATGTGATATAATCTGTTGTCGATTATATGTGTTTGGACGATAGTGATCATCGTGATTTGATATGTAGAATATCATAACATACCGGAATGTTGATAAGGAGATTTTCAAAGTGATATTGAAAACATAATATTTATAAACTGGAATATTTATAAATAAGCGATATTTATAAAGTGGAATATTTATAAATAAGAAATATTTATAAATCGAAATATTTATAAATAGGAGATATTCAAAAAGGAAATAATTTCAAATCATTTTCTTTTTGAATGGAATGGCCTGTGTGGCGGGTTTGGGGATTTTCCCGATACTCCCGATACAAAGGAGGTTATGGCGAATTTTCCAGGAAAGTTAAGGAGTTAGAATATTTTTAAGAATAAAGTTGAAAAGGGAAAATGTTTGCAAACCATTTGCAGATAGAAATATAAAGGAATATATTTGTGAAATCGAATATAAAGGAATATATTTGTGAAATCGAATATAAAGAAATATATTTGTGAAATCGAATATAAAGGAGAATATTTGTGAAATCAAATAGAAAAGTAAAAAGAAAATATTTATTTGTTAAATAAATAGAATTGAAAAGGGAATAGTTATTCGTTAAGTAAACAAACAGAAAAGGAATTAATCAAATGAGTTGATTCAAAAGAGTTAATCGAAATGAGCTAATCGAATATTAGTTATTCGATTAGAGTTAATCGAATAAAGTAAATGAGTCAGGGTTAATCAGTTAGAGTTAACCAGTTAGAGTTAACCAGTTAGAGTTAACCAGTTCAGTAGAGTTAACCAGTTCAGTAGAGTTAACCAGTTAGAGTTAACCAGTAGAGTAAGAGTTAAACAGTTAGGGTTAATCGGTCAGAGTTGATCAGTTAGAGTTTACCAGTCAGAGTTAACCAGTCAGAGTTAAACAGTTAGGGTTAATCAGTCAGAGTTGATCAGTTAGAGTCAACCAGTCAGGGTTAACCGGTTAGAGTTAAACAGATAGAGTTAAACTGTTAGGGTTGATCAGTTAGAGTTGATCAGTTAGAGTTAATCGATTAGAGTTAAAACAGACATAGTCATTTAGTATGAGTCGCCATTTAGCACGACTGCTAGCGTAATTCGCAGGGCTGCAGATAGCCTACGACGGTCGGATGTTTCCTGAGGGAATCAGGCGTAACCATTGTGATCGCTGCGATCTAGAGTCAAGCGAATGGAGTTAAATCGAATATATTATTCGATAGGAGTTATTCAAGTCGAGTTAATTAAGTTAAGTTAGTCAAGAGGAGTTAATCAAACTGAGTTAATCCAAATGAGTTAATCCAAAGGAGTTAGTCGAATATTAGTTATTCGAACGGAGTTAAATAGAGTTAATCGAATATTGGTTATTCGAATAGAGTTAGAGGAGTTAGTCGAATATAGTTTATTCGAATAAAGTTAAAGGAGTTATCGATTTATAGTTTGAAACAAAAGGAGTATCGATTATAGTTCAATTCGAAAGGAGTTATCGATTTTAGTTTAATCGAAAGGAGATTGTCGAATATAGCGTATTCGAAAGAAAGAGATCGAATATAGTTTATTCGAAAGAGAGAGATTTCGAATATAAGTTATTCGAAGAGAGATAATCGAATATAGGTTATTCGAAGAAGAGTTAATCAAATAGAGATTACTCGAAAGAGAGTTATACGTTGAATTCAATTATATCGAATTCGGGAAAGTAATATTTACTTTCCGGTTTTTAAATCAAGAGTATACACTAATAAATTAGGGTTATGTTTAATTATTCGAATTAAAGAATAAAGGGAATAATTGAAGTTAGATATTACGAAAGTAGGGATTTTAACGTTATCGTTATAATCAATGTTTTCAATAAAGAAGTGGATTCGTAAATTAAATCCGAGAGTTACGTAAAGGAGTTGTTAAAGGTCTGAGAGGTAATTATACCCCAACTTGATTGACTTCCTTCTTAACTAAGGAATGGTAAGGTTTGATAGTGAATGATGGTTAAGTGAATTTAATAAATGGTTTGAGTTGGCATAGCGATATTTTATTTAAACATCTGTTAAATACAATGAAGGAACTTTGGAAATGTTTTCCAAATAAGAAATCAGAAATGTTATCCAATATAGGAAACAGGAAATGGAAATGTTTTTCCATTGTTAATAAAGTATATTTTCTAAAATTAGAAAATAAGAATTTAGAATATATGGAAACAGGAGATAAGTAAGAAATGAACTAAAGAGATAAATGTTGAATGATGATTGATTGATATAATTTCCATCTAGAAATAATATCGTTGTTTGCACACGAGTTTTTCTTTGATAGTTAAATCACAGACTATCAATGTTTTGACCATTTTACGCTGTTAATATGGAGAGACCGGTTGGATTATTATCCGAAGAACCACTCCGTATTGGCATAAGCGTTGCGAATCAAGTATGCTGAATATATTGAAGACGGAGTAAAGTGCAAGGGCTATTGTATAATTCTTAGATAACAGTGCCTAAGATGGATTTACTGAATAGTACCTTCGGTTTGTCCAGTCCCAGGACAACTTGTATGGACGAATGTCTGACAGAGTATTCCTAACGAATCATATATGTTGATCTCTTCAACGTATTACGTTTGGTGGCGGAGGAATTCGTTTCTCTTAGCTTCATACCCGTGATACTGTTAGGGAAATCGATAATGATTTGGCGGGTATGACGATGTGGTATTCCAAGTAAATGAAGATATGATGTGAAAATATAAGCGTAGCTTCTAGCCTCACATCCGGTAAATGACAGAAATCGGGAAGGCAGCATGGCTAAGTCGGTCGCACCGAAGTAGGGTGTATAATCACCTATCTAGAGAATATTCATTTGCTTCTTTAATCTATCAATGTTGTCCCATATATATATACGGGAACGGTTGCTGATCCCAACCGTTGGTGATATACATTCGATACACTCAAGCGAAATGAGTGGTCGGTCATGTGTGGCTGAGTTGCAAGATGTTCTTGTTGAACTCCAGTGTATCGTTCCTAGAGTACACTGATCGGAAGGTGGTTCCATACCTTGTCATAGTTGAAAATCCATTACCCAATACGTGCTTGCAGTTTTGATTGTATACTATATATGTAGTAACGTGAGATGCAAGTGTTTCTGCTAGATTGATATCTATTTGTATTTAGACATTATTATAATATCAGAATGATATTGCTTTTTCAAAGATGTTTGGATTCTCATAAGGGAAAAACCCGTTCCGTATTCACGGCGTGGTCTTATGAGATATCGTATACCTGTTTTAAATGATTTGAGTTTACTCACACCAGTTACATGACTGACCCGGAGTTTATTTTGTTTTCCCTAAACTCTTGGGTGCCTAAATTTGTACGGGCAGTCAAGTAGTCAGGATTTACAGGTATACTTGAAGAGCTTGGAGCAGGAGGCTTCGGCAGTCGATAGCTATTATTTATTCCGCTGTGATGTTATGTGTTGTACTCTGAAATGGTATGTATATACAGTTATAACTTTGTATTTCAAAAGTTATGTTATATTTTATTCGTTTCGCTGTGAGATTCGTGTTACTCTGATGATGTTGTATGTTCTTCTTCCTCTTCTATTCTAAGTTTCTATCTTATCTATTCTCACCCTCTGTCTTCTTTCTATTAGTTTCTTGAATTTCCAGTGCGATTTGGGTTGGACTGGTGTTATTTAGTCAGCTCAAATTCCCCCGGATTTTCGGGTCACTACAGAGCTCAAACGTAGGCATAAATAAAATAACTGATCTTAAATTATCATCATATTCAGTTTGGGGAGTGGTAAACGATAGAAGCAATATTATACAACAAAAATATAGTTTAAATCCACTCACATTTACTGGATTGGAGAAATAAACGATTTGTTATGGATGTAGAACGCTGATCTAGTCTTATTTTTTGATAATTGGTGAAGAGCTTGAATTGTTGACGAAGAATTTCTAATTTAATTTAGGTATTAGAGGCGGCAGCTAAGAGAATTGAGAGTTCAGCAGCACGGAGGCGTCTTGAGGAATTGTAATGAATTAGGGTTAGGTCTTGCTATGTATTTATAGGTGTAGAGTGTAATAACCCGAAAATCTGAGCCTATTTAAAAAATTTATTTTGGCAATTTTGATGAATTTTGAATTTTTAAAATGATTTATTTTAAATAATAACAACGAGAAATTTATATTGAATAGAATTAGAACGTATATTTTTATTTTGAATCGTCGTTAGAATATAATTATTTAATTTAAATTATAAAAGGAATTGAAAATGGCGCGGTAGTTTGAAATTTCGATTTCGAAGTTCAAATGGATGTACAGGATTCAAAATAAACCGGATTTTAGCGAAACCAAGAATATTAGAATCTATTTGAGAATATCTTTCCAACGAATCCAAAAAATTGAAATTTCATAGCGGAGATAAAAAGTTATGCCCAGATGAAATTTCAGAATAGTCGCCATGGAAAATATGGCCCTTAAAAAGGGAAATTTTGCAAACGACCTCGGTTTTCGATGAAACCACTTCTATTGGATCCATGATGTCAAGTTATTGCTAGGTTTAAAATTTCGTAATTTTCTGAATCAATGTGTGAGAGTGGCAAAGGAAAACGCGTTTGACCAGTTTTAGTTGATTTTAATCGACTGGAAAATGGCAAATTTTCAAACGGTCTTAGAATTCGATGAAATTAATTTTGTTAGGACTGCATCGTCAATACGAAGCTAGAAAACATTTTTCGGGAATTTTTAGAGTCCGTATGTGGCCCCGGTAAATTGAAATGTGCGTTCAAATTCAATATATAGATTTATATTTTGATTTTGATGAAAACTGATCGAAACGATCAAATCAACTTACGATACATATCCCATCGTGTTCGGAATAGGGGTAATTAGCTTAGGCCGACAGTCGTTGCGTGTCATTTAGAGTTCGAATGAAAAGTTAACATTTCAGGGAATTAAAGGAGAAAAAAATATATAATATAATATATATACTTTACACATACACCCCTCCCCCCGTATTCGTTTTCACAAACCAGATAAGCCCCCTCTTTCAGAAAAACGCGGCGCCCCTTCCTCGTCTCAACCTCCGTTCCTCCGCCCCTCCCATCGTCACTCTCCCCTGTCGCACCGCCTTCGCCTCCACCCCCGTCAAACCCTCTGCCACCGTAAAGACCTCTCCCCTCTTCTCACTCCACCGTGGTCCCCCAAAACTCCAGTCCCTTCAAAAAAAAACTGCGCCGCTAGCCAACACTCCGGCCATCACCACCCACGGCCGACCACCCACCACCTTCCCCTGTTGCCTGCGCCGTCTTCAACTCCTCCAACTCCCGACGAGAAGCCCTAGTGGCTCATGAAGGGAGCGAACACTTGGATGAAGAAAAAAAAGGTAATCCCCTTAACACGGTCATTAAGGGTTATTTCTTTTCATTTTTTTTATCGTATAAATTGTTTCAAAAATTGAAAATTAATAAATATGAAAAACGTATAAAATAGGATTTTTGTAAATATGAAAGATATGATTTTTATGATAGGGAAAGACTAGATTTTTACTGATCTAAAGATGAGATCTTTTAATATGTAAAGTAGAGAAATTTATTCACGAAAAGGAAGGATTTTTAAAAATGAAAAGATTGGATCTTTATAAAATAAAGATTTGATTTTTTAGAATTATAAAGATCCGATTTTTATTAATATTATAGCATGAGAAAATTTTGATCTTTATATATTCATATGGCGAAGAAAAATTCGATTTTTATTTATATAATAGCCGAACAAAAATGTGATTTTTACTATTTGAGTAGCGATATAAAAATATAATTTTTATATAGAAAATAGCGCTAATAAAAATATGATTTTTATTTATAAAGATCGAATGTTAAAAATGTGATTTTTAACATATACCGCGTGAAACAGATCTTGTTAGAAGCACGGCGAAGATTTCCTACATATGAAGAGTCGCGGCGTTTGGTTTAGCGAATCTGTGAGAACTCCTCACCTTTAATTTATTTCTAGTTTGAAATATATACTAGGATGCAGACGGTGCTTAGTAGCACCCGACACCCGTCGTCCATAGACCATGGGTAGCTTGTTTGTTTGATTGGTGTGTTGTGAAAATTGATTGTGTGGTGTGGATTGAATAAATATTTTATAGTTAAAAATATAATTTTTAATGTGTATGTGAATAAAATAAATATTTATAAACAAATCGGACGATTTGCTTATATACACTGATGTGACTGATATTGATTGGGACGATAAATTTTACACATCGCCCAACTGCACAAATAAAATCTGTGTTTGTTTATTTGAAACCCCACACGGGTATTGCGATGAGATTTGATATACACTATTCCCGATTGTTTAGTTGTATGTCAATCGATGGGTTGACAGACTGCGTAAGCATTAATTATTTATATTTAATGCTTATGCAGTTGTGTGGTGCACTCTGGATGATGGTTGATGATTTATTATTGCTATTATAAACATGTGTTGTAGAAAATCCATATAATTAACATTATATGGTAATTGATTGGGCCTCATTCCAATTTGGAAAATAAGCAATATTATAATAAAAATTCATGTGTTGAATAGAAATAAATTCATGTGTTGAATAGAAAGAAAATTCATGTGTTGAATAGAAATAAATATTCATGTGCTGAATAAAATAAATATTCATGTGTTGAATAAAATAAATATTCATGTGTTGAATAAAATAAATATTCATGTGTTGAATAGAAGAAAACATTCATGTGTTGAATAAAAGCTGTGTTGATTAGATTGACGCCATTTTGACGTGAATGATATTTATATCGATTTTATTCATTTTTATAATGATTATAGAAAAGGAAGTGATTTCAAAATATATTGTTTTGAAAATATTATCATATATATATATATATATATATATATATATATCGATGATATGGAATATTCAATTTTGATTAGAAATTGAATATGAAGTTGAAATCGTTTTGAAAACGAATTTAAAACGATTTTTAAATACGTTTTAAAAGGAAATCGAAGAAATATATATAATATATATATTATATATATAGAATCGCCTGAATAGAACGCGTCGCGCTGCGGCAGTTCGTGAATTTCTACCATTGACTTCGAATGGACGTTACGGGAGATCCGACAGTCGGATTCTCCTTAGACCGGAACCGTTGGGTTTGTATCGAAAAGAGCTTTCTAACGAATATTAGAAATTAGAAATCTAACGGTTGGATTTGGAATTATGTCCAAATTAAATTTGGAAAAGGTCGCGGTAAGTGCAGTTCGATGGCCGTTGATGGAAATCGACTGTACAGGCCTTGATAAAATTATTAAAAATAGTAATAATTTATGTAAAATCATAAGAAATGATTTGTGAAGAATTCAGACGAAAAAACCCATATTTGAAAAGATAAAAATAGATTTTGATTGAAATGAACTAGTTTTGAAATAGAATTAAAATCCATTTATTTTTAAAAATAAATAAATTGGATTTGAAATGGTTTTAAAAGTAACCAGAATTTCCAATAATTGAATTGGAATGGATTTGAGTCGAAATTGTCTTTGGAATATTTCGATGTTGGATTTCCTGATTATACAGATATTGTTATGGAAATTTGAAAGATATGTTTATATCGTTATTTCCAATACGATATTTATTGTCCGTAGAATTTGATATTGAATACAAGCTGATATATTTTCTATTCAGAGCCTCGTATTTAATATCGAATGGGATTTCGGTTTGTCGTGAATGGTGTCTTCATTAACACTGTTCTTAAACCCATTTGAGAATAAGATTAAATCTTTTTAGATTTAATGAAGTACACCAATTAAATGATGTTTAATTGGAATTGAATTAGAATGTGATTTTGGGTTTATAGTGAACCGTGTTTTAAGTGACGTTGGTTCTTACTCAGTTAAAGACAGGATATGATTTCCCAAGTTAAAATATCATTAATATTGATTTTTGGGAAGATTAAAACTAAGCGGAGTTTTAAGGAATCTTTAACTAGATTGAGATGATCGAGAATGGAGTATCACCAGTTTTGCTCCAGGCGATAGTTAAATCTTTAATTAGATTTGAACGTGAAATGGTAATTGAATTTACCGATAACACCGTGGTGTTAGATATGAAGTATGACCAGTTTTACTTCATAGGATGAATACGTTGGGATTGGAAAATAAAATAAATGATTACTCTGGTGTGGTTCGCTAATCCCGACTAGTTTGAATTGATATTCAAAAGAAGATTAAAGAATAAATTTAAAGAATTTATCTTTGATAAAATTAATGGGAACCGTTCCCCAAAGTATAAGAATATTTGAATAAAAGAATATTCTGAATTGGAATGAGGCGTATGTTGTGTTTGTGTAACATTTGTTTATTATATACGTGAGTTATTCAGAAAGACCGGGTTTATCCCATTTTGAATAACTAATTCGACGTGGTGTCGAGGATGAAGACGGTGGTCGAAGACCAGAAGTCTCCACATCGTTTGGTTGATTAGTGATGATCTTGATTGGGCTGTACACCCAAGAGGAGGGAATCAGTTGGTGATCGTCCAGACGTACTTGGAGATCGATGGATATGCGAGGTACAAGGTGCCTCCGGTTTCGTTCAGACCCGGGACGAACTTGTAAATGGACTGTGTGTCTGAAATTGGATTTTATTATATGTGATTGATTTCTATTAAATATATATCTGTTTGGCGGCGGAGAATTTATTCTCTTGCTTAACGCCCTTCTCTTAGATGTACGAGCTCATGGGTTATATATTGATGGATATCAATCGCATGGAGTGAATTGCCTGTGTGGCATGCCTAAGTGGCAAATGATCAAGGCTTTTGTTGAAAAGCAGAGTCTTGTGGTTGATGATCAAAGCACGGTCTGTGTGGCATAGCTTTGTGTAGCATTGATCCATGAGCCTCACATCCCGGTGTGAACCAGAAATGGGAGAAGGATCCAAGGAGAACATGCGTCTCTTTCTAGCTAGGGTGGTGTCAGTGACCTACCAGCCCTGAAATTTATATTATTTTCACCTGTGTGGTTGTTACTGTTGCGAGACGCCTCGAATATATTGGTGACTATGTGGAGCCGATGGAGTCATTTGGCTCATTTACGCCCCAAAGGGCGGGGAGACGTAGTGTTCAGGGTTTTATTTAATCCACATCGAGTGGACCGGCCCTGTGGCTCCAAGGGTCGATGCGTTTTGATCCTGAGACATGGGCTAGATTGTCTCGAATTCGGTAGAGGACTATCTTTTGCCTCGGTTTACAGATGGAAACCCAACATCCAATACGTGACTTTGCGGTTTTGATTGTAGAACCTTTATATGGCGACATAGTGGTATAGGGCACTTATGCCGTCTATGATTGATATTTATGATTGAAATTGTTTTGATACTATACACTTATAGTAATAATAAAACATGCAATTTAGCGTATCAAGCATTCTTTGGCTATTATAAGGTAAAACCCTATCCTCTGGCTTATGTTGCATTGTGTGATGGGACTTGGGTCTTATAATAGCTTCATTATTTCTTTATTTAGCATTGCGCTGTTGTTTTATGCACTGGTATTCTTGGGAGGAAACCCGTTCCGTGTTATAAGGCGTGGTCCCTTGATTTACCAAACTTTAAAATAAAGATTAATAACTGTTTTAGTTCTCACACCAGTCACATGACTGACCTGTAGTTTATTATTTTAACCTAAACTCTGGGTGCCCTTATTTAGACATGGGCAGCTAGTAGTTTTGGGTTTGCAGATTTATATTCACAGGATCCTGATTTATAGCTGGAACGATACTCGGAAAGCTCTGTATCTGTGTATTATTTCTAGTTGTGTTTTGTATTCTTTTCTGCTGCTATGTAATGTAATTTAAATATCTGATATTTTCTGATGTGTAATATTTATTCATACTCTGTATATTCTTGTATTCTGATGGAATTGTTGTAATAAGCAATGAAATGTTCTTTTGTTTGCATTCCAATTTGTCGTGTTCTCATAACAATCAGGGGTCTCGAACGGTCTTGGTCAGTTTAGCGATCAATTCGGATCGAGCGAAAATCCTTTTCGTTACATTGAGAGTGTTTTAGAGCCCTTAGATTGACTTAGAAACCATCAGATTCGTACAGCACATTAAAACACGTCACAGGAACGAAACTTGTAACAGCCCGCACCTCTGTTCGCGCAAGGTATTGTCCCCAACTTAGCCACCGTATAGGTGTGGGTTTTGTTCCTCAAAAGGCCTCGGCTAAGTTTCGAGATCCGCCAACAAATGGTGTTGCCGCACAGACTGAGCCAACCTCCCTACTAACACCGATATTGTCCCTATTTTCCGCCTCTCAGGTGTAGGGTTTTCCATCACTAGGCCTCAGCGTTAGTAAGAGATGGGCTCTACTATATAAGTACCCACTTCACACAGGCTTCCACGATGTAGGACTTAGGGGTGTTACAAAACTGCCCATATCTGGGGGGGCAGGTCGACCTCCCTAGGGGTAGGTCGACCCCTTGGTCGACCTGACCCAAGGTCGACCTGCCTAGTTGATAGCGGGAGATTTTTCGCCCAGCTGCCTTGGTCGAATTTCGAACTGTTTTGAATTTTAGTTGAATCTTCTAAAGGCCATAACTCATTCATAAGAAATCTGATTTACGCAAACTTGGAATCTATTCCAAACAGAATTCCAAGACGAACGCAATGGTGATGTCCGTTTTACTTAATTCCTGAAATTTAAATTAAGTATCCTTATTTTATTATTTTTTCCGTTACACACACTATTATTGAATTACTTTTTTCCTTCTCTTCCATGTATTAATTAATTCTCATTGTACATCACCATTATTTACCTATTTATTCATATATATATGTACATTTTTAATTATATTAAAAATGTGGGGTGTTACATTCTCCCACCCTTAAAGAATTCCGTCCCCGAAATTCGATAAGAGTAAAATAGATAATCCCTTGCAATATTCATCCATCAAGTGTGCATCCAATTGTTGCAAACATCGTGCACATGTGCAAAGTGAAATACATCATAAATATTCTTGCAGTTCTATATGAATGCAATATTATTGAATATCAAAACATTTTTCATCCAAATTTTCCCACACTCTTATAGAATAAGAGCATAGTTCATCCAATTGTTGCATCCAAAATCCTACTAATCATTATTAAGCTTCCAAAATTTAGAAAAAATTAATTTCTAAATTCGATTTCTTATGTTATAAAAAGGTATAAAACGGAAAAATTCACATCTTCCGTTTTTCTTTCATGTATCTTTTCTAATTGTACTTGGATTTTATGTAACTACTCTATAAAGATTTCCTATTTTCCTATCCAAGCACAACCCACATAAGAAAATTTCTTTTCTTTTTCAACTTATCTTGGAGAAATTTCATTTTTATTCAACTTTTCACAAGATTTTCATTTTCTTTTCCCGTCAGTTTGTTGCTTTATTGGATTTGTTGTTTTCTTCTTAATTAGGCTATTCTCTTTCTTAGCTTATTTGACTTACTCCAATTACTTAATTTTATTTTCCAAATTAGCTTTTCTGTTTTTTAACTCAAACAACATCCTACACAGCTACTACCAAGGGTCAAGAATCATGAGACTATTTCTCTAAAGAAAAGTCCAACCACCAACTCTCAACACTTACTTGCCCTTACACTACCTAGTAGTCACTACTAGTCCTTGCTGTGTATTACTAGCTTATACCTTATCTCTTTTTCTCAAGCAACAAACCTAGGTATCTCAATGTATATGCAATCTACAGGAATTTTCTGTTACTTTAATATTAGCTAATCTTTGACTGGAAATTGGTAAGAAAATAATTCCCTAAGAATCAATCCCGAAAACCGAAATCAACATCAGATTGATACTCAGAGAACCACTCAACTCTACCAACCTCCAGTTAGGTTCTTGTTCTTTAATTCATAGCCTTAATTTTATCTCGTTCTTTCTAGGCCCTAATCCTTACCTACCCCATTATTTTAAAAGTATGGTTTGGCCTCTTTCTTTGCATTGCATATTTCTTCCAAAAACTAAAAGTGTTAAAACTTTTATCTTTTTTATCAAAAACTTGCCATTGCCAAACCTTAAAAACATGTTACTAAATAAAAATGCAAAACATTTTTTGTTTCAAATCACAAAACTGGAGTAGACAAGGACAACTAGTGGGTTACACTGTTCATACCTATGATGTTAATCTAACTACTTGCTACAAGGTGCAAACATAATCTTAATTCCTACAACTTATTTCGTCTACCCAACAAAATTCTTTTCTAAAACAATAAATAAATTTTTATTATCAACCGAATAGAGATTTTAAAACTTTCTTTTACAAAATGCAACATTTTGTATGCTTTACTTTTTAATCCTTTCATATATTATAGTATGAAAACTAATGAGCTATACATGCTCTATAATGTACACTTTTTCATGAGAGAATTCTTTTAAAACAAGAGATCATTACTTTACAAAATATACCCCACTTTACTTTAAAACCCAATATGCAGTTTTTCAAATATGATTCCATCGTATCTCTTTCAAACATCAAAATACTTTTAAGATTAAAACTTGAAAACACCACAAATTCTCTTTTGCCAAAACTTTTATAGTTTCAAGTTCTTAAAAGTTAATTATTGGGTTAAACTCAAAGTAGGTCTCCAACTTAACTAAACATTTTCCCAAAGTCAATTCTCTCAACTATATACATTCCTAATCCATCTTCCCCTTTTTAACCTTTTTCCAATTTATAAGGTTTCACTTCTAAACCCACTAATCTGAAATACTAACATTTCAATTTCTATTATATGGGAAACATCTTTCTCTAATACCAAACATATTGTACACTTTCCAACCAAACCACCTAAGGGTCTCAAAATTTCTATGTTCATATTTTTGTGTACAAAAGAGATATCCCAATTCTTTCCATATTTTACTCTTTCTACTTAGTGGGTTCCTTTATGGATCTAGGTTTATATAATATATTTATATTTTAGAAAATACAAATACGCTCACTCATTATCTATACAGTAATTGTAAATCTATATTCCGATACCAAATGTGACAACCCAGATTCCGATGGACCGATTTTTTTCAAAAATCCAATCCACCAAAACCCGAGTTGGTTGCTCTGGTATCCTACAGAAAAAACGGAGAAAAGAGATATGTCAGAGTTGGAAAACGCCTCACAGCGGAAGGAATAAAATGTAATATATTTAAAACATAGCTTTACTTTATTCACAATATTGCTAAATCAGTATTCTCAAAGCAATAATTATCTGTCTAACCTACGAATGTTACGAGGAGGGGGTCAGAACATAAGTTCTGTGTGAATGAATTTAAACTACACTTCTTGAATAATCCTACATACACCGTTCAATTACATTTTCTTATTTATAAGGTTATAAGTGTTATTAGCACTCAAAGCTTACACACATGTCACACCCATCTACTCCCTAGTAGATTAACCTAATATAATGTATATGTAGCTACCCTAAAACAAAGGTACACCTCATGGTACCCCACTCGCACAGTCTCCACCGTATCATCGTAGTGATATACGTAGTCCCCCATCATGTGCCATAGTAACTTACATACCTCTTATGTATAATACAAGACTACACCCGCATAGGATTACTATAATTATATTATGTAAAAATAACGACTGCCATTATCGAATAATGGCCTCTAGTCTATGATGCACCGTCCAGAGCAGACATGGTTCTACCTAGACTTTCTTACGTATGTATTGTCCAGAGTACTCAATGCCTAACCCGCACACCCATCATGTGTGCGTGCCCGAGTTCCGAGTTAGGGCTACACAAGAAACACCAAACTCGGTCGGGAGCTTCCCTCACTGTGTAAGGCCCTCCTTTAAGAGCCTCTAACACAAATATCCCTAGGGACTATTTTTCATGGTGGCTATGTTCCCACCTCGGCCCCTCCCTTAACTAGTAAAGACTCTGGGTGCTAAGCGACAAGCCCTTAATAAAACAATCTAAACATCCATGCGACGTCTCCCCTCAACCACCGTCCCACGATAGTGAATGGTTAATGGTATATTGGGTCTAGCTCTAGTCTTTCCGCTTCCTATTGGCTGTGGTGACAGGCACTCGACGACCTACTATCCTTGTTGGTCCTGACCCTCCATCTCCGTTGAGGTAGCCGCCGAATCACCTTTTCCGTCACCTCGTACAACATTCTGACGGTCAAGATATTCTTGCAGTCAAGGCCCACCGACCTAGTAGTTACGCACAGACCTAACCTCTGCGGGCACAGCCTAAAACATCTGCCACCACACAGAGGACTACTAGGAGCACCTTTAACGTCTCAGGAAGCGGAGTGCTTCCCCTTCCAGTCCGAGGGAGCCGCCAAAATAACGAACATGCACTCTCCTCGTGCCTTATGACACCGTGATGATCTACCTCGTTGGGTTATTCATCCAACATCGTACGGACTGCTTCAAGCTCCTTAGGTTCATATGTCATTAGACCCTAAGTCTAACCATTTATTCCGCGCTTGTGCCACCTCGTAAACTTTCTTATTTAACTTGGTTATTCACATTTTCTCCCTTTTTTGTATTTACCAAGTTACCCTTGCTTATTAATTCAATTTATACTTAACCCACTTAAGTCCATTAATAAATCCACAACTTGTTATTTTCCAATTTCATAAATTATTCCCTTTTAGGGTTACAACAACATGTTATACTTAATTCATAGTTAAGTAAGCCTTATCCCACGTATATACTGATTAGGAGAATAACCCCCTAAACACCAGCCCCGAAGACCGAAATCAACATCAAACTGGCACCCAGAGAATTACTCAACCCAACCAACATATATGATTCTAATTTACTTCTTTTCCATTCATATAACTTAAATCATTTTTAACTTCACATTTCTCCTTCCCAAACCACTTAATTTAAGTATATCTTTACATATAGGTTATCTCATCTTCCTTATCATTTCCTATAACTTATCTTGTCCCATAAGTTATAATTTCCACCTATTATCCTTTCTTGCCTTATTCAAGTTTATTCATAATAGGTTATTTATCATTCCCCGTTTCTTGTCATTACTTTTATATTTGACTTAACCCTTCCATTTACTTAACCCGTTACTTAAATGTAACAACCCGTATTTTCAATAACCTGTTATAACGTAAATCGAGGCAGAATTTAATTTATAAATCTGAATCAAGGGAAACGGGATAGGCCATTGCGTTTGTCTCGGAAAAATACGCGAAATAGAGTCCGAGTTTTCGAAAATCGGAGTCCGTATGACCCGATTAAGGCACAATGAAGTTTTCAGAAAATTTCAAGTTCAAAACAGATTTGAATTTCAGGTTCAAATTTCGAATTTCGGGCCTGGAAGGCTAGGCGGGAAATTTCCCGCTAAGCCAACCAAGTCGACAGGCCTGTCGACTTGGCAGTCGACTTGGTTGGACCCAAGTCGACAGCCCTGTCGACTTGGTTCAGCTAGGCAGTTTTGCCTGGTGCACCATTTTGGGGTTTTGGTTAGGTTTTGGGGCCAAATTCGGTTTTAAGGGCTGAGATTGGAATTAGGGTTCAATCCTAAGGTTGAAACTAATCCTAATCTCTATAAATAAGCCCCTAACCTAACCCTAAATCATCATTATTCATTCAAGTAACTAAACTATGGCAAAATCATTCCTCTCATGGCCTCCACTCTCTTCATAAAATTCTAAGTTATTTCTATGAGAGATTTTCCATGCATACAAGTGTTTTCAAGCTTGTATGAGTGTTATTATCTTGCATTCAAGTCAAGTTTCCATATTTACATCATAAAGCAAGGGTTTTGATCATTTTGGCTCAAGGGTTTTTCTATTGGAGCTTGCATTTTGGGTTTATTTGATTGCATAAGTGCTTTGTCTCAATCTATATATATTTTTGTGTCTTCATAAGCATTGTAAGCCCTTTTCTACTTTCATATTTAAACTCTAAAGTTAATGAATGATGCAAGTTGTGTTTGATCATTATGATATGCAAGTTTATCATGTTATGTTATGCAAGTATGCCATGTTATGATATGCAAGTTTACCATGTTATGCTATGCAAGTTTGCCATGTTATGATATGAAAGTTTACCATGTTATGCTATGCAAGTTTGCCATGTTATGATATGCAAGTTTATCATGTTATGTTATGCAAGTTTGCCATGTTATGATATGCAAGTTTATCATGTTATGTTATGCAAGTTTGCTATGTTATGATATGCAAGTTTGCCATATGATATGCAAGTTATGTTATGGTTGATCATTTTGCTCATGTTATCATGTTATGCAAGCTTATCTTGGGTTTATGAGCTTAAAACTTCAAGCTTTATGCTAAAGGTTGCATTTTGGCAACATGTAAGTTATCATATCCCTTATGATAACTTGCATGTGAGGCTAAATGCGAACTTATGGCAACTTCTACATGTCATTTATCACCATGTATCACTTATATGCTAAGTTTGGTTTTATGCATACTTTTGAGGCCTAATGATGCAATATGCAAGTATATGAACATATGTACATTTCACATGCCACCATGTTAAACTTGTGGCTTCAACACCATTTGTCATCTTTATGCCAAGTTCCCTCTTTCTATCCTTTATGCGCTATTGCGATTATGTAAGCGATGGGATTGCGTTTGGGGTTGGGTAAACTTAAAAGACATGAAAACATAAGATTGGGAATTTACCTATTAAGTTAGGTCTACCCATTGGGAATTTACCTATTAAGTTAGGTCTACCCAAATTCTTGAAAACTTGTCATGTGTTTTGGAAACATGATGGACATGACACTTAGAAAATATAAGTGTGACCAACTCGAGGTTGGGTTGAGATTGTAGTGTAAAACTACCCGGAACCGACCGGCTTAACTAGTTGCTACAAACAATAGGACTCAATGTGAGAAGTTGGTCATGTTGTACCTTGAACCCGAGGTTAGACCAAGTTGTGGTGTAAAGCTACTCGGACCCGCCCGGCTTAACTAGTAACCACAACAAGGTCTAATGTGAGAGGTTAAGGCACATTAAATTAATTAATGCCTCGTGATTAGGGTTAAGTCATGGTCCACTTAATACTTAACCAATTTGGGCTTGGTAGATTAATCAGGGTTAAGTCGTGAACTCATCGTTACACTTAACCAAGTTAATCCATGATTAGTAAAAGGGTTAAACCGTACTTAACCCACTAGAAAATCCTAGCAATGGGGGTCCACTCCAGCAGTAATCCCAAGTTTGTATCATTAAGACCCTAGGGACTAGGCTAGGGTGGGGGCACGATTACTGGACTGGTATAAGTGACCAAAACGACGGTCGAGTGGTACGCCGATGTAGTTCCGGATGGACTATGGTCGTGCACGTAGTCCGTATTTCGAGAAGTCAAGCATGGGTACCAGTAGATCGAGACTGTGCACTTATGTTTATGGTGTCCAGGGGTTGACACCCTAGGGCTTGATACACCCGACGGGAGACCCAGCACAGTCCGACTACAATTATGTTTGGGCCGTATTGTGACCAACACGTGACGAGTTAGGCTTAGGGAGCCGATCGATTAGACCGTTTGGTTGGACCTCGTATTAGGGTCATTTCATGTTATTGGGCTAAAGCTTGGGCCAAGGGATCAATACATGTTTATTCAAGTCATGTTAGCTTGCTAGTACACCTGTGGTGCAAAAACCTTAAACCTGATTATGCGATGACACCTTTATCTACCTTGTTAGTTAATCATCATGCTAGTATGTTGTTATCCTTATGTTCATCCCTGCTTCTCATGACAGTTAACTTTATCAGTTTACATTGATTGTAGTAGGGCTTACTCAGTCTTTTTGACTGACCTGTTTTTCTTTCGCCTCTTTTCTTCCGTCCCCCCCCCCCCCCCCAGGTTCTCAGGGTGGGAATATTGGAGCTTAGCTTGGATTTCTGATCGCTTGCTTGTGGGATTTTAGCTCATGTACGGTCTCGACATGAAGCTAGCTATGGCTATCACTTATTTTGGGGATAGTACTTATGTATTTCAGTTTTTCAGTGATGTTGTTTTTATCTAGACTTGTGTATTTGGAAAGTTGACATTATGTTGTACCAGACTTGTTTTGAAATAGTTTGAAATCTTCCGCTGTTTTACTTATCTTATTTACTCTGTTTACATATATACATATGTTCTTGTTCTGCCTTGATATATCATTATGCATGTTTACCTGATTCAAACACCCCTCCAAAGTCAGAGTGCTTGCAAGAGCCACCCTGGCGGAGGTAGGGTGTTACATTTGGTATCAGAGCATATGGTCTACGAGAAGGAACAAAAAGGTTTTTAGAAAACTTTTGGAAAACTATTTTCAAAACCAAGTATAAAGTATTTTCCAAAGAAAAGTCTAGTTTATTTTAAAGGCTATTCCCCAAAAAGCCATTAGCAAAATTCCTTCGTTTTTCTCCATTCTGAATCTATCTTTTTTCGTTTTCAGTATGGCCAATAACTTTGCCATTCCAGAGGGAGTACACGTACCTGTTTGGTATAGGAGACTTTTGGAGGCTAGGGCGACCGAAGCCGGCCCCGCCGATGTTCCTCCTCCTCCTCCTCCGATAGTTAATGTTCCTCCTCCTCCTGTCGCTGAGGTTCCTCCTCCCCCTCAGCATCCACAAGAGGATTTCGCGGAGATTTGCAAAGACTTTAAGGCGATGGGTTGCAAGAATTTCATTGGAACCGAGACTTATGTAGAGGCAAGGAATTGGTTGAAAGAAACCGAAGATCTTTTTGCCTTCTTTGATATAGATGACCGTAGGAAGGTTTTATTGGCAGTGTGGTTGCTAAAGGAAGAAGCTGCACGTTGGTGGGTGGTCACCACCGCTACTAGGCCAATTGAGACTTGGGATGACTTTCGGGGAAAGTTTGGACTAAGGTTCCTATCACTGAAACAAGGGGACATGACAATTAGGGAATACATAGATAAGTTTAATCAACTGGCTCGGGTTGGTTTAGACTTGGTTAACACAGCTCAGAAGAAGGCCCTATACTTTGCTCTAGGATTAAACGAGCCATCACATGGTTTGGCCATATCTCATATACCCTTGGGGGCAACTTTCTAGAGTTTGGTGAATATGGCCCTACTCAATGAAGAGAATAGGAGTGACAAGAAGGAGGAGAAGTTTGAAGATAAGGAGGAAAAGAAGTGTTTTACTTGTGGAAGCTTGACTCATCTAAACAAGGATTGCAGAAAGAGGAAGGGCACTTGCTTTGACTGTGGAGAAATGGGACACTTCACTAGGGACTGCCCGAAGAAGGGAGGGCCTACGTCGGAAGGAACGGTGAATTCCGGGAAGCAAGGCAAGAACTCCAAAAACCGCAAGAACAAGAACAAGAGTCAAGGAAACAAGGGGAACAATAGCAAGGGCAATAACGACAAGAGGAAGTGCCATTATTGCGGTTCAGTTGGGCATCTTATTAAGGATTGTAGGAAGAGAAAAAGGAAGAGTGGTGAATGCTTTCATTGTGGTGAGTTTGGACATTTCAGCAAAGATTGCCCGAAGAAGAAAGGGCAAGGTCAGACTCAGTGTGCAAGACCATCTGGAGGGCGAATTCATCCCCTCAACATCGTTCTTCCAGCTCATGATCGAGGTAGTGTTTCTGTTTAAAGTCCTGTTTACATTTCTGATTTTCCTGTTCGTACTTTGTTTGATTCTGGCGCATCGCATAGTTTATTTCATCTGATCTAGTTGAAAGTTTGCACCTAAGTACTAGTCTAGTTAATGATCCCGTGTGTGTTTCAAATCCAATTAGGGGTTCCGCCCATTTGTCTATGATCTGCGTGGATTTGAAAATTTCTATCTTGAGTGTAGAATTCTCGTGTGATGCTTATATTCTCGGTTTCATGGGGTATGGGTTGATTTTTGGGCATGGATGGGTTGTCCAGTTTTGGAGTCATCCTTGATTTTTGAGCATAGGGTTGTGAGGCTCATGACTCGCCTCGGTAATACCCTAAAAATTTCTTGTAACCCTATGGGTCCCGTCATGTTGTGTTATCTTGAATCCCTCAACTCGTCTATCGATAGTTTGCAATCGGTGAGGGTGGTCCGAGAATATCCTGATATCTTGGGTGAACTGAAGGGGGGTTACCCCTAAGTGAGAGATTGATTTCCGCATTTATCTGGTTGATAATGCCAAGCCAGTTACGTGGCCGGTTAGGCACATGGTCCCGCGAGATGAGAGTTAAGAAAGCAAGTCAAGGAGTTGCTTGAGAAGAACTTCATACAATGAAGCATTTCCGAGGAGGGTGCTCTAATAGTATTCGCTAGTAATGTGGACAGTTCGCTTCGCCCGTATGTTAATTATCGTGAGTAGAACAAGAAGAATAGACAACCATTGCCAAGGATCGATGATTTGTTTGATCAGCTTGTAGGAACATCTGCTTTCTCTTGATCTTGCTACTGGATTCCATCAGCTCAGAGTAGCTGAGGATAGTATAGACAAAACTGCGTTCAGAACTCCAGATGGATTCTTAGAATGGCTGGTCATGCCATTCGGTTTGACTAATGCACCCGCCTACTTCGTGGACTTGATGAGTAGGGTGCCTAGGGAGTTCCTGAACAAGTTTGTGGTAATCTTTGTAGAAGATATCCTGACTTTCTTAAAGAACGAGGAAGAACATGCTAGACATCTCAAGGAGGTGATGGACACGCTTAGAGCACATCAGTTGAAAGCCAAGTCCTCCAAATGTCATTTTGGAGAAAAAGGAGATAGATTTCTTGGGCACATAGTTTCTAAGCAAGGCTTAGTGGTGGATCCTGCTAAAGTGGTCGCGGTTCAAAACCAAAAAGCTCCGACGAGGACAATTGAAGTAAGAAGTTCTCTCAGTTTAATTAGTTAGTTAGCGTCCCTTGAGCTTAGACCTACCCTTCTGGATCAAGTAGGGACTTCACAGAAGGAAGACCCGCAGTTAGTCGAGATCATGGACAAGTTGATTCGAGGCGAGATGATAAGTCACCTCGCTATAGATGACAAGGGATGCCTAAGACGCGATGAGAGAAAGAAGGCTCTTAAATATGCACATCACTCGAGGAGGTGGCCGAGTTTTTCCCAAGGTGCATGTTGTGCCAACAGATTAAGGCCGAGTCATAAAAAGCCCGGTGGGCTATTACATACATTGGAGGTCCCCGCAATGGAAGTAGTAAAGCGTCACGAAGGATTTCGTGGATGGACTGCCTAGGTCAAGGAAAGAGAATACGAGCATGTGGGTCATAGTAGGTAGACTCACGAAGAGTGCTCATTTCACTCCGGTAAAGAGCGAAAGGACTGCATCATAGCTAGCGACAGTTTACTTTCAAGAAATAAAGCGGTTGCATGAGGTTCCCTAAAGTATAGTTAGTAACCATGACTCAATCTTCACTAGCCAGTTTTGGGATAGTCTACGGGAAGTCATGGGCAAGCGACTGAATCTAAGTATGGCCTATCATTCACAGGCGGATGGTTCATTTCATTTAAGCATGAGTTATAGAAAATCACGTTAGTAAGAGCAATTGGCAACGTGGATTGGTATTTTCAAGAAAAGTTCTGCTGCGTGGAATACTTTATAGTAAGTAAACGAGATCCAGGATTCACTGATGAATTTTGGAGAGCTTGCATGAAACCATGAGGTCATAGTTATGTTTAAGCCAAGAATGATAGAAGAGTAAGTGAAAGAGGAAGACGAGAGGCGACAATGAAATGGGTTCCAACTCATATTTGGAAATAAGAGTTAAGAAGCTAAGAAATCATGAGGTAAAAGACGGTCAAAGCACAGTGGAGTTAAGCTCAAGGAAACGTGACTTAGAAGACTGAAGGCTGGATACGCGCATCATATTTTTTTTATGAGTATATCCTTGATCCTTGTTTTCCTGTGGAGTTTACTCGCATGTTATCTTTTACGTATATCCTCTTGGTCCCATTCTCGGTCCTATTTCTGTCGGGAGGTATGACTCATCGGTTAGTAATACATGTCAAGGTTTGAAGGGGTCCGTTAGGTTGACTAAACCTTTTGGGCTTTTATAGGATTGGGGTTGGGTTAGGAAGGGATTTCTTGTAATCCGAAAGGAGTATATCCTGCTTATCTTCCCGATCTCTTTGTAGCATATCTTTTGCTATCCATGTTTGTCTTGATTATCTAGTTTATCATGTTAATCTTGTCATGAGAACCTTAGGTAGAAACCCTTTGGATTAAACATGTGTTTGAAACATGTTATGCTTGATGTTTGCAAGTGGTTGCAAGTGTTTGCAAGTGGTTACTCGTGGATGCATTATACACATTAGGCACTAGATCGGCTCACACACTCCTCATATTGCATACGCATGAGTGTTTATGCTTATTCATGGATGAAAATTTTTGTGTTATCACATGGATGTTGCATATGGATGTATGTTATGTGCACACATATAGATGTTATACATTATGTTAGGAATTGCATACATATGGATTCATTTCACTAACATAATTTGCATTGATGATATTTGCATTAGATAAGTACATATACACACACCTTTGCATATGTTCATACAACATTTAGAATCTTGTAAGGACAATGATTGCTCGTGAATGATGTTTTGAGTAGATGGATGTTGGATGGTAGGATACGTTCTTCCTAACTTGAAGATTTCGGGGACGAAATCCTTTAAGGAGGGGAGAATGTAACAACCCATATTTTCAATAACCTGTTATAACGTAAATCAACGCAGAATTTAATTTATAAATCTGAATCAAGGGAAACGAGCTAGGCCATTGCGTTCGTCTCGGAAAAATACGCGAAATAGAGTCCGAGTTTTCGAAAATCGGAGTCCGTATGACCCGATTAAGGCCCAATGAAGTTTTCAGAAAATTTCAAGTTCAAAACAGATTTGAATTTCAGGTTCAAATTTCGAATTTCGGGCCTGGAAGGCTAGGCGGGAAATTTCCCGCCAAGCCAACCAAGTCGACAGGCCTGTCGACTTGGCAGTCGACTTGGTTGGACCCAAGTCGACAGCCCTGTCGACTTGGCTGTCGACTTGGTTCAGCCGGGCAGTTTTGCCTGGTGCACCATTTTGGGGTTTTGATTAGGTTTTGGGGCCAGATTCGGTTTTAAGGGCTGAGATTGGAATTTGGGTTTAATCCTAAGGTTGAAACTAATCCTAATCTCTATAAATAAGCCCCTAACCTAACCCTAAATCATCATTATTCATTCAAGTAACTAAACTATGGCAAAATCATTCCTCTCATGGCCTCCACTCTCTTCATAAAATTCTAAGTTATTTCTATGAGAGATTTTCCATGCATACAAGTGTTTTCAAGCTTGTATGAGTGTTATTAGCTTGCATTCAAGTCAAGTTTCCATATTTACATCATAAAGCAAGGGTTTTGATCATTTTGGCTCAAGGGTTTTTCTATTGGAGCTTGCATTTTGGGTTTATTTGATTGCATAAGGGCTTTGTCTCAATCTATATATATTTTTGTGTCTTCATAAGCATTGTAAGCCCTTTTCTACTTTCATATTTAAACTCTAAAGTTAATGAATGATGCAAGTTGTGTTTGATCATTATGATATGCAAGTTTATCATGTTATGTTATGCAAGTATGCCATGTTATGATATGCAAGTTTACCATGTTATGCTATGCAAGTTTGCCATGTTATGATATGCAAGTTTACCATGTTATGCTATGCAAGTTTGCCATGTTATGATATGCAAGTTTATCATGTTATGTTATGCAAGTTTGCCATGTTATGATATGCAAGTTTATCATGTTATGTTATGCAAGTTTGCTATGTTATGATATGCAAGTTTGCCATATGATATGCAAGTTATGTTATGGTTGATCATTTTGCTCATGTTATCATGTTATGCAAGCTTATCTTGGGTTTATGAACTTAAAGCTTCAAGCTTTATGCTAAAGGTTGCATTTTGGCAACATGTAAGTTATCATATCCCTTATGATAACTTCCATGTGAGGCTAAATGCGAACTTATGGCAACTTCTACATGTCATTTATCACCATGTATCACTTATATGCTAAGTTTGGTTTTATGCATACTTTTGAGGCCTAATGATGCAATATGCAAGTATATGAACATATGTACATTTCATATGCCACTATGTTAAACTTGTGGCTTCAACACCATTTGTCATCTTTATGCCAAGTTCCCTCTTTCTATCCTTTATGCGCTATTGCAATTATGTAAGCGATGGGATTGCGTTTGGGGTTGGGTAAACTTAAAAAACATGAAAACATAAGATTGGGAATTTACCTATTAAGTTAGGTCTACCAAAATTCTTGAAAACTTTTAATGTGTTTTGGAAACATGATGGACATGACACTTAGAAAATATAAGTGTGACCAACTCGAGGTTGGGTTGAGATTGTAGCGTAAAACTACCCGGAACCGACCGGCTTAACTAGTTGCTACAAACAATAGGACCCAATGTGAGAAGTTGGTCATGTTGTACCTTGAACCCGAGGTTAGACCAAGTTGTGGTGTAAAGCTACCCGGACCCGCCCGGCTTAACTAGTAACCACAACAAGGTCTAATGTGAGAGGTTAAGGCACATTAAATTAATTAATGCCTCGTGATTAGGGTTAAGTCATGGTCCACTTGATACTTAACCAATTTGGGCTTGGTAGATTAATCAGGGTTAAGTCGTGAACTCATCATTACACTTAACCAAGTTAATCCATGATTAGTAAAAGGGTTAAACCGTACTTAACCCACTAGAAAATCCTAGCAATGGGGTCCACTCCAGCAGTAATCCCAAGTTTGTATCATTAAGACCCTAGGGACTAGGCTAGGGTGGGGGCACGATTACTGGACTGGTATAAGTGACCAAAACGACGGTCGAGTGGTACGCCGATGTAGTTCCGGACGGACTATTGTCGTGCACGTAGTCCGTATTTGGAGAAGTCAAGCATGGGTACCAGTAGATCGAGACAGTGCACTTATGTTTATGCTGTCCAGGGGTTGACACCCTAGGGCTTGATACACCCGACGGGAGACCCAGCACAGTCCGACTACAATTATGTTTGGGTCGTATTGACACCAACACGTGACGAGTTAGGCTTAGGGAGCCGATCGATTAGACCGTTTGGTCGGACCTCGTATTAGGGTCATTTCATGTTATTGGGCCAAAGCTTGGGCCAAGGGATCAATACTTGTTTATTCAAGTCATGTTAGCTTGCTAGTACACCTGTGGTGCAAAAACCTTAAACCTGATTATGCGATGACACCTTTATCTACCTTGTTAGTTAATCATCATGCTAGTATGTTGTTATCCTTATGTTCATCCCTGCTTCTCATGACAGTTAACTTTATCAGTTTACATTGATTGTAGTAGGGCTTACTCAGTCTTTTTGACTGACCTGTTTTTCTTTCGCCTCTTTTCTTCCGTTCCCCCCCCCCCCCCCAGGTTCTCAGGGTGGGAATATTGGAGCTTAGCTTGGATTTCTGATCGCTTGCTTGTGGGATTTTAGCTCATGTACGGTCTCGACATGAAGCTAGCTATGGCTATCACTTATTTTGGGGATAGTACTTATGTATTTCAGTTTTTCAGTGATGTTGTTTTTATCTAGACTTGTGTATTTGGAAAGTTGACATTATGTTGTACCAGACTTGTTTTGAAATAGTTTGAAATCTTCCGCTGTTTTACTTATCTTATTTACTCTGTTTACATATATACATATGTTCTTGTTCTGCCTTGATATATCATTATGCATGTTTACCTGATTCAAACACCCCTCCAAAGTCAGAGTGCTTGCAAGAGCCACCCTGGCGGAGGTGGGATGTTACATTAAACTTTACTCAATTCAATTAATTTATGATACCATTGCGGGTCACATTTGGTTAAGCATATCTAAATTTTTGTTTCACATGTCACCTGTGTCCCACTTAACCCCCTTTATTATAGTCTCCATGTCTTACACATGCCTTACTACAGTTAAATCTACCTTAGTCATGTTTTACATCACATGTCTTAGAACGGTTAAGTCCACATTAGTTATGCTTTACATGTCATTTATATCACCCACTTAACCCTCTAACCATACCCATGTTACCTACATGTCTTATTATGTTTAGTATTTCTTAATTTATTTATTATGTCGTGACGATGTATGACCTCTAACATTAGACGTCCGTTCGTGGCTGCTAGATTTGTCGGGCGGTTCCGGGTAGACTTATGCTACAACGCGCCTAACCACGTGTCATAAACCATTACGCCTCTAGTTCTTTCCGTTGACCTCTCACATTAGACGCCCGCTTGTGGTTGCTGGATTTTCCGGGTGGTTCTAGGCAGTCTAACACCACAAACGCGCCTAACCTCATGTCATTGGTGTTCATTAACAATTCGTCTTTCACCCAAACCCCAAATTCATGTCATGTGTTCCAAATTCAACTTATTACATTTCATTAATTTTTTTATGCCTATTTCCAATTTATCATTAACTATACCAATTACATAATAGTTAGCCAAATTTCATATTACCCAAATTATCCAATTAAAGTCAAATCCACCAATTCCACGTTATTCATACCCAAACATGCCAATTTCCAATATCCAATTATACCCAATTTCATATAATCAATATTTTCCCAATATATATACCCCAACATTCCCACGTTCATACATATAATCTAATTCACCCTCTAGGCTTATTTTTCAAGTCACAAACAAATTTCACCAATCCATGTTATCCAATTACATGTTGTTAATATTAAATTATACCAATTCCATATCCAATTACAATTATATCGAACTTACATAGATTCAACATTACAGTATAATTATGTCCATAATTCTATACAAAACCTTCCAATCCCCAAATTATGCCCAAACCAACCCTTTTTTCCTTTTTTAATTTCCCGTTCCCATTAAAACGCATAAATCCATGATAGACGTAGGCTCGAGATAACCTAGCTATAAAAATAAAAAGGGGAAAGAATAAAAAGGAAAGAGCTCAAACGTAGGCATAAATAAAATAACCGATCTTATTAAATTATCATCATATTCATTTTAGGGAATGGTAAATGATAGAAGCAATATTATACAACAAACATAGTTGAAATCCACTCACATTGACTGGACTGGAGAAATAAACAATTTGTTTCTGATGTAGAATGCTGATTTAATCTTCTTTTTTGATTATTGGTGAAGAGCTTGAATTGTTGATGATGAATTTCTAGTTTGATTTAGGTTTTAGAGGCGGCGGCTAAGAGAATTGAGAGTTTAGTAGCACGGAGGCCTATTGAGAAATTGTTATGAATTAGGGTTAGGTCTTGCTATGTATTTATAGGTGTAGAGAGTGTTTTAGAGCCCTTAGATCTAGGAACGTACAGCACATTAAAACACGTCATAGGAACGAAACTGCCCAGATCTAGGGGGGTAGGTCGACCCCTAAGTCAACCCCCTGGTCGACCTGGCCCCAAGGTCGACCCCCAGGTCGACCTGCCTGGTTGATGGCGGGAAATTTCCCGCCCAGCTGCCTGGGTCAAATTTCGAACTGTTTTGAATTTTAGTTGAATCTTCTAAAGGCTATAACTCATTCATACGGAGTCCGATTTATGCAAACTTGGACTCTATTCCAAGCAGAATTCCGAGACGAACGCAATGGTGATGTCCGTTTTACTTAATTCCTGAAATTTAAATTAAGTATCCTTATTTTATTATCTTTTCCGTTACACACACTATTATTACATTACTTTTTTCCTTCTCTTCCACGTATTAATTAATTCTCATTGTACATCACCATTATTTACCTATCTATGCATATATATATATATACATTTTTAATTATATTAAAAATGCGGGGTGTTACATTTACTGTTATTCTTCTTATGAATAATTTATTGTACCCTTTCTTTAATTCTTGAGAAATCTTTATCGCCTCATACCTCATTAATATTAGCTTTTGAATTTAAAGAGACTTGGGTAAGTTAAGTATATTTTTTCTTTCTCAGCACTCATTTCTTTTACCGAGATAATCTCTTCTTCTTTTTCCTCCGCAAATCCTTCTTCCTAAAAGTTTCCATGGCCTCTTTCTCCATCTAGATTCACAAATAAAAATAAATCCCTAGATCTATAATCCTCACTCTCTCAATTCCTAAAAATTTCAAATCTCAAAATCTAGAAAACCTTTAAACTTAGATCCCTTTTCTCTTATTTTCCCCTTCCTAGTAACCAAAACTAACTACCAACCACCAAGCCAGCGACCACCTAGCCTCTACACCATCAAACTAACATCTGGAACCACCTAAGCCCTGCAATACCCATTGGTCACACCACAAATTCATGACCTAAACCCAAAATCCACAAACCTAAGCCCTATTACACATGTTTCCAATCTCTATTTTTTCTGTAGATTTTGCACAATCTTCCCGTGACCATAACTTACTCATAGAGTACCGAATCCATTTTTTTCATATTGAGTGAAATTCCAAGAGCTACAACTTGCATGTTTTCAACTTCCAGATTTTGTGATTTTCTATCGCGAAATCGCATATTTTGCAGAACTGTTTTTAGATCCAGATTTTTGACATGAAAATAGCCTGTCACTATTTTAACCTTTTCTCTCTAAAAAATAATCCAAATTTGTTTTTCCTTTTTGCTAAATGAAGAGAAAAGAATTTCTTAAAACTTTTATGCTGACCACATGCTCTACTACTTTCACTATCATCTTCTCTCTTTTTCTCATCTTCATTTGTTATCTTATTTTCAAGTTTCTATAGCCAAATTTTATCAAAATTCAAAGAATATCTAACCAAATCTTCTCTAGTTTAATTCTCTGCTACTTTCTCTCAAAGATCTAGGTGTCACTCAGAGTTACAGGAGTATTTGTAATCAAAGATTGTAAGATCAAAGTTCTATTAAGTCTTTCTTCCAAAACTGATACTGAAAATGCGTAGTTGTAGCCCGTTCATTTAGTTAATATTTTTGTAGCCTGGTTAAATTAAGAGAGTGCACCGTGATCGAAAAAGGTGGGTTTGGAAATCATGGCTCTTGAAATCAATGATTGTAAGAAGATTATTATTTGAAAAGAAATAAATACAACTTAAAGTTGTGCGGGACTGGATGTAGGGTAATTTTGAACCAATATAAAATCCCATGTGTTTTTTCTGTTACTGCTTTTACTTATTATTTGCATATGTATTTGATTTATATCTATGATTTGCATTTGATTTTGATTTATTCAAAAAGATTCCAAGAAATCCATGAATTCCATTAATCACTATTCAACCTCTATAGTGTTAAGTTGGCTTTAAGATCTGTAATTCGCATTTTCCAACACTTCTTTTCACCTTTAATGGTGACAACTAGCAATTTTTTCCTTTAACATATGTTGTCTCAGTGCCTCCAACACAAGCAACAAGTGAATTGCTAGTTCCTTCTCATCCTTATACTACTCTAAGTTTTCATCTATAAACAACAACACATATATATCCAGCTTATCTGAGAAAGATCTTGTTCGTCAAGCCTTTAAAGAATCTTATCACCTTAGTTGACCCAAATGACATAACCAACCAGTCATATGTATCGTACCTTTATGTAAAGCAGAATCAACAATAACGTTTTCCTCCATGGCTCCTAGTTGATGGAACCATATAGTCAAATCCAACACCAAAAACACCTTAGTTGTAACAACCCACCATTTTAAACAGCATAAATTGCTCAAAATGATAGATAATTATTGGGGTATAAATATAATCAACTGCAGAATCATAGACGCATAAATAAAATACAATCCATAATCTTGCAGCAGGAAATTAATAAGTACATAAATAGGTCAAGAAACTTCTAAAATAAGTTTACATTTTATCCTCTCAGTTACACAACAGGATATAAAATAGCCAGAAATGATAGGAGTTCATACCAGCATAACTATCTAAAATAGAACTGATGAAGGAGCAAAAATAAGATGGAGTCTCCAATAATGACTTCATCTCCAGAGAAATGCTCTTCAAATTGAAATACTTAGGCTGACCTGAACATAATGAAAACACAACACTCGAGCCAAAACTAACATCCTCATGTAAATCAATAAATCGATACATATAGTAACTTAAGAGGTTTTATGGATTTTCCATCTTATAAGGATATGTTAAATAATATACATATAATAAAACACACTATAATAGATAATGTTCACTAGTTTAATAAACATCAAAATAGTGTTAAGACTTTACATTAATCCAACATAACACACTTTAAAGCATATAGTCTATGCAGGTACTATAACACATCTAGTAACGTAAGTAGCCAATGAGTCCCATATAAGTATAATACTAAACCGAAGCCATAGTAGGAACATATAAGGGTAAATAAGACAAGCCACATGAGGCAATGCCCAAAGTAGGATTATACGGATTTACTATTTTTGGCTGGTCATAACCCATACCTGCGGATCACGTAGATCCACCCAAATAAAAAGGTGCACCTATCAATTTTCAAAATCATGATAGTAATACGAGGGATCATTATCCCTAGAGGTAGTTAACCTTATTTACCAGGCATAGGCTCCTTGTTTAGTCATTTTAATTATGATAAAAGTGTCAATGCTATCCATCATCGTTCACTTATTTCATTTTAATAAACATTTGCCAATTCAACCACTACATTCTTGATAACGTCCGCTGCATACATGATTATCCAAGTAGTATAGGATTTGTATAGACTATGCTAATATCCGTCCTTAGTTTCTTAACAACTAATCATTTGTTTCATACACTACTTAGTCTTTTATATTTCAAAATATTTTATATTCAGGTGGAATTGCTATAAACTTCGAGTTCTCATACAACCAAAGTATCACATTTCCATGATTTCATGTCAAAAGAGATTTTGATTCATAACTTGATTTCTTTTGAATTACTCATTCACATCAAAGGCCAGTTTAATTCGATTATAACATATATTTCAAGGGGTCTATTAAAGGAACTCCAATATTGGTTTGGGGGAGGGGTTAATTTTAAGGGGAATCCTCCTTATTTGCATTTTGTTAAAAGGGATCGTATATTAAAAAATAAAAATAAAATTAGACTAAAATATCCTTGCCCCAACTTTGTTGCCTATCTTGTGTATTGTTGTAAACCCAACATTGTTGTATCTCTAAGATTAGAAATTTAGATAGGAAAAAACCCCAAAAAATTCGCGATCATAATCCTAGTTGTCGGCATAGTGGGAACGGAGATGGCTAAGAGAAAGAATTGAATACTAACGAATTTTTCTAATTTTTTGGAATGATAGGTTCTTTCGATATTTTTTGTTTTGTTTTGAAGTTAAATGGGGGACTCAATGTTTTATTGAAGAAGACGAATACTGTTAGCCTACTTTGTGAACTAGGCAACACAAAGTCAAGAAACCAAACATTGAAGGGTATTTTTAATTATAAGACTTCGGTTCGGATTGGAGGAAAACACTACAATTCAGATTGATAGCTGCAGTTGTTCGGATCGGATAGAGTCCTCTGTTCGGATCGGGTTAGAGCAGCATATTGGTTCGGATCGGATAGAGTTCTCTGTTCGGATCGGTGATCTCTTACTGGATAGATTGGTAAGGCATATCCAATCGGATCGGAAGGCAACTAAATCTCGAATGGATCGGAAAGCCATCTGCTTGCCACAACACTGGAGCGGAGCGGAATAGGTTAGAGAAGGAGAGACGCCCAAACCAATCCGGTTCGGATCGGGTATCCCGATCCGAACCCCTTACCTGCACGTCTCCGGCCCGCACCCATGATCCATGTTAATCTCCTGTAAAATCGCCTGGAGAACCGGACCGGCTATGACTAATTCCTACCCCTAACGTCCTTCCCTTTGATGCGTTGTCAACATGATAGTTCATCCAAACCCGAAGAGAGTGCGATGGATGACACGTGGCCCGACCCGGATCAAGTCTCAAGCAAATTCACACCTATAAATACCCCATCTGGAGACAAAGAGAAGGATCTTTTTTCAGCACATAGAGAATTCAATCACCTCCATCATCTGAACTCCATTACTCCCGGAGAATCCAAATCATCTTTTATTTCTTGTTTTAGTCAATTGAGTGAACAAAAGTGAGTTGTGAGTGAATCTTACATTGTATTTGCAACTGAATTATTGAATATAGTGAAAAATAAGTGGACGTAGGCATTTGTTCGCCGAACCACTATAAATCCTGCGTGTTCATTTTTATTTTTATCTCATTTTATCTTGTTTCAAATCAATTTGGGTGTTAGAACCACTTTTGGGTCTAACATTTTGGTGCTTTCACTGAGAATCCTCATCTAAATTCTTTATTTTCCGGGATCTCTTTCTACTTTTTGGACCATTGAGTTCAAAGAAGTGAATCCTTAAGTTTCTCCGCTTTCTTACATTCGTTGAAGTAATTGTCAAAGACTCATGGCCAAAGGAAAAGGCAAGGAAGTTCAGTCTGTTCAAGGAAATGGAGCTGGCGAAGATCAGCAACATGCTGTTGTAACAAGGTCTCGGGGGCAGAGTTCAGCAGCAGGAAGAATCAATGCAGGAAATCCGAACCGACAGCAGGGGGAGAGCTCCGATCCGGGTAGGAGACTCTAAATCCGTGCATTCCCCCAATCTAAACCGACCCGAGCTGCTCGCTGCATACCGATCCGACCAGGCACCCCAGCTCCGATCCGATCCAACCTCCTACCTCCGACCCGACCCGATGCAGGGTGAAGCTGGAACCTCTACTCGAGTCCCTACGAATGCTCCAATTCCAGCTACCAGGGTTGGTGATCAGGTCAATCCATCTGCGCCCATCACCCAAGGAGATTTCTCACGCTTGCTTGATATGCTTGAGAGCACGAGGGAAGCCATGAAGGTTCACGAGCGCACTAATCTCACGATGCAGGAAAATATGAGGCTCATGAGTCGGGAGATCAGTGAGCTCCGTCGACAGAGAACTCCATCACCGGTTCGTCACACACCAGTAGATCAATCTTCATCTTCCGAGGAAGAGAGGCCCCGCGAGCGGAGGCCACTCGAACGACCTCAGAACGTGGAGCAGCTGACATTTGGATCTTTGGGATCTCGCGAGGATATCGCACGAGCGTTAGGAAACGATGACCCCACTCGGGGGCAAAGACTCCAGTCCCCTCTTCCCGAGATCGACCGGGAACGCAGGGAACGGAATCGAGCAGAGGCAGCTCGAAGAAGAAGGGCATCTCCTGAGCAAGAGCCCAGAAGGAACTCGGATACTAGGGCCAGGGAACCTAAGCAGCCCCTAACTAGTGCTGATGTACAGGCAATGGTTCGCCGAATTATATCCGAGAGCCGGAATTATACAAATGAAGACTATGGCATTGAGCGAAGCCATACTCCGTTCACCGACGATATCCTCGACTTTCAGTTTCCCCGACGCTTTAACTTGCCACAGATGGACAAGTATAACGGAAGGACTGATCCGGGACAGCATTTGATGCGGTATTCGTGGCTCATGAACGCCGCTGCTGCCCCTGATGAAGTGAAGTGCAAAGCATTCCCAATCTACCTAGAAGATGTGGCATTGTTCTAGTTTACCCGACTTCCTCCTCGTTCGATTTCTAATTACAAAGAACTAAGCGAACGTTTCATGAACCAGTTCCGACTACATGCCCGAAAGTCCAAGAGCGTTATTGAATTATCGAGAATCAAACAGGCACCAGGAGAATCTCTAAGGGCATATCTTGATCGTTTTAACCAGGCTGTAACTGAGGTCAGTGACCCGCATGAGCCCACTATTCTGATGGCATTGAAGGAAGGAGTCGATCCTGAATCTGAATTTGGAGACTACCTTTCTGGGAAGACACCCCCCACAAGGGAGATATTCTACGAAAAAGCCGATATTTATTTACGACGAGAGGAGGCTAGGGCCAACCGAAAAAGAAAGTCTGAGACGGCTTCAAAGGAGAATGTGCAGAGTAATATCGCCGTGAAACAGTCGGGGGAGAATTCTGGCAAGGTTGAAGTAAATGTAGGAAACAAGGGTGGAAACAGCAATACTGGAAGTGGGGGAAACAACAACAATAACCGTAATTCAAGCGGTAACAGAAGAAACAGAAATAGGGGAAGTGACCCTAACAAGAGACCCCGATTCCAGAACTACGAGAATTATACACCATTGAATGACACCCTGGAAAATATTTACCTGGATACATACAATGTGATACAGTACAAAAGACCGCCACCTCGTGATTCGACCGAGAAAGAAATGGCGACAGGGAAATTTTGCTTGTTTCACGGGACTCATGGGCATTCGACCAATGAATGTCGGCATTTGAGGGATGTAATTGAAAAGCTGCTGCGTGAAGGAAAGTTGGATGAGTACAAGGTGGCCCCGAGGGACAGGGGGCAAGGGGAGCAGGCTCCAAAACAAATCCTACCTGCTCCCAAGCCTACAGCGCAGCAGAAAGGTAAAGGAATTGTCATCAACTCCATTGTAGGCGGACCTCACCCGGCAATCCGAAGTTTTAGGTCAATGGACCAATATGTGAATGCTGCTAAGCATCTAGATGTGAATGAAGGTGACGATTTGGAAGATGTCGCCCCCATAAAACAACAGAAAACCATGTTCGACGACGTGGTATTTCGCAGCCGAGACAACACTGGGATACAATCTCCCACCAATGATCCGTTGGTTATTACTACCACCATTGGGCCGGCCTTGGTCCATAAGGTATTAGTAGACAACGGAAGTTCCGTTAATATTTTGTTCAAGAAGTCATTTGATCAGATGAAGCTTGAGCCCGAAGATCTGAAACCTTGTGAAGGATGGATTAGAGGCTTCAACGGAGCGACGACAGCTCCCATGGGATATGTAGAGTTGCCCGTGACCCTAGGGCAAGGAGAACGTAGAAGAGTGCGAATGCTTCAGTTCGTAGTATTGGACGTAGATTCGCCATATAACACATTTTTAGGGAGACCTGCCCTCGCTGAATTTAGAGTTTGTATCGCCCCTTGGTGCTTGTTACTAAAGTTCCCAACCGAAGCCGGGACTAGAGTAATGAGAGGGGATCAGGTTTCTGGACGGGCCTGCTATGTGGACGAACTGAAGATGTTGATGAAAGGAGTTAATGCTGAGAGTAAGAATGCCTCGTCTCCCTCAAAGGGGGACTCGGCATAGCAATTAGAGAGATTGAACCCGAGGGAGTTGCCCAAAGGGACGCCAGAAGACCTGGATCCCAGAAAAGACGAGGAACCAGAGGCTAGGAATGCAACTCCTAACGAAGCGACAGTGGAAATTCCCATTGATAAAGCTGATCCAACGAAAGTTTTGAAGATTGGTTCTCAATTGGATCCACGTCGTGCTGAAGAACTGACGGACTTCTTAAAGGCAAACCTAGATGTGTTCGCCTGGACCCATGCTGACATGTGTGGGATATCACCTTCTATTATAAGTCACAAATTGAATGTAAATCCGAAGCATCCACCTGTGAAGCAAAAGAGACGCATGTTGGGCCCAGAGAGGTCGGCTGCTCTCAAAGAGGAAGTAGAGAAATTGAAGCAAAATGGATTTATTCGAGATTCGACTTATCCCGACTGGATATCGAATCCCGTCTTGGTAAAGAAGCCAAACGGAAAGTGGCGAACTTGTATTGACTTTTCAGATTTAAATAAAGCTTGCCCGAAAGATAGTTTCCCACTTCCCAGGATTGACCAGCTTGTAGACTCGACAGCAGGTCATGAACTTCTTTCTTTCATGGACGCATACTCTGGATACAACCAAATTCCTATGCACATACCAGACCAAGAGCATACGAGTTTCATTACGAATTTGGGGCTATATTGCTATGTTGTAATGCCATTCGGGTTAAAAAACGCTGGAGCTACTTATCAGCGCTTGGTAAATAGAATGTTTTATGATCAAATAGGAAAGACTATGGAAGTTTATGTGGATGATATGCTTGTTAAATCAAAGCAGTCTTCCAGCCATACGCAAGACTTAGAGGAAATGTTTGGTATCTTGCGAAAGTACCGTATGAAATTGAATCCCTTAAAGTGTTCATTTGGAGTGGCGTCGGGAAAGTTCCTTGGTTTCATTGTGAGTTCCCGAGGAATTGAAATCAACCCTAGCCAGATAGCAGCGATCAGAAACATCGAAGAACCGAGGAGAATTAAAGACGTCCAAAGTCTGGCAGGGAAGGTAGCGGCGCTGAGTAGATTCATCTCCAAAGTCACAGATAAATGTGTTCCGTTTTTTGATTTGATAAAAAGGGGAAAGAAGAACTTCCAGTGGACTCCCGATTGTGTTAAGGCCTTCCAAAATCTGTTAGAGCTGCTAGAGAAACCGCCAATTTTGTCAAAGCCCGTAGATCACGAAGAATTATTTGTTTATTTGGCAGTCTCGGCTCACGCTGTCAGTACAGCCCTGGTTCGAGAAGAAGACAAAGTACAAAGGCCGGTGTACTATGTGAGTAAGAAATTAGCAGCGGCAGAGCGCAACTATCCGAAAATTGAGAAGCTCGCTTACAGCCTCCTGATTGCATCCCGAAAACTTCGTCACTATTTCCAAGCCCATTCGATAACCATATACACCGACCAACCCTTAAGGCAGGTATTGCAGAGACCCGAAGCATCGGGAAGGTTGATCAAATGGAACATAGAGCTAAGTCAGTTTGATTTGAATTTTCAACCACGAAAGTCAATCAGGGGGCAAGCTCTAGCAGATTTCATTGCGGAATTCACCATTCCAGAGGAGGAAACAATCAATGACCGAGTTGTTAAATCTGAGGAAGAACTAGAGATGAATCCGTGGAAATTATATACAGATGGAGCTAAGAATGACCGAAGGTCCGGAGCTGGAATTGTCTTAGTTACTCCCGAGGGACGGTCGTTATATTACGCCCTGCGATTAGAATTTTCGGCAACTAATAATGACTCCGAATATGAAGCCCTGATTGCCGGGCTGAAACTTGCTAAAGATCTTGGAGTAAAAATGATAGACATATTTTGTGACTCTAAAATTGTTGTTTGTCAAGTGCGAGAGGAATTCGCGGCTCGAGGACCTCGACTTGTTGCCTACCTCAAGAAAGTGAAAGAGCTATTAAATAGCTTAGAGCGGTACAACATAACACATATTCCCAGAGTTGAAAACCAGAAAGCGGATAGACTGGCAAAATTGGCTAGTTCCGACAATCCAGAAGAGACTGAGGTAATTCCAATTGAAACGTTGGAGTCGCCAAGCTTTGAGTCAATGGAAATTGAATTCGCTTTTGAAGCGGAACCAGAGAAGGAGTCATGGATGACTCCAATTAAGAATTTTCTTAAGAATGGGACACTCCCATCAAAGAAGAGTGAAAAAAGAGCTGTAGTGCGCAAAGCTACCAGATATGTTATACAAGACGATATTCTCTATAGACAAGGATTTTCTATGCCCCTGTTACGATGTATCGCACACGACGACATCAAGCGTGTACTAAGAGAAGTACACGAAGGTGAGTGTGGAGATCATACAGGAGGTCAAACTTTAGCAAAGAAAATATTGCGGTACGGATACTTCTGGCCTACGATCAACAAAGATGCAGCTGATTATTCACGACGCTGCGATAAGTGCCAGAGATTCGCCAAAATCCCCAGGGCACCGTCAACTCAGCTTAAATCGATGGTGAGTCCTTAGCCATTTGCCACATGGGGAATTGATATCATTGGAGTTTTACCAATTGCAAAAGAAGGAGCTAAGTATGCAATAGTAGCCGTGGATTATTTCACGAAGTGGGTGGAAGCTGAGCCCTTGACTAAGATCACAACAAGAAAGGTGATAAGTTTTGTGGTCAGAAATATTATATGCCGATTCGGGATCCCAAGGACGATTATTACTGACAACGGGACCCAATTTGATAGCACTGAATTCAGAAATTTTTGCCAGAAATATAAGATAGACAAACGATATACTGCAGTTGCCTATCCACAATCGAATGGGCAAGTAGAGGCAATAAACAAGGTAATAAAATCCATCCTCAAGAAGCGATTAGAGCGTGCAAAGGCAAAATGGGTTGATGAATTGCCCCTAGCTTTGTGGGCATATCGAACAACGTTTAAAACGGCTACCGGTCATACCCCTTTCTCTCTCTCCTTTGGCTCAGAAGCTGTGATTCCAGTTGAACTAGAAGTTCCTTCCCACAGGGTGACATATTATGACCCGATGACAAATCGGGCGCTCTTACTTGAGTCTCTTGATGAAATCGAAGAGAAAAGGGACGAAGCAGACTTGCGTGCAGCAAGACATCGGCGTCAGATGGCATGCTATTATGACAAAAAAGTTCGCCTCAGAACTTTTGAACCAGGAGATCTGGTACTAAAGAGAGTTTTTCCATCCCTTCCTCACCTTGGCCCAAAATGGAAAGGACCCTTTGTCATCCAACGGAAACTTGAAAAAGGAACCTTCAAGTTAACGACCGTAGATGGCGAAGAAGTCCCTCGAGCATGGAATGCCCAACACTTAATGCGATATTTGGATTAGAAATGCTATACTTTTTGTTATTTTTTCTGTGAATTCTGTAACAAGACATGCCTTGCCTTGGGAAAATCTGATGATATGAATAAAGGACTATAAAGTGGATGTAGGCTACGACTTAGCTGAACCACTATAAAAATATTGTGTGTTATTTACTTTTATGCATTTACATTCATTAATTGTTCTGTTGTGATTATAAAATACAGGATAACTCAGAGCCTAAAAAAAGGTTGAAAACAGTTTGGACATAAAAAGAAGCACAATGATTATTTGTGCAATAAGACGTAAAAGAATGAGAAAACGACATTCTAACTCTAACTCTCCAGAGAAAGAGAGAGAGTATAAAAGCGTCTCAGACTGAGCGCTGAAAAAGAAATTCTATTCTTAACTCTAACTCTCCAGAGAAAGAGAGAGAGTATAAAAGCGTCTCCGACTGAGCGCTGAAAAAGAAATTCTATTCTTAACTCTAACTCTCCAAAGAAAGAGAGAGAGTATAAAAGCGTCTCCGACTGAGCGCTGAAAAAGAGATTCTACTCCGAACTCTAACTTTCCAGAGAGAAAGAGAGTATAAAGGCGTCTCCGACTGAGCGCCGAGAAAGAAATCTTTTCCCGTTGAGAGACCGGGGAATGAATAGATGACTAAGCTCGAACTCTAACTCTCAAGAGAAAGAGAGAGAGTATAAAAGAAGTGCCAGAAAAAACGACAGGTACTGACGACACAGGAAGTGCTATTCCGTCAGAGAATTGGGAGCATTCAGATTGCATGGTTAAGCATTGAATAACTTATGGAAATTGACTGGGGACACATATGCATACACAAATTTCCCCCCTCCACAACTTTGTTTCATAACTATAGACATGCATTTTTACATAAGTGCAGAACTGCTAACAAATAAACATTGCAAAAAGTGAATTATTTTTATTTACAAATGAATGAATTTGTACAGGGAAATAGCTAAAAAAGAAAGTGCGGAAGCTGCTTTTGTAGCAGCACTTATTGGTTCACAAAGATGCTAAAAAGATACAGGGGAACCCACTATTTGGGTTTGGGATGAGCCTTCGATTTCTTGGCAGCTTTTTCCGCATCCTTTGCTTCTTTCTCGGCTTCAGTCAAGATTCGTTTTGATTTCTTTTTCCCTGAAGATGTGGTACTGGAGCCAGCAGACTTCTTCCCGGAGGGCGGGGCACTGGAATCAAGAGAAGATTTTTTAGCAAGTTCTTCGGTAATAGATCTAGTTGAGAGCTTAACAACTAACCTTGAACCTGCATCCACAACTGCCAGGGGCTTGAGGACCTCAGGGTCTAGTTCTTCGGCTTTTAATTGCAAGCGCTTGTCTTGATCAGCCTTCATGGCCGCCAAGGTAACGTCATCGGCGCTTTTCGACTCCCCAGTTATTGCAACCTCCGGTTCCTCATCATGCCCCTCGTCTCCTCCGTCGTCTTTTAAAGCTGCAATCATTTCTTCATCATGGGGAGTGGTGACCTTAGTTGGCTCATTTCCTTCTCCCAAGTCTATAGAAGCAGCCTTTTCTTCCCCTTTTTTGGCCCCATCTGCGGGCTTTGTCCCAGCGGTAGCTCCTTGAGCTACATCTGTCTTGGCGGATGATTCAACACCTACAGAATGAGAAACATCGGTTATCAACTCAGGCGAAAGCAAAAGGTTTCTCATCGAACGTTTAATCACGTAGCCAAAGGTAGTAGTAGCCTTGGCAAATTGAGGAGAAAAGATAGGAATACCTTCTGAAGACTTTTCAGCGGGGGTGACTACTACCTCTGGAGTTATTTCAGCAATGGGAGATAGCAAAGTTGTCCGGGGAATTCCCGGGTTTTCGGGATCATACCCTTCTACTTCGGGAGTTGCAGGAGCAGAAGAAGAGGAGCCAGCTTCGGGAATGGTTTTCTGTTTAGACTTCCGCCTCTCTTCTTCCATGGCCTCAGCAATTAGGCGGCGCCCTTCAGCTAGGCGCTCCGGTTCATCGTCTCTCAAGTATTTCTCCATCAGCTTATCTTCATCAAGGGAATCGACCTTAAGTTCTTCTTTTTCCCACTCAACGATTTGATTCCATACTTGAACCAGAGTGGATGGATAGTCCTCGATCCAAGAAATGTTTCGACGACGAATAATATGTGCGAAGAATTCGATCATTAATTCGCCGAAACTTTGAATCTCAACCTCCGCCTCAGATAATTGCTTGCGGGCTTCCTCCGCAGATTTAATGGCACATTCCACATTGCCCTCGGCCAGAGCAGCCCTGTTTTCTGCCTCCAACAGCTTCGAAGCCAAGTCAGCATTCTTCTTTTCTAATTCAGCACTCCTTTTTGCTAACTCGGCGCTTTTCCGTTCAAGCTCAGCATAAGCAAGGTGTGTTTTAGCGGCTTCTGATTTGGCCTCGTCAGCTTGCTTTTTTAGTTCAGAGCGCTCCTGAGTATGGGACTCAAGCAAGTCATGATAACGCTTTTGCATGTCCTCAAACTGTTGTTTGAAATTAGAAGCGTTCTTTTGAGCGACAGCTAGTTGAGCTTGAGTGTCTTCTAAGTCTTTTCCTAAGGTTTTTAAGGCCTTAGCATCCTCCTCCGCGGTCTTTTGCATTGAGTTAGCATTTGTCATTAGAGTGCGGATGATTCTAGAAAGATTGCGTGAATACTTGAACATCTCGGAATATTGTTTATCTACCAAATCAATTTTTGCCTTGGCCTCATCTGCCCAATTAGAAGAAATAGGTTCAAGGGTAGGTAGAAAGGTCAGTGTCTCGAAGTAGTGCTCGGGAAATTGCTCCTTTAAATATGCCAGCTTTACTGCAGTTCCCGCATCTGGTGGAGGAGGAGCGAGGATTGTTAATTCGGTGTCCCTTCCTGAAGAGGATTCTGTAGAACCCTTGTCTGTCCTAGGTCGTTTAGTAGCAGGGACTTTTTGCTTACTTCGAGACCCGGTTTCCTTTGGAGGAGTTTTCTCTCTACTCCGCTTTTCATGGGAGGAAGTGGAATCCTTAGATGGTGGTCTATCCTCCTCCCTACGACTTGGATAGCTCTTGTATTTCTCTTGTTCCGGTCGAACTGGTGAGCGGGAACGTGAGGGCCGAGATCGATAGGGATCATAAGGTCTTCTCTCCTCCCTACCACGATCATCCCGGCGATCATACTCGACATCCTGAGGAGGATTGGACATGCTGCGACGAAGCTTTCTTATATCATAATAGGATCGAGACATTGTACCTGCACGATAAAATAAACGAAGTTTAGAATCAATGGATTCATGGAGAAAGAAGTGCAATGAATGCTAATGCTATGGTGTAAAGTGCATCCTAAGTGGTGTGTGTCCCCCCAACCAACCCGAGTCTGAAGCTAGACTGGTGCGGGCAGGCTCTTTGGCCTTAGCGGGAGTAGTTTCTTCAGAAGAGGTGAAGACTAAAGGGTCCTTCCTGAAATCCTCTGAAGTATATATAGTCTCAGGTAAGGGGAGATCCCCCAAACCCTGAAATATGTGCTCGTCAGTGCTAGGAACATCCCCTTCGGAAGCGTGAAGTGGCGACTCTTGGGAAGATTTTGACTTGTCTAGAGAAGTAGTTTCCTCGGGGGCAATATACCCTTCACGATGTTTTTCGGCCAGATTAGCCAGTTCATCATCTTGTGTGGAAGAGGGAGAAGGTGAAGTTTGAAGAGGAGCTGTAGGAATTCCCGAGCCTTCTCCTATATCTGGAACTGTTTCCACTGGAGGAATGTATGCATAAGGGACCGTCCCATGACCGATGCTACGGAAAACGGATAGCAGCCCGTGAAAATGAAGGTATTCATCTTTAAGGACCTCGTCGATAGTCAGAAATTTTTGATCGCCATTAAGAAGACGGTGCATCCGATCAAAGAACACCTGATCTGATATCTGTTTGGGATTGTCGACTGCAAACAAAAAGGAAAACAGGTCAGGGTGATGATTCAAGTGTATAGAGTCCAGGTTCAGAAAATCAATGCTTTACTTGATTTTGTCCATCTCCTGGCGCATCCAGACTGTTGCTTTATATAGAACCACTCTAGTCTGGAATCTCCAGCTTTACTGCTAAATGGTGTAGAGATTATCTTACTTTTTGGGACTGATTCAAAGTAACAGAAAGATGGAGTTTCTCTAGTCCGATGTTTGAAATTATAGAAGAAATGAACATCATCGAACGTGAGCTCTACGCCTAGAATTTCACGATATGCTATGAACAATGTATGCAAATAGGCATATGAATTGGGATGCAACTGCATGGGGGCAATCCGCATTTGTCTTAAGAAATCAACGATGAAAGGCGAGAATGGAGGAATGGCGCCGACCATGCACATCAATCGAGTGACCGTCATGTATCCTTCTGGAGGGTTGTGGGGACGGTCAGAGCGTGAGGGCACTAGGGTGTCCCTTTTCATTATTCCATACTTTAAGCAAATTCGAACAAGTCGGTCGTTGTCGATTGTCGATTCTACGGAATCTGGAGGTGACTCCAATATAATGGCTGAGTCAAATTCATCGGGTGCTCGATTGTCACCAATCCCTCCTTCCTCCTCAAAGCCCAGGGAAACTTCATTCTCTGAAGACACTTCGTCGCTTTCCCGATGACCAACTCCGTAATCCGGACCCTCACTGTCCCATTCTGGATCAGACAAAGAAGATATATCCTCAAGAGTGGTTTTGTTGGAAGTTTCCGGGGCTTCTTTCCTCTCAGCTAGACGGGAAGAGCGTCTGGGCCTCATTGTCATGGAACTATTGAAGAAGCAATAGCACGGATTAGAGTAAATTATCCCGTGCCCCCCTTTGTGTATGTGTGTGAACTAAAGTGTGTGCAGCAAATATGGGAAATGCAAAATAAAAGTACAGCAATGTAAGACGAAGCTTTGAAGAGAAAGTGATAGTCAGAGTTGTTCTTAATTCTCGTTTCTGTTCGCAAGGCACTATCCTATCTGTCCACGAAGTTATTGTCTAGAGTGAATGTTAGTTGAATTAGTTGGGTAATCTTTGTGTGCCAAGTTTGATACGTTCGGTTCGGTTCGGATATGCATATGATAATTGGCTCAATACAAATACAGATATAGGGTCGGTTCGGATGCTTCATTAAAGCAAGGTCAGTTCAAGACAAGGGAAACAATGGGTTCGGAAGCAGGACTGATCTGATCGGATCGGGTGACCTGATCCGAACCGAACCAGCATCACTTAACCAGTCCATTTACTTCAACACCTTATCCCATTCTCTTCTCCGACCCGAACTGACATTTTCCTTCCTTCCCGTCTTTCTAAAGTATGCAACCCGAACCGATCCCCTTTCCTTCTCCTTCCTTTCTGCTCCTTCGTCTCCTACCCGAACCAACTCCTATTTGTCATCACGCTCTTCATCTTCTTCCTCTTTCTCCCCACTCACAAACAAATCCGTTCTATCACCAAAGCTCCAGTTGAGGACAAATATTTTCCCTCTCCAGCCTCTCAACGCCTCGAAGTGATGGCGGATCCACCAGTAACGACGTGGAGTTCAAGCAAAGCCACGTGGCTAAACCATCCCAATCAACCACGAATTGAAATCAAGAACAGTTACAACGAAGTTATTCGAGATTAAAAAAGCTACCTATATGTTCGATTTGAGAAATCTACAAGGAATGGTTTCAGGATATTGGAGTTTCTGAAGTTTTCGATACTAGGGTTTGGAAGCGGCGGCAGAAAAGAAGAAGAAAAGAAAGAAGACGGTGGTGGATTTATATAAGGGGTAGTGTTGACTCCTCGTATTCCTATTCTCTCTCACCCTCTCGAACCGGAGTGAAGGCCCAGTAGCACAACTCTGCCTAAAGGCCCAATGTCCAAGAACCAAATCCACGAAAACGCATCGGATCGGAATCCGAACCGAATAAATTTCACATATTAATTTAGCATCCGACTCGAATTGAGTTCAAAAGAGAGTTAAAAGAAACGGATACCCGAGAGAAGCACTATGTGTTGAGAAAAATTCCCAAACTTGCTCAGAAATGAAGAAAATATGCTCGAGTCGGATACCGAACCGAGTCGCGCCACCGAACCGGATAGAAATCTGTGCATTCCTCCTGACCGTTCTGATTCAAGGACTAGCATTTCGAACGACATCAAAGCACGCTTCGTATACAATAGAAGCATCCTTTGAGGGGGCAAAATGTTAGCCTACTTTGTGAACTAGGCAACACAAAGTCAAGAAACCAAACATTGAAGGGTATTTTTAATTATAAGACTTCGGTTCGGATTGGAGGAAAACACTACAATTCAGATTGATAGCTGCAGTTGTTCGGATCGGATAGAGTCCTCTGTTCGGATCGGGTTAGAGCAGCATATTGGTTCGGATCGGATAGAGTTCTCTATTCGGATCGGTGATCTCTTACTGGATAGATTGGTAAGGCGTATCCAATCGGATCGGAAGGCAACTAAATCTCGAATGGATCGGAAAGCCATCTGCTTGCCACAACACTGGAGCGGAGCGGAATAGGTTAGAGAAGGAGAGACGCCCAAACCAATCCGGTTCGGATCGGGTATCCCGATCCGAACCCCTTACCTGCACGTCTCCGGCCCGCACCCATGATCCATGTTAATCTCCTGTAAAATCGCCTGGAGAACCGGACCAGCTATGACTAATTCCTACCCCTAACGTCCTTCCCTTTGATGCGTTGTCAACATGATAGTTCATCCAAACCCGAAGAGAGTGCGATGGATGACACGTGGCCCGACCCGGATCAAGTCTCAAGCAAATTCACACCTATAAATACCCCATCTGGAGACAAAGAGAAGGATCTTTTTTCAGCACTTAGAGAATTCAATCACCTCCATCATCCGAACTCCATTACTCCCGGAGAATCCAAATCATCTTTTATTTCTTGTTTTAGTCAATTGAGTGAACAAAAGTGAGTTGTGAGTGAATCTTACATTGTATTTGCAACTGAATTATTGAATATAGTGAAAAATAAGTGGACGTAGGCATTTGTTCGCCGAACCACTATAAATCCTGCGTGTTCATTTTTATTTTTATCTCATTTTATCTTGTTTCAAATCAATTTGGGTGTTAGAACCACTTTTGGGTCTAACAAATACGGTGCGTGGATGTCGTGTACATAAAGAGGAAATGGTGAGAGATTATCGAATGTGTTTTTTGTAACAAATTATAGGGAAAAAAGAAATCACAGGGAAAACTGTGGAATGTGGTTCAGGGCATTGTCGTTCCACTACTGGATGTTGAATTTTATTTTTTTGGAACTATTTCTTATTTAGTATTTTAACATACAAATATTAGCTCAATACAGCTTAATACAATATCCTTGAGCTGTGTGTTTATATGATAGTTTTTAGTTTAAATTTGCTCATATATTAGCTTATGCTACTCCTAGTTTGATCCTAAATACATGTTTTGTTTGATCATATATTAGCTCAACCTACCCTGAACTCAAAACAACATCCCTGAGCTGTGTTTTGTTTGATTATATATTAGCTCAATACACCAAATTAGGAATTGATTTCTTGCTACTTAGTTTGTTCGTATATTTTACAGTTCAGTTGCACCAACTTATATGATATTTTGTTGTTTGAATACATTTCTGTTAATCTTAGTTTGATCATATAATTTATTTTCTTGCAACGTTAGAAAAGTGATTAATTCATATAAACGGAAGAGGTTCACCGTGTCATACAAGCACTACTCGGGATATTGTATTGAATGAATTCAGATGTTTTAGAATTTAAAATAGTTAGAAAATTTGCAATGGAATGGAAAATGAAAATTTGCAATTTGTATTTCACATCATAAATATTTTTGTAGGCATTTGAGAAACACGAAATGGAAACATCTTTTATTTAACATCATTGATTCATTTATTTGCAAATTTATGCATTGTATAGTTTGGCAAACATAGCTAAATATCAAGCACTTACAACAAATCCTATGGTATTAAACAAGTACAATGAATTATGTGTTATAGTAGACTTTTCCTCTATTATTTATTTTCTCATTATTATTGTACATTGTTTTGTTTATAACTAGTCAACTCCTTCATTTTCGATAAAAAATTATGTTAACCTCTCGTGTACCACCTATAGCTTCAAATTGTAAGAAATTGACCATGGAAAGGAAAAAGCAATTGGAAGTAAACAAGGGGAAAAGGTGGACTTAAATGCATAGGAAGAAAGTGATGATGAAGTAAATGAAAATTCAAACTAGAAATGATAGTCACATAGTCCAATGAAGATTTGTTATTATACTGATGGTTGTGAACGAGGTGAAGGTGAAACAAATGTAGATAATGAAGAAATTGAGGAAGAGAATGATGGTATCGAAGTGGAAAAACAAGATGTATTGTACGGGAGCCAGAGTCAGATGAAGGGTTAGTACATATGCTGAACAGGAAATGTAAAATAAAGAGAAGAGTCTAATATAACAAGCATCATCGAAATTGTCTGAGTATAAATATCAACTATCACTATTGTTTGCATTCAAACATCGTATAGCTCATAAAATTTGACACCTCAATGTAAGTTATTATGCTTTCTGTTGTTGATGTTTAAATAACAATTACTAATATATATTTATATATAACCTAGGAAGCACATGGGGAAGTGAGAATAGTTAAAGTCACAGTCATGTAGGAACACAACGGTTGTAGGATTATAGGAAAGAACTTTCTTTTGTTAATGAGATAGTTGTTCAGTCGGGATTTCATTAGCTAATACTGCATGCTTGTGATAACCTTGATAAAGTTATTAACAATTCATTTGCTGAAATATTTTATCCTGAGACGAGTATGTCTCATCTATTTCTTGGAGAAATGAGCATTACCATTGATGAAGTAGTGCACATGACTGGCCCTCTAATAGATGGAAGGGTCGTTACAGGTCCTCTTGGTGGTTCTAAGAATATTACTTATCATGACATATATCAGTTGATGGATCTGAGTTTCCGGATTGATAAATCAAATGCAGTTATTGTTTTGGGTGGTGAAAAGAAAATAAGGTTAGAGAGAAAAGTTCAAGGTTCCAGTGAGTAGGATATTGATGAATGTAAGAGACGTTGTGTGATAACATATTTTATACACGATTAGTTGTTTAATATGCTGCGATAATTCTAGGAATAAAGCGTATGCACATTTTCTACAATGTCTTGGGAATTTTAATGAAATGCATGCTTATTCTTGGACGACTGCTTGTTTGAGTTGGTTGTTGCATAATTTAGGTACAAGTACATGAAAAGATGTCCACCAAATGACTGGTTGTATGACCTTAGTTCAAGTAAGTGTTCAGGTTTACACAAAATTTACACCACAATCATATTTTGCAAGGTATACTTAAACAAAATTATCTTGTTTTAGGTGTGGATATTGGAGCACTTCTCGTGTCTCAGGTGTCACAATAGATGTATTGATGCGGTTGAAGGTGATGTGAGAGCTGTTTTCTAATTTGCAATGGAAACCATTACAAACTTATCCTCACATTTGGTTATTCAGGGAGTTAGGACGGATGATATGCAAAACTGTGATGTTATTTGAGATTGTTTAAAGGAAAAATAGAAGATAATTTTACTAGTTTCAAAAATGTTCATTATGCAATGGTCCTATAATTTGCTTTGAAACTGTAGAACTTTTTCTCCCATAAAGGTTTCTATGACAATTTATTTATGTTTTGCATATCTCGACTACTCCATTCACTTTGAATCAAAAAATATTAAGTCGTCATCTCGAGGATTTAAGGCAACATACATTAGATTGGTGATTTTGGTTGGAGAAAATGGAGAAATCATTTGCTTAATTAGGATTTAATATCATGAGAAACTGCACATCCATGGGATTGTGATATGCATATATAGAGTGATATAAAAATGCTTCCCATTCGCTTGTGGCTAATCCAAAGAAAAAAATTATGAAGCCATTTAATGCTGTTGACGATAACTCACTTCTTGTTCACATTGTTAGTGCATTGATTTTTGTTAGCTTTTTAAGTATATAAATTATTTATATTGCATCCTTAATTTACTTTTACAGGGTCGTCGACTTTGACGCATTGCTTCTTTCATTAAATCTTGTATTCCTAGTGAAGCGATGAGTCAGATGTTAGAAAAGGTTGAGTAGATAGAGGAAGCTAAACCATTGGAACTTTCTGGAGAGCCTACTGCGACAGAGGAACAAATTGGGCTTGCACAGGCAACCAAATGTAAAGCTAGTGGTGTTAGATGGAAAGGAAATCTTTGTAAGAAAACTACGAGAAAAAAGTAAACATTGTTTAATATATTTTGGTGTGATTGTTTAATCATGTAAAGTCTGATGGTACAATGTATTTTTTGGATGTAGTATGATCTTGAAGTTTGTTGTATGTTGATAGTTGCAAGAAATTTTGTTAAATCTGTGTTTTCTTTGGTATTAAAGTTGTGTTTAAGCTTTATTTGCCTTCGTATTTAAGCTTTGTTGATGTTTGCAAAAAAAATTTGAGTTGTGTTGATCTAAGCTGTCCCCGAGTTGTGTTTATATAACAGTTTTTAGTTTAAGTTTGCTCATATATTAGCTTCTATTAATCTTACTGTTGAAATGATAGTTGTTGCTTGATGTAAATATAATATAAATGTTGAATAAGGTCTGGATTTGCAAGTCGTGGGCAACTCAGATGATGCAAATTTTATTATAGCACATGGTAATGAACTTGGACTAATTAAGAAATGGGTACCTCTAAAGAAGTCCGTGAGCTAGAAAAAAAATGAGTGCTCATCCATCTAATCTTCTGGCTTTTTTTGCTTGGTAATAATGAGTTGTTTCATTTAAAATTGGATGGTAGATCTGGTCAATTGCTGAATATTCTTTTGAACTCTAGTTTAGTAGTAAATTTCTTACAATTCTAGACTTATGTACTCTAATTTTATATAGTTGTTTCAAATTAGTGAGCAATGTAATTCATGTATCAGGACTGTATGCAGGGGCGGAGCCACCGATTGCCCAGGTAGGCCTGGCGCTCTAGTTGAAATTCTGGAATTCTGGCCAAAAACATAGAAGTAGAGTGACCTGCCCTAACTCGGATGAAGTCTTTGCTCCATATAGACTCTCCAGAAGCCAATATTTAGTGACTTAGTGCCTCTAACAACAGATTTTACAAAATTTGAACACATGTTTATATATATATATATATATATATATATATATAGAGATAAATAGACTTTATAGAAGTTTTGCAATGTGGGACAAAAAAAATTTGGTTTGGCCCCAGCTGAATTCAGATCCTAGCTCCGCCACTAGCTGTATGCTTCATTTTGTGTGGGAAGGTTGGGAAATATGCGGTGATGGTTCATCTTATTATTCTAATAAACGACGTACGCTAACCTTACAGTTTTGGGTTTGTATATAAAGTAGGAAAGTTTTCAAAGACAGTGGTAGACCACAGTATGTCCTTCAAATAAATGACAGGCATGTAATATTTTCATAACCGGGCCGTAAGTCAAACCGTGAGGACTCAGGATCTAAGGTTTTGAAGGTTTTACTGGTCGAACCGTCAAGAACCGCACATACTTGTTAATAGTGAAAAAAATGAATAATTAAGTTTTATGTGTACTTAAATAAATGAATAATAAAGTTTGAAAGTCATCTATTTGTTCACTAACATTAATAGATTGGATGATATAATTAAATAGCAAGGGCACAAACAAACACACATGTTTTTTAGAACGAAGTGGTAAAGTTTACGGTTTAATTAGAATTTGGAACAGTTATGATTTTTTGAAATATTTTAGTTATTATTTTCAAAACAATACAAAAGATGAAATCATCAGAGAATAATACACAATATGAAGTAGGGACAAACAAAAAACTGTGGTTTAACCCTGTAAAATTGAAGGTTGGACCACGGGATTGAAGGTCCGACCAGCTTTCATGCATGAATGACGTCTGTTTGAGTTATGCATCGTGATGGTCCGAGATCCAGGGTTATTCCAGGTCAGACCGCAGTAGGGTCGGGTTATGAAAGCACTGCAGCCATGTATGAAACAATTTTGGGTGAGTTTCTCCAAAAAGTAATTTTAAAAGACGATGATGTAACATCGTGTGTAATGACCCGTAATTTGGCAGGAGAATAATTAACTAATTTAATTATTAAATATCGTTTTGGCGATATCGATAATTCAAATTAAATGCTATTTATATTTAATTAATATAAATAATAGGATAATAGATGTCCGGAATAATCAGAAATATCAGAATCCACGATATCAAGTGAATTGGACAGTTTAAAATATATTTCAGTTTATATATTGAATTATATCGACGAATTTATTTAATATCGCCAGTTGGAAATATAAATTATATTATAATTAAAAACAAGCTCGAAATGGCGCTGCAGTTCGTAATTTGGAGATTCGAACTTCAACTGAATGTACCGGATTCGTTTTAAATCGGATTGCTGTGAAACAAGAAACGTACGGAGCTGGTGGAGTATATCTTTCTAGTGGAAGAGAAAAATCAGGATTTCGTTGTGTAGATTTTGAGATATGTCCAAATCAAATTTTAAAATAGTCGCTATAGAACCGATTTTTCGACATGACGGTTTATTCGATATAACTAGAGATCGGGTTTGAATTTAGACAAGGTTCTTGTGGGAAGTAGTGATAATTTAATTTTTAGAATTTTATGGTAATTTTTAATTAATTAAATAAGCAACTTTATATTTGGAGTATTTGGCACCCTGAAATCAGCATTTTGAAGTTTCACAATATGAGTCCATCTACCGATATTATTATATTTTTCGGATCGTAACACCGAGCTCGACACAACGGTATTTTTATTTCTGTCCGTACGTAAGTGGAATTTTACGTAACAGGGTACCGTATAAATCTAACATTTTACAAAACACGTCGTATAGTTATTTGACAATACATTTAGTTGGGAGCAGAAGTCTTCTTAGAGAATGATATAACTTGACAGCTTGCGCAGGCTAAAAGTAATAGAGATATAGTCCTATGTTCCTATAACATGATATCACGCCACGAATATACGGGCTCCTTCACAACGAAGTAAAACCAAATATGACACTTTACTTCCACTCTTAGTTTTCTTATCCAAGAAGCATGCTTGAAGTACACAACTGATTTTCGTACCTGTCCCTTCTTTGCACCATACGTTCAAAGCTATGTAAGGTCCAATCAAAATTTGCCTGCAAACCACGTACAACTAGGAAGTGAACCCTCATGGCAGTGCGTAGACTCAAAACTTCATAGTTAAGTAAAACATGTTACCCTATACTGCATGACAGACCTATACTATATTATACACGACAGCACATGCTAGTATACCATTCACAGAAGCTAGGAAATAAACCCTGTACTTCAATGTCTTGTTAAATCAAAACAAAACATTTCACATTGCTTTGATTAATTTAATATATGTATAGGTCTAACCTTACCTGTAGCCGACCACGCAACTAGGAGATAGTACACACACATTAAATAAAAATATACAAAGCTCATGCCATTGTCAAAGCTTAAACATGTGCCTACCCTACGCTCTGCAACCATACGACTTTTACCTACCCTGAACTTTCACATATTGTTCCCTTACCATAAGTGATAACCTAACTTACCTTCACGTATTGTCGCTTTCACACTTACCTTTCACGGAGACAACCACTGTCCAACGTAGACTTAAGGGCTAAGCTTTATCCCTGTTATAAATACATTGCTCCTTTGTTTCTTCGTTCGGGTTTAGAAAACCAACGCCATAAGCTTTCAGCTGTGAGTTTAAATTACAGTAGAAAACCAAAAGCCATGTAAATCCTCCTCTCAAAAGAAAATATAAAACATACGCAAACATCTGAACTCCTGTGTACTTGCTTCACACTCATGCTAGGTTCGAAACTAACAACCTGGGATGAAAATGTGTTGGGTTCGGCGCAAAGTCTTAGGTCACGGGTTCATTTTGCATGGATATATATATATATATATATATATATATATATATATATATATATATATACACGTGAGCATGGAAAATGATTTGCAGGAACTCGAGTTTTATATTAGGGAAGAAGAGATCGGCTCGAAGGAGTCCGGCTTGAACACGAGAGGAACAGCTTTATGCTGCTGCGTGAGTTACCATTGCATGTGGATAGATTGGAGAAGCTTTAGCATGCGGGGTGCATGTTGAGCGTGGAGGGTTCTCGAACTGATGGTGGTCGCGGATCTGGAGAGGAGGGTAAGCTTCGAGTGAATGGTGAAGAGTTGTGTACGGAAAGAAGGGAAGCATGCCGGGTGGGGTTCTGAAACATGGTGCTGCATGCATGAATGCAACGTGAAAGGGGAGTGATGTGTGCTTGCGGGTCTGTTCATGATGAGGGCGTTGAGCTGATGTAAGTTGCGGACATGGGGTATTCAGGAAATCGTGAGATGGGGGGTAAAGTTGGAAGAAGGGTGTGATGATGTAGATTGGTCTGAAGGGTAAAGGTGAAGGAAAAGGGGGGGCGAACGTGGTAAATATAGAAGAGGACAGAAGGAAAATGAGGAGTAGGTGGGGTTCGTAACTTCTGTTACGTGAAGCTAGGCAAAACAAAAGTGGACTACAATTTGAGATTCAAAAAGGAAAGGCGATCGAGTTTATGTCTGTGGGTTCCGGCGTGGAGCTGGGGAGACGTGTTTCAGGTAGATTAATGGAGTTGAGGCAGGGATGGTGACTGGAAAGTGGAGCTTGAGGTGGCAAGTTCCCTGGTGTGGTCGTCTAAGGCGATGGAGGGCAAAGGTGATAAGGGGAGGCGGTCAAAGAAGAATCGGGTCTGTGATGCAGGGGAACTCAGTGATTTAGATTGGGGGAGACAGAAGTGCGGTCATGTGCAAGAGGCTCATACGACGTCAGATCAACGAACGGCCAGGTGCGTTGGATTCATAATGGAAAACAGTACACACTGGAATTGGATGGAAATGATTCGGAACTTGCCTTGAAACATGATAGAATATAACGTCAGATCGGAATCAAGAACAGTTATCGTTATTTAACGGTTTCCGACCAATGTGAGTAAAACTCACCAACTCTGAACAGTTATATTTTTATAACGTACTTTTAGAACTGTTAGATATTGATTGATTGCTGTGTGTTGATTTGGTTGATTGAACTGCTAGTCAGTTAGTTGAAATTATATATATATATATAAAAACCGTTATATATATATATATTGATGTTGTTTATCAGAACACTTAATATCGAGATGAAGTTGATGTTAATTGTATGGTTTAACATCTGTGATGCAGGTGAACAGGTTGGAGGGACCCAACTGGGTTCCTCAATATATAAAATACTGTTTTGTTCATATATTACGATATGTGATGTGTTATATAATCTGTGAAGATTATGTGTGCTTGGTTAATAGTAATCATGGTTATACGGTATTTTAAATACCAAAATGAATACTGGAAAGTAAAAAGGGAAATTTCAAACTTTGTATTGAAATAGAAGTGTAAAACGATTATTTACTTAGCAAGTAAATAGAAGTATAAAGAAAGATATTTACTTAGAAAGTAAATAGAATTTAAATGGATATTTATTCAGAAAATAAAATAAATGTAAAAGGGGAAATATTTAGGAAATAAATATGATATTGTAAAAGGGGAAATATTTAGGAAGTAAATATGACATTATAAAAGGAAATTTATTTAGGAAATCGAAGGGGTTTTATAAAAGGGATATTTGTTATAAAATGAATTTAAAACTTGTTAAAGAGAAATTGTTTATAAAATCAAGGGATTTTATAAAGGAGAATTTATTTATAAAATCAAAGGATTTTATAAAGAGGGATATTTATATAGGAAATCATTACAAGGGATTAAACGCTGTTATAGGAAATCATTACAAGTGATTAAACGTTGTTATAAGAAATCATTACAAGGGATTAAACGCTATTATAGGAAATCATTACAAGTGATTAATCGCTGTATAGGAAATCATTACAAGGGATTAAACGCTGTTATAGGAAATCATTATAAGTGGAGAAACGTTATAAAAAAGACATTTTTAAAGTGAAGAACCGTTACTAAAAGTAAATCTTTATAAATGGATAAACGTTATTTAAAGGAGTAAATTGAATATTGGTTATTTGAATTTGAGTTAATCAGTTAGAGTTAATCGAATAGAGTTAAAGAAATATAGTTAAGCAAGATTAGAAACTGACTAGAGATCTGTAAGTTGAATCGTTTTCTGAGTGTGGATCTGATGTTGGTTTCGGCCTTCGGGGTTTATACTTAGAGGATTGTTCTCTTATTAGTTTACAGTTAGGGGCTAATAGTTGTGGAATGGTAGTGATGCGTGAATAAGGATTGGAAATGTTTTCCAATGTAAATAAACGTATATTTTCTAATCAGAGAAAATAAGGAGATATAATATATATATATATGTATATGTATATATATATATGTTGGATGATTGGATCGATAATTCCATTTGGAATATAGATCGTTGTTTGTACACCGACATGTTTTCTTTGATAGTTAACTCACAGACTATCAAGTTTTGACCATATTTACGTTATCAATATGGAGAGACCGGTTGGATTCTTATCCAAAGAACCACTCTGTATTGGCATAAGCGTTGCGAATATACCAAAGAAAATTGAAGAAGGAGTAAAGTGCAAGGGCTGTTGTATAAGTCTTAGATAATAGTGACTAAGATGGATGTACTGAATAGTGCCTTCGGTTTCGTTCAATCCCAGAACGAACGTATGTAGACGAGTGTCTGACATAGTATTTCCAATGATCGAATATGATTGGTCTGTACAAATATATATGGTGGTAACGGATTTATTCCCTTTGCATAACATCCAGAATATTTGTGCAAATCAATTAGTGATTAACAGATTTGACAATGTGGCATTCAAAGTGATCGTGTTATCAATGAATGGAAAGTAGTCGTAGCCTCTGGCCTCAACAACCAGGAAATGACAAAAAAATCGGGCAGGCAGCATGGCTAAGTCGGTCGCACCGAAGTAGGGTGTATAATCACCTATCTAGAGAATATTCATTTGCTTCTTTAATCTATCAATGTTGTCCCATATATATACGGGAAACGGTTGCTGATCCCAACCGTCGGTGATGTACATTCGATACACTCAAGAGAAATGAGTGGTCGGTCATGTGTGGCTGAGTTGCAAGATGTTCTTGTTGAACTCCAGTGTATCGTTCCTAGAGTACACTGATCGGAAGTTTGTTCCATACCTTGTCATAGTTGGAAACCCATTACCCAATACGTGCTTGTGGTTTTGATTGTATACTATATGTAGAACGTGAGACGAAAGCGTTTCTGCTAGATGATTATTATACTGTGGTTGATAGACATTACTATAATATCAAAAGGTTTTTGATATAAAGATATTTTGGATTTTCATAAGGGTAAAACCCATTCCGTTATACGGCGTGGTCTTATGAGATATCGTTTACTTGCTCGAACTGTTTAAACTGTTTTACTCATACCAGTCCCATGACTGACCCGAAGTTTATTTGCTTGTTTTCCCTAAACCCTTGGGTGCCTAATTTGTACGGGCAGTCAAGTAGTCGGGATTTTACAGATACACTTGGAGAGTTTGGAGCAGGAGGCTTCAAGATTCTATAGCTATTATTATTTCCGCTGTGTTGTAAGTGTTGTACTCTAAAATGTTATTGTATACATATACTGTTTGTATTTCAAAAGTTATGTTATATTTTATTCGTTCCGCTGTGAGATTCGTGTTACTCTGATGAGGATGTTCTTCTTCTTCTATTCTACTAGTTCTATCTTATCTATCCTCACCCTCTATCTTCTTTCTATTAATTTCTTGAATTTTCAGTGCAATTTGGGGTTGGACTTGTGTTATTTAGTCAGCTCAAATTGGACTGGATTTTTGGGTCATTACAGTTGGTATCAGAGCTTAAGTTAAGCATTACCTTGGCTCTGTGGCGTGACTCAGTAGGGACGGGGTTAGTAATACCCTAGACTGAGTTGAGTGTATATATATGAGCGCATATATGTTATGTAAAATGGATTTTTATTGTGGAGATTTATTGGTTGAGTGGCTTATGAATTCTGGTCGATAGTGGGGCACCACAATATCGATAGGGGTTTCTAAACGCTCGAATACGATGAACCAACATGATATGTTTTGAAATTAACATAGTATAATTGGTTGTATTGGTTGTTAGTATAATCGAATGAAACTATAAAAGGTGAAATAGTTATAAATAACAAATCAGAATTCATTTAAGTATGTGAAATAAGATGAAGTAAATCTGAGTTTAAATCAGAATGAGGAATTAAAACAAGAAAATTTTAAGTTCCTGGGAGAGTTGAAATTGTTTTCAAATTTGAAAGAGAAATATAGTATTGAACACACTTCGATCGCTGGGAAATAATTTTGATGATGGTGTACACATCATCAGTGTGATTTTCGAGTTTCAAAGTGACGGATTACTGCCAAAGATTTTGTTTTGATAAAACAAGTTGTTTTGAAATTCAAAGGTTTTGAATTTGTGTTATGATTTCAAAATTTATTTTGAGATAAACCCAGGAATTTCAATTCTGGAATTTAAATTTAACTAATGAAGTTAAATGAGTTGAGATGGAAAAGGTAAATAAACAAATTAAAATTTTAACTTGAACTAAGTTAAATTAAATTTGGATTGGATTAGTGATGATCTGGAATAGAATTGAATTGATAAATTCAAAGTTTGGAATCAAGAATCGATTGGAGTTGATTGAGATGACAATGGTATATACTAAGTTGTTCACAGAGGAAAGGGATATAGTGTTATGCCCGACAAAAAGGTACAAGTTTATATTTCATATGAGTTTGGAGATTTATGAGCCTGATTGGCAAGCCGCTTGGCTGTTTGATTTTCTTTTGGGTTGAGAAGGCCTAGAGAGGCAAGTTGTGGTTTTACCGACAGGGCTATACAAAGGAGTTTATGGCAAAATTTTCTAGAAATTCCGGGTGTTAGAAATTTTTCAAAATTTTTGAAAATTTAGTAAGTCGGAGTGAATTAATATTATAATCGAAATTTAAGTGGTTCAGTGGAACCGGAGTTAAGAGATAAACCGATAAATATTTACCCAGTAGATAGGGTCGTCCACTACCTTAGCAACTTCGAGGACGAAATTATTTTTAAGTGGGGAAGAATGTAATGACCCGTAATTTGGCAGGAGAATAATTAACTAATTTAATTATTAAATATCGTTTTGGCGATATCGATAATTCAAATAAATTCTATTTATATTTAATTAATATAAATAATAGGATAATAGATGTCCGGAATAATCAGAAATATCAGAATCCATGATATCAAGTGAATTGGACAGTTTAAAATATATTTCAGTTTATATATTGAATTATATCGACGAATTTATTTAATATCGCCAGTTGGAAATATAAATTATATTATAATTAAAAACGAGCTCGAAATGGCGCTGTAGTTCGTAATTTGGCGATTCGAACTTCAACTGAATGTACCGGATTCGTTTTAAATCGGATTGCTGTGAAACAAGAAACGTACGGAGCTGGTGGAGTATATCTTTCTAGTGGGAGAGAAAAATCAGGATTTCGTTGTGTAGATTTTGAGATATGTCCAAATCAAATTTTAAAATAGTCGCTATAGAACCGATTTTTCGACCGTAACGGTTTATTCGATATAACTAGAGATCGGGTTTGAATTTAGACAAGGTTCTTGTGGGAAGTAGTGATAATTTAATTTTTAGAATTTTATGGTAATTTTTAATTGATTAAATAAGCAACTTTATATTTGGAGTATTTGGCACCTTGAAATCAACATTTTGAAGTTTCACAATATGAGTCCATCTACCGATATTATTATATTTTTCGGATCGTAACACCGAGCTCGACACAACGGTATTTTTATTTCTGTCCGTACATAAGTGGAATTTTACGTAACAGGGTACCGTATAAATCTAACATTTTACAAAACACGTCGTATAGTTATTTGACAATACATTTAGTTGGGAGCAGAAGTCTTCTTAGAGAATGATATAACTTGACAGCTTGCGCAGGCTAAAAGTAATAGAGATACAGTCCTATGTTCCTATAACATGATATCACACCACGAATATACGGGCTCCTTCACAACGAAGTAAAACCAAATATGACACTTTACTTCCACTCTTAGTTTTCTTATCCAAGAAGCATGCTTGAAGTACACAACTGATTTTCGTACCTGTCCCTTCTTTGCACCATACGTTCAAAGCTATGTAAGGTCCAATCAAAATTTGCCTGCAAACCACGTACAACTAGGAAGTGAACCCTCATGGCAGTGCGTAGACTCAAAACTTCATAGTTAAGTAAAACATGTTACCCTATACTACATGACAGACCTATACTATATTATACACGACAGCACATGCTAGTATACCATTCACAAAAGCTAGGAAATAAACCCTGTACTTCAATGTCTTGTTAAATCAAAACAAAACATTTCACATAGCTTTGATTAATTTAATATATGTATAGGGCTAACCTTACCTGTAGCCGACCACGCAACTAGGAGATAGTACACACACATTAAATAAAAATATACAAAGCTCATGCCATTGTCAAAGCTTAAACATGTGCCTACCCTACGCTCTGCAACCATACGACTTTTACCTACCCTGAACTTTCACATATTGTTCCCTTACCATAAGTGATAACCTAACTTACCTTCACGTATTGTCACTTTCACACTTACCTTTCACGGAGACAACCACTGTCCAACGTAGACTTAAGGGCTAAGCTTTATCCCTGTTATAAATACATTGCTCCTTTGTTTCTTCGTTCGGGTTCAGAAAACCAACGCCACAAGCTTTCAGCTGTGAGTTTAAATTACAGTAGAAAACCAAAAGCCATGTAAATCCTCCTCTCAAAAGAAAATATAAAACATACGCAAACATCTGAACTCCTGTGTACTTGCTTCACACTCATGCTAGGTTCGAAACTAACAACCTGGGATGAAAATGTGTTGGGTTCGGCGCAAAGTCTTAGGTCACGGGTTCATTTTGCATGGATATATATATATATATACACGTGAGCATGGAAAATGATTTGCAGGAACTCGAGTTTTATATTAGGGAAGAAGAGATCGGCTCGAAGGAGTCCGGCTTGAACACGAGAGGAACAGCTTTATGCTGCTGCGTGAGTTACCATTGCATGTGGATAGATTGGAGAAGCTTTAGCATGCGGGGTGCATGTTGAGCGTGGAGGGTTCTCGAACTGATGGTGGTCGCGAATCTGGAGAGGAGGGTAAGCTTCGAGTGAATGGTGAAGAGTTGTGTACGGAAAGAAGGGAAGCATGCCGGGTGGGGTTCTGAAACACGGTGCTGCATGCTTGAATGCAACGTGAAAGGGGAGTGATGTGTGCTTGCGGGTATGTTCATGATGAGGGCGTTGAGCTGATGTAAGTTGCGGACGTGGGGAATTCAGGAAATCATGAGATGGGGGGTAAAGTTGGAAGAAGGGTGTGATGATGTAGATTGGTCTGAAGGGTAAACGTGAAGGAAAAGGGGGGGCGAACGTGGTAAATATAGAAGAGGACAGAAGGAAAATGAGGAGTAGGTGGGGTTCGTAACTTCTGTTACGTGAAGCTAGGCAAAACAAAAGTGGACTACAATTTGAGATTCAAAAAGGAAAGGCGATCGAGTTTATGTCTGTGGGTTTCAGCGTGGAGCTGGGGAGACGTGTTTCAGGTAGATTAATGGAGTTGAGGCAGGGACGGTGACTGGAAAGTGGAGCTTGAGGTGGCAAGTTCCCTGGTGTGGTCGTCTAAGGCGATGGAGGGCAGAGGTGATAAGGGGAGGCGGTCAAAGAAGAATCGGGTCTGTGATGCAGGGGAACTCAGTGATTTAGATTGGGGGAGACAGAAGTGCGGTCACGTGCAAGAGGCTCATACGACGTCAGATCAACGAACGGCCAGGTGCGTTGGATTCATAATGGAAAACACTACACACTGGAATTGGATGGAAATGATTCGGAACTTGTCTTGAAACATGATAGAATATAACATCAGATCGGAATCAAGAACAGGTATCGTTATTTAACGGTTTCCGACCAATGTGAGTAAAACTCACCAACTCTGAACAGTTATATTTTTATAACGTACTTTTAGAACTGTTAGATATTGATTGATTGTTGTGTGTTGATTTGGTTGATTAAACTGCTAGTCAGTTAGTTGAAATTATATATATATATATATATATATAAACCGTTATATATATATATATATTGATGTTGTTTATCAGAACACTTAATATCGAGATGAAGTTGATGTTAATTGTATGGTTTAACATCTGTGATGCAGGTGAACAGGTTGGAGGGACCCAACTGGGTTCCTCAATATATAAAATACTGTTTTGTTCATATATTACGATATGTGATGTGTTATATAATCTGTGAAGATTATGTGTGCTTGGTTAATAGTAATCATGGTTATGCGGTATTTTAAATACCAAAATGAATACTGGAAAGTAAAAAGGGAAATTTCAAACTGTGTATTGAAATAGAAGTGTAAAACGATTATTTACTTAGCAAGTAAATAGAAGTATAAAGAAAGATATTTACTTAGAAAGTAAATAGAATTTAAATGGATATTTATTCAGAAAATAGAATAAATGTAAAAGGGGAAATATTTAGGAAATAAATATGATATTGTAAAAGGGGAAATATTTAGGAAGTAAATATGATATTACAAAAGGAAATTTATTTAGGAAATCGAAGGGGTTTTATAAAAGGGATATTTGTTATAAAATGAATTTAAAACTTGTTAAAGAGAAATTGTTTATAAAATCAAGGGATTTTATAAAGGTGAATTTATTTATAAAATCAAAGGATTTTATAAAGAGGGATATTTATATAGGAAATCATTACAAGGGATTAAACGTTGTTATAGGAAATCATTACAAGTGATTAAACGCTGTTATAGGAAATCATTACAAGGGATTAAACGATGTTATAGGAAATCATTACAAGTGATTAATCGCAGTACAGGAAATCATTACAAGGGATTAAACGCTGTTATAGGAAATCATTATAAGTGGAGAAACGTTATAAAAAAGACATTTTTAAAGTGAAGAACCGTTACTAAAAGTAAATCTTTATAAATGGATAAACGTTATTTAAAGGAGTAAATTGAATATTGGTTATTTGAATTTGAGTTAATCAGTTAGAGTTAATCAGTTAGAGTTAATCGAATAGAGTTAAAGAAATATAGTTAAGCAAGATTAGAAACTGACTAGAGATCTGTAAGTTGAATCGTTTTCTGAGTGTGGATCTGATGTTGGTTTCGGCCTTCGGGGTTTATACTTAGAGGATTGTTCTCTTATTAGTTTACAGTTAGGGACTAATAGTTGTGGAATGGTAGTGATGCGTGAATAAGGATTGGAAATGTTTTCCAATGTAAATAAACGTATATTTTCTAATCAGAGAAAATAAGGAAATATAATATATATATATATATATATGTATATATATATGTTGGATGATTGGATCGATAATTCCATTTGGAATATAGATCGTTGTTTGTACACCGACATGTTTTCTTTGATAGTTAACTCACAGACTATCAAGTTTTGACCATATTTACGTTATCAATATGGAGAGACCGGTTGGATTCTTATCCAAAGAACCACTCTGTATTGGCATAAGCGTTGCGAATATGCCAAAGAAAATTGAAGAAGGAGTAAAGTGCAAGGGCTGTTGTATAAGTCTTAGATAACAGTGACTAAGATGGATGTACTGAATAGTGCCTTCGATTTCGTTCAATCCCAGAACGAACATATGTAGACGAGTGTCTGACATAGTATTTCCAATGATCGAATATGATTGGTCTGTACAAATATATATGGTGGCAACGGATTTATTCCCTTTGCATAACATCCAGAATATTTGTGCAAATCAATTAGTGATTAACGGATTTGACAATGTGGCATTCAAAGTGATCGTGTTATCAATGAATGGAAAGTAGTCGTAGCCTCTGGCCTCAACAACCAGGAAATGACAAAAAAATCGGGCAGGCAGCATGGCTAAGTCGGTCGCACCGAAGTAGGGTGTATAATCACCTATCTAGAGAATATTCATTTGCTTCTTTAATCTATCAATGTTGTCCCATATATATACGGGAAACAGTTGCTGATCCCAACCGTCGGTGATGTACATTCGATACACTCAAGCGAAATGAGTGGTCGGTCATGTGTGGCTGAGTTGCAAGATGTTCTTGTTGAACTCCAGTGTATCGTTCCTAGAGTACACTGATCGGAAGGTTGTTCCATACCTTGTCATAGTTGGAAACCCATTACCCAATACGTGCTTGTGGTTTTGATTGTATACTATATGTAGAACGTGAGATGAAAGCGTTTCTGCTAGATGATTATTATACTGTGGTTGATAGACATTACTATAATATCAAAAGGTTTTTGATATAAAGATATTTTGGATTTTCATAAGGGTAAAACCCATTCCGTTATACGGCGTGTTCTTATGATATATCGTTAACTTGCTTGAACTGTTTAAATTGTTTTACTCATACCAGTCCCATGACTGACCCGGAGTTTATTTGCTTGTTTTCCCTAAACCCTTGGGTGCCTAATTTGTACGGGCAGTCAAGTAGTCGGGATTTTACAGATACACTTGGAGAGTTTGGAGCAGGAGGCTTCAAGATTCCATAGCTATTATTATTTCCGTTGTGTTGTAAGTGTTGTACTCTAAAATGTTATTGTATACATATACTGTTTGTATTTCAAAAGTTATGTTGTATTTTATTCGTTCCGCTGTGAGATTCGTGTTACTCTGATGAGGATGTTCGTCTTCTTCTTCTATTCTACTAGTTCTATCTTATCTATCCTCACCCTCTATCTTCTTTCTATTAATTTCTTGAATTTTCAGTGCAATTTGGGGTTGGACTTGTGTTATTTAGTCAGCTCAAATTGGACCGGATTTTTGGGTCATTACAGTTGGTATCAGAGCTTAAGTTAAGTATTACCTTGGCTCTGTGGCGTGACTCGGTAGGGACGGGGTTAGTAATACCCTAGACTGAGTTGAGTGTATATATATGAGCGCATATATGTTATGTAAAATGGATTTTTATTGTGGAGATTTATTGGTTGAGTGGCTTATGAATTCTGGTCGATAGTGGGGCACCACAATATCGATAGGGGTTTCTAAACGCTCGAATACGATGAACCAACATGATATGTTTTGAAATTAACATAGTATAATTGGTTGTATTGGTTGTTAGTATAGTCGAATGAAACTATAAAAGGTGAAATAGTTATAAATAACTAATCAGAATTCATTTAAGTATGTGAAATAAGATGAAGTAAATCTGAGTTTAAATCAGAATGAGGAATTAAAATAAGAAAATTTTAAGTTCCTGGGAGAGTTGAAATTGTTTTCAAATTTGAAAGAGAAATATAGTACTGAACTCACTTCGATCGCTGGGAAATAATTTTGATGATGGTGTACACATCATCAGTGTGATTTTCGAGTTTCAAAGTGACGGATTACTACCAAAGATTTTGTTTTGATAAAACAAGTTGTTTTGAAATTCAAAGGTTTTGAATTTGTGTTATGATTTCAAAATTTATTTTGAGATAAACCCAGGAATTTCAATTCTGGAATTTAAATTTAACTAATGAAGTTAAATGAGTTGAGATGGAAAAGGTAAATAAACAAATTAAAATTTTAACTTGAACTAAGTTAAATTAAATTTGGATTGGATTAGTGATGATCTGGAATAGAATTGAATTGATAAATTCAAAGTTTGGAATCAAGAATCGATTGGAGTTGATTGAGATGACAATGGTATATACTAAGTTGTTCACAGAGGAAAGGGATATAGTGTTATGCCCGACAAAAAGGTACAAGTTTATATTTCATATGAGTTTGGAGATTTATGAGCCTGATTGGCAAGCCGCTTGGCTGTTTGATTTTCTTTTAGGTTGAGAAGGCCTAGAGAGGCAAGTTGTGGTTTTACCGACAGGGCTATACAAAGGAGTTTATGGCAAAATTTTCTAGAAATTCCGGGTGTTAGAAATTTTTCAAAATTTTTGAAAATTTAGTAAGTCGGAGTGAATTAATATTATAATCGAAATTTAAGTGGTTCAGTGGAACCGGAGTTAAGAGATAAACCGATAAATATTTACCCAGTAGATAGGGTCGTCCACTACCTTAGCAATTTCGAGGACGAAATTATTTTTAAGTGGGGAAGAATGTAATGACCCGTAATTTGGCAGGAGAATAATTAACTAATTTAATTATTAAATATCGTTTTGGCGATATCGATAATTCAAATTAAATGCTATTTATATTTAATTAATATAAATAATAGGATAATAGATGTCCGGAATAATCAGAAATATCAGAATCCACGATATCAAGTGAATTGGACAGTTTAAAATATATTTCAGTTTATATATTGAATTATATCGACGAATTTATTTAATATCGCCAGTTGGAAATATAAATTATATTATAATTAAAAACAAGCTCGAAATGGCGCTGCAGTTCGTAATTTGGCGATTCGAACTTCAACTGAATGTACCGGATTCGTTTTAAATTGGATTGCTGTGAAACAAGAAACGTACGGAGTTGGTGGAGTATATCTTTCTAGTGGAAGAGAAAAATCAGGATTTCGTTGTGTAGATTTTGAGATATGTCCAAATCAAATTTTAAAATAGTCGCTATAGAACCGATTTTTCGACCGTAATGGTTTATTCGATATAACTAGAGATCGGGTTTGAATTTAGACAAGGTTCTTGTGGGAAGTAGTGATAATTTAATTTTTAGAATTTTATGGTAATTTTTAATTAATTAAATAAGCAACTTTATATCTGGAGTATTTGGCACCCTGAAATCAACATTTTGAAGTTTCACAATATGAGTCCATCTACCGATATTATTATATTTTTCGGATCGTAACACCGAGCTCGACACAACGGTATTTTTATTTCTATCCGTACATAAGTGGAATTTTACGTAACAGGGTACCGTATAAATCTAACATTTTACAAAACACGTTGTATAGTTATTTGACAATACATTTAGTTGGGAGCAGAAGTCTTCTTAGAGAATGATATAACTTGACAGCTTGCGCAGGCTAAAAGTAATAGAGATACAGTCCTATGTTCCTATAACATGATATCACGCCACGAATATACGGGCTCCTTCACAACGAAGTAAAACCAAATATGACACTTTACTTCCACTCTTAGTTTTCTTATCCAAGAAGCATGCTTGAAGTACACAACTGATTTTTGTACCTGTCCCTTCTTTGCACCATACGTTCAAAGCTATGTAAGGTCCAATCAAAATTTGCCTGCAAACCACGTACAACTAGGAAGTGAACCCTCATGGCAGTGCGTAGACTCAAAACTTCATAGTTAAGTAAAACATGTTACCCTATACTGCATGACAGACCTATACTATATTATACACGACAGCACATGCTAGTATACCATTCACAAAAGCTAGGAAATAAACCATGTACTTCATTGTCTTGTTAAATCAAAACAAAACATTTCACATAGCTTTGATTAATTTAATATATGTATAGGTCTAACCTTACCTGTAGCCGACCACGCAACTAGGAGATAGTACACACACATTAAATAAAAATATACAAAGCTCATGCCATTGTCAAAGCTTAAACATGTGCCTACCCTACGCTCTGCAACCATACGACTTTTACCTACCCTGAACTTTCACATATTGTTCCCTTACCATAAGTGATAACCTAACTTACCTTCTCGTATTGTCGCTTTCGCACTTACCTTTCACGGAGACAACCACTGTCCAACGTAGACTTAAGGGCTAAGCTTTATCCCTGTTATAAATACATTGCTCCTTTGTTTCTTCGTTCGGGTTCAGAAAACCAACGCCACAAGCTTTCAGCTGTGAGTTTAAATTACAGTAGAAAACCAAAAGCCATGTAAATCCTCCTCTCAAAAGAAAATATAAAACATACGCAAACATCTGAACTCCTGTGTACTTGCTTCACACTCATGCTAGGTTCGAAACTAACAACCTGGGATGAAAATGTGTTGGGTTCGGCGCAAAGTCTTAGGTCACGGGTTCATTTTGCATGGATATATATATATATACACGAGAGCATGGAAAATGATTTGCAGGAACTCGAGTTTTATATTAGGGAAGAAGAGATCGGCTCGAAGGAGTCCGGCTTGAACACGAGAGGAACAGCTTTATGCTGCTGCGTGAGTTACCATTGCATGTGGATAGATTGGAGAAGCTTTAGCATGCGGGGTGCATGTTGAGCGTGGAGGGTTCTCGAACTGATGGTGGTCGCGAATCTGGAGAGGAGGGTAAGCTTCGAGTGAATGGTGAACAGTTGTGTACGGAAAGAAGGGAAGCATGTCGGGTGGGGTTCTGAAACACGGTGCTGCATGCATGAATGCAACGTGAACGGGGAGTGATGTGTGCTTGCGTGTCTGTTCATGATGAGGGCGTTGAGCTGATGTAAGTTGCGGACGTGGGGTATTCAGGAAATCGTGAGATGGGGGGTAAAGTTGGAAGAAGGGTGTGATGATGTAGATTGGTCTGAAGGGTAAATGTGAAGGAAAAGGGGGGGCGAACGTGGTATATATAGAAGAGGACAGAAGGAAAATGAGGAGTAGGTGGGGTTCGTAACTTCTGTTACGTGAAGCTAGGAAAAAAAAAGTGGACTACAATTTGAGATTCAAAAAGGAAAGGCGATCGTGTTTATGTCTGTGGGTTCCAGCGTGGTGCTGGGGAGACGTGTTTTAGGTAGATTAATGGAGTTGAGGCAGGGACGGTGACTGGAAAGTGGTGCTTGAGGTGGCAAGTTCCCTGGTGTGGTCGTCTAAGGCGATGGATGGCAGAGGTGATAAGGGGAGGCGGTCAAAGAAGAATCGGGTCTGTGATGCAGGGGAACTCAGTGATTTAGATTGGGGGAGACAGAAGTGCGGTCACGTGCAAGAGGCTCATACGACGTCAGATCAACAAACGGCGAGGTGCGTTGGATTCATAATGGAAAACACTACACACTGGAATTGGATGGAAATGATTCGGAACTTGTCTTGAAACATGATAGAATATAACGTCAGATCGGAATCAAGAACAGTTATCGTTATTTAACGGTTTCCGACCAATGTGAGTAAAACTCACCAACTCTGAACAGTTATATTTTTATAACGTACTTTTAGAACTGTTAGATATTGATTGATTGCTGTGTGTTGATTTGGTTGATTGAACTGCTAGTCAGTTAGTTGAAATTATATTTATATATATATATATAAACCGTTATATATATATATATATATTGATGTTGTTTATCAGAACACTTAATATCGAGATGAAGTTGATGTTAATTGTATGGTTTAACATCTGTGATGCAGGTGAACAGGTTGGAGGGACCCAACTGGGTTCCTCAATATATAAAATATTGTTTTGTTCATATATTACGATATGTGATGTGTTATATAATCTGTGAAGATTATGTGTGCTTGGTTAATAGTAATCATGGTTATATGGTATTTTAAATACCAAAATGAATACTGGAAAGTAAAAAGGGAAATTTCAAACTCTGTATTGAAATAGAATTGTAAAACGATTATTTACTTAGCAAGTAAATAGAAGTATAAAGAAAGATATTTACTTAGAAAGTAAATAGAATTTAAATGGATATTTATTCAGAAAATAGAATAAATGTAAAATGGGAAATATTTAGGAAATAAATATGATATTGTAAAAGGGGAAATATTTAGGAAATAAATATGATATTATAAAAGGAAATTTATTTAGGAAATCGAAGGGGTTTTATAAAAGGGATATTTGTTATAAAATGAATTTAAAACTTGTTAAAGAGAAATTGTTTATAAAATCAAGGGATTTTATAAAGGAGAATTTATTTATAAAATCAAAGGATTTTATAAAGAGGGATATTTATATAGGAAATCATTACAAGGGATTAAACGTTGTTATAGGAAATCATTACAAGTGATTAAACGCTGTTATAGGAAATCATTACAAGGGATTAAACGATGTTATAGGAAATCATTACAAGTGATTAATCGCTGTACAGGAAATCATTACAAGGGATTAAACGCTGTTATAGGAAATCATTATAAGTGGAGAAACGTTATAAAAAAGACATTTTTAAAGTGAAGAACCGTTACTAAAAGTAAATCTTTATAAATGGATAAACGTTATTTAAAGGAGTAAATTGAATATTGGTTATTTGAATTTGAGTTAATCAGTTAGAGTTAATCAGTTAGAGTTAATCGAATAAAGTTAAAGAAATATAGTTAAGCAAGATTAGAAACTGACTAGAGATTTGTAAGTTGAATCGTTTTCTGAGTGTGGATCTGATGTTGGTTTCGGCCTTCGGGGTTTATACTTAGAGAATTGTTCTCTTATTAGTTTACAGTTAGGGACTAATAGTTGTGGAATGGTAGTGATGCGTGAATAAGGATTGGAAATGTTTTCCAATGTAAATAAACGTATATTTTCTAATCAGAGAAAATAAGGAAATATAATATATATATATATATATATATATGTATATATATATATATATATATTGGATGATTGGATCGATAATTCTATTTGGAATATAGATCGTTGTTTGTACACCGACATGTTTTCTTTGATAGTTAACTCACAGACTATCAAGTTTTGACCATATTTACGTTATCAATATGGAGAGACCGGTTGGATTCTTATCCAAAGAACCACTCTGTATTGGCATAAGCGTTGCGAATATGCCAAAGAAAATTGAAGACGGAGTAAAGTGCAAGGGTTGTTGTATAAGTCTTAGATAACAGTGACTAAGATGGATGTACTGAATAGTGCCTTCGGTTTCGTTCAATCCCAGAACGAACGTATGTAGACGAGTGTCTGACATAGTATTTCCAATGATCGAATATGATTGGTCTGTACAAATATATATGGTGGCAACGGATTTATTCCCTTTGCATAACATCCAGAATATTTGTGCAAATCAATTAGTGATTAACGGATTTGACAATGTGGCATTCAAAGTGATCGTGTTATCAGTGAATGGAAAGTAGTCGTAGCCTCTGGCCTCAACAACTAGGAAATGACAAAAAAAATCGGGCAGGCAGCATGGCTAAGTCGGTCGCACCGAAGTAGGGTGTATAATCACCTATCTAGAGAATATTCATTTGCTTCTTTAATTTATCAATGTTGTCCCATATATATACGGGAAATGGTTGCTGATCCCAATCGTCGGTGATGTACATTCGATACACTCAAGCGAAATGAGTGGTCGGTCATGTGTGGCTGAGTTGCAAGATGTTCTTGTTGAACTCCAGTGTATCGTTCCTAGAGTACACTGATCGGAAGGTTGTTCCATACCTTGTCATAGTTGGAAACCCATTACCCAATACGTGCTTGTGGTTTTGATTGTATACTATATGTAGAACGTGAGATGAAAGCGTTTCTGCTAGATGATTATTATACTGTGGTTGATAGACATTATTATAATATCAAAAGGTTTTTGATATAAAGATATTTTGGATTTTCATAAGGGTAAAACCCATTCCGTTATACGGCGTGGTCTTATGAGATATCGTTTACTTGCTCGAACTGTTTAAACTGTTTTACTCATACCAGTCCCATGACTGACCGGGAGTTTATATGCTTGTTTTCCCTAAACTCTTGGGTGCCTAATTTGTACGGGCAGTCAAGTAGTCGGGATTTTACAGATACACTTAGAGAGTTTGGAGCAGGAGGCTTCAAGATTCTATAGCTATTATTATTTCCGTTGTGTTGTAAGTGTTGTACTCTAAAATGTTATTGTATACATATACTGTTTGTATTTCAAAAGTTATGTTATATTTTATTCGTTCCGCTGTGAGATTCGTGTTACTCTGATGAGGATGTTCTTCTTCTTCTATTCTACTAGTTCTATCTTATCTATCCTCACCCTCTATCTTCTTTCTATTAATTTCTTGAATTTTCAGTGCAATTTGGGGTTGGACTTGTGTTATTTAGTCAGCTCAAATTGGACCGGATTTTTGGGTCATTACATCGTGTTTACTTCATAAAACGACAACTAGGTACCGTATAGTTTTGGGTTCATTTTACCAAATAATAATTTTCACAGACGGTGTATGCTAGCTGTAATAAATTCATATACAACAATTTATGACCATAAACTTTCGGGTATGGTAAAGCACAACTTAGTCCATCAAATTTTAATCAAAACTAATAACTAAAAAGTGAGTGTTCTATCCAACTCAAACAAGATGAGTAAAAAAAAGTATCCAATGCAACAAAGATTATGATTTGGTCAGATATGCTAGTATGGTCAAATTTGTTATATGGTTTGTAGCATTTATATGCACATATAACTCAAAATGGATCCAAGCTTTAAAGGGTAATTCAACAAGAATCCTTTGACCAACAAAAATCAAAATGTGTTTGGATTCTCTAGAATGATGAGGTTACAGACTACTTCTATATGCTAATTTGTCGTGCAACAAGAGCAAGAACATTTAAAGAGATAACATTTCAATGAATGGGAACCCCTGTAACAGTCAAAATGTATTTATATACAAGGCATTAAACTACTATATGCTGCTATTTAATCATGTCTCATAAACAATATACTAAGAGTAGTGCTAAAAATAATATATATTAGATTGTAAGCATAACTTTGTCAAAATGGTTTTTTTTCCTTCTTGTGCACTTTTGCTCTATACTGCACAACTAAAAAAATGAACAATTAAACACAACTCAAGTAAACAAATCAAGCGATCCAAAATGCAAAGCCAAAAATATTGAACTTGCAAACATATTGAACTTTATCTCAAACTAATGCAATAGCAATCAAAACATAAAAATGTATTATCAATTATAACATTTTCTAAATTCAAAAAAGCTATCAGACTATACAAGTATCATATATGGCTAACATAATATAATCTACTACCACTATTGTTGGAGCTTCACTATTTGATCTAATTATATCCATGTATTTGTCAATTTTGTCTTGGTACTGTCTAATCCAATCACTTGCGTTTATATTGAATATTCGTTTAAAATACAAACATTTTGAAGAAAAAGGTAAAGGAGAGTCGGGTTTGAGCTGGATCTAACAAACTGACAATTATCAACAAAACCCATGACCACCATCCTCTTTTGATTGGCTAGATTAAGTCGAACTGTTATGGCGACCTAAGTACAACTGGTAAACTAATTCAACAACACAACAACTATACCAAAAATTTCTGCAATAATAAATCCAGATTCTGACATTTGCATCCATTTATTTTCTGTTATAAAAGTCTTCGACTGTACCCTGCATTTAAGTTCTTTAAACCCAGAAACATCCCGCCTTGCCTTGTAGATATCCTTATTTAGCTCTAAGTTGTTAATAATTGTCTCACGTACATACTTGCAACAATATGAAGTCTTTTACTATGTAATTTTAATTGGTTTAGGATGACCTAATAACATCAATCTCCATCATATTCCATATCATCTAACTTGATATGTAAGGCTGCATTATCTAAGGCTTCTGCATTAAGTGATTAGCACTGATACGAGGGTTCCAATTTTTGGTATTTTTCATACCACGCTTTTTAAATGATTGTGCATGAGTGGGATTTAACCACATGATAAAGAGACTTCAACATGCTAAAAAAAAGGATCTCATTTTGTTGACTTTCTTTTGTTCTTTGTTTCGCAGAAGGTCTACCTTTCCTTATCGCAGCAACCGGTGGTTCTAAGGTTTTTGTTATTGATGGAAAAGCTAATAATTTCAATTCACTTTGCAACACAAATTGCTCATTATTTGGTGTACTCACATATTTATTTTGAAATGATTTTAATTTCAGGTAACTCATGAAACCCAACAGTCGAACGATGTATAGTAGGAGGTGTGCAAGTTAGTAGTTTTCAAAATGGATCAATGCTTCTAAGAGGGATAAAAACGTATGTCAATATGAACTCAACAATCATATACAAACAAGGTAAGCCATTAACTTTCCATGAAATGCATCCACAACTTTCAATAGTTGAACTAACCTGACAAACGATGCCCAATTCATGTAGTAGCAAATACAAAGCTTTATGCGATACAAATCCATAGAGTTCTTTGAACACCGGCTCTTGACGGAAACGATACATTGATCATGTAGCACTTGATTCAAATTCATGTTCGATTGCAACATTTCATTTTCTATGCACAAATTTCCACTCGTCCAACACTGTACAAAACTACCACCATCATAATCTAAATATAATTTCAATCGTTTATGTGCATTTTCCAAAATACTATTGGGAACATTGTCGTAATTATTATATTGGTTAGTCCATGCAATCATAAACATTTCTTTATACCTACACAACCAGTTTTTAAGCACATTTGTTACCAAACTTTTATGCTTGGAAGATCATTCTCTCGGAATGACTTTAAGTTTCGTTCATATTATTCAATAGTTAAAGAGTTGATTATATTGCTGCAACCATCAAAAATAGTTGATATTCCATTTTACCATGTTCCTCTTGCACCATAATTTCCTTCTCTCCAACCATTCCTCTTTTAGTCTTAATGAACTTCAGTTTGTAATTTTCTTGAACATATTTAGAGATATGTCATGCGCATAGGATATGATAGGCAAGCGGAAGTACGGACAATACAGCTTTAACAAGAGCAGCTTCAGCATTTGTTATAATAACATTTGGATGCTCGTTTTCTTTGTAAAGACTCTTAACACATTCAAGAGCCCAAATATACGACTACATGGCTTTCTGATTAATAAAATCAAGTGCTACTGTGAATATATTTCCGGTTGACATATGTGACACTACGTGAAAACAAGGTATCTTAGTATTGAAAGTATAGTCCAAGAATAAAAATTACTGAAAGCATTTTGCAAGATCAATTCACCTTGGATGAATAAAAAATAAGTATGATTCGTGTCTGGATCAACTCTATGAAACAAAAATTAATGTCGTTTAATCAATAATTTCATAAACTATTGCATTACAGATCTCCATTTGGTATTCATCAATTTCAATTTTACTTTAGCATTGTAGAGATTTCTAATTGTAGACCGATTTTCAGGGTTCTCTATTTTAATTGTGGATAATATTTAGCGTGGTATAACTCCATAATTAGCCATAATTTCAACAATTTTCAACTCATTGTCTTTCAACTTTGCTACATAAGCATGACCAGTTACGTAGGTAGGAAGATGTGGTTATGATGACCATTTTTTACCGTTAGCTTCCACTTTCCATCAATTCATCATGTAGCATTTAGCTCAAACTAACAACCACATTTTTTTACTTTCGGATCTTCTTCGTTTTTATTGGGTTTTTGGTGCATAATTCTTAGCTTTGTGGGTATAATATTCATCACTCCTCTCATATACGAACCTCTTCCATTAGTCATAACATTTCAAAATCTTGTATGTATAATTACAATGATACAGTTGACTTTTAGTCCTCATTTCATACACCATTCTCGTACTTCCCCATTCGATTCAAATATCTACATTATTTAAAAAAAAAGTATATCTGGCTTGTTAACTTATCAAAATTGGAAATATTTGAGTTATAAATTCGAAATTAAATCATACCCTTAGTTAAATTTGGATATTTAGTATGTTCCTCAACAATCCCATCATCCTGCAAATTCAACTCACCATACTCCACTATTTATTCTTCTACATATCATTGTGTAAATACATCATTTTTAATTTATTCATCAATCTGCAATAAAATAGTAATAGTAATATTAATTATTCAATGGAAAGTAATAATATGATTTCAAGGAGGCCAAACCATATGAAGCGGTCATACGCTATCGTTTTAACACGTAAATAAAGACCAACGTTCGCCGTCTAATGATGACAGTGTTATACTTTATTTTCAACCATTTCCTATTGCTTTATACTAACTAATTCAACTCTATATAGTCGTATAAAAGTTCTGCATCAAAATTCCAGATTATCATATGAAAAACGGATAGCATATATCAAAATAAATTATAATCCACGTTGTTTTGTATCTAAATGAAAACATGTTCATGATCCACCAGCGTGATGTATCTTCAGCACATATATTCTAATGCCATTTATAAATTTTCGACCACAATTAGGAGAATTCAAATTCTACCATCCAATTCCAATATGATATTAGGTTTAGTTTACTTACCTGATCTGATGTCTTTTGATCACTAGCACAACTTTCTTGTACCTCCATTACTTTAGCTATATCCATTTTTATTCACTATCACTACAACAAAAATACCATATTACAACTTTAATTTTACAACTGTGCGAAAAGCACAGTTGTAATAAATGCTTTTTTACAACTGTGCAAAATGCACTGTTGTAATAAATATTTTTTAAAACTGTGAAAAAATCACTATTGTAATAAACCAATATATCACAACTTTTCTTTTTTGTCTGCTGTAATAACTAATATATACTAATTAATTTCTGATAATTAATAGTTAATTAGAAAGTTGTTTAAACTTATTTTTAGTAACTCTTTATTCTATTTCTTGTATTGGAGACCAATTAAATATTAATAACAACTTATATTTAATAATTAGTAATATGAACATTTAAGAATAATTCATATTCAATAATAAATTTACAAATTAATACCAATTACTATTACTTACTATTAGATTAGTTAAAAACCATTTAATTGATGATTAATAAATAATAGTTATTTTTTAAAAATTACTATTAAATATTTAGTAGTATATAATTAATAACATTTACATAATAATTAACTTTTAATTGTTGGAATTCAATTATAATTTTGAAGAAAGAGGTAATAATTAATAATAACTATTATTAATCAGTAATATTTAATATTTTAGTAAAAATAAACTCTCAATATATTTATATTTAATATAAAATTTTACTTATTAATTCTAAAATATAATTTTTAATTCTCTAAGTTTCGGTGAAATTTTAATTGTACCCGATGGAAAGCTAACGGTCATGTTAAATGCAAAACAACCAAAACTTAAGGGCGGTAAAAATGAAAATTTGGCTCTCACATAAATCGCGTGTTTTATTTCTAGTGCCTTCTATCGGCCGACCTCTCCAGTTCTCATCCGTATGTCAAAATCAAAATCCCTAATTCCTCCTTCGTCGGAAAATCTTGCGCCCATCGCCTTCTATTTTCCCTTCAGATTGAAGAACCCTAAGCCATCGGCGACATCGCGGCCCATTTCTGAGCAACCGCACCACTGCAGTTCACCACCATCGTTCGAGCTCCACCCCCGCGCCATGAGTAATCCAAAGTCACCTCGTCAGCTGTAATTCATTTCTTCGCCTTCTGCTGTTTCAAGGTGAGTGGTAGCTAACGATTTATCTTTGTCTCAAATAGTTAATTTCAGTTTAAGTTAGAATTATAATGGTTAATGGTCTAGTTCACATGTTTGAAAATAAGTTTTTATTAATTGGGTTTTGATTGTGTGTTGGTTGCTTGCCATGAGTCATTGATTGAATGCTGGAAATGTGACGTGTGTGTGTTTAAACATATTCACATCTGTATATCCACCTTAACTTTACTTGTATTGGTTTGTACATTATTCTCAAACCAAGCTAATTTGTAACCAGCACAGTATATAAACCTATAACTTGTTCCACTTGTTTTGCTCTGTTCACAACCCTTCTATTCTTGTTAATTCTCCACTGTTTTGTTTGCTTTTGGGAATTTGTGGACTGAGAAAGGGATTAATTGACACTTTGGGTTAGTATCTCATTGTATGCTTCAATCCATGACATTCTATTATGAAATGCACTTTGCTATATCTCATATTTCAAAATATTTGCATACAATTGACCTTCCAAGAGTATGCTATCGAGTGGGAGCCCCATGCAATGGGTTCCACCTTTTTTATCTGATTTATCTAATCAGCTTCTCAACACTGTTTGCTAATTATGCTTAGTTTGTTGCCATATGCAGGCACTATTTGTATTTCTCTTACTTCCTGTATTGTCAAAGATGTGTGGAATTCCCTTCAGTCAGCTTCCAACTTGTATAAGAGATGGAGCTGCTTGCCTTCTCAATTTAGGATCATTGTCCACGGGTTTCTCTTTTGCTTTAACTTTTTAATTTTACTTCCCTTTAAACTTTGTATTTTAGCTAAATATTAACGGTTGTATTATTCCTTGTTCAAGTAACTCATGGAACCATTTGAAGCAAATAGCCGTGTGATTTTTTTACTAAACATACGCTTAATTTTCATCTGATTGATTCAAACACTCATTTCATACGGATAAATATATCTTTGAATATATTTTTTCATTCGTCCTTCCTTGTATAATTATATGGGACTGTGTATTTAACAAAAGATTTTTTTAACAAACCACCTTGTAACAAGTCATAAATTTTTCCACCAGCTTGTTCCCTTAATGTATTGAGCTCAATTTTGACATCGATTACTATATTTGGTATAGGATGTGAAGGTGCACCTCTGCTTCCTCTTATTTTTGTATTGGTCAACATGGGCTACAATATATCATTGTTGCATTTGATTAAAATTTCATCAGCTGTTGTATCTAGCCTTGCCACCAGTTTCTCAGGTTAGCCTCTTATCCATCTGCTATATTTTGAAATTTTTATAAAAGTTAGCTGTTGGGTGACTTGGGTCTCATGACCTGCAAATATTTGATATATTCTACATGATTTCAGTTAATGTTTTTGTCACGCTCTACTTTTGATTAAGTGCGGGTCATTTTTTATTTGCACTCCACTAAATTTAGAATCGTTATGGGAGTTAACCAATGTAGTACAAATAATTTATATCTTTTCCTATTTTACCCATTAATTTTTAGCCATTCTTCTTCTTCATTTGCAATTTACATTAAATTCAAGTTTACAATCTTTTAATTCTCACATTCATTGTTGGTAACTAAGAAAATACTGAATATAAATTAAAAAAGTTTAGATTTTGAGGGGGTAGCCGAAATAAATTTAAAACTTTCAACAATACATTGTTCAAATAAAATACTTAAGACGATCGCACGCCGTAGAACAAAATTGAAAATTTCAGCCAAGAAAGGTTCGGACTTTCGATCTGAAGTTATTGACAACCAAAATAACATGTAAAACCGTAGAATTGGAATAAATTACCTATTTGTTTTTTTAACAAAATCTATGTTATGGATATTTTCTTGTATAACAATTAATCCTACTTCCTTTTCTTTTAGAATTTCATTTGTATATAGGTTTAATTTCTCCATATAATGAACTAGAAGAATATTGATGATTAAAGGAAACTAACGTAACAATTAAATTGATAAATTGGTCAATTTACAATATATTGATATAAGAGGGCTATTTTTGTTGGTACCCTTCATTAGTAGAGGGAAAAAACCTTTTTTTTGAAAAATGACCCATCTTAAGCAAAAGTGGAGTATCATTAACAATCTACATTAACATCGGTCTTTCACATTTTGGAATCATACTGTTCAAACGAAAGTGCACAGCAATTAAAGTTTAATAAAATTTACAGTCCCATTTCCCTCATCTTCTCTTGGGAATGTACTAGTCCATAGAATAACATTTTGATTCAGTAATATGGCAGAGCTTGACAAGTACGTTCCGCAAGCTTTGCTTTTATTAGATATCATGATTATATTGTTGGAGTATTAGTAAATATCACACAAGTTTCTGTTCCATACTGATACAAAATTAATTTCTGATTTTTTTTTCTTTGTCCCATATTTTGTCCTGCTAACAGATGGATATGAAGTCGTATACAGGTCTTGGGCACAAACTTCCAATTGATATAAGTGATTTTAATTCTAAAGAAAGTTGATTTTTTTTTTTTGGAAAAATGGTTATTTTTCTTACTGGGTTCTCTTTATATGACCACCTAGCTGAAATATGTATTTCCTTCTGTATCTTAAACCTCGAGTCTAGATAACCTGAACTGGAGGTAACTTCACAATGGATTGAAATGGGAGTTTTTGTGAAACACCCCACCTCCGTTAGGGTCACTCTCAAAGGGAATGCCCTAATTTTGGTGGAGGTTTATAAGTACAAGTCACAGATATACAAGACAGATATAAGAACACATATTTGTAAACAGCGGAAGAACAACAAACTTTATTTCATAAAGTCAAATACGTGTTACAACAACATCCTTTCCAAAAACATAACATAACACTTTCATAATCTGTCTTGAGTACATTATTTAAAGAAGCATAAATAAAACATAGATAAACTGCAAAAGCCCCATAGTGGATTGTCCAAGCAATACATTTCTCTTCTTCAAGCTGGATGTTGAGGTTGGTCAAGCTGCTGTGTTCCCTCCCTGAGGACCTGGAGGGGGGAAACGGAAGAAAGAAGACGAAAGAAAAGTAGAGTCAGACATAAAGCCTGAGTAAGTCTAGTACTATTTTGTCTATGAATAAAGAACTGGGTATGATAAGTATAAACAAGAAGTGGGCATGCACTATAAACTTGGTTAAGTTGTCTAGGGTCGAATATACTATCGTACCCCATGTTAATCTCTGAACCCATATAAACTAGTTTCCAACTGGCACCCCATAATCAGGGTGATGTGATCCATTCAATGATGATCGGCTCCTACTCGCATAGTTACATGTGTCTTACGGCCCCCGATGTCTGTAGTTACCTATGCTGGTCCCACCATGGGGTGTATCAAGTCCCATAGTGGCAACCCGACACAACCTTAGAGTGCACAGGTATGCTACTGGTGTCCAGTGCCTTATTTTTCTGCGCCGGAGTGTGTGCATGCCCGCACTCCGTTAGAACCTACACTGCTACACCACCGCCGTCGCTTTGACCTCTTACAATCAGCCCAGTAATCGTGCCCCACCCTGCCTAGTTTCAGGGTATCCTGATACACCTTCTAGGGTTACTGCTGAAAAGGGTCCCCCGTTACTAGGTTTTCTATCTCTAGCCAACATGCTAAGTTGGTTAAGTGTTTCCTAACCTAACCCCCACCAGTCCGTTTTGTTTAGCATGTTCCATTTTGATTAAGTCTTTAGTTCACTTAATCCTATCAATCCTGACTCAGCCTTAATTGTCTTATTAAGGCCCTGACCTCTCACATTAGACAGGTATTGTTGTGGTTGCCTGTTGCCGGTTGGTTCCGGGCAGTCTTACGCCACAACTCAGTCTAACCTCGGGTCCTTGCTGGGCTCCATGTTTAACCTTCCACATTGGATAGGTATTGTTGTGACTACTGGACAGCCGGGCGGTTCCGGGCAGGTTTACATCACAACTCAATCCAACCTCGGGTTAAACACATCGTATGTTCTACATTTACATATTTTGTCATTCCTCTTTATTTCTTATATGTAAATATTTGCGGCCCATTATTAAGTTAATGGTGTAAAGGTTACACCAATCATGGGCCCAACCCATACTTGAACTTGGGCCCTTCTATTTCATATTTTCATTCATTAGTAATTTTAACCCAACGTTATTTTCCCCCGTTTTACACGTCCGTTTATTATATATATATTGGGCTTAGCCTTTTAAAGCCCAATTTAGCCATGCGAAAAGGGGAGGCTTAAAGCGTAATTACATACACAAAGAGGGGAATGTGAGCGCATGAACTTGCAATACGACGTTGGAAATACAAAATAGAAACTGGTGTACTTGCATAGTGGTAACATAGGTGACATGAATCAAAGCATGTGAACTTGTAATTGAGATATCATTATTGTCTCATGAACCTATATTTTTATTTAGGCATAATGTCAAACATAAGCATGGCATAAATATTTCTAGCATAAGCATGGCATAATGTCAAACATAAGCATGGCATAATATCAAACATAAGCATGGCATAAGTATAGTTAAATTTGTTCACATAACCATGGCATAAATATTTCTAACATGAAATCATGATTCTTACTTTAGCCATGTAAACTTACAAAAAGGGACCTTTTGAACCTAACCTAGCCATGTACCACATATGTCATCATATAATTCTTGTAAACAAGATAGACCTAATCATGGTTGCCAAATATCAATCATAGCCTAGCCATATTCATAAGTTTGCAAATAGGTTTTCTAGTACAAAAGCATGGCTTAATACATAATGCCAAATTCTCAACATAATTTCATATGGATAATAACCAAACTTGTTCCAATTACTTACAAAATGATTTATGCACAAAAATATACATCATGGTGGCATAGAAGCAAACCCCAAACTTGCATGAATTTAAATCAACTACATACATGTAGCTTCAACATGGATTACATAATTTGCGAAATATTCCAAACGTATACTTGCATAGAACTACCGCATGTAGTTCTTTATAATGAATAACATAATTCAAACGTATATAAATTGATAAGAACGCACAAATATGAATTACTTTATTGCCACAATTCAAGCATACAAACCAACACAATTATTTGTTCATACCAAAGTAATACTCTACTTACAATGGTGTGATGAATTCTCTAGTTTAGGGATTGAAGACGCAAATTCCTTTGTTGAATTGATTTGTTTAGGTTGCTTTAAGCTTTAGAATCTTCCTCCTAATCCTCTCTCCAATTTGGTGGCTACTCCTAGTCGTTCCTCAGCAACATGGCGGCTATGTTCTTATTTTTGAATGAATAGATTAGGGTTTAGTCTAGGGTTGTTTATATAGAGGTTAGGAACTGATTAGGACCATTGATGTTGCTTGGATTGATCGTAGCCATTCATTCTAAGGAGAGACCAATTAAAACTTGCCACCTAGCCCTAGTGACAAAGTAGACCACAGAAAATCGACCACATAGAGAATAGGCCAGCCGGGTTAGACTGGGCTCGACCTGGGTCTGGACCAGGTCGACACCCCTGTCGACAGGCCTGTCGACCTGGTTAAACCAGGTCGACAGCCCAGTCGACCTGGGTGCGTCAGGCGGGACTTTTTCCGCCCTGGCCCATTGGGCCCCACTTTTGTTTTTCTGAGCTTATTTTATTCTGTTTGAATTTTAAATTTAATTTAGAAACTTCTGAAGGCCATATCTTCTTCATACGGACTTCGTTTTTCGAAAACTCGGACTCTATTTCGCGTATTTTTTCGAGACGAACGCAATGGCGTATCCCGTTTCCCTTAGTTCTTTGATTTGAAATTAATTATACTTTAATTTGTTAATTTCACAGTTATAGAATTCGCGGGGTGTTACATTCTCCCCCACTTAAAAGGATTTCGTCCCCGAAATCTTCAAGTTAGGAGGAATGTATATCCTAACATCCAATCATCCATCTACTCATCCATCAAACACGAGCATCCATTGTCCTTAAAAGACTTCTAATGCTTCATGATCATATGCGAAGTGTGTGTGTACATGTACTTATCTAATGCAAAATCAGGCGGTCTACTGATTCAGTTGACCTCCTTAATGCGAATTATGTAAGTGCCATGAATCCATTATGTATGAAAATTTTCCTATTCTTGATTCTACATGAGTGCACAATCATTCAATACAAATGCAACATCCACATGACCACACATCCAAGTTCAACCACATATGAATGCAAACATATATGCATATGCAATATGGAGTGACTGAGCCGATCTAAAACCTAGATTGTGTGTGTATATGCAACCACGAGCAACCACTAGCAATCACTTGCAACCACTTGCAACCATCATCCATAACATGTTTCAACTACATGTTTCCATCCAAAGGGTTTCTACCTAAAAGATACGGTCGAGGAAATATACCTAAAAAGATAGATAAAAGCGCAACTTAAGGAAAAAGAAAGATCAAGGATGTACCCTCGAACAGAAAAGGGTAGGCAGTACGTATTCTAGCTTCAGTTTCCCAAGTCGCGTCTCCCTCGGCGTCGCTCCACTGAACTTTAACGAGCTTGACTTCGCGGTTGCGTAGCTTTTTCACTTCCGTTCCTAATATGCAGGTTGGAACTCTTCTTATGGTTGCTTCGCGTTCCACTTCGGCCTCTTCGAGGATATTTGGCTCTACCACTTCAGCAGACTCATGTAGACATTTTCGGAGATGTGAAACGTGAAAAACGTTATGGACTCCAGCCAACTTCTCGGGTAGCTCTAATCTATAGGCCATTTTCCCAATTTTCTCGATAATAGGGAATGGCCCTACGAACCTTGGTGCTAGCTTTCCTGTGGTTCCAAAACGAACAACGTTCCTTAGTGGTGATACCTTGAGAAAAACTCTGTCTCCAACCTCAAATTCAAGGTCGGTTCTCCTTTTGTCGGCGTAGGACTTTTGTCTGTCTTGGGCCGTCTTCATCCTTCTTCGTATTAAGTCTACTTTCTCTGAAGTCTCTCGGATCATATCTGGTCCAAGTATGAGCTTATCGGTAGACTCCCACCAACAAGTGGGCGATCGGTACGGTCTTCCATATAAAGCTTCGAAGGGCGCCACTCCGATAGTTGCTTGATAGCTGTTGTTGTAGGCAAATTCCACCAAAGGAAGGTGGTCTTCCCATGTCCCTCCGAAGTCGAGGACGCATAGTCTTAAAAGGTCTTCCAAAACTCTGTTCACTCTCTCTGTTTGGCCGTCGGTTTGGGGATGATAGGCTGTGCTCAAGCATAACTGCGTTCCTACTGCTTCTTGCAGACTCCGCCAAAACTCGCTGGTGAAGATGGGGTGTCGGTCACTAACAATGCTAGATGGTATTCCATGGAGTCGAACGATTTCCTTGAGGTAAAGTGATGCTAGGGATAAGGCAGTTCTTTTACTTTTGACAGGTAAAAAGTGGGCGCTTTTAGTAAGCCTATCCACTATTACCCAAATGCTAGTGTTGCCTCTCCTAGACCTAGGCAGCCCATCGATGAAGTCCATTGATATGCTATCCCACTTCCACTGTGGGACCTCTAAAGGATGTAGTAGTCCGCCAGGCTTTTTCTGTTCCGCCTTAACCTGTTGGCACACCATACACTTAGAAACGAATTCTGCCACGTCCTTTTTCATGTCGTTCCAGAAGAAAGTCCTTTTTATATCTTTGTACATTTTATCTCCGCCCGGGTGTATCGTCATCTTGGAGTGATGTGCTTCCTCGAGAACCTTCTTTACTAAATCTTTTGTTTGTGGGACGCATAGTCTTCCGTCTCGCCTTAGCAAACCTTTATCGTCGATGGAGTATCTATTGAGGTGACTTGAAGTCTCACCCCTAATTAGCCTATCGATTGTTTCCACAAGCTGAGGGTCTTCGCGTTGTGCTGCCCTTACTGAATCTACTAAAGTTGGGCGCACTTCGAGAGATGCAAGCAGGCCTGGTACGAAATCGGAGGAAGGCCTAAAGTCGAAGCTGGCTATAAACTCTAGGCTTTGTCTTTCAACAAACAACGGGCTTAGGGTCAATTTCTTTCGGCTCAACGCGTCTGCCACTACGTTGCCTTTGCCCGGAGTATAGGAGATTTCGAAATCGTACGAGGCAAGAAACTCCATCCATCTTTGTTGCCTCAAGTTAAGATCTTTCTGCGAGAAAAGATATTTCAACGATTTATGGTCAGTGTAAAGTTCGAACTTCTCACCTAGGAGATAGTGTCGCCAAGACTTGAGTGCAAAGACGATGGCGGCTAACTCAAGATCGTGGGTTGGGTAGTTCTTTTCGTGCACCTTCAACTGCCTCCCGCCATAAGCCACTACCCTTCCTTCTTGCATTAAGACGGCGCCTAGCCCTGTCCCACATGCATCCGTATAAACAGTGAACATTTTGCTCCCATCCGGCAGTGTCAAAACTGGGGCTGTTGTGAGAGCCCTTTTCAGTCGTTGGAAAGCAAACTCGCAATCCAAATCCCAATTGAACACTAGATTCTTCTTAGTCAATTTCGTGAGCGGAGCTGAGATTTTCGCAAAATCCCTTATAAATTTTCGATAGAAACCTGCTAGTCCTAGAAAGCTTCGGACCTCAGTCGCATTCCTTGGTGTCTTCCAATCTTGTACCGCCACTACTTTAGCAGGGTCCACCGCTAACCCTTGTTTGGATACCATGTGCCCAAGGAACCTCACCTCTTCCCTCCAAAAGTGGCATTTGGAGAATTTGGCTTTTAGTTGATGGACTCGCAAAGTTTCCATGATTGCCCTTAAGTGCTGAGCATGTTCCTCTTCACTCTTTGAGAAGATAAGGATATCATCTACGAAGACCACTACGAATTTGTTGAGGAAATCTCTAAATACCCTACTCATCAGGTCCACGAAGTAAGCGGGTGCATTTGTCAAGCCGAAAGGCATGACAAGCCATTCAAAGAAGCCGTCTGGGGTTCTGAAAGCCGTTTTATCGATGCTATCTTCAGCCACCCTTATCTGATGAAAACCGGTTGCTAAATCGAGTTGGGAGAAAACAGACGCTCCTACAAGCTGGTCAAATAAATCGTCAATTCTAGGGAGAGGGTGCCTATTCTTTTTCGTTAGCTTGTTGAGCTCCCTATAGTCAACACATAGACGGAGTGAACCATCCGCCTTTGTAGCGAACACCACTGGAGCGCCCCATTCTGAAATGCTCCTCCTAATGAACCCCTTTTCTAGAAGCTCTTTAATCTGTTTACTGAGCTCTTTCCTTTCTAGTGGAGCCATGTGTCTAACGGGCAACGCAACGGGCTTTGCATTATCTACAAGATATATGCGGAAGTCTATTTCCCGCTTTGGAGGCAAGCCCTTCACCTCTTCGAAGACATCCGGATATTCCCGGACCACTCTAACTGATTTCAAATTTTCAACAGAGGCATCTAGCGATTCAAGATAACTAAGCATAACCGCATACGAGGGATTACAAGAAATTTCCAAAGTATTACCGAGCTGGGTTAGGAGCCTAACAACCCTTTTCTCACAATCAAGGATGGCCCTATTACTGGATAGCCAATCCATACCCAAAATCAAACCATACCCCGAAAAGCCCAAAACAAAGGCACTACATTGAAATTCTACGCTTAGAATAGAGATTTTCAATCCCACACAAATCATAGACAAATAAGCTGGGCCCCCAATTGGGTTTGAAACAATTAAGGGGTCCTCTACCATACTAGTTTTTAGGTGCAGAGATTCTACTAGAGCAGACGAGAAAAAGGAGTGTGATGCGCCAGAATCAAATAAAGTGCGAACGGGGTGATCATAAAGATAAACTACACTTTCTACAGAAGTATTTATACCTCGCTGTTGCAGAGGTGGCGCTTCTAGCACATGGACCTGTGCCCCTGGGGTGGATCCAGCCCTCTGCCCCTGTCCTCGTTTCTTTGGGCAGTCCTTAGCCCTATGGCCCGTCTCACCGCAAGAAAAGCACCCACCATTCTCCTTGGCCTTCTTTTTCCATCAGTCCTTTACTAAGTGCTCCACTTTGCCACAAAAATTACACTTCCTCTTCTCTTTGTTGCCTTTTCTGCCTTTCTTAAAGTTTGTCTTCTTGGGCTGCAAACCCTCTTTCTTCTTGCCCTTATCCTCTTCATTCAGCAACGCCATTTGCACCAATCTTTCATACGTGGCTCCCATGGGTATATGGGTCATGGCCAAACTGTGTAATGGCTCATTCAACCCTTTGACGAAACGGAGAGCCTTCTTGTGCGGGGTGTTGACTAGGTCAAGCCCAAACCTAGCCAGCTCATCGAACTGATTCACATACTCTCTGACTGACTTGTCCCCTTGCTTAAGAAATAAGAATTTTTCCAACTGCAAACTTCTTTCTGCATCTGAGAGAAATTTAATCTCAAATCTTGCCCTAAAGTCCTCCCACGTCTCCACTGGTCTTTCAGCATTAGTGACTTCCCACTAGTAGGAAGCCTCACCCTTCAATAGCCATACCGCCAGTTGTACTTTTTGTCTATCTTCTACCTCAAAGATGATGAATAGGTCCTCCGTTTCTTTCAGCCAATTTCTAGCTGCTACGAAGGACTCAGTTCCATGGAAATCCCTTCCTCCCATAGCTTTAAAATCTTTACATATCTCAGCAAACGTGTTTCCCTGAGGAGGAGGTGGAGGAAAAGGTGCTGCTGCAGCTGGATGATTTCCTTCAGCTGGGGGAGGAGGAATGGTAGGACCTGGCTGAGTGGCCCTTGCTTCTAAGAACCGTCTAAACCAACCAGGTATTGGCACCCCTTCCGGCAAGTTAAGTTCTTGGGACATGCTGAAACAAAAAGGATAGATTCAAAACGAAAGATAAGAGATAGTTCCTATGGCTTTGGGGGGTGGACTTTGCCTTTTTAAAATAAAATAATATTTTTCTTTTAAAAATGCTTCTTTAAATTTCCTTTTTAAAAATAATTTTTCAAAACTTTTTATCTTATCTGGTAAACCTATGCTCTGATACCAAGTGAAACACCCCACCTCCGTTAGGGTCACTCTCAAAGGGAATGCCCTAATTTTGGTGGAGGTTTATAAGTACAAGTCACAGATATACAAGACAGATATAAGAACACATATTTGTAAACAGCGAAAGAACAACAAACTTTATTTCATAAAGTCAAATACGTGTTACAACAACATCCTTTCCAAAAACATAACATAACACTTTCATAATCTGTCTTGAGTACATTATTTAAAGAAGCATAAATAAAACATAGATAAACTGCAAAAGCCCCATAGTGGATTGTCCAAGCAATACATTTCTCTTCTTCAAGCTGGATGTTGAGGTTGGTCAAGCTGCTGTGTTCCCTCCCTGAGGACCTGGGGGGGAAACGGAACAAAGAAGACGAAAGAAAAGTAGAGTCAGACATAAAGCCTGAGTAAGTCTAGTACTATTTTGTCTATGAATAAAGAACTGGGTATGATAAGTATAAACAAGAAGTGGGCATGCACTATAAACTTGGTTAAGTTGTCTAGGGTCGAATATACTATCGTACCCCATGTTAATCTCTGAACCCATATAAACTAGTTTCCAACTGGCACCCCATAATCAGGGTGATGTGATCCATTCAATGATGATCGGCTCCTACTCGCATAGTTACATGTGTCTTACGGCCCCCGATGTCTGTAGTTACCTATGCTGGTCCCACCATGGGGTGTATCAAGTCCCATAGTGGCAACCTGACACAACCTTAGAGTGCACAGGTATGCTACTGGTGTCCAGTGCCTTATTTTTCTGCGCCGGAGTGTGTGCACGCCCGCACTCCGTTAGAACCTACACTGCTACACCACCGCCGTCGCTTTGACCTCTTACAATCAGCCCAGTAATCGTGCCCCACCCTGCCTAGTTTCAGGGTATCCTGATACACCTTCTAGGGTTACTGCTGAAAAGGGTCCCCCGTTACTAGGTTTTCTATCTCTAGCCAACATGCTAAGTTGGTTAAGTGTTTCCTAACCTAACCCCCACCAGTCCGTTTTGTTTAGCATGTTCCATTTTGATTAAGTCTTTAGTTCACTTAATCCTATCAATCCTGACTCAGCCTTAATTGTCTTATTAAGGCCCTGACCTCTCACATTAGACAGGTATTGTTGTGGCTGCCTGTTGCCAGTTGGTTCCGGGCAGTCTTACACCACAACTCAGTCTAACCTCGGGTCCTTGCTGGGCTCCATGTTTAACCTCCCACATTGGATAGGTATTATTGTGACTACTGGACAGCCGGGCGGTTCCGGGCAGGTTTACATCACAACTCAATCCAACCTCGGGTTAAACACATCGTATGTTCTACATTTACATATTTTGTCATTCCTCTTTATTTCTTATATGTAAATATTTGCGGCCCATTATTAAGTTAATGGTGTAAAGGTTACACCAATCATGGGCCCAACCCATACTTGAACTTGGGCCCTTCTATTTCATATTTTCATTCATTAGTAATTTTAACCCAACGTTATTTTCCCCCGTTTTACACGTCCGTTTATTATATATATATTGGGCTTAGCCTTTTAAAGCCCAATTTAGCCATGCGAAAAGGGGAGGCTTAAAGCGTAATTACATACACAAAGAGGGGAATGTGAGCGCATGAACTTGCAATACGACGTTGGAAATACAAAATAGAAACTGGTGTACTTGCATAGTGGTAACATAGGTGACATGAATCAAAGCATGTGAACTTGTAATTGAGATATCATTATTGTCTCATGAACCTATATTTTTATTTAGGCATAATGTCAAACATAAGCATGGCATAAATATTTCTAGCATAAGCATGGCATAATGTCAAACATAAGCATGGCATAATATCAAACATAAGCATGGCATAAGTATAGTTAAATTTGTTCACATAACCATGGCATAAATATTTCTAACATGAAATCATGATTCTTACTTTAGCCATGTAAACTTACAAAAAGGGACCTTTTGAACCTAACCTAGCCATGTACCACATATGTCATCATATAATTCTTGTAAACAAGATAGACCTAATCATGGTTGCCAAATATCAATCATAGCCTAGCCATATTCATAAGTTTGCAAATAGGTTTTCTAGTACAAAAGCATGGCTTAATACATAATGCCAAATTCTCAACATAATTTCATATGGATAATAACCAAACTTGTTCCAATTACTTACAAAATGATTTATGCACAAAAATATACATCATGGTGGCATAGAAGCAAACCCCAAACTTGCATGAATTTAAATCAACTACATACATGTAGCTTCAACATGGATTACATAATTTGCGAAATATTCCAAACGTATACTTGCATAGAACTACCGCATGTAGTTCTTTATAATGAATAACATAATTCAAACGTATATAAATTGATAAGAACGCACAAATATGAATTACTTTATTGCCACAATTCAAGCATACAAACCAACACATTTATTTGTTCATACCAAAGTAATACTCTACTTACAATGGTGTGATGAATTCTCTAGTTTAGGGATTGAAGACGCAAATTCCTTTGTTGAATTGATTTGTTTAGGTTGCTTTAAGCTTTAGAATCTTCCTCCTAATCCTCTCTCCAATTTGGTGGCTACTCCTAGTCGTTCCTCAGCAACATGTCTGCTATGTTCTTATTTTTGAATGAATAGATTAGGGTTTAGTCTAGGGTTGTTTATATAGAGGTTAGGAACTGATTAGGACCATTGATGTTGCTTGGATTGATCGTAGCCATTCATTCTAAGGAGAGACCAATTAAAACTTGCTACCTAGCCCTAGTGACAAAGCAGACCACAGAAAATCGACCACATAAAGAATAGGCCAGCCGGGTTAGACTGGGCTCGACCTGGGTCTGGACCAGGTCGACACCCCTGTCGACAGCCCTGTCGACAGGCCTGTCGACCTGGTTAAACCAGGTCGACAGCCCAGTCGACCTGGGTGCGTCAGGCGGGACTTTTTCCGCCCTGGCCCATTGGGCCCCACTTTTGTTTTTCTGAGCTTATTTTATTCTGTTTGAATTTTAAATTTAATTTAGAAACTTCCGAAGGCCATATCTTCTTCATACGGACTTCGTTTTTCAAAAACTCGGACTCTATTTCGCGTATTTTTCCGAGACGAACGCAATGGCGTATCCCGTTTCCCTTAGTTCTTTGATTTGAAATTAATTATACTTTAATTTGTTAATTTCACAGTTATAGAATTCGCGGGGTGTTACATTTTGATTCAAAGAGCACATTTTAGATATCTTTCTAGGTAATTCATATTGATTATATTGATAATAAAAATTATGTTCACTGAATTTCATTATGTATAAGCATGGGGTTGATTATACTACTAGGCATGGATGAGTATAGCAAAGTGCATGCTGCAAGGCAAAATAAATATGGCTTGACAAAATTTTCAATGCAACTATTGCATACATAATTTAAATGTGAGTAGGATTTGTGGTTCAAACGTGTACTTTGAGATAAAGCTTCATAATAGATCGAAAGTAATCATCTCATATGAAGCAGCAGAGATTGCTACCTGCATATGTGAATTGTAGACTGCATATGTGTTAAGACTGTTGTTAACTTGAAAATATAAGTCCATTACCTGCACATTTTAAATATGTACTGTTTAAATGTACCTTGCATGAGGCTTCCTATCCAGGTTTCACACTTGTGTACATTTGAAAATAGATGAATTGCTTTGCACAACAATATGCCGAGTCTACAGTCAAACATGCATTTGAGTTTGTTTTTTCTCATGCTGCTTTCTATCGAGAAAAGTTTTGGCCTAACTTTATCATATAAAACATTTGACTTAGGGTTCATTTCTCTCATTATTGAATCTCTAGCTCATAATATTATTCATCCCTTATCATGTGTTATGCAAAAGTTTTAACACTTAGTTCAGTTATGCTGTTATTGATTATTAATAATTTAACAAAAAACAATGTACTAATTATTTGTTTTTATTTATAGCTCAAAAGCACTGCCCAAAGCATATGTGAACTTGATGACAAGCGAGGAAGCTCTTTTAGCAGAATTCTACCCCAAAGGTAAAGATAACAGTTCTTGTTTCTTCTTTTAATGAAAAATTTCAAGTATGGCACATGAGCTTATTACAGTGTTTGTAACTTTGTAGTGTTGTTGCGTTATCTCCAATGCTTGGTATGTCGGCTTGTTTGAGGCCAGGTGTTTCTCTAGTTGATGTGTACCGGTCTGTAGTGTTGCTATGTTGAAGCTGTGGTTCTTATGCTATTGGGGTGATTTGAGATGAAGTAATCATCTTTTGGATTTCTTGATGCATCAGCTTCGATTGGCAGCTTGCCTCCTCTTAGTTGCAAGTCAAGGAACTCAACTTAATGGTGTTGCAAGTGAGTCTCTCATGTCATGTTTCCTGGGCTGTTTGTTCGGAAGTGTATTTTTTCTGTCATAGTTGTTTGATGTCAAGCACGCAAGTTGGCGTATGATCATGTAATAATACGCCAAATATTTTCTAAAAATTATTGTTTGTAATATTGAAAATTTGAGTATTTAAATAAATTAGTTTGCAAATAACTGTAATATTTGTTTTGCTTATGGAGTATTGCTACATTTAGTGTATTGTTCATTTCAGCTGCAAAAGATCTTTTTTTTTTTTTAAACGCAACTATCAATCACAACGGTGCATAACAGTTGTAGTAGATATTATCACAACGGTGCATAACTGTTGTAATAAAGTTTATTACAACAGTGGAAAAAAGTTGTAAAATATACATATTACAACGGTGTTGCAATGGTGCAAAAAAGTTGTAAAAGATTTCAGTCTATTACAACTTCTTAATATACGACAGTTAGCCCACCGTTGTAAAATGTATATTACAATGGTGTACCACCGTTGTAATAAGGTCATTTTGTTGTAGTGTATTAAATTGTAATCAATAATTGGGGTTTACAATTTAAGGTTACATTAATGAGGATTATAGGGTTAGTATTAAAAATTTTATTAATACGTTTAAGAAGGGGCTAATTTATTTTAACCCTCAACAATTTTATGATAAAGTAAAATAGTACTCATCTGAACCAAAACATGAGCACCTTTAACAATCCCCTATTTCAAAATAATCGATTTTAATTTAAAGTTCAAATTTTAAATTCCAATGATTTTGGAAATTCACATTTAAATTTTTTTAATCAATATTTCAATAAATTCCAATCTCAAATTTTAAAACAATTTAAACTATACTTCAATCAAGTTCACACTAATTTCAAATTTTAGTTTAGCTTTACAAAATAACATTAAATATGAAATCCAGGTTAATGAATTCAATTTAAAATTAAAATAAATAGCTACAAACTTTAGTTTAATGTCATCATATCAAAAATATTGAAGTCCTCAATTTCAATCAATTATAAATTCAAATTTCAAAAATCGAGTTTTAATTAAACAAATCAATCGTGGTCGTTTGTCGATAAATTATCATATAATTTAGAAAATCTCATTTTTTATAACAAATCGAGTTAAGTGATAAATAAATTTAAAATAAATTTCCATTATTATATTTTTGAAACAATTTCAATTTATAAAACTATTTATTTTGACCAAATGGTGCTTACTACTTAAATGTTCGACCTAGGCTAAAAGAAGTATTCATAATTCAAATACAGGTAGATGTCATTTAAACCTTTTGAATATCACAACTGTATATGTTGGACAGTCCGATAGCAATAGAGAACTTACAACAATCATAATGACAAATTATTGTCATACATACAACAGCCAAATGTTCGATATATGGGTGTGTAACATCATATAATTAATATTAACTTCCTACATATGTCCATACCAATTGCAAATCATGTACTACACAAGTATATCGTATCAACATGTGAACAATCATCATAATCAAATCATATTCATCCAAACTAATTTATGTGTTGATTAAGTTTCAAGTGACATACATATATGACTAATAATAATTTTTTAACTTGCATAACGATGTTAGTTAGTGTGAATGAGTTTGAACATATTTTATAATATCTTTGAAATTGTGATGAGTTGTGACTATAATATATCACACAACAAGAGGAAATTTTATTTGAATTCTCGTGACGTTTGAACATATTTTATAATATCTTTGAATTGGTGTTTATTTCACGAACAACTTTTTTTCCTATCACCTTTCTGTCATCTATCATGGTTTATTTAATGTGGAGAGTTTATTTTTAAAAAAATCATCTTATAGAATATAATGTTTCAAAATTTGTGATGGAAATGTGACTATATTATTTTTCAGAAAAAGATACAATTAAAGATTTTCAAAAATCCCGGTATAGTTGAGCATAGTTCATAATATAATTAATTTAGAAATTTATTTCATGACCATTTCTATTTCTACCAGATTTTTATCACTCATATTGGTTTTATATACTGAAGGGATTTTGTAAATAATAAGTGTTTCTCTAACCTCATTTTAAAGTCCTAAATATAGTCATGTATGGTTAGAGATTGCTTATAATTTAAGTTGCAACTAATCCTATTTAATAGTCCTAACAAGCTATGCATGGTTAGTGTGCTCTTAAAGTAAAAACAAAATATAATAAAAGGAAAAGAAAATAAATAAAAATTTATATATATGAAATCTTCCCTGCTATGTAAAAACCAACCTATCAATCCTGTTTCTAAATTGAGAAATGTGTCACTATTTTATGATGTATTATGATTTTTCGATTGACAGTTTTTGGGATTTGCGATTATTTGATTTTGTCACTCGATTTGAATTTATAACCATATTCCAAATCCATCTCTATTTTGTGCTCATTTTTTAAAATTTATTTGAAAAATAATCAGAGTTCATATGTTTTTAAAACTTTCTCCATTTTATAAAATTCATCATAAATCCATCATTATACAACGTGGAATTTGCCACTTGTTTGAAGAATAATATGATTTTTATTTGATTGAATGTGATTTATGATATACATTCTCTCTCTTGATCTGATTTTATATTTCTAGTCTATATTTCATCACTATTTTGATTTTTATGTCCTTTTGATGATAACAAAAGGGGGAGAATGGTTAAGATTTTGACTGATGAGTGAATGTTTCATGAATATCTTTAATATTGGAATTTCAATTCATTTTTTTTCCACCCATATGCACATATATAGCCCCGGGTTCTGTTGTAGGGGGAGCATACATAAAGGGGGAGCTCTGCACTTCACTGTCAAACACATTTATTGTTTTCAAAATCTTAATATATGTTTGTCGTCATCAAAAGGGGGAGATTGTTGTATATAACAATATGATTTTTGTTTGATGATAACAATCATATATATTATAATACAAATGTGTTTGTAACTGTACCAGTCTATATTACATCACATACAAAAATAAATATTTATATTTGAATGGAATACGATTGCAAAGAATTTAAATATTCAAACAGTGTTTTATTCAAATATAATATTTTATTTCAACATTTGAATAGTACAAATTTCTTGCTCCACTATTGTACATCTTAGTGATATAATACATTCAATTTCATTTGTTACATCAGTTCCTCACTACAACACTCAGTCACTCAGTTACATTTCATTCTGTTACATTTCACTCAGTTGTATATACGTACAAACTCATATACAGATTCTCGCTCACACTCACTTTTTTTCTGTTTGCTTCAGAGTCAGTCTAGTCACCTGCATAACTGTCACAGATACACACAAGTAAACTAGAACAAAAAATAATTTATATTCTAGCAGATATAAATATATTTTAAATTTTATTTGCCTTAGAATTTTGGTTTGTTCCTCATCATATTTCTTGACTTGGTCTTATATTTATATACGGCTATCTGTGTCTAGACTACTTGTTATATTCACAGTGGTTTACTATAAATACCACAAGGCAGATTATATAACCTGTGCCTGCAAATTAGCCTCAACACTACTATAGTGGTCTGCTGATCAAGACCAGCCTTTACTCACAATTGTGGTTTGTTGATCTTGACCAGCCGCAACACATTATATAGTGGTCTGGTGATGTGTAAATAAAAAAATATAATTGCACATGCACGTACATGTATACACATAAGTATGTATATACACATATATAATGTGCAGGGGCAATACGATCAAACATCAGTGGATGCACAATTCAAGCCAAGCAGATCAAGGTTAGGTGCATCAAGATGTGCACAACAATGTCAAATGCACAAACCTGTAAATCCCCAGCAAAACAAAGTGTATCTCAAACGTATGCAACATAGAGTTCAGGTTCGAGCAGCATGCACATGGGTCAATGGTATACAAGAGTTCAAATCATCATGTATGCACACACAAGAAGACAGCAAACCAAATGGTCAACCAAAAATTGTCAAATGCAAGATGCTCAGGTTCAGGTCAGTGAAACAAGCTCAATCATCAGTTTTAAGTGCAGCCACAAGGCAACGATGAATGGTTCAACTACAAGCATGCATAACTCTTAGGCATGAACAAATACATGCAACACAAGTGGACACAAAGGTGACAAAGCACGATGTACATTAGAATACTGCAGCATGGATGTGCAAATGGCAAATGCATCATCTCACTAATGCCAAGTCTACTAAGATATGGAGCAAATCAAACACAATTCAGCAAGCTCATATGACATGCATATGGACTAAACCAGATTCAGCTCAAGGCTGAAAATGAAACATGCAGCAGAGTGAACAAGAAAGGGTTCAAGTGCATGAGTATACACAAGTACAAATTCAAAGCACGAATATACAGGTTCAGGAAAATAAAGAATACAGGCAAGCAACAAACGTACAAGCAAATCATGGCAGAGCAGTGTAGCTCGTGTACAAGGTCAAATTGCATGATTGGGTACAGCAAGCAAGGGATGCTCAAAGCAAGGTATGCTCAATGGTAAAGTGTTCAAGTCCAAGCAATGAAAGACACAATCCATAAATGAATATACATAATAGTGTACACAATGGCATGTACACAAGGAGGCAAGTCAAGTGGTCCAAAATCATGGCATACATATGTACAAGAATGACATAGCCCCAAGACTCAAGTGAACAAAGCGAAAAAGCAGCAACACTTGCCATAAGAACAACAAATATAAAGACATGGTCCAGATTAGTATGCATGGCAGTACCCTAGTCTACAAGACAACAAAAACAAACAAGCCACTCGCAACAAATGCACAATAGGCATGAATAAGTGAAGCAACTTTTCTTATCAATATTTCAAGTGAAATAATAGTGGACATAGTTGTATACATACACACATACACACACGTATATGTACACACATTTGTGCGTATATATATACATGAATATATATGTTAGTACGAATACTGACCAAATCATAAATGATGAAGCCAAGCCACTAGACAGTGTACAAGGAGGATGTGCAACTTCGAATTGATATAAAAGAAAAGAGTTTTTTCTTTTAAAATTAACTGGTTTAAAAATGGAATAGAAAACAATATTATTCTTGGCAATCAGCATGAATGTATTTCTCAGGAAATTTGCATGATTTAAAATTGGCAACAAGATCTTTTCAACAATGCAATCCAGCATATATAGCAAGAAAATTTTCAATTTTGGAGATTCACAAAAGAGTTTATCAATGAAATCAAGGTTTTTGTTTCTTGGAAAGAGAGCATTCACGGTTTTAAAATCATTCCATAAATTACATGTTGTTTTTGGAAAGAATAATTCATGTTTCCAGAAAATTACATGCAAATTTCGTGGGAAAGAATTTCAATAAAGTTTCCAAAAATCAACTATGTATTAACGGCAGCTCATCAAGCAACAATCGTGCAAGAATCAAAACCGAATCAATTCAAGAAATCAGAGAGATTTTAGGGTTTCTATACCCTATATAATACACCATTTCGTCATCGACATGTATCAAAACCAAGCAACAAAATTCAAAGAGAAAACGTAGTTAAAATCAAAATTACTCACTGTTTCGATCACAAGACCCAAATCAATCGCCAAGCATAGAGCAAAAAGCAATCAAGCATCAGAGAATCATTTTTCCAATCTTTCAAGTGTCGCGATTTGATATGGAGAACCAAACCCTAATTTTAGAGGGTCGACCATCAGAAGGAAGAGAGAAGCCATAAAAAGTGACAAAGGAACATAAAAAGGGACTAGCCATATTTACTTAGAATTTAAATAGGGGTTTTTGGTTTTTATATTTTTATTTTAAGTTGTTTGTTTTCTTTTGTTAACCAATTTACAGCTTTTTAATTTTCTGTAAACTAGGGAGTCTAGATATAGGATTTATAGTTAGGTTTTACGAGTAACAAGTATGTAATCCGTGGAAAATATGATCTTAGGGATAAATATCAGTGTAGGGTTTTGAGCGTAGGATTGGAACAGCTGGGAGCGGGTATCGCGATTTTGCAGGGATATTGTAAGCTTAGAGATTGTTTTAATTCTAGTAGAAATATGGGTGAATGTAGCAGTATGCAGGGTTTGTCGAAGTAGGTAAAATCTGTGTCATTTACTTTCTGCATTTATTTACTTTGTTGTAATCCATTGTATGATAATTTTAATATCTCTTAAAACTCCAGTAAACCCTATTCACTCCCCTCTAAGGTTAATATAGATCCTACATAACATCATTAAGAGAAAGAGATAGATGATCGGTTGATTCAGGATGTTGAAGATACAAGATGTGCTCAACACAAAGAATACTGGCCTCGTATCGCATGAGCCAATCCATACCAAGAATAATATCAAAACCCAAAGAATAAATTACGTGTAGATTCATATGAAAAGAAAAACCACATAGAAGTAACACCACACCCTCACATATATAGCTAAGCACTGTGGATCCCCCAATCGAATTCACAATCTAAAGAGAAGTCAACAAGCATACAACATCCAAAGACGAAGCATCAATGAGTTCCTTCGAATCGAATTAATGTGATGCACCCGATCGAATAAAATTCGAACAGAACGATCTCTAAATAAAAATGAGCCCTCAAGAATAAAATGTGTACCTCCAAGCCTATGCAGTAAATGTCCTGATATTACCACACTATATCCCATAGTGGATTACCATCGTTAAGCTTTTCCCAAATAGCCTCTGATATAGCATCTCCGCTTTAAGCCGAGCTATATTCTGCTATTCCTGAAACATCCAGTTATTTCTGCTATATACGCTATTTCTGCTATATATTTAATGAAAGAAACGAACTAAAAAATGACATCTATGCATTAAAAAAATTATGAAGTTAGGTTTTTAAATTGAATTTTTTAATATATATTTTTAGTGATAATAATACTCTATATTCTGAAATTTTAATTAAGTAAAATAGAATATTAACTTTATTTATAGATATTTACACATGTTTTTGTTTAAAATTAAAAATGTAATAATTATATTTAAACTAAGTGTTATTTTTTCATTTAACTATCATTTTTACATTCGCAAAAACATTATGAATGAGTTACATATGCTATTTTAGAGTCATTCGTTGTATTCTGGTGTTACCTCACTTTATTCCTGCTATGACTTTTGGGACACCCACCGCGTTGGATCCGCTAAGTGCTTAAACTGCACAGCTTTAGGATGGCATTGACCATTAGAATCCCTCGCCACATTAAGATTACCAATATTGGTCCCCTTTGGCCTCCTAGAACAGGAAGAAACCGCGTGACCTTCTCTCTTACAGTATATACACATGCGAGGCTTAGGACAAGCATGAGCAAAATGATCTAATGAACTGCAATTGTGACATCCCTTCGTTTAACTCGAAGTAGATGTCATATGAGGCTGAGAACTGTAACCACTCTGCTTCTTTTTCTTACTCTAATGGAAAGGATTGGTTTTAGGGAAGGGAAAGAGCTTCTTGTTCGGATTACCCCAAATATTAGCCTCATCATCACTATCTTTCTCCTTATCGACTGTCTCAGGATGGAGAGCTACATCCACAAGCTCTTCGAATGCCAACTTCAACTGTAACATAAGAGGCTTCTTGAGGTATTTCTTAAGCCCGCTCACAAAAGATGCGACGTACTTAGAAATAGTCGACTTCCCTCGCTTAAGATTAAGGATGCGGCGAGCAAGAATCTCCTTCTTGGACTTCAAAACAGACTCATCTCGAACCTCTCCTTCAATTGTTTCGACTCTAAAGTGGACTAATCAACCTTAGCCACAAGTAACTTATACCAATGAAGGGCATGACCTTGTAGTGTGCTCGACGCTGCAAGAACGTAGTAATGCTCAGAAATGTCCATCTATGTGAAAACACGCTCACAAGTACAAAGCCAAGCCTGGATCTCAAGTACAGTCTCGATGTCTTTGAATGTCTTCCTACCGAGATGAGTGAAGTGGCTACACATCCGCACAAAGGCGGATTTTTACAGGCGAGAAGATCGAGAAGGTGTAGGAGGCTAAGTGCTCTTAATAAGCTCGAGAATATGATATATGGACATATATACCCCTTCGAGGCGAAAATCACTAGAAGATCCAGCACTCTCCTTGGGGGCGCGGGCCACTGGATGGCCTAGCACCCGAAGTACGTCCTCTTCCTCGGCCAGACTTTTGCCGAAAAGTTGAAATAAGATGGTATAATTCACTTGGATAAGATATTATCAACAAAAATAAGCACAAAAGAATACTACATAGATTTAAAATTCAAATTCCTAAATGTATTCCATAGATAATTCAAACGGGATGGAAGAAAAGTTGAAGACACAACAATGATCACTTTAGTTCGAGTATGATGTTTGTATTAGTATAACACATCGAAGTAACGTGATGTGCAAATTTTTCTGTATTCATATGATATTTTGTTCTGAACATGGCTCTAATATCAAGTTGTGGAGCCCTACCCCCAGACAGATATTAACAAAGAGTATGAGCTAGTAATGCTGATTGTTAATACGGAGAGTATAGCTTGTTAAGAGTGATCATCTGTAATATTGCATCAAATAAGTATTAACTATGTCTAATATTAGTACTTTTATTTTCATGTATCAACACATTTAATCCTTACATAATACACTACTATAGTGACTACAATTAGTCACTACATATATATATATATATATATATATCATAACTCCATAAAAAAATATACATCATCATATCTAGGGCCATCAATTTCTAACTCAACTTGAAACACGACGCGTAACCTACACAAAAAAACCCGACCCAACCCATTTATAAATGGGTCAATTTTGGGTCAACCCGCTCTGACTCGTTTAGTAAACGGGTTGACCCGAGCCGACCCGTGAACCCGTTTCTGGCCCGTCATAACCCGTTTAATATAAAACATATTTTTATTACTCTACAATCTACAAAACATAGGCCCAGCCCAGTCCACTACCCATTTGCCGCTTTACCCTAATTTACCAATTACCAAGGTGCCACTCATTCAGTCATTCTAATTTCTGCGGTTCTACCTCTTCACTCCTTTAGACTTTTTTTTCCTATTTCCTTTTTACACCAAGCCCTAAATTCTATGATATCCTTCTGAAATCGCGCATCAAATCGAAGAACAATGGCGACACCTGAAAAAGCATCGGCAACATCATCGTCTCGAAACTCTCGATACTCGATAGATTTGACAAGGTTTGTGAAATCTATGTTCTTTATCAAAATTGTGATTGCTATTCACTTTGGATGATATAAGTATTTGAAACCCACGAAGTTTTTTATACAAATATTATTCTTAACGGGTTACATGAAACAAATCCGAAACCCACACGATTATAAATGGGTCAACCCGTTTAATAAACGGGTTGAGCTGACCCAACCCGATCATGACTTGACCCGACCCGAACCCGACCTAACCCAACCCATTCACAGCCCTAATCAAATCAAACGTGAACCACAAAAGATGGCAACTAAAACTATGAGATCCCAAAAGTATAGCATGATATCCAAGGTAAACAACTAAGAAGGAGACACTAGATCCTAACATTCGGCTCGGTCTGACCCGAGTAATGCATATACAAATTAGTCTAACTTGAGTCGGATAACTAGTGAAAATGTGAAAAATGAAGTAATATCACAAAGGGGAAAACATTCTTTCACATCATAAAAGAATGAAATATAACTGTTTTCCATGAAGGTTTTAACCAGAAGGTAACACTAAGAATATCACGAGAAACCAAAAGTAGAAATCATAAAACCATGTAAATCACTGAACAACTGAATCCTTAAGTCCTAAATCACTGAATCACCAAAACTGTATTAAGAGTTTAAAATCACTGATGAGATCACCATAAGTAGTAATGATCACTACGGTGAAATCAATAATAAACACAAAACACAGAAACATAGAGCATTGATCCATCACAGAGTGGCAAGTCGAAGCTATGCATGAACGTGTTATCACATATGATGGCTTAAAGCTAGAGCCAATATATTTTCACACAAAAGGTTTCCCGAATGACCCAAAGGTCTATATAGTTCACACAGGATTAACCTGAAGTTCCATACAAGATTGACCTGAAGGTCTAATACTAGCGGTCACATAGGAATGTGTCACAAACCCTCAGATAGTAACCCGAAAAGTGGTAATCCTGCGTCTCATACCGTACGTTCTCACTTAACGATTCACGCACTACAAGTCAGCTACACCTATTAAACACAGTAAGTCACAGGAAATCACAGACAATCACTGGAAATCACTGAATTCATTGCTTTGATTGGACGGATCTAGGATTAGTTGGTATCATAAACCGATGTGTCACATACCACAGGATTTATATTGCCATTTGATCACCAAAACCTATTAAAGGGTATAAATATGTGTGATTTTACATTAAAAATTATACTTAATATAATAGTTTGAAAAACATAGTTTCTTGGAAAATCTTCGAAAACAGTCAACTTGAGAAATCCGTGTACAAATAAAATTACCCATGTATATATATCTTGTTAAAACAATATTTTATTTCCAAACTACATTTTTCTTATTCAAATTTTTTTATAAAACCCATGCACATGTCATTGAAGCGTAAGAAAATATCATTAGTAAGCATACTCGCAAAATCATAAAACCACTACAAATCTATGGTAACATCGCCTCATTACTATTGAATCAAACCACATTTTTCACAAGAAATCATGGAAATATTTTCTCAGTTGGTACTGCAAGAATAGCATTATATTAGCATTAGGAATTCACTTAGGAAATGCACAAAACATAGAAAATTGCCATAGGAAACTCAACAGAGAAGAAGGCACGAACCTGAGCATTTTTTCTAGGTGTGTCGACCCAAATTATGCATGGTTCGACTTCTGGGTCGATCCCCTCGACCCATATGTCGACCCAACACCATCTTGGATCGACCTAGGCATGGAAATGTGCTTTAGGCCTGAATCACAATGAATAAGCAACTTATTAGTCAATTTCAGGCTATTAAAACTATTCATTTTCTCATCAAACTTGGCATGCCAACACTGGAAACAATCAACAACACATGGAGAAAGAATCACAACATTTCATGAAGAAATAAAGGAGATATTCGGCCTCAAACATGGACCTGTACCATGTTTTGGCCGCTCAAAAACACACAACAAGACATTGAATGAAACTTACAGGTTAGGACTCAGATTCACACACACACACACACACACACACACACACAAACACACACATATATATATATATACATACACACATTCACAAGTGTGTGTGTGTGTGTGTTAACCGGTCTTTTGATCTGGTTCCCAAAAGCATCAAAGACATGCCCGACTCAAAACATCGCGTGACGCTAAAGACCGAAGTGTCGCCGAAGGTTTAAGGAAACACGCTTGGAAGAGGTTATGCTAGCACAATCTCATAACTCCTTGAAACTACTCATGAGAAGAAATTTCGTATCCTTGCCTTCATACCTAGAGCCTTCGAACCTCTATAGTTCGAACCCCATACTCTTGAGTCCCCTTGCCTCGAGACCATCTGCATCATCGAACCTTGGACCACTTGATTTCGTACCCCTTGTATCTTCTAAGATTCGAACCCAGCACTTCGGACCCCTCTATGATACTAATATAATTAATGTACCCCCTAGGGGTACGAATTTCGTACCCCATAGGGTACAAAATTCGTATGCGTTGGGTATGAATTTCGTACCCCATAGGGTACGAAATTTGTATCCCCTGGGGGGTACGAGTTTTCTAGGCATGATAAGAGGGTTCGAAATTCTGGAGGCCTGCACTCACAGATCTGAAATGTACTGTTATTGTCCACAAATCCTACCTACTCCCATCTAACCACTCCAATATAAATACCCCCAAGCTCACACTTCAAAGGGGTGAGAAATTGGCTGATTTGACACCTTTTGAGAGCTCCAAGTGACCCCTTTAATGGCATCCTTGCTTTAAGGAAGAAGAAGGACAAACGTGACTTTTTTCTATTATTCATATATGATAATTATGACATCAAAATACTTAGAAATGTGTGTAAAAGGATGTCATGAGATAGTCTTAAACTTGTAACTCATTATTGTCAATAATATATCAGCAACTCTTACAAAATGGACATAGGCCCCTCACGAGACCGAACCATTATAAATGTATCGAGTTATTTACTACTTATCGCACTTATATTTATACGTGAAACTATATTCTTAAGAAATTAAGAATCTTGGGTGTTTACACGAAACTATAGTCCTAATCTTGGGTGTCAACATTCTAGTGCTTTCACTGAGAATTTACTCGAATTTGCACCTTTGTCGCACATCTCCGTTTCGACTTCGATGCGCTTTAGGTTCCTTTCATAACCTTTAGTCGGGTCCGCTTACGATGGTTAAGTGAACAAAGAATCAAATGATCGACTCTTCTGCTGCAGCAGAAGCTGAAACATCTCAGCAACCCCAGACGGCGGATAACCTGACTGAAACTAATACCCTTCTTCCTGTGGACACCGAAGCCGCCCGTAAACCAAGGGCAGATCCACGCGCTTCATAATAAGTATGAAAATACGGCTTTTGAACTCAACAAAGCGTTAAAGAATAACATCGACCTTATGCGTCAACTTCAAGAAAGTCAACGCATCGTCGCTCGACTTTAGCTTGTTCAGAACAACGCCCTCTCATGGCGTACTATATTAAAAACTTCTTCTTCTGAATCAAAGGCCCTACATCAATGAAGGAGGTTCTGCCTCGTCAATAACACTGTCGTCCGCTGCAATGCTCATATTAATGGAAACGGCAACGAAAACGGTAACGGAAATGGCGATCGAACTACCGTCACTTACAACGAGGGAAAACAGTACCCCGACCGCTCCCGGTTGATCATCAACGATGAACCAGGTCCGAGTAACCAATCCCTTCCTCGACAGACCACAACTGTTGTCATTCAGAACCCGAGGCCTACGCCCCCGACAACCCAACAGGCCAAAGTCCCTCCAGATTAGGATGCACGCCAATCGGCTCAACCTCACCATCCATACCAAAATTGAACCATCGTTGTCGATGACATGGAAGAGGACGAGCCTGACGTGCATTGTAACACCCCACCTCCGTTAAGGTCACTCACAAAGGGAATGCCTTAACTTTGGTGGAGCATTTTAGTAAACAGAACAGAAACTTACAAGACAGATAAAACAGTACTTGAAAATTTTTAACTTTATTACAGCGGAAACAGAAATTAGTATGGTTACATCCTTTCAATTTCAGAATTCAAGTACAAAATATCAGTCTTGTACAAAAGCCTTCAAAATGCATAGTTTAAAATCATAATCCCCATGGAACGGAAGCTATACAGAGCCAAGCCATACTTTAAGCACTTCAAGCAAAGAGAAATCCAGATCAAGCTAAAGTATTTCCCTCCTTGGATAACCTGGGGGGGAAACGGAAGAAAGAAGGCGAAACAACAAGGGTCAGACAAAAAGTCTGGCAAGTCCAGTGACTTTCAGCATATGAACAGATAATAATAATATGATATGAACATAAAACTGGATGTGAGATAACTATAACAGGTGTAGCAGATATAATAGAAAAACAGAATGATATAAACTATTGTTTTACACTTCTCTGCACTAATACTAGTATAGCAGAATTAGGTGTCTCCCTAATGTCTAAATTGAAGCAGGAACAGGTACAGAATACTTTAACAGAAACAGAATGCTAATAATGGGCCTTTACTACCCGATCAGAAACAGACAGAAGAAGAAACAGATTTATCCCTATGGAGACAGAATGTGGAATTAGGTGTACACTAGTAATGGGCCTTTACCACCCGAACAGACGGTACCACACAGAAACAGACAGGTGTTACCACCCAAGAGAAACAGACGGTACCAACAGAAACAGACAGAACTAAGCGTACCCTAAAACCCTACCCCAAGCGATCGGCTCCCTAATACATAAATATCCTGTGTCGGCCCCACAGTAGGGTGTATCACTCCCTAAAGTGACAACCAATTGGCACAGACCTATTTACAGATGTCACGGCGTCTTACATCCTCAGAGGCAGACCGGGGTCCATGCACGCACATGACCCGGTTGGAACGCACCATCAACACCCCTCGCCATTATCAGAATGAACCGCTTATAATTAGTTCAGTAAGCGTGCCCGGACCCTACTTACTGTTGGGTCAAAGTTTTGATACCAGAAAGGGTTACTGACTAATATGGGTCCCAAACAACAGATGACACAAGTAATTCCCCTCCTAACCTTGTGTCCCCAGACTAACAGATTTCAGATTAACTTGTTTACAAGTTCAGACATACAGAATACAGATTTACTAATTCACAAATTAAGTTAACAAGTTTTCAGACTAACGGGTCAGATGTACAAATATTTCAGATTTGTCTAACTTTGTATTGGGCCTACAGATTCATGGACGGGTTTTACTACATTTATTAATCCCTTTGGTTTAACCCTATTTTCCCCAATACGTTTTAGATGTCATTCTTATCTTAGGTTTGCATTAATTAATTATTAATGCACAGACCTCTCACATTAGGTCGGTAGCTTGTGGCCGCTGCATATGCCGGGCGGTTCCGGGCAGACTTCTGCCACAAGCCAGACCTAACCTCGTGTCTTACGCATGTTATGACTAACTTCTCACATTAGAACCTATTGTTTGCGGCCACTGGATGTGCCGGGCGTTTCCGGGCAGATTTACGCCGCAAACTCATTCTAACCTTGAGTTAGCCATTTTTATCTTTGCGGCCAATTAATTAATAATTTACCGTTTATGCGCACGCCCAATATATATGCCAATTCAGATTATATCAATAACAGGATGATTATATCAACCTAGCAGATAACAGATTTTATATGACTTAACGGATTTAACAGATTTAACAACTTAGCAGATTTTGGCATATAACAGGTTAGGCATTTCAACCTACAAATTTAACAGATCAGGCACTTCAATCTAATTAGCAGTCTAGGCAATATAACAAAACTAGTAGTTTAGGCAACTTGACAAATTAGCAGATTTAGCAAATTTAATATTTCTAAAAGTTCTATTTACATGCCTTGCCCAATCATAAATTGGCCTAAATTCATATGCTTACATAATTGTCATGATTCACAACATATACTCCATGTTTGCATAAGCGCAGAATATGGACATAATTTGCCATATAACATATGTTCCAATTTTTGTTAAACTAGCATTTTATAGCAGATTCACATATAAATTATACCAAATATAACCATTAATTTCAATGCATGCCATATATCCAAAAATCCCTATTTAGGTGTAATCACAATAATAGATATTCTAATTAATGTAAATCTTTTACACCTAAGCTTCCATATCTTCTTCTTTTTAAGTCATGAATCATTTATGCAAACTATACCCAACAATCTAAATCTTTAAATCATATCTTCTAAAAATCAAATTTTGACTTTTATATGCATTTTGTTCAAAGTCTCAAATCATATGTAATCTTACAGTGGTTCCTCTTCTTCTTTTATCACAAAATATGCATAGGTCTAAAACTAGTTTATAACATATGCTTATTTTTTCTAATTAATTACAGGTCTAAATTACAACATAACTATGCATACAACATGCATAAATTATATGTTCATAGTCAAATTTATGCATCCAATCCCAAGTCATATGTCCAATATATTTTATGCCTCAGACCTAAAGTCATACATTCAATTTAGTCTTGTCAAATTTCTCATCATTCATCCCAAAATTTGCGTTCATACGTTCATATCTTATGAGATTAGGCACAGGCTCGTGGTAGCCTGGCTATAGAAACAGAAAAGAAGAAAGGAATATAGAACAGTTACAGAAAACAGATTTAACAGAAGAGAATACAACCTCAAACTCAGATTTAAATGCATATCAAAATTATAATTAACGTTTATAGCGGAGAATAACTGTACTTGCCTTGATTGGATTAAAGAAAGAGCTTTAACTTGTGGTAGAATCTTTGCAGAACTTTAATCTCTAGTTTGAATTGAGTTGCTTAGGCTGATGTTGATTATCTTCTAGTTTTAATTCCAGCAGAGCAGAGACGCCATTTTTATTTTTATTAGAAGAAGAGAGCAATGGAGGCTAGAGAATTGTGTAAGAAACCTAGGTAGAGTCTAGGGTCATTTTTATAGAGGTTAGGAACTGATTAGGACCCTTGATGTTGCTTGGATTGATCGTAGCCATTCATTCGGAGGAGAGACCAATTAGAGCCTGCCACCTAGCCCTAATGACAAAGCAGCCCACAGAAAATCGACCAACATAGAATAGGCCAGCCAGGTTGGACTGGGTTCGACCTGGGTCTGGACCAGGTCGACATGCCTGTCGACAGCCCTGTCGACCAGGCTAAACCAGGTCGACAGCCCAGTCGACCTGGGTGTCTTAGGCGGGAATTTTCCCGCCCTGGCCAATTGGGCCCGATTTTTAATTTTAAACTTCTTTTCTGAGCTGTTCGAATTTTAAACTTAATTCAGAAACTTCCAGAGGCTATATCTTCTTCATACGGACTCCGTTTTTCGAAAACTCGGACTCTATTTCGCGTATTTTTCCGAGACGAACGCAATGGCGTATCCCGTTTCCCTTAGTTCTTTGATTTCAAATTAATTATACTTTAATTTATGACTTTCACGGTTATAGAATACACAGGGGTGTTACATGCATCATAGAAGGCGCCCACGGAAAAGAACTCCCGAAGCTCGCCAAAACCAATGGATTCCACCAGAAGATCCCCATCCGGCAGATCTCCCTGACTTAATCGAAGAATCATGAGAGATATGTGAGGGAATGTCAATGACTCGTGGGAAACCCACTTGAGGCGTAATCATTTCACTATGATCGTACACGAGGCCGAGTGGCATCGATGTTTGAGCATGCCATAGATGGCATTCTATGACAGTACGACTGATCCTTGTAAACCGCTATGAGTGGCAGTTGGACTCTAGCTAAGCCACCGACGTAGTCAAGTGCAGATGCTTCCCAGTATTCTTATCAGGCATAGCTTTGCTTTAGTTCTCTCGCCTCCCACTCCATTCTATCAATAATTTTGGCCAACTAACCATGGAACTAGTTAAGTAGTTCAGAATGCACGTTCTGACTTTGAAAAGCTCCCTCACCCTATCCAACCTTTACCAAATGCCTGCAGAATCTCTTAAAAGCTATCTTGAGCGATTTAACACCTCCCTCGCTGAGATCGACAGCCCAGAGCCCTGCACCGTACTCTTCCAGCTTGAAAAATGTGTCCTTCCTACCTACGAATTTGGAGCTTGGATCGACATAAAATGGCCCAAGAGCCTGGAGGCTATTTACAAAAAGGTTGGAAAGTTCCTATGCCAAGAGGAAGCGAGACATAATCGAGCTTCTCGGAGTAACCACTCCAACAATCCACACACCGAAACCATCGACGACAGCGTCAAAAGAAAACAAGTTGGAGATTCCTCTGACAGGGGTAGAAGAGCAGCACCCTACAAGCCAAGGCCCAATAGTGGCAAGCAAGGCGATCGCAACAACAACTAGGCTCTGGTAGATCCGAAGAAGCGCGGTCGCTACTAGAATTATAGGACCTACACTCCATTGAATCAGGATATAGAGACGATCTACTTAGAAACCTATAACACGCTCCAGTATAAGAAGTCCATCACTAGGGAGTCCACCAACTGCGAGAAAAACTCCGACAAATACTGCAGATTCCACGACATGTATGGCATAACACTAATGATTGTCGTCACCGTAGGGATGCAATCGGAAAACTCATCCGCGAGAGACGCCTGTTACAATACGTTCAAGACCATATGCCTCCCGAAGCAGCTACAGATCCTCCAACATCCACGCTTCCAGCATCTGCTAGTGCGTCCCCAGGTCCGTCCAAATAAAGGCAGGGAATCGTGATCAACATTATCTTCGGCGGGCCTCACCCCAAGCACGAAACCTTCCAGAAAATGGAAGAGTATGCAAACTCCATAAAACATGATACTTAAAAAACTTCCTACGCTCTGGACGATTCTATCCCAGCCAAGCATCAAAAAACAATGTGGAACAATATCGTCTTCTGTGAGAGAGAGACTATGGGAATTGAGATCCCAACCATAGACCCTCTTGTGATCACAGCTCAAATTGGCCCTGTCTCCGTCCGAAGGATCCTGATCGACTCGGGAAGCTTGATCAACATCATCTTCGAAGCGTCTTACGATCAGATTAAGTTGGTGACAATAAATTTGAAATTTTCAATGCCACGATCCATGGCTACAACGGATCTACCAATCACCCAGTAAGCATGGTCGAACTGCCTGCAGAACTCGGAGATGGGGATCAGAGTCAGTCTAAATCCTTACATTTGTGGTCATTGATGCCATTTCCTCATACAACGTGTTCTTTGGACTCCTCTTCCTTGCAGAATTCCAAGTCTGCATGTCAGTATGGTCCTTCCTAATGAAGTTCCTGATAGAAAATGGGACGGCACAATCAAGATTGACCAGGCAACAGCTCGAGATTGCTACGCAATAGAATGGAAGAACCCCAATAAGGACAAAGGTAAGACTGTGCCTCCGTCTTCTTGCGCCAACACAATCTCTGCATAGCAACTTATGGCGTCTAAGTATTTCCTCAGATGCCACTACTGTCTTTCCGACAATCTCGGTCCAAGGGAGGACGAAGAGCCCGTTCCGAAAGGGCTGCCCCAGTAAAATCTACGGTGGATGTTCCGCTCAGCCCCAACGACCAAATGAAGGTCTTGAAAGTTGGGTCGCAACTCCACCCCGCAGTAAAGGAAGATCTTGTGGAATTTTTAAGGGCTAACCTCAACGTATTCACTTGGACCCACTCTGATATGTGTTGCATCGACCCTACAGTCTCTTATCATTGGCTAACTCTTAACCACTTGCAACCTCCAGTCAAAAAGAAACGAGGATTCATGGGAATTGTAAGATCAACTGCACTGAAAGAAGAAGTAGATAGGATACTCAGTAGCAATTTTATCCATGAAACCTACTATCTCGAGTGGATTTCCAATCCAGTCCTAGTCAAGAAAGCAAACGGCAAGTGGCGAACATGTGTCGACTTCTCCGACTTGAATAAGGCATGTCCTAATGACAACTTCCTACTTCCGAAGATCGACCATCTTATCGATTCAACCATCGGATACGAACTTTTGTCCTCCATGGATGACTACTCAGGTTATAAACAAATTCCAATGTATCTGTAACACCCCACCTCCGTTAAGGTCACTCACAAAGGGAATGCCTTAACTTTGGTGGAGCATTTTAGTAGACAGAACAGAAACTTACAAGACAGATAAAACAGTACTTGAAAATTTTTAACTTTATTACAACGGAAACAGAAATTAATATGGTTACATCCTTTCAATTTCAGAATTCAAGTACAAAATATCAGTCTTGTACAAAAGCCTTCAAAATGCATAGTTTAAAATCATAATCCCCATGGAACGGAAGCTATGCAGAGCCAAGCCATACTTTAAGCACTTCAAGCAAAGAGAAATCCGGATCAAGCTAAAGTATTTCCCTCCTTGGATAACCTGGGGGGGAAACGGAAGAAAGGAGGCGAAACAACAAGGGTCAGACAAAAAGTCTGGCAAGTCCAGTGACTTTCAGCATATGAACAGATAATAATAATATGATATGAACATAAAACTGGATGTGAGATAACTATAACAGGTGTAGCAGATATAACAGAAAAACAGAATGATATAAACTATTGTTTTACACTTCTCTGCACTAATACTAGTATAGCCGAATTAGGTGTCTCCCTAATGTCTAAATTGAAGCAGGAACGGGTACAGAATACTTTAATAGAAACAGAATGCTAATAATGGGCCTTTACTACCCGATCAGAAACAGACAGAAGAAGAAACAGATTTATCCCTATGGAGACAGAATGTGGAATTAGGTGTACACTAGTAATGGGCCTTTACCACCCGAACAGACGGTACCACACAGAAACAGACAGGTGTTACCACCCAACAGAAACAGACGGTACCAACAGAAACAGACAGAACTAAGCGTACCCTAAAACCCTACCCCAAGCGATCGGCTCCCTAATACATAAATATCCTGTGTCGGCCCCACAGTAGGGTGTATCACTCCCTAAAGTGACAACCAATTGGCACAGACCTATTTACAGATGTCACGGCGTCTTACATCCTCAGAGGCAGACCGGGATCCATGCACGCACATGACCCGGTTGGAACGCACCATCAACACCCCTCGCCATTATCAGAATGAACCACTTATAATTAGTTCAGTAAGCGTGCCCGGACCCTACCTACTGTTGGGTCAAAGTTTTGATACCAGAAAGGGTTACTGACTAATATGGGTCCCAAACAACAGATGACACAAGTAATTCCCCTCCTAACCTTGTGTCCCCAGACTAACAGATTTCAGATTAACTTGTTTACAAGTTCAGACATACAGAATTCAGGTTTACTAATTCACAAATTAAGTTAACAAGTTTTCAGACTAACAGGTCAGATGTACAGATTTTTCAGATTTGTCTAACTTTGTATTGGGCCTACAGATTCATGGACGGGTTTTACTACATCTATTAATCCCTTTGGTTTAACCCTATTTTCCCCAATACGTTTAGACGTCATTCTTATCTTAGATTTTGCATTAATTAATTATTAATGCACAGACCTCTCACATTAGGTTGGTAGCTTGTGGCCGCTGGATATGCCGGGCGGTTCCGGGCAGACTTCTGCCACAAGCCAGGCCTAACCTCGTGTCTTACGCATGTTATGACTAACTTCTCACATTAGAACCTATTGTTTGCGGCCACTGGATGTGCCGGGCGGTTCCGGGCAGATTTACGCCGCAAACTCATTCTAACCTCGAGTTAGCCATGTTTATCTTTGCGGCCAATTAATTAATAATTTACCGTTTATGCGCACGCCCAATATATATACCAATTCATATTATATCAATCACAGGATGATTATATCAACATAGCAGATAACAGATTTTATATGACTTAACGGATTTAACAGATTTAGCAACTTAGCAGATTTTGGCATATAACAGGTTAGGCATTTCAACCGACAAATTTAACAGATTAGGCATTTCAGTCTAATTAGCAGTCTAGGCAATATAACATAACTAGTAGTTTAGGCAACTAGACAAATTAGCAGATTTAGCAAATTTAATATTTCTAAAGGTTCTATTTACATGCCTTGCCTAAACATAAATTAGGCCTAAGTTCATATGCCTAAATAATGTCATGATTCACAATATGATCATATACTTCCATGTTTGCATACATTTACATAGCGCAGAATATGGACATAATTTACCCTATAACATATGTTCCAATTTTTGTTAAACTAGCATTTTACAACAGATTCACATATAAATTATACCAAATATAACCATTAATTCCAATGCATGCCATATATCCAAAAATCCCTATTTAGGTGTAATCACAATAATAGATATCCTAATTAATGCAAATCTTTTACACCTAAGCTTCCATATCTTCTTCTTTTTAAGTCATGAATCATTATGCAAACTATACCCAACAATCTAAATCTTTAAATCATATCTTGTAAAAATCAAATCTTGACTTTTATATGCATTTTGTCCAAAGTCTCAAATCATATGAAATCTTACAGTGGTTCCTCTTCTTCTTTTATCACAGAATATGCATAGGTCTAAAACTAGTTTATAACATATGCTTATTTTTCTAATTAATTACAGATCTAAATAACATATGTTCATTTCTCTAATTATTTACAAATCTAAATTACAACATACTCTATGCATGCAATATATAAATTACATGTTCATAGCCAAATTTATGCATCCAATCCCAAGTCACATGTCCAATATATTTTATGCTTCAGATCTAAAGTCATACGTTCAATTCAGTCTTGTCAAATTTCGCATCATTCATTAATTGTCCCAAATTTTGCGTTCATACGTTAATCTCTTTATGAGATTGGGCACAGGCTCGTGGTAGCCTGGCTATAGAAACAGAAAAGAAGAAAGGAATACAGAACAGTCACAGAAAACAGATCCAACAAAAGAGAATATATATACAACCTCAAACTCAGTTTTAAATGCATATCAAAATTATAATTAACGTTTATAGCGGAGAATAACTGTACTTGCCTTGATTGGATTAAAGAAAGGACTTTAGTTGTTACAGAATAGTTGCAGAAGCTTTTATCTCAAATTTGAATTTAGGATGATGTTGATTGACTTCTAGTTTTGATTCTAGCAGAGTAGCGATGCCAATTTTATTTTTAATTAGAAGAAGAGAGCAATGGAAGCTAGAGAATTGTGTAAGAAACCTAGGTAGAGTCTAGGGTCCTTTTATAGAGTTTCTGAACTGATTAGAACCATCGATGTTGCTTGGATTGATCGTAGCCATTCATTCGCAAGAGGGACCAATTAGAGCCTGCCACCTAGCCCTAATGACAAAGCAGACCACAGAAAATCGACCAACATAGAATAGGCCAGCCAGGGTGGACTGGGTTCGACCTGGGTCTGGACCAGGTCGACAGCCCTGTCGACAGCCCTGTTGACAGCCCTGTCGACCTGGCTAGACCAGGTCGACAGCCCAGTCGACCTGGGTGTCTTAGGCGGGAATTTTCCCGCCCTGGCCAATTGGGCCCGATTTTTAATTTTAAACTTAATTCAGAAACTTCCGGAGGCTATATCTTCTTCATACGGACTCTGTTTTTCGAAAACTCGGACTCTATTTCGCGTATTTTTCCGAGACGAACGCAATGGCGTATCCCGTTTCCCTTAGTTCTTTGATTTCAAATTAATTATATTTTAATTTGTTAATTCCACAGTTACGGGGTGTTACATTCTCCCCCACTTAAAAGGATTTCGTCCTCGAAATCTTCAAGTTAAGAAGAATGTGTCCTACCATCCAATCACCCATCTACTCAACCATCATCTACAAGCATCCATTGTCCTTAGAAAACTTCTAATGTTGCATGAACATATGCAAAAGTGTGTGTATATGTTCCTTATCTAATGCAAAGATCAGGCGGTCTACTGATTCAATTGACCTCCTTAATGCGAATTATGTCAGTGCCATGAGTCCAACATGTATGCAATAGAATTCTGATGATATATACTATTTCTATATGAGTGCACAGCCATTCACTCAAATGCAACATCCATGTGCTGAATCAACCATTTTGCATCCACAAGAATTGAAAATGCTCACACATCCATATGCAGTATGAGAGTGTTTTCGAGCCGATCTTGTGCCTAGTGTGTGTATATGCGTCCACGAGCAACCACTAGCAACCACTTGCATCCACTTGCAACCATCAAACATAACATGTCTCAAACACATGTTTACACCCATTAGTTTCTACCTAAAGTTCGAAGATTCAATCGATAGGATACAGTCGAGTGATGGAAGCGAGTACAGATAGAACGAAAATTTGGTTCCCATTAGACATGGGTCCTAAGTATCGGCCCCAAAGACCGAAACCAACATCAAATTGATACCCCACGAAAACTCAGAATGTATGCGTCATACTTGACGCCTAACACAGATATCCCTCAAACCCCAGTCTCAAACAGATAATCCATAACCCTTATGGGTCTGAGTCTATAGCGGAATTCAGAAATAATACTAGCATTAAAGTGCAGAGTATCGATTACAAAATCAAAATACCAAAATCAGAAAAAGTCACAATCAGATAAAGAAATTAAACCTACTACAGAAATTTTCCTATTTCTATCCTAGCCACTAGCCTCAAGAGTGTTCGCCTGCCCTCCTTGTCCTCGTCTCTTCGGGCAGTCCCTAGTGAAGTGTCCCATCTCCCCACAGTTGAAGCAAGCGCCCTTCCTTTTTCTGCAATCCTTGTTCAGATGAGTTGAGCTCCCACAAGTAAAGCACTTTTTCCCCTTCTTATCTTCAGACTTCTCATCCTTCTTTTGTGTTTCTTTTTTGGGCCCCGCTTTCTTATTCTGTGGTTCTTCCTTCTTTGTCTCTTTCGGGCCCTTGTCTTCCTCGTGCAGTAGTGCCATATCCACCAATTTCTCGTAAGTTGCTCCCATGGGTACATGGGTCATGGATAGGCTGTGCAATGGCTCATTCAATCCTTTAACAAAGCGGAGAGCCTTTTTATGCTGAGTGTTGACTAAATCCAATCCGAATCTTGCTAGTTGGTTGAACTGGTTGACGTATTCCTTGACCGTCATACTTCCTTGCTTAAGAGACAAGAACTTTTCCAATTGTAAACTTCGTTCAGCTTGCGAGAGGAATTTTGTCTCAAACCTTGTTCTGAAATCCATCCATGTCTCAACCGGCCTCTCGGCGTTAGTGACTTCCCACCAGTAGGAAGCTTCGTCTTTGAGCAGCCATACTGCCAACTGTACCTTCTGCCTATCGTCCACCTCGAAGATAACGAACAGATTCTCAGTTTCTTTGAGCCAATTCCTTGCTTCTACGAATGATTCAGTTCCTTTGAAATCCTTCCCACCCATGGCCCTAAAATCTCTACAGATCTTTGAGAAAGCAATTGCACGAGGAGGGGGTGGAGGAGGGGGATCATTTGCTGGACCTGCAGCGGCGGTCCTAGCCTCAAGATATTGACGAAACCAACCGGGTACATGAACACCCTCTGGTATCTCAGATGCTTCAGACATGCTGGAACGAAAAAGGAAAGGTTCAATACAAAAAGGACTGAAAGAAAGATATATGGCTCTTGGGGATCATGTTTTCCAAAATAAGCTTTATTTTTGAAAATACTTCATTTTAAAACCTTTTTGAAAATAGTTTTCAAAAACTTTTATCTAATCTGGTAACCTTTAGCTCTGATACCAAGTGTAACACCCCACCTCCGTTAAGGTCACTCACAAAGGGAATGCCTTAACTTTGGTGGAGCATTTTAGTAGACAGAACAGAAACTTACAAGACAGATAAAACAGTACTTGAAAAATTTTAACTTTATTACAACGGAAACAGAAATTAATATGGTTACATCCTTTCAATTTCAGAATTCAAGTACAAAATATCAGTCTAGTACAAAAGCCTTCAAAATGCATAGTTTAAAATCATAATCCCCATGGAACGGAAGCTATGCAGAGCCAAGCCATACTTTAAGCACTTCAAGCAAAGAGAAATCCGGATCAAGCTAAAGTATTTCCCTCCTTGGATAACCTGGGGGGAAACGGAAGAAAGGAGGCGAAACAACAAGGGTCAGACAAAAAGTCTGGCAAGTCCAGTGACTTTCAGCATATGAACAGATAATAATAATATGATATGAACATAAAACTGGATGTGAGATAACTATAACAGGTGTAGCAGATATAATAGAAAAACAGAATGATATAAACTATTGTTTTACACTTCTCTGCACTAATACTAGTATAGCAGAATTAGGTGTCTCCCTAATGTCTAAATTGAAGCAGGAACGGGTACAGAATACTTTAACAGAAACAGAATGCTAATAATGGGCCTTTACTACCCGATCAGAAACAGACAGAAGAAGAAACAGATTTATCCCTATGGAGACAGAATGTGGAATTAGGTGTACACTAGTAATGGGCCTTTACCACCCGAACAGACGGTACCACACAGAAACAGACAGGTGTTACCACCCAAGAGAAACAGACGGTACCAACAGAAACAGACAGAACTAAGCGTACCCTAAAACCCTACCCCAAGCGATCGGCTCCCTAATACATAAATATCCTGTGTCGGCCCCACAGTAGGGTGTATCACTCCCTAAAGTGACAACCAATTGGCACAGACCTATTTACAGATGTCACGGCGTCTTACATCCTCAGAGGCAGACCGGGATCCATGCACGCACATGACCCGGTTGGAACGCACCATCAACACCCCTCGCCATTATCAGAATGAACCACTTATAATTAGTTCAGTAAGCGTGCCCGGACCCTACCTACTGTTGGGTCAAAGTTTTGATACCAGAAAGGGTTACTGACTAATATGGGTCCCAAACAACAGATGACACAAGTAATTCCCCTCCTAACCTTGTGTCCCCAGACTAACAGATTTCAGATTAACTTGTTTACAAGTTCAGACATACAGAATTCAGGTTTACTAATTCACAAACTAAGTTAACAAGTTTTCAGACTAACAGGTCAGATGTACAGATTTTTCAGATTTGTCTAACTTTGTATTGGGCCTACAGATTCATGGACGGGTTTTACTACATCTATTAATCCCTTTGGTTTAACCCTATTTTCCCCAATACGTTTAGACGTCATTCTTATCTTAGATTTTGCATTAATTAATTATTAATGCACAGACTTCTCACATTAGGTCGGTAGCTTGTGGCCGCTGGATATGCCGGGCGGTTCCGGGCAGACTTCTGCCACAAGCCAGACCAAACCTCGTGTCTTACGCATGTTATGACTAACTTCTCACATTAGAACCTATTGTTTGCGGCCACTGGATGTGCCGGGCAGTTCCGGGCAGATTTACGCCGCAAACTCATTCTAACCTCGAGTTAGCCATGTTTATCTTTGCGGCCAATTAATTAATAATTTACCGTTTATGCGCACGCCCAATATATATACCAATTCAGATTATATCAATCACAGGATGATTATATCAACATAGCAGATAACAGATTTTATATGACTTAACGGATTTAATAGATTTAGCAACTTAGCAGATTTTGGCATATAACAGGTTAGGCATTTCAACCGACAAATTTAACAGATTAGGCATTTCAATCTAATTAGCAGTCTAGGCAATATAACATAACTAGTAGTTTAGGCAACTAGACAAATTAGCAGATTTAGCAAATTTAATATTTCTAAAGGTTCTGTTTACATGCCTTGCCTAAACATAAATTAGGCCTAAGTTCATATGCCTAAATAATGTCATGATTCACAATATGATCATATACTTCCATGTTTGCATACATTTACATAGCACAGAATATGGACATAATTTACCCTATAACATATGTTCCAATTTTTGTTAAACTAGCATTTTACAGCAGATTCACATATAAATTATACCAAATATAACCATTAATTCCAATGCATGCCATATATCCAAAAATCCCTATTTAGGTGTAATCACAATAATAGATATCCTAATTAATGCAAATCTTTTACACCTAAGCTTCCATATCTTCTTCTTTTTAAGTCATGAATCATTATGCAAACTATACCCAACAATCTAAATCTTTAAATCATATCTTCTAAAAATCAAATCTTGACTTTTATATGCATTTTGTCCAAAGTCTCAAATCATATGAAATCTTACAGTGGTTCCTCTTCTTCTTTTATCACAGAATATGCATAGGTCTAAAACTAGTTTATAACATATGCTTATTTTTCTAATTAATTACAGATCTAAATAACATATGTTCATTTCTCTAATTAGTTACAAATCTAAATTACAACATACTCTATGCATGCAATATATAAATTACATGTTCATAGCCAAATTTATGCATCCAATCCCAAGTCACATGTCCAATATATTTTATGCTTCAGATCTAAAGTCATACGTTCAATTCAGTCTTGTCAAATTTCGCATCGTTCATTAATTGTCCCAAATTTTGCGTTCATACGTTAATCTCTTTATGAGATTGGGCACAGGCTCGTGGTAGCCTGGCTATAGAAACAGAAAAGAAGAAAGGAATACAGAACAGTCACAGAAAACAGATCCAACAAAAGAGAATATATATACAACCTCAAACTCAGTTTTAAATGCATATCAAAATTATAATTAACGTTTATAGCGGAGAATAACTGTACTTGCCTTGATTGGATTAAAGAAAGGACTTTAGTTGTTACATAATTGTTGCAGAAGCTTTTGTCTCAAATTTGAATTTAGGATGATGTTGATTGACTTCTAGTTTTGATTCTAGCAGAGTAGCGACGCCATTTTTATTTTTAATTAGAAGAAGAGAGCAATGGAGGCTAGAGAATTGTGTAAGAAACCTAGGTAGAGTCTAGGGTCCTTTTATAGAGTTTCTGAACTGATTAGGACCATCGATGTTGCTTGGATTGATCGTAGCCATTCATTCGCAAGAGGGACCAATTAGAGCCTGCCACCTAGCCCTAATGACAAAGCAGACCACAGAAAATCGACCAACATAGAATAGGCCAGCCAGGGTGGACTGGGTTCGACCTGGGTCTGGACCATGTCGACAGCCCTGTCGACAGCCCTGTCGACCTGGCTAGACCAGGTCGACAGCCCAGTCGACCTGGGTGTCTTAGGCGGGAATTTTCCCGCCCTAGCCAATTGGGCCCGATTTTTAATTTTAAACTTAATTCAGAAACTTCCGGAGGCTATATCTTCTTCATACGGACTCCGTTTTTCGAAAACTCGGACTCTATTTCGCGTATTTTTCCGAGACGAACGCAATGGCGTATCCCGTTTCCCTTAGTTCTTTGATTTCAAATTAATTATACTTTAATTTGTTAATTCCACAGTTACGGGGTGTTACAGTATCTCCCTAGCCAAGATCATACCTCATTCATAAAGGACCTTGGGATCTACTATTATCGCATCATGCCATTTTGTCTTAAGAACGCGGGAGCCATCTACCAATGACTAGTCAACTTCATTTCCAAGGATCAGATCGGAAGATCCATGGAGGTATATGTAGACGACATGCTTGTAAAATCAAAGATGTCGAACGATGACGTCTGTGACCTCTCCGAAATGTTCAATGTACCCCACCGATATGACATGAAACTCAATCCCTTGAAATTCTCTTTTGGCGTTGCATCGGGAAAATTCTTAGGTTTCATTGTCAACTCGCGGGGCTTCAAAGCCAACCTAGATAAAATCAAAGCTATCCAGAATATTCAGGCCCCTTGGAGCATCAAGGATGTTCAAAGTTTAAATGGAAAGGTCGCCGCTTTAAGTCAATCATCTCTAAAGCCACTAACAAATGCATCTCGTTTTACGACTTGCTGAGAAAGGGGAAGTGCAACTTCACATGGACCCCGAAATGCGTCGTCGCATTCAAGGTTCTTCCGAATCCCTTAAAACGACCACCAATCTTGTTCGAACATATAGATCACGAGGACTTATATGTTTATTTGGTTGTTTCCATGTAGGAAATCAGCTCTACACTCGTATGCATTGAAGATTTTGTCCAACGATCTGTTTACTACATCAGCAAGAGATTAACGGGGGCAGAAAAGAACTATCCAAAGCTCAAGAAGCTAGTTTAACTCTGATCTCATCCTGGAAGCTACAACATACTTTCGGTCTCATCCCATCAAAGTCTATATCGACCAGCCGCTACGTTAGGTCTTGCAGCAACCTGAGGCATGTGGACGATTACTAAAATGGAATATAGAGCTAAGCAGTTCGAGATCAAATTCATCCCACGCCGAGCCATCCTCGAGCAAGCCCATGTTGACTTTATAGAAGAATTCACCATCCCGGAAGAGTCGCCCTTAGAGAACATCGAAACACCGGACATTAAATAGAAACTGTTCGTAGATGGATCTTCCAACAATAAGTCTTTCGGCGCCAGAGTCGTGCTCAACACTCCAGAGGAGCGCCAAATATGCTATGCTTTAAAGATCAACTTTCCCGCCACCAACAACGATGCAGAATACGAAGCCTTGATCGATGGACTTAGAATTGCAATCGAACTTAACATCAAGTCCATCTAGATTTACTCTGACTCATGGTTTATCGTTCGTCAGGTACAGGGAGAGTACCAAGCCAAGGGGGCATGGCTCGCTTCCTACCTCGCTCAAGTCTGTGAACTACTCACCAACTTCGACCACTACATCATCACGCATATCCCTCGAGAACAAAATGAAAAAGCAGACTCATTAGCCAAGCTAGCAAGCTCCGAGGATGCACAGCTTATGGAACTCACCCCGGTCGAAGTACTCGATTCCCCAATCATTAAACAGATGCAGATTGATTCGGTAATGGCAACAGAGACCGAAACCTAGCCTGAGTCTTAAATGACACTAATAAAGAACTACTTCCAACATGGAATCCTTCCAGGGTGCTGCAAGGAAAGACGGGCACACACTCGTTAATCATCTCGCTATATAATTCTTCATGAAGTGCTCTATCAAAGAGGTTTCTACTGTCCCATTACTTCGGTGTGTAGCCCACAGCGATGTCGACCGTGTGCTATTGGACGTGCATGGGGGCTAGTGCGGTGACCACACTAGGGGCAAACTTTAGCGAGAGTTTATCAAACACGGTTATTTCTGGCCCACGCTCGATCAAGATGTCGGAAACCTTGCCCGCATGTGTGAAAAATGCCAACGGTTCTCAAAGATCCCAAGAACCCCGCATACCAAGTTAACACAAATGGTCAATCCTTGATCATTCTCCGTGTGGGGGATAGATATCATCGGGATTCTTCCAATGGCCAGATATGGGGTGCGCTATGCCATTGTCGCGGTTGATTACTTGACCAGATGGTCGGAAGATGAAGCTCTTGCTGCAATCACCACCAAGAAATAATCAACTTCGTCGTCCGCGATATCATCACCCACTACGGGGTCCCCTAGGCAATCATCTCAGACAATGGAAATTAGTTTGAGAGCGTAGAGTTTAAGACTTTCTGCCAAATGCACAACATCAAAAAGAGATTCTCGGTAGTAGCTCACCCTCAAGCCAATGGGCAAGTTGATGCTGTCAACAAAGTAACTAAATCCATCATCAAGAAGCATGTTGAAAAAGATGCAGGCTTACAGGATGATGAGCTCCCTCTGTCCCTGTGGGCCTACCGGACCACCATAAGTCAGCAACCAGCCACACTTCATTCGCCCTTGTCTATGGATCTGAAGTCGTCATTCCCATTGATTTAAAGCTTCAATCTCATCGAGTAACTTATTATGATCCAAAAACCAATCAGGACTTTCTCTTGAAGTCCCTCGACTTGCTCAAGGAAAAATGGAACGAAGTGAACTCAGAGCTGCCGCTCAACGCCAACAAGTAGCCCGATACTTCAATTCCAAGGTCCGCCACAAGGATATTAATATCGGCGACCTCATCCTGAAAGGAATCTTTCCCACACCGATTGTTTTCCGTCCTCGCTGGGAAGGTCCGTACGTCATACAACGAAAGCTCAGAGATGGAACCTTCAAGCTAGAAACCGCAGATGGAGCCGAACTCCCAAGGGCGTGGAACAACGAACATATTCACCGTAACTTCACATAACTTAGTGTACGGCTTTTCCGCTTTCCAACAATGTTTTGTTTTCCTTAAATTTAAGGCATTATAAAGGCTATTACTACTAAAGTTACTAGTAAAGATAATGCCAGTTTCTCTGTGTACTAGATGTGTTTACTTTCTTCATGATACCTTTTGATTGACCATCACAACTAGCTTGCACATACAAACACACGAACATCGGACCGACACCCTGTGCACGAGAGCCGATATCGCCACTCGATCCTCGAAACAATGACGAGGACGAACATAAATAACATCAGATTTGCACCCTAAGCATAGAAGTCGGTACCGCCATTGAGTCTCGACCAACGACGAGACCGATTATAAATAACACCACTTGTGTCCCGAGCCCGCGACGCGACCGAGTCTAAATAATACACTCGAATCTCGAACCAATGACGAGACCGATTATAAATCGTTCCTATCCTGATTCCCCGGACTTGGGGAGAGCCCACCAGCCAAGCTAGTGTGATATCGACCACTCCCACGGCTCCATCCGACACATTAGGTTAGGATCTGAGAACCCCTCGAACTAATGATGAGACCGAGTAAAAGTCGTTTCGTTCCCAAGTCTCCGGACTTGGTGGCAGCCCATCTGCCAAGCTATTGTGATACCGACCACTCCCACGGCTCCATCCAACCCACCGGGTCTGAATCCGCATATCATTTGACGAATAAACAACACCGTCGAGCTCTAAACCCAAAGGAACGATGAGAGAGCTAAAAATGATGAATTCACGACTTCCACGCCGTCTCGTGACTTAGGACAAACGAACTCCAAGCGGTCCAAGAGAGAGGGCACCTGACCTGGATTCAAGGCACCTTGGGACTCTAGAACAAAGGAAACCACATGAGCAGATCCAGCGTATGATCTCTGCACGACTGGGGGCACCCCTAGAGCGGAGTCTCCAATCACATTTCTATAAGTGTAACGACAACTACGCTTGTGTAAGTACAAGACGCTGGAAGTCATAAGACGAACATTCAAACACTTAACATGAAATGCAATTTAAGAAAAGTTAATTAATATTTCCTTTTCACATGACAAAAGCAAGACTACATATCTGATATCTTTCTAATGACAAGGTGTACATGAGAACCACACCATGCCTCTAAAGACCAAAAGCGGAGGGTCGTACTCGTGTATACTATCGGTCTACACAACCAAAATATATGTAATATCTATAATAATTACTAATACTACTCATTCTTTTTTTCATTTCTTTTTATGTACAGACTCGGTACTAGGAGGATCACCAGGGATGGACCTCTTTCTTCCGGAGCTACTTCCGCTTTACCCTCCTCTGCCCTTCGTATGGGTAATAGACTCGTGAGACACGATGTGTGCCTTCCGCCATCATCTCGCCGCTTGCAATCTCCGTGATTTCCCCAAGGGCAATACATTGCAATGGTTTAGGGGCGACACCAGAAGAAAGGGACAACATAGCGTCACCCTCTGCCAGAGCTTTCTTGGCGTCTAACTCCGCCTTCCTCTTAGCATCCCTGGCGATCTTTCGATCAGCTAGCTTCTGGGATTTGAGTTTCACAATATCATCCACCTTGAGCTTCTCATAAGTATTAGCGACTCTTTGTTTGGCCTTAGCATTGGCTTTCTTCTTCCTAGCCTCCTCGGCAGCTCTCTCCTTCTCAGTCTCGTCAACCGCCTTCTTCTTCCAGACCTCTTTGGCGGTCCTTTCCTTCTTTGCCTTGACGTTGGCTTTCTTCTTTGCCACTAATGCGGTAGCTTTTTCCTCGGCATCATGCCTAGCCTTTGCATAAGCCTCTTACATGACAGCTCCATCCTGCCTCCTCTTTCCCTCCTACTCTTCAGACTTCGCTACCATCTGAGATTATTTTTGCTTCCACCATTTCCTGCATTATCGATACGTTTGCCTCCACTGGGCCTTTCACATGGATACTTTGGTCGTTCGCACCCTTCTCTTCCTCCAGAAGATCCTTATAAATATGGGACCCTAGCTCAACATCCAAAAAAGTGTCCACTTGACTACTTCCCTCTCCAAACTGTATTCCTTGTAGCCTCAATCCCGACTCTATTGTTTGAGGAAGCATGGAGGCAAAGCCTGGTGTCACGTCTGCTCCAGGAGGTGTTGCACAGTAAAAACACAACTATTTAGTCCATGAAATCGGTAATCACATCAACTTTGGGGATTCGCGGTAATGAAAATTTACCTTCAAAAAGCAATGGTGTGGGTATGATAGGAAGGGTGCTCACTGTAGCGGAAAAAGCGGATCCCGTCACTCCCAACCCTAGATGTTCGGGGTCGTACTCAGTTGAGACCTGAACTTGGACAATGGGACCGCTAGTTGTGGCGGATGCAGGTGTAACACCCCACCTCCGCCAGGGCCACTCTTGCAAGTACACTGGCTTTGGAGGGGTGTTGGACAAGGTAAACATGCATAAAGATATCACAAGATAGAACATATAAGTAAAACAGAGTAAGTAAAGCAGCAGATAAAACTACTATTTCAAAAACCATAGTCAAGTTACATCAAAGTACTTAGTCATTATTTTCCAACTACTACAAGTCTAGAAACATAAACTGGAAACTGGAAATAACATAAAGTAAACTATCCCCAAAGTAGAAGTGGTAAAGCCATAGCGAGCTCAAGTCCAAACCGTACATGAGCTATCCAGAAAGCAAGCTAAAGATCCAAGCTAGGTGCTAGTGTTCCCACCCTGAGAACCTGGGGGGGAAACGGAAGAAAAGAGGCGAAAGAAAACGAGTCAGTCAAAAAGACTGGTAAGTCCTACCTACTATTAGTATAAAAACTAATAAAGTTAACTGGACATGTAAAACAGAGATGAAACATAGGATGACAGCTGGCATGGTGAAAAGTTAACAAGAGTGGCATCGCATATACAAGGTTAAGTTGCACCAAGTGTACTAGTATTCTAATCCATGTCAAGTATAAATAAGAAATGATCCCTTAGCCCAATATTGGCCCAAACTCATGAGATGACCTAAATCAAGGTCCAACTACTCGGTCTAGTCGATCGGCTCCCTATAAGCCTAACTCGTCGTGTATCGGTGTCATACGGCTTAATCATAGAATGTAGTTAACTGTGCAAGGTCCACCCTAGGGTGTATCCAGACCTAAGGTGTAAACCACAGACACAAATCGAGCATGCACAGTCTAAACCTACTGGTTCCCATGTTCAGCTCCGGACTTAATGTGCACGACCATGGTCCGCCTGAACAACCGGTGCACCATTCAGCCGTCTCTTTTGGTCTCTTACAATCAGTCCAGTAATCGTGCCCCACCCTAGCCTAGTTCTAGTGTATCCATGATACTCCCTAGTGGGTTACTGCTGAAAAGGACCACATAACTAGGATTTCAAGCGGGTTAAGTGTGGTTAACCCTATCCTAACCATGTATTGAGTTGGTCAAGTGTATCCAAGCAGTTCATGACTTAACCCTATCAATACATCGTGTTCAACTGGTTAAGTGTATTCAAGTAGTCCATGACATAACCCTACCAATCCATCGTGTTTAATTGGTTAAGTATTCAAGTAGTCCATGACTTAACCCTACCATGTGGCATTAATTAACTTAATGCCCTCCAACCTCTCACACTAGACTTTGTTGTGGTCACTAGTTAAGCCGGGCGGGTCCAGGTAGCTTTACACCACAACCTAGTCTTACCTCGGGTTTTAAGTGCGATATGACCAACTACTCACATTGGGTCCTATTGTTTGTAGCCACTAGTTAAGCCGGTCGGTTCCGGGTAGATTTGTGCTACAAACTCAACCCAACCTCGAGTTGGCCACTTTCATGTTTTCTACATGTCATGTCCACGTTCATGTTTTCAAGCATAATCACATGTCATATTTTCAAGTCATGTTTCATGTCATTTAAGTTTACCCATAACGTAACCCCATCGCACGTAAGTTCGCATCAACCCAAATAGATCAAAAGGGGGAACATAAGAATAGGACAAGATGGCGAAGGCTATCACAAGTTAAACATGGTGATACTTGAGGCAAAGGTGTTCAACATACTAGCATATGGCCTCAACATGTATGATAGCATAAAAGGTGACTTGGCCTCAAACATATCAAATAGAATAAGGGTGCTTTGACCTCAAGCATGCATAATAGCATAAGGGTGATTTGGCCACAAGCATGCATAATAGCATAAGGGTGATTTGGCCACAAACATGTATGATAGCATAATTAGCAAATAGGGTGGTAACATGGTAATAGTTGACATAGGGTGACAATCCTAACTTGTGCATGGCAAATAGGTTCAATATCATCATATGCATGTTAAGGAACCTGAGGGGTTAAGGTTTGTTAACATGCATAAGCCATAATCCATTTCATAGCATTTTTTCCAAAAGTCAACATGTAAGGTACAAGGTTCATGATAGATCCACAATCATAGATCAAGGGAGGCATGAATAGATCTATGCATACAATGATAGGTTCAAGGCAAGTATTGCACTTAGGTCCAACTCCAATCTACACATGTATGGTATTAAACTTAGCAAATAGGGTGATACACTTGTGATTAGCATATAGGTCCATCATAGCAAGTTAATATCAAGGTCATGAGGGGTTCTATGTTGCATTTATGCACAATCACCACATAAAGCTCATAGCTTTCCACCCAAAAGTTAACATAAATGGTACTAGATTCATGATTGGTAAACATTAGGTCTACAAACATAGATCAAAAGGGTCATGAATGAATCTATGCATGAAATCCAAGGCAAGCATAACACAAAAGTCTCATTTCAACTTGCTACATGTCATATTAAGTTCATAGTTTAAATCTAAGAGTAGAATAGGGCTTACAAAGCGTGGCTATGAGAACTAGAACACAATAGAACAAGATAGAGACGTTGTAGAAGCTCTAGGAATGATGTAGCAAAACAAATAGCCTTGAGAATAAGTAGCTCCTTTGATTTGATGAAGAAAGATGGCTCCTTTTTGCCTTAGAAGCTCTCAAGCTTTCATGAAGAAGATGGAGGCCGTGTTATGAAGATGGAGGCCATGATCAAGGAGCATTTTGGCATAACCTAGTTGTAGGATTGATTTGTGGTGATTTAGGGTAGGGTTTAGGGTGTTATTATAGAGATTTAGGTTAGTTTAGGCCATAGGATTAACCCTAGTTTAGATCCTAGCCATCAGAATTCGTCACAAGGCCAGAAACATGACTCAAAAGGACAAGCAGGAGCACCAGGCCAAACTGGCCCGACCACCCAGGTCGACAGGGGTGTCGACTGGGCATTCGACACCACCTGGGGTGTGTCGACTCCCAAGTCGACTCCCCAGTCGTCTTGGGGGTGGCGGGAATTTTCCCGCCTGTCCTGCTTGGCTGAATTTGAATTCTGAATTCAAATTTGAACTGTTTTTGAACTTGAAATTTTCTGAAAACTTTGACGGGCCATAACTTGGTCATACGGACTCCGATTTTCGAAAACTCGGACTCTATTTCGCGTATTTTTCCGAGACGAACGTAATGGAATAGCCCGTTTCCCTTGATTCATATTTTATCATTTAATTCTGCCTTGATTTATGTTATAACATGTTATTCAAAATACGGGTTGTTACAGCAGGAGCTAGCGACCAATAGGAGCTTCCCTCCACAAATGTCTAAGCGACGACCATGCTCTCAGTAGTTACAAACTTTCCCATCTCAACAACACGCTTTCCCAATCTCTCCTTCTCAGCATCCTCCCGTAGTAATCTCTTCCCTTCATCCAGTTAATTACGATCCTCCTCAGTTAGGAGAGCTATCATCACTCGATTCTCATCTAAAGATCTCACATCCACCTAATGTAGCCAAGCCTCATATGGCACCAACCTTTCCCATGTTTGAGCCATCATCCGAGGGTAGTCCTTGACCCATGAGATTCAATGAAATCTTAAGGCCTTGATGTACATATTTCATACATGCTCCTCTAGGGATGCCTCCACCCTGACCTCTGCATCCTCGATATCCTCCTTTAAACTTTCCACTTCCCTGTGGTGCTCAGAGTTCAACCCATCCACCAAGCTCAATACATCCTCACTACTGGCCTCAGCCTCCTCCTCGTTCTTAGCCACCTCCAGTTGCCTCCTCAGCTCGGCAACCTCCTCTTGAAACCTATGAGTCCTCTTGTTCTCAGCTTTTAACCTCTCGTTCTCCTTCCTCAGATCCTCCTTATCCATTTGAAGCTGGGATACACTTTCATTATCCTTTTCCAATTGGGCGTTCACCTGTACCAGCTCGGCTTTATCCCTTTTTAGGGTCATATTCTCAATTGTTAGTGAGGACACAGTATACTTAAAAGTTGAATCTGCATGCTCCGTAGCCCTTTTCAACTTCGCATGCTCCTCCTTCAGCTCCGTTATTTCAACAACAAGTGATTAACATTCAGGCAAGCTGCTATGAATTGAGAAAATAGTTATGCCACAAGGATCGTCTTTACCTATCTCTTTCTCTAGATTACGGACGGTGGTCCGCCCAGCATCGATAGTCAACCCAACTCTAGATCTCCACGTTCTTCTCCGTAATTAAGTCCGAGAGATGCACGGAATACTTTCTAAATTCTCTAACTTGAAAGTATGTAGCACTCGCCTTCATCGACATCTCATCATTATCTTCAATGGGAATCAGGTTGATATTGGGAAGGAAGATTAACTCGTCAAAGTAGCGATTTGGAAATTTTTACTTCAACATGGCCTTTTTCTCCTTGATAGCAAGCTCTTTGGGCCCAGGAGCAATCAGATCCTTCTTTTTCTTCTTCGCCAACTCCTTCTTCCTCTGACGACCAGATTCCGACTCTTTCCATCTGGAGATGTGGGCAGGAGCCAAAGGCGCAATATGAGGAGGAGCTGTAGACGAGGAATGTCTGGTGTTCGCTACATCAAACTGGGAGTATGTCCCAATTGTCTGAATATGAGGTGGAGGAGTCGGAGACTGTCGATATCGTTTTCTGTGGCGGTATTCGCTGTTATGGTCATGTAAACGCGAAGGTTCATCGAACAAGCAAGTCTCTCTTCTGAAGTTATCAAGAAAAGCACTTCTCAAGGGTTGGTAGCTCCCTGATCCGTAACCGCGACCTCCACCTCTGCCTCTAAGGATATCACCTGCCAAAAAAACAGTTCAAAGTTTAGACTCGAACGTCCTACACATGAAAACAAATGTTGTGTCATGCAGTGTCTATGAAAGTGTATCTAAAGTGTTCTCTCAACATACCAGATGATGGTCCACCCGAAGGAGTGTTCTCCCCCGTAGCTAAAGCTAGTTCTTCCATACTTGCGGCGCTACGCAAAAGAAACGGTTCTAGCGGAAATTTATTAAGCTCGTTAAATTGAACCTCTTTCTCGAGCGAGACGGTAGTCACAGAGTGAGCTACTGGAGATCGCGAACTGGTCGATGCTTCTAATCTTTCCTCGTCTATCGTAGGCAGAACACGGGTGCTTGATGGGTCCTCGTCTCCGGCAACTGCCTCATCATCGCCAATCTTGCCTCCGCCAACTCCCTTCTGAATCTTCGTTGCTTTGTGCGGCTTAGGACCGACAAGGGGCACTTTCCTTTTCCGGCTCGGAGAACCCGCTTCTTCCCAGTCTCCACTTTCCATCCACCCCCAATAACGGCCAGTCTAATTATCGCCTGATCGTCAGGAAGCAATCCTGCATGACGAAGACGGTCTTGATTTAGAACGCTCTCGATGGACCGTGACTCGGCCAGAATAGCCAAAAAGATTCAAGATAAGTTGATACTCAATGTTTGTAGGCGCCTGAAGATTTCCTGTCGTACAAAAACAAAGTTAAACCTAAGTTCCCAAACCCGCGAGTTTCGCAATAAAAGTAGAATGCTAACTTCCTTCCAACCAACTCCTTGTGAACCCAAGGGGATAGAGAACGAAGAACCAATCGTACTTATATACAGGTAGCTTAGGCCGTTTCCCACTAAAGAACTTGGTGTTAGGCGAAGCTTCCAAAAAATATTGAGACAACGAGATATTAGGTCTCATCTTCAACTGTAACAAATACCGGATTTCCCATCCGGTGGGTTCCAACTGCAGGTACTCCCTAACGTATGTGACACCCGACGTCCGTTAATGTCACTATTTAACAAAATGCATTAATCGTGAAGCTTTATAGGTAAACTGTAACGACCTGCATTCTACGCATCGAAGAATCGTAGAATATTTATTTCATTCACATATGAAGTCGTATGGTCATGTAACTTTAGGGGACGACTATTAGGCTCATTCCCCATGTTCACGATTTTTGCCAAATTTTAAATGACTGTTTTACCCTTAGCGAATCTTGTTTCGACTATAACTTTTATTAGTAAGGAGTTTTGACCTGAAACCACTTCCATCGAATTCGGATGATGGTTTACCTTTACGTAGAGTGGTCACATTAATCAAACAAACTTATCGTTTGAGAGATATGACTGAAATAACGTTTGGAAAGTGAAAAACAGCTTAACCGGGCTTAATAGGGTAATTAGTGGAAGGACCCATAACCCATTTCGGGATTAGGGTTATAGGGAGGCTGAAATCAGTTAGGAAACCATCTCATTTCCTTTTCTAAGCCGCCACTTTCATTTTCTCTAACCTAATAATGGCCTCCACCTTCTAAACTACCTCCTAATCACTTTCTAATCACATATTAGCCAAAACTACAACAAATTAAGGTGGATTAGCATAGAGAACGAAATAGAGCTGCTGGAATACATTGGAATCCGTGCAAAATAAGTGAGTTTCATATCTGAAATTTATTTGTGGCTAAGGTGAGTGATTAGCATGTTTTTACACTAATTACGGCTAATGAGGGGTGATTAGTGATAATTAGCGCAATTATGATTCTGAAAAATATGGAAAAATATGTGGAAATTCTAAAATATTATTTTATGCCTCTGTTAGAAATTTGGGTTAATTTTGTTTAAGTTTGCTAATTCTATTGTTAAAACATGATTAAGGGGAATGAGGGGAAAATCATACTTTTTGAGTATGTTTGATATAAAATGACCTATATGCTTGATGTTTTGATCTTTTTGATTGAACCCATATGTTTTGATCTTTTTGATCTTTTTGAGAATGGTTGAAAACGCCGTCGTATGGCGAAAATGGACGATACAAACTTGTTGGAAAAGTACTAGGATTCTGGATCGGATCGGGATAGGAGATCGGATCGAAAATATCCGACCCGAACTGAATTAGTGGTAAGATTCTCAGCAGTAAGGAAACAAGGAAGGCCATTCGAATTGTGTTGGGATTGGAATCGGATCGGAGGGGACGAGCTGAACCAGAGTGCCAAATCAAAGTGGAGAGTACAGACCGATCCAAGGACGCCGAACAGAGTGCTCCGAACCGAATCAGTCAGGGAACCACGAACCGAATGAAATACGAACCGAGCCGAGGTGTAATAGGCCCGAACCGAACCGATGATGAGTGGAGCACTATGCATATTCGAACGGAACCTATTCGAACAGAACCTAGGCGTAGGCTATGAGCACCGAACCGAACCGGATTAGGGACTACTTCTACGGGACGATTCTTCTAAAGACCAACTCCAATTCGACCAAAACGCGAGATGCAAAGGAAGTCCAAGTGGCAAGTTTTAACTCAATATCCAAATGGGAACCGACGAGTCAACTTCTAAAGTGGGGCTTTGCTGCGGGGCGTGTGCAAAGGGGTTATCGATATCTATAGCTTTGGTTGCCCACTGAGAGACGGATTAGCGGCCATAAATCAACGCAATAGGACCGTTAAGACTCCCAAGGGCAAGTGATCATAGCATGGCTATGAGACAGTGCAGTGGAATTTTCATGAATCCATGGGGAAAAGTGGACATAGCAAAGGATTAGTGGCTATGGATCAGTGCAATGAGGTCATTATGACCCCAAGAGCAAAGTGATCGTAGCAAAGGATTTGGTGATCAAAGTGGTGGATATCGTATACTTTAAGCACTGAGTGAGAAATGTGAGGTTGATTGCTATGTTTGATGTTTGCTATCACCATGACATGCACATCCCATTTTACCCTTTATGTTAGTATTATCTTTGAGTACTGTACATCTTATTGTGCTAACTCTTTGGTTGCAGGTCTAGGTTCAGGTATGATTATTTATATCTGTTATTGTTCTGTTTTGCTGCTATCGCTCATACCAGACTTTTGTCTGACCCAGAGTTTTATGTCTCTTCTTATTACTCTAGGTGCTCCTAAACAAGCAAACTAGAGACAGGTTAGGTGGTATGCACGAGTAACTGTCCGGAGATGAGCAGGAGGCTTCCACGTACTATTCACATATATTCTCCCTATGTTGTTGTCGGTCACTGCTTTGGGCATTAGTAGTGTACCTTCCCTTTTTTGCTTTAGAGATAGTATTTTGAAGTTGTAATAATGATGGTTTAGATCATAAGCTATATTTTGGATTCCGCTGCTATGATGGTTCAGTTTTCATCTTATGCAATGTCTCATCAATTTTATGTCAAGTTATGTTATTATATATTATTCCATGCGCTGTGAGATATACTACAGGTTCTTTGGTGATTCATAGTTCCAAATCCTTTTCCTTTGACGATCGTCCCATGCTAGTCGGGCTTTAGCACAGCGCATTTCGAGGAAATGTCGGCTGGACCTGGGCGGGCCGTCACACTTGGTATCAGAGCGAGGTTGCGTAGTTAACCTTGGGGAAGAAATCAAGGAGAGATAGTATACATATATGAGATCGCGTATTTGTGATATTTTGGTTTTTAAAAACTATATATATACTATTAGTATATCAAAGGATGAAGTCGCACTGCACTGACACCACTAAGGAGAAGGCTAATCGTTTTCTCTTTACAGATTGGATTATGAGCCGATATACGAGGAGTACAGGTTCAGGGGAAAGTAATAGGAGTGTCCCTGATATAAGGACGATGTTTACTACCTTCATGCGAGAGATGCTTAGGGATGTTCAGGGAGCTGTTCCTAATGCTGCTAACGGTGGTGGTGCAGCGGTGCAGGCGCCTAGAGCTGATTTCATTATGCTTAACAAGGATTATACTAGTCTTGGTGGTAAATCGTTCCATGGAACAGAATCGGCTACGGTGGTTCAAGATTGGCTTGATAGTTGTGAGCGCATCTTCGAGGATTTGGGAATCGATGATGCAATGAAGAGAAAGCTAGCATCGCGTCAACTTCAAGGACAGGCTATGAATTGGTGGAATGTTATTAAACCAGCCATTCCCGAGGATCAAGTTGCTTGGAATCAGTTTAAGACTCGCTTCAGTGACAAGTTTATCACAACTGCTCAGAAATAAGAATTGTTTAGGAAATTCTTAGAGCTTAAGCAGAATGGTAGGGCAGTCTCGGAATATATTGCTGAATTCGATACTTTATCGAAGTATGGATTATCCCTTATCGATACTGCCAAAAAGAAGAATGAAAAGTCGTAAATGGCTTAAATGAGTATTTGGCGGAAAGGCTGATAAACCATATAGTTGAGACATTCGTATCTGTAGTGGAAAAGGCATTAAGGTCGGAGAGACTTTACCCTAAGTCGAAGGCCGAGGTTGTTGTTACATCTGTAGGGGATCCAAAGCCGTAGGCAAGCGGTGGAGGCAAGAATAATTCGCAAAATAAGAGGAAATAGAACCAAGCTAAGGATGGTCAGAAAAAGAATAAGAAAGATGTTGAGTGTTATAGCTGTGGCAAGAAGGGCCACTATGCCAAAGATTGTGAGCAAAGCCAACGGACAGGAAGTGCTTCAATTGCGGCCAAGTGGGACATCACAAGGATAAATGTCCACAACCTCCTAAAGAGAAGCAGATCGTGAGAGCATATGCTATCAACGTTGTTCCTTCTTCATCGAATGCCCCAACTGCAGTGCAGAAGGAAAAGGGCGTCGTTATTTAAGGTATGCTTTCTATTTATAATGCTCATGTTCGAGTACTGTTTGATACTGAGGCTTTTCATTCCTTCATATCTACTGACCTGGTAGATAGGTTGGGATTGGAACCTGAGATTGTTGATAGACCTTTAGTTGTGACGAACCCAATTGGTGGTTCAACTAGCCTTAGTATGATTTTGCATAATTTGGTCTTATCGAGTCATGGATGTATGTTTTCTTGTGATTGCTTTGTTTTGGGCTTTACTGGGTTTAGCATTATTTTGGGAGTCGATTGGCTCCAAAGGCATGGGGTGGTGGTAGACTGTGAGGGGTCTTCGGTGACCATTAGAGTAGATGATGGGCAAAGGGTACTGTTTGGTTGCCTATCTAGTGATGGGGTGATGGCTAGTTTTCTAAATTCCCTCGACATCCTGCATGATGAGTTGTCAGATGTGCCTATTGCTGGCGAGTATCCGGACATCTTCGAGGAAGTGACCGGACTTCCACCACACCGAGAGATTGAGTTTCGTATTGATTTAGTGAAAGATGTCAGACCTATAGTGATGCCTCTTCGTCATATGGCGCCAAGGGAGCAGAGCAGCGAGAGCTCGAGGTACAAGTAGGTGATCTTTTGAAGAAGTGTTTCTGAGTGGGGAGCACCAGTTGTATTTGCCAGTAAGGCCGATGGTTCCCTTCGCTTATGTATGGACTACCTTGAGTTGAACAAGGTGAAGAGGAAGAATAAATATCCTCTTCCACGGATAGATGATTTGTTTGATCAGTTAAGTGGAGCAAGAGTGTTCTCCCAATTGGATCTCGCAACATGATTTCATCACTTTGAGTAACAGCTGAGAGTATTCCTAAAATGATATTTCGGACGTCGTCTGGATTTTATGAGTGATTGGTCATGCCATTCGGGTTGACCAATGCACCAGCATATTTTGTGGATCTTATGTATAGGGCATTCAAGGATCAATTGAATAAGTTTGTTCTTGTGTTCATGGACGATAGCTTAGTTTAGTCGAAGACGGAGAAAGAACATAAGGAACATTTGAGGACAGTGATGAAGGTGTTGAGGAAACACCAATTAAAAGCGAAATTTTATAATTGTCACTTTTGGAGGAGGGAAGTGAGATTCTTGGGCCATGTTGTTTCAGAGAATGGTATTGCCGTGGATCCTACGAAAGTGGCTACGGTGCAAGATTGGTCTACGCACAAGAATGCAACAGACGTAAGAAGTTTCTTCGGGTTGGCTGGATATTATCGTAATTTTATCCAAGACTTTCGCAAGAAAGTAACACTGTTAACTCAGTTGACCAGAAAAAACCAAGCTTTCATCTGGGACGAAAGGCATGAAAATGAATTTAAGAGTCTAAAGGAAAAGTTGACATGTGCACCAGTGTTAGTTGTTCCTAAGGAGAACGAAGAGATGATGGTATACACAGATTCCTGTGGTACCGGACTAGGTACTGTACTGATGCAAGAAGGTAGGGTTGTAGCTTATGCTAGTCGGCAACTGAAACCGCATAAGAAAAGATATCCTACCCATGATTTGGTGTTGGCAGTGATCGTGTTTGCATTGAAGATGTGGAGACATTATCTCTTGGGAGAAAAATTCGAGTTGTTTACAAATCATAAGTCATTAAAGTACATTTTCTCTCAAATTAAATCTCCGTCAGCAAAGATGGTTAGAGTTCCTGGCTTTGCATGATTTCAATATCGCATACACACCCGGGAAGGGCAATGCAGTAGCTGATGTGTTGAGTAGCAGACATTCCAGTTTGGGGGCTATGTTTCTTGAATGGAAGCAATTGGAGTATATTGCGGGATATGATTTCAGACCTAAGTGCGAATTGGATCCAGAGATGTTAGCAAGTTTGACAATCAGACCAACTTTGATTGAGCGGATTGGTTCTAGTCAGAGGGACAATTCTAACCTATTGGAAATCATCTTCAAGTTAGAGATGTATATCGACGGTGAGGAGATGAACAAGTATGGACTAGACAGAGAAGGATGGTTTCGAAAGAATGGGAGACTAGTTGTACCCAATGTCAATGGATTGAGAGATGAAGTGCTTAAAGAGTTTCATCACTCGAAACTGACCATACATCCTGGTGGTAACAAAATGTATCGAGACATGAAGCAGACCTACTACTGGGAAGGGATGAAAAGAGACGTTGGGAAGTTTATATCCAAATGCATGAATTGCCAACTAGTTAAAGCTGAGCAAAAGAAGCCTAGTGGTTTGTTACAACCATTGGAAATTCCCGAATGGAAATGGGAACAAGTCTCAGTGGATTTCATTGATGGTCTACCAAGGACTAGATCAGATCATGATGGTATTTGGGTGATTGTGGATCGATTGATCAAAAGTGCAAGGTTTATACCGATCAAGTCAAATAGAATGGAAGCTAAGTTAGCAGAACTGTATAAGAAGTGGGTAGTGAGATTTCATGGAGTGCCTAAAGGTATTGTGAGTGACCGAGATCCATTATTTACTAGTGGGTTTTGGAAGAGCTTACAAAAGGCTTTAGGGTCAAAATAACATCCCAGTACTGCGTACCATCCTCAAACCAACGATCAAACAGAGAGGGTGAATCGTATATTGGAGGATCTCCTAAGAGCTTGCATATTGGATTTTAGAGGATCATGGGATGACCATTTGCATCTGGTTGAGTTCGCATATAATAATAATTATCAATCTAGTATTAGTATGGCTCCATTTAAAGATTTGTATGAAAGACCGTGCAACTTACCATCATGTTGGTTGGAAACCGGTGAGAAATTTGTGCTTGGGCCAAATGTAATAAGAGAAACTTTAGATAAGATCAAGATTATCCGACAGCGGATGAAGGCGGCCCAAGATAGGCATAAGAGTTATGCTGATAAAAGGCGAAGAAATTTGAATTGGCTATTTGGTATTCATTAAGATTTCTCCGTTAAAGCATGTAATTATTTTTGGCAGGAGAGGTAAGTTGGCACCAAGGTTTGTTGGTCCATTCCCAGTTCTCGAGCAAGTTGGGAATTTAGCATATAAAGTTGGATTACCAGACAAGATGGCGGGAGTTCACGATGTATTTCATGTTTCCTAACAACGAAAGTTTGTGCATGATTCTGACATGACTATTTCATCAGATCAGTTGGATGATATTAAGGTAGAATCCGAGGCAGTTGGGAGCCGCAGGACAATTCATATTGTCGGACACGATACGAAACAACTTCGAAGGAACACGGTGGAACTAATCAAGGTTCAGTGGGGTGAAAATGAGAACGATGGTACTTTGGAAACAGAGGAGAACATAAGGAAGATGCATCTAGAACGCTTTGCTTGGTAAGATTTTAATAGTGATAATTATTCCCTTGTTAGTAAACCGCATGCTAGGACAGGCTTGTTGTGTTATTAGGTATGTTCGATTATCTGTAAATGGTTGATAGGCATGCGAGACACCTTTGTATGTTTTCTTAGTTAAGAAATTTCGGGGGCGAAATTTCTTAACGGGGGGAGAGTGTAACGACCCGCATTCTATGCATCGAAGGATCATAGAATATTTATTTCATTCATATATGAAATTGTATGGTCGTGTAACTTTGGGGAACGACTATTAGGCTCATTTCCCATGTTCACGGTTTTTGACAAATTTTAAATGACCGTTTTATCCCTGGCGAATCTTGTTTCGACTATAACTTTTGATAGGTATAGATTTTTGACCTGAAACCACTTCCATTGGATTCGGTTGATGGTTTATCTTTCCGTAGAGTGGTCACATTAATAAAACAGACTTACCGTTTGGGAGATATGGCTGGAATAAGGTTTGGAAGGTGAAAAATAGCTTAACTGGGCTTAATAGGGTAATTAGTGGAAGGGCCCATAACCCATTTCGGGATTAGGGTTATGAGGAGGCTGAAATCAGTTTGGAAACCATCTCATTTCAGTTTCTTAGCTACTACTTTCATTTCCTCTAACCCTAGTAATGGCCTCAACCTTCTAAACTACCTCCTATCACTTTCTAATCACATATTAGCCAAAACTACATCAAATTAAGACGGATCAGCGTAGAGATCGAAATAGAGCTGTTGCAATACATCGAGATCCATGCCAAATCAGTTAGAGTTTCAGATCTGAAATTTATTTGTGACTAAGGTGAGTGATTAGCATGTTTTTACACTAATTACGGCTAATTAGGAGTGATTAGTGATAATTAGCGAAATTATGACTCAAAAAATATATAGAAATTCTAAAACAATATTTTATGCCTCTGTTAGAAATTTGGGATAATTTGGTTTAAGTTTGCTAATTCTATTGTTAAAACATGGTTAAAGGGAAAGTCATACTTTTTGGGTATGTTTGATCTAAAATGACCTATATGCTTGATGTTTTGATCTTTTTGATTGAACCCATATGTTTTTACTGTTGTTTGTGATGTTTTGTGATTGTTTAATAAAGTTAGAATGGTTGAAAACGTTGTCAGATGGTGAGAATGGACGATACAACTTGCTAGAAAAGTGCCAGGATTTCGGATCGGATCGGAATAGGGGATCGGATTGGACATATCCGAACCGAACCGGATTAGTGGTAAGATCTTCAGCAGTAAGGCAACAAGGAAGGCCATTGGAATTGAGTTGGGTTTGGAATCGGATCGGAGGGGACGAGCTGAACCAGAAGCCAAATCAAAGTGGAGAGTACGGACTGAACCAAGGACCCCGAACTGAACCGAGTGCTCTGAATCGAACCGGTCAGGGAGCCACGAACCGAACGAAATCCGAACCGAGCCGAGGCATGAGAGGCCCGAACCGAACCGATGATGAGTGGAGCACTATGCATATTCGAACCAAACCTAGGCGCGGGCTATGAGCACCAAACTTAACGGGATTTGAGACTACTTCTACACGAAGATTCTTCTGAAGACCAACTCCGATTTGACCAAATCCCGAGATGCAAAGGAAGTCCAATTGGGAAGTTATAACTCATGATCCAAATGGGAACCGACGAGTTAACTTCTAAAGTTGGGCTTTGCTGCAAGACATGTGCAAAGGGTTTATCGATATCTATAGCTTTAGTTCCCCCCTGAGAGACAGATTAGCTGCTATAGATCAGCGCAATGGGACTGTTAAGACTCCCAAGGGCAAGTTATCATAGCATGGCTATGAGGTAGTGCAGTGGAGTCTTCATGACTCCATGGGGCAAAGTGGACATAGCAAAGCATTAGTGGCTATGGATCAAAACAATGAGGTCATTATGACCCCAAGGGAGAAGTGATCGTAGCAAAGGATTTGGTTATCAAAGTGGTGAATATTGTATACTTCACGCACTGAGTGAGAGATGTGAGGTTGATTGCTATGTTTGATGTTTGTTATCACCATGACATGCACACCCCATTTTACACTTTATGTTAGTGTTACCTTAGAGTACTGTACATCTTATTGTGCTAACTCTTTGGTTGCAGGTCCAGGTTTAGGTATGATTATTTATACTTGTTATTGGTCTGTTTTGCTGCTATCGCTCATACCAGACTTTTATCTGACCCAGAGTTTTATGTCTCTTCTTATTACTCTAGGTGCTCCTAAACGAGCAGACTAGAGACATGTTAGGTGGTATGCACGAGTAGCTGTCCGGAGACGAGCAGGAGGCTTCCATGTACTATTTACATATATTCTCCCTATGTTGTTGCTTGTCACTGCTTTGGGCATTAGTAGTGTACCTTTCCTTTTTGCTTTAGAGACAGTATTTTGAAGTTGTAATAATGATGGTTTGGATCATAAGCTGTATTTTGGATTCCGCCTTTGTGATGATTTAGTTTTCAACTTATGCACTATCTCGTTTGTTTTATGTCAAGTTATGTTATTATATTTTATTTCATGTGTTGTGAGATATACTACAGGTTCTTTGATGATACATAGTTTCAAATCCTTTTCCTTTGACGACCGTCCCGTGCTAGTCGGGCATTAGAACAACGCATTTCGGGGAAATGTCGGCTGGACCGGGGCGGGCCGTCACATAAACAGTAACAGAAACATTACAAGACAGATATAAAATAACAGCGGAATTAAAACTTTATTAAATAGAAAAGCTTCGTGGTTCAAACCCAATTACATAATTAGTCTGGAATACTGAAAACATAAAACTTCTGCCTCATACAAAAATCATCATCAGAGTATAATGATATAAAAAGAGCATAATCCTCAAAATATAGCAATAGTAGAGCAAACGCGAAATCGAGCAATTCATCTAAGCAGCTCCAACCAGAAAGGAAGAATCTTGATTAAACTTGAGTATTTCCACCCTGAGAACCTGGGGAGAAATGGATAAGAAAGAAGAGGAAACAAAATGGGTCAAACATAAAGTCTAGCGAGTCCTGTTACTTTTAGCATATAAAAAAGCATCATGACAGGCGTATAAGTTGGAGAGAGATAACAGTGTCATAAGGAAGGTATGGCAAGGTAAACAGGATAAACAGAATAGAATATGCGTTGTGCTTCTATATTACTTTTCTCTGCATCAATACTAGTATAACAGGAACAAAATGATCCTAAAAAGTACAAGATGGTAGTCTTAGGTGTACTTCTAGTGAGAGGTTTTACCCCATACAATAACAGGTAGCCCAAGGTGTTAACCCCCAAGGACAAGAATTGGATCCTTAACAAGCAAAATCAGATGCACCCCAATTACTACCCCAATCGATCGACTCCCGAACTCGTAGATACCTTGTGCTGACCCCACGGTAGGACGTATCACTTCCTAAAGTGGCAACCCTTTTTTTACAAGATGAACACAAATCATATCTATAGGTCTCACGGCATCTTAACCTCCCTGGACCGAACCCATGCACGCACATATCCCCATCGGAATGCGCCTCCCACACCATCCCTCAAGTGACATCTTATAATTAGCTCAGTAAGCGTGCCCAGACCCCGACCTAGTTCAGGGTTCCCATTTAATACCAAGATGGGTTACTGACTGAAACGTGTCCCACACTAGATGATACATGCTTCCCCCTAGGCTTGCATCCCCACTACTAGGATTTCAACAGGTTATGCCTACTAGTTTAACAAGAATGCATAACCCCAAAGGTTAAGTTTGTGGGCCTATATATATAAATATTACCCACCGCCACAAGATTTACTTAACTCTCCCACTGATTCAAACAAATTTACTTAACCCCTACTTAATTTGACAGGTTCAGGTAATCTTCATGGATTCAAACAGGTTAAGTATTACAAGTTTACCGCCATTCATTCATTTATGGTTATTACTGCGCTACACCTCCCATATTAAGTCTGCCACTTGTGGATGTTGGATATGCCGGTTGGGCCCGGACAGACTTCTTCCACAATTCGGGCTTAACCTCGTGTCTTAGCACCATCACGAGTATGTTTATGCACTTAGACCTCTCAAATTAGATTCACCACTTGTGGTCGCTGGATTTGTCGGGCGGTTCCGGGCAGACTTCTACCACAAGTGTAATCTAACCTCGTGTCTAGGCGCGGTTACAGTTTCTAATTATTGTAAATCTAGGCATTTTCATTACTAATAAATTTTCATGTTTATTATGCCCCAAATCCCGTCTTTTCTACGATACAAGGTATGTTCAGATTAAGGTTTTAGATCAAGATGTAGATTACGCCCCCAAATCCCAAGTTTTGGCTCAAAACACAAATTATGCCCAAATTTCCCAATCATGTTTAAAATATGAATTATGCCCAAATTTATCATTCCCAATCATTCCCAAATTCATGTGTTCGCGTATTTCAGCGATAGGTCTAGGCTCGAAGGTAGCTTGGCTATAAAAAAAGGGAAAAGGGGAGAGGAGAGAACAAGAATAGGTATAGTAAATAAAACTAGCATATGATAACATAATTAAGCAAACTAAAATAATAGGCATAAGGTGACATGATTAGCAAAACTGACAGAACAGGCATAAGGTGTCATGATTAGGCAATCTAATAGAACAGGGATATTATGAATAAGCATATGAGATCTAAACAGTAATCTAGGTATACAATTCATGGCAGATCTGTTGTGATTAAGATTTCTAACAGGCATAGCCTTTGATCCAAACTTATAAACATGTCAAGATTACATTTTAGGTCTTTATTTTCAAAAGCAACATAAACTCACTGTGATTGGATCTAAAGAACAGAAGATTAATCGTAGATGATGTAGCACGGATCTCTGAAAATGTATAGCTTGTTGTTGAAGAAGAATTGTCTAGATCAAACTGAGTTGGGGAAGCACCTCGGTGTCTCCATTGTTTATTGTGAATAAAAGAAATGAGAATGAAGTCTTATTTATAGCATAGGGTCAGCGAATCTAGTTAAGAAACGATTTTACGTTCAGGAACTGAATTCTACCCAGATCTGGAGGGTCGACATGGGTGTCGACACCCCTGTGTTGCTTTCGACCCACGGGTCTACACCCTTAGGGTGGAGGTTGACACCTAACGAGCCAATTTCCCCCCATTTTTCCCCGCCTCTGATTTTTGATTTCTGGAATAGTTTTATATATGTATAAATGTCTTATATGTATATAAACTTCAAACCTTAATATCTTCTTCATACAATATCCATTTTACGCAAACTCGAAGTTTATCGTAAGCAGAATTCCGAGACAAACGCAATGGCGCAGTCTATTTTACGTAAGTCCAAATATTTAATTAATTATTCCTTATTTTAACATTTTAATGTGTTACAAAATTACAGGGTGTTACACTCTCCCATACTTAAAGGATTTCGTCCACGAAATCTCCAAGTTAAGAAGAATGTATATCCTAACATCCATCATCCGTCTACTCATCCACCAATCACAATCATCCATTATTCTTAAAAGATTTCTAATGCTTATATGAACATATGCAAAGGTGTGTGTATATGTCTCTTATACTAATGCGAAAAGATCAGGCGGCCTACTGATTCAGTTGACCTCCTTAATGCAATGTATTTTAGTGCCATGAATCCAATAGGTATGCAAATAATCCTATTATAACGTGTAAGTTCTATATGTGTGGAAAATCATTCATTCAAATGCAACATCCATATGATGATACACCCACTTTCATCCAACAAAAGAAGAAAAATGCACACACATTCATATGCAGTATGAGAGTGGTTGAGCCGATCTAGTGCCTAATGTGTGTGTATGCATCCACGAGCAACCACTCGCATTCGCTTGCATCCATCAAACATAACATGTCTCAAACACATGTTTACATCCATGAGACTCCTACCTAAAGGTCAAAGATTCGATCGATAGGATATACTTAAATGATAGAAACAAACATGAATGAAAGCTTTGAAAAAAGAAGTTAAGGACATACCCTTGAAAAGAAAAGGGTACAAAGCGCGAATTTTGTCTTCAGTCTCCCAAGTTGCATCCTCTTATTTATCTCCCCACTTAACTTTCATCAACTTGACCTCTTGGTTGCGTAGCTTTTTAACCTCTGATCCAAGAATACGGGTAGGCGTCTAACTGTCGCCTCCCGTTTCACTTCTACTTCTTCAAGCATACTTGGCTCAACTACTTCTGTGGTAACATGCAAACACGTCCGTAAATGAGAAACATGGAAAATATCATGAACGTCGGACAATCTCTTTGGTAGCTTTACTCCATAGGTTGTTTGGCCAATCCTTTCTGTTATGAGAAATGGCCTTATAAACCTTGGTGCTAATTTTCCTACAGATCCAAAACGAACTACATTCCTCAAAGGTGATACCTTGATGAAAACCATATCTCCCACCTAAAACTCATTGTCAGTGCTTCTCCTATATGTGTAGGATTTCTGCCTATCCTGAGCTGTCTTCATGCGCCTGCGGAAAAGATCGATCTTCTCTTACCTAATCATCTCAGGTCCAAGTAGAAGTCTTTTTGTAGATTCCCACTAACAAGTCGGTGATCTACAGGGTCGTTCGTACAATGCTTTGAAGGGTGTCATGCCAATACTAACCTGGTAACTGTTGTTGTAGGCGAACTCTACTAAAGGAAGATGCTCTTCCCAAGTCCCTCTGAAGTCGAGGATACACAGTCTCAAAAGAACCTCAAGGACTCTACTCACCCTCTTCGTTTCTCCATCGGTCCGTGGGTGATAAGCGGTGCTCAAACACAACTGTGTACCTAACGCTTCTTGCAAGCTCCTCCAAAACTCAATGCTGAAAATGGGGTCACGATCACTCATAATACTGCAAGGTACTCCATGTAGACGGACTATTTCACGAGGATAAACTGCTGCCAACCATGTTGCTGTCCTCCTACTCTTAACAGGGATGAAATTAGTTCTCTTAGTAAGTCTGTCCACTATAACCCAAATACTGGTGTTGCCTTTCCTTGATCTAGGCAAACCATCAAATAAATCCATAGAGACGCTCTCTTACTTCCACTGTGGGACTTCTAAAGGATGAAGTAAACCACCGGGCTTCTTTTGCTCCACTTTAACTTGCTGGCAAATCAAATATCGAGAAACAAACTCCACCACAGATTTCTTCATCCCAGCCCAAAAGAAAACCCTCTTCATATCTCTATACATCTTATCACCATCTGGATGAATAGTCATCCTAGAATGATGGGCTTCCTCAAGGACTGTCTTCAACAGACTCCTTACTTAGGGAACACAAAGCCTTCCACCTCGTCACAACCACCCTCTATCGTTCGTGGAATATCTACTGAGGTGAATAGAAGTCTCCCGTTTACTAAGTCTATCTAAGATATCTGCTAGCTGTGGGTCCTCTCGCTGAGAAGTCTCTATCTGATCCAACAGAGTAGGTCGCATCTCTAATGATGCCAATAAACCAGGTGTGAATTCAGTGAAGGGTCTAAAATCAAAAGTCGATATGAACTCCAAGCTTTTCCTCTCCACAAATAGAGGACTCAAGGTCATCCTCTGCCCACTCAATGCGTCCGCTGCCTCATTACCCTTGCCAGGGGTATAAGCAATCTCAAAGTCATAGGACACTAGGAACTCCATCCATCTCTGTTGCCTTAAATTAAGATCCTTCTACGAGAACAAGTACTTGAGAGATTTAAGATCAGTGTCCCACTCAAACTTCTCTCCTAATAGGCGCCAAGTCTTAAGCACGAATACTATGGAAGTTAACTCTAAGTCATAGGTAGGGTAGTTCTTCTCATGAACTCTTAGTTGTCTACCTCCATAACATACTACCCTTCCCTCTTGCATCAGTACCGCACCAAGCCTTGTATTGCATGCATCAGTGTATACTGCGAACAATTTATTCCCGTTGGGCAAGGTCAAGACTGGGGTTGTTGCCAGGACCCTCTTCAATCGCTGAAAAGCATCGTCACAACCTATATCCCAAGAGAATGTCAGATTCTTCTTCGTCAGTCTTGGTGAGTGGGGCAGATATATTTGCGAAGTCCTTAATGAACTTCCTATAATAGCCCGCTAATCCAAGAAAACTTTTCACCTCCGTTGCATTCTTTGGGACCTTCCAATCTTGAACGGCAACTACCTTCACGGGATCTACTGCTATCCCATCTTTAGAGACCACATGCCCTAGAAATCTCACTTCTTTTCTCCAAAAATGGCATTTGGAGAATTTCGTCTTAAGCTGGGGCGCACGGAGAGTTTTCAAAACCTCCCTCAAGTGTAAGGCATGTTCTTCTTCGTTCTTCGAGAAAATCAAGATAATCATTAACAAAGACCATAATGAACTTATTTAGAAACTCCGAAACATCCTACTCATCAGATCAACAAAATAGGCGGGTGCATTCGTCAACCCAAAAGGTATAACGAGCCAGTCGAAGAAACCATCTGGAGTTCTAAAAGAAGTCTTGTCTATACTATCCTCGGCCACCCTCAACTGATGAAACCCTGTGGCCAAGTCTAACTGAGAGAAAACAATGCACCAACAAGCTGGTCAAACAGATTATCTATCCTCGGAAGTGAGTGCCTATTCTTCTTAGTGAGTTTATTCAACTCTCTATAATCCACATATAAGCGAAGCGAACCATCCGCCTTAGTGGCGAATACTACTGGAGTACCCCATTCAGATATGCTTCGCCTAATAAACCTTTTCTCAAGTAGCTCCCCTACTTTCTTACTGAGCTCCCTCCTTTCTCTTGGAGCCATATGGAGCACAGGCAATGCTACTGGCTTTGCATTGTCCACCAAGTATATAGCGAAATTAATCTCGCGCCTCGGAGATAATCCTCGAACCTCCTCAAAAACATCAGAATACTTACAGACTACTGGTACAAATCGTATATCATCGATAGACACATCGAATCTAGGAAACTAAGCATGATAGACGCTTTAGGTCACAAGAAATCTTGAGGGTCCTCCCATGGAAAGTAAAAAGTCAAACAACCCTCCTTTCGCAATCCAGAATGGCACCATACATGGCTAGCCAATCCATCCCTAGAATCAAACCATAGCCCATGAAACCAAGCACGTATGCATCGCACTCAAACTCGACGCCTAACACAGATATTTTACAACCCCGACAAATCATAGACAAGTGAGTTGTACCACCAATGGGGTTTGGGACAACAACGGGATCCAAAACCATACTAGTACTAAGGTGTAGAGACTCAACCACAGAATTAGGTATAAAAGAATGCGAAGAGCCAGAATCAAAAAGAGTTCTAACTGGATGATTGGAAAGAGAAATCAAACCTTCAACGGAAACTTTCCTACCTTTATTTGGCGCGCTGGAAACAACAGTATGCACCTGCTCTCCAGAAGATCCTGCCCTTTGACCCTGTCCTTGCCTCTTCGGGCAATCCTTGACAAGATGTCTGACCTCTCCACAATGTAAACAAGCATTATTTCTTTTTTTTGCAATCCTTGATCACATGACCCTCGCGTCCGTAAAAATGGCATTTCCTCTTATCTCGAGCTTTGCCATTCTAACCGCCCTTCTTTTGTTGTTGTTGTTCTTTCTTGGGCCACACTTTCTTCTTTTGTGTTTCCTCAACCCTAGTCTCATTCTTTTCTCCCTTATCTTCCTCATGCATTAATTTCATATCAACGAGTTTCTCAAAAGTTTCTCCCATCGGGATATGAGACATAGCCAACCCATGAACGGGTTCATTCAATCCTCTAGCAAACCTCAAAGCTTTCTTTTGTGGGGGTATTCACTAGCTCCAGACCAAACCTCGCCAATTTGTTAAAATTATTAACATACTCTTTCATGGACATGACTCCTTGCTTAAGTACCAAAAACCTCTCCATTTGCATGCTTTGCTCGGCCTGAGAATGAAACTTCATTTCGAATCTCGATCAGAAATCATCCCAATTCTCTACTGGACGCCCTGCTTGCGTCACTTCACACCAGAATGAGGCCTTGTCTTTCAGCTGCCAAACGGCTAACTGAATCTTCCTACGATCATAAATTTCGAAAATTCCAAACAAATCCTCTGTCTCTTTAATCCAATTCCTTACTTCTACGAAAGTCTCAGTTCCTCAGAATGGCTTTCCGCCCATAGCACAGAAATCTTTACATACCATAGAGAAATTAGCAGTACGCGAAGGAGGAGGAGGAACGACGGCTGCAGCTGGGGGAGGGGCGTCTGCTAGGCCTCCGGTAGGCGCCGTAGCCTTAAGATACCTACAGAACCAACCCTGTAACGACCCGGCTTTTTGCTCGGTCTTTGCCGGTAATTAAACCAACTTAACCGTTCATAAAGATGGATTGTTATGGGTACTAACATATTTGCACAAAAATAATAGAACTTTTCATTTCATTACCATAATATAACATCAGAGTTACAAGGCATACATCAGAGTACATCGATTTCACAGCGGAAGAAATACTAACTCTGCGGAAGAATGCGAATGCTCCAAGTCATAATAGCTTTAGCTAAAACCAGAATCCTGCGCCAACCAACTCCAAGGCTAAATTTGCGAACCAAACTACTAGGTTGCCTGTGTAAAAATTATGGGCACACAGAGTTTAGGTGAGGGAACAATAAACTCCAGGTCAGTCGTGGGACTGGTGTGAGAACTCAAAACAGTTGTTTTTAGGGTTTATTTTAAAGTTAGGTAATTCAAAGGACCACGTTGCTAATGCGGAACGGGTTTATTCCATATGATCCAGTGCATAGAAATTCGCAATGACTTTTGAAAAATGAAACTACCATAAGGTCTCGTGGCACACACACAATGTAAACGCACACGTGGGCGAGGTTTCTCCTTATAATAGTCAAAAATGCTTGATACGTGAAAATCCTCTTTCAATACTATAATATAGTGTGAAAAATTCTTTTGAAAGTAAACATATTAATCCTAGTCAGCATAGTTACCATATACTATATTGACATATAGTATACAATCAAAATCGTACGGGCTCGTAGTGGAGATTGGGTTTCCAACAATGACCAAGCAAAGGAACTTCCTTCTGAACCGAATTTTGAACACCTCTAGAGGGATGTTCGAGGATCAACTAATGCTCCTCATGCCAAAACAAGCCCGGGTAACCTCTTAACTGAGTAACTTAGAGTACGCCTGAGTATGTCATCTCCCGGTCGTTACCGACCTTTCCGAGCGCGCCCCAACAACAACCACAAAAGCAGATGCTTTTACCACATAGGTTAATACCTGGGCTCCAGGCCATAGTACACCTTTTATCTAGAAGGATACAATACCCCATAACCTTGTCGCATTTCTTCCGATTTTGGCCATTTACCGGATTGTGAGGCTTGCCGAGGTTATGATACACAAAGCTACGCTTAAATAAGCCATGCTTTGATCATCTATAGCTCACTACATATTTTAAGTACGCCGCATTATCAATTAACAACGCATCACTGATTTCCAATATATAACCTCTAAGCTCATGCATCTTAGAGAAGGGTGTTAAGCAAGAGAATAATTCTCCGCCACCAAACAGATATATATTGATAAAACAGTGCTACGCAGTTAATTACAATGTCAGACACACAATCCATTCAAGTCCATTCTGGTCTGAACGAAACACCAATCCGAAAATCTCCAAATATATTCAAATGTCATGCGACTTATAACCTCGTACCGGGGGATCAACCCAATCGATACATCGGCAATCAATCAAAACAATTGAAAGGATCCCCGTCTTCATTTGTCGCTTCCCAAATCTTGAATTGTTTCATAACTTCGTATTATTACTTGGAATAGTTTTCGAACATATATTTGATCCCGGTCTTTCCAAATAATAAGCATACTTTTAAAAACACAATTATGGAACACACAGCTTTCAACCAAATTTCCTTCCATCTTGGATTTTGTTAAATTAAACTTCTTTAAACAAAATCCATAGTTAACCTTTCTCTTTTAAAACACATCCCTTAAATTAAAGATAATTTAGCCTCGAAGCCTTAATTAGTTATCCGTTTGATAACTCGTTATCAAAAAACCCTGTTTCCTTTGAAAACCCTTACCCCACATTTCAACCCTAGTTTCCAATTAAATTGGTTTCTGAATATTCAATTCTGTATTCTTAACTAACAGATTATTCTTCCTTCCCAATTCCTTATTTTTAATTTCCTCAAATTAAAGATTTGGTTAAATCCCCAAATTACGATATGAATTTCATTAACTCAATCCCATTGGGTTTCAAGAATGATATTATTGAAGATATGATTCACGACAAAACCCAAATCAATCGATATTGAACATAAGTTACACAGAAATTGTATCTACTTATATTCGATATCAGTTTTCCTAATCAACGAATACTATAAGTGGGAATAACGATAGAATAATAATATCTTCCAAATTCCTCAGATAGTATACGTTTACACCAAAGAAATTCATATCAAATATCCGAAGATTATTTCTATCCAACTTTTGCCAATCAAATTGGGAACTCGTATCATATTTAAAAGATTTATCGAACGCTTTAACATTAGATCTGGACAGAAATATCATCAACTTATCCTCAATATTAATCTCCGTATCTAACTCACACTATAAGCGGAATAACAATGAACTACCATTTAAACTCCTCAAATAGTAAGAGTCATCATCTACCGAATAAATATCAAACATCTGAAGATTTATCTCCAACCATATCTAATTATTTAAAACTGAAAGCCCGTATTAATATCAAATTAAATTCCATAAAATATTTCCAATATTTTTAGACCTTTGAAAACATTCCACAAAATCATTACTTATCATTCGGAAAATAGTTTGCAGGTTAAAAACATCAAAATGGATTATTTCTAAGGAAAGCGTACAATAGCGTTTCAAAGGTATTACAAAAGCGTTACAAAACAGTTATCTTAACTATTTTGATCGTTTATCTTAGCCAAAACTTAAACTTCACAATTCAAAACACTTTTACGTTATTTATAATGATTTTACAAAAAATTTACATATTTTTAAAACATTTAAAACATCTGTTTACAATTATGGTTGACAACTGCTTTTACAGCGAACCTTTTCAAAACGGTTTAAAACATAACTTGAAAATTATAACTTGAAATTAAAATATGCTTTCACTCATTTGAAACCTCTTGCTAATGGAAACCAAACATTTTTCGTTTCATGGAAATCCGATTTAGATTTCAAAAGTTATAAGCGTTTAAATTTGTAATTAAAATACACAAATTACCATTGTGCAACAAGCTCTATTTTAACCGTAATAACAATTATTCTTCAGTATTTCAAAACACCTTAGAAAACCATTATATACTCATGTAAACCATTTAAAGTAATTTACATTGACTTTCCAAATTATTTTGGATCTAAAATTCAGCCTTTATTTTTCACTTAATATTTTTATTAAAAATCCAATTTTATTTCTAAATTCGAATAACTTCAAATTAACCATCCCATCCGTCGGATCAGTTAGGGATAGCCAGGGAGAGCAGGAAGCTATATTTCCAAACCCAAGCCTAGACACTATCCTCTCTGTCATCCTAGAATGTTCCGGTATTTATTTATTCATTTAAAGAACTTTATCAATATATATGAATTCATACATATGGTCTTTCCCAATTATTAACCTTCAATTTCAATAATGATATGGCTTCTAATTACAAAGGAGATTTGTCGATCACCAATGTGATACCATAATTGTTGTGTCATGATGTGTTCAACACAACATCAACAACCATTATAAAACATCCATAGCAACCATCATCAACATAATTAAATAAATCATAACTATGCATAAGCGTTATAACACTAACGCTTAATAGTGTGTTCTAAACTATACAACCATCGCCCATCACAACAAACATCAACCATCATTAATCATTAATAATTCATCACTATATTTAAATTAGTCTAACTACTAATTAAATATATAAATTGTGGTTAAAGAGTTCTCATCAAACAGCTTTCCAATCTTCATGACAGGCAATCCTAGTTGAGCGAGCCGTCGAACAACATTTCGGCGCAACGTCTTCTTCACCAATGTATATAATGTATACTAATCTCTCTCTCTCTCTTTCTATTATAAGAGGAGGAGGAATATGACGACAAACTTTGGCAAGGTGGTGGTGGAAAAGAGGAAGATTTATGTCATGGAAATCATGGCTTTAAGCTTTAAGAAGAAGAGAGAAAGGAGAGAAGTGAGAATGAATGAAAAAGTGGAAGGAAAGGGTGATATTTATAGGAAAAGTGAAGTAAAGAGAGTGTGACACCTAAAGGGGCAAGTGGAAAGCATGCATGAAAGTTTTCATGTAAAAATACAAGTTTCCTTACACTTGTCTTAAGGAGAGAAGTGAACTTTTGGTAGCACTTACCTTAAAACGTTATGAAAACTAAGAGCAACACTTCATTCTAATGCTACTAATTCATGTTGTGGTTTAACAAATCCGATCGAACGACAAATAGTATTAATAAATTCAAGCTTATTAATAATCATTCTCATTTATAATTAAAATAAAATCAATCAAAATTATTAAATATTTTTAACCATATATATTTATGTTAAATTCAAATTGAGTAATAAAAATTTCAATTTTAATTTGGCTAAAAATTCTGGATCATTACATTCACCCCTCCCTTACAAAATTTCGTCCTCGAAAAGGAAGACGAGTAAATTTAAACTCCTTTACCAGTTTAAATTCCCATTTCTCTCTTAACATATCGGAAATGTAATGGTCAAAACCAAGGCCCATATCATTCTCAAGATACTTCATCTGATTCTCATTAAAGGTAGAGGTTAATACAATTTCATGTTTACTAGGGTGGTCACTGGTTATGTTCATAATCGAATTTTCTGGGTTAGACCCAGAGCTGCTACCACAACTACGAAGGAGAAACTGGGATAGATACTTTCTAACACATAGATGTCTACAACCCTAAGAAAATATACAATTTAGAAATCATCTTTTTAACTTACCAATAAAGTTATAGAATCTGTGGTTTACATAACACTAAGTGTTTATACCTCAAATTTCTCAAAATTATTTTGAATCCAAATCCTCAAATAAATAATCCTTTTCTCAAAACATCTAATTACCTTGCAAAAATATCATTTTGGAATACCTTTTGCACTTATCACAAATTCAGGTTCAAGTTCAAAATACTTGCTTCAAATTCAAAACCATGTCACTAACCTACCTGTTCATGGTTTGGCCAAAACAGGGCAAAAAGAAGGATTCAAGAATGAAATTGAACAAAAATCCAAGCATGACAGTAGGGGAAATATTGATTATCAAAAGATGACAATGAGTCAAGCTAAACCCAGCGACGAGCGAAGAGGTAGAATTATATTTTGAGAACACTCATTCTATTTCAAATTTTTTTTATATAAATTGTTTCCAATCCCGTACTAATCCATTTACAAGTTAAATTTTATACTCATTAATATTCGTACTTTGAATTCTCTACCCAAATTATTCCAAAATGTATTTAATCAACATAACTGGGGTCGTTCTTGTTCTTACTTATCAAACCAGAAATAGATTATCCAAAATGGTGAATGAATTTTTATTTTATGTTCCGGTGCAACCTAACATTCCCTTAATTTCCCTTTTAAAGGTTTTACTCACTTAAGTTATTTATTCTCATATAAAATTATAAGTGCCTACCAATTTATGAGTTGAGGAAATTTTCTAATATTTCCATAAGTTAATTTTCGACTTATAAATTCCATTCTAATTCAAAACACATTGATTTTGCAGTAATGGACGCTCTCTCAAGCGTAATATTCCCAAATCCCATTTTAGGGTATTCCTAACCCTATCTCTAATGAGATATCATAACTCTGATGAGTCCTTATTTTGTTCAAATATGTCGTACCCATTGCTTTGTATAAACCAAAGCTCTAATACCAAAAATGTAACGACCCGGCTTTTTGCTCGGTTTCGCCGGTAATTAAACCAACTTAAACCGTTCATAAAGACGGATTGTTATGGGTACTAACATATTTGCACAAAAAAAACAAAAATTTTCATTTCGTTACCATAATATAACATCAGAGTTACAAGGAATACGTCAGAGTATGTCGATTTCACAGTGGAAGAAATACTTACTCAACGGAAGAATGCGAATGCTCCAAGTCATAATAGCTTTAGCTAAAACCAGAATCCTGCTCTAGCTAACTCCAAGGCTAAATCTACGAACCAAACTACTACGCTGCCCATGTAAAAATTATGGGCACCCTGAGTTTAGGTGAGGGAACAATAAACTCCAGGTCAGCCGTGGGACTGGTGTGAGAACTCAAAACAGTTGTTTTAAGGGTTTATTTTAAAGTTAGGTAATTCAACGGACCACGCCGCTAATGCAGAACGGGTTTATTCCATATGAATTCCCGTGCATAGAAATTCGCAATGACTTTTGAAAATGAAACTACCATAAGGTCTTGCGGCACACACACAATGTAAACGCACACATGGGCGAGGTTTCTCCTTATGATAGTCAAAAATGCTTGATACGTGAAAATCCTCTTTCAATGCTATAATATAGTGTGAAAAAACCTTTTGAAAGTAAATGTATCAATCCTAGTCATTATAGATACCATATACTATATTGACATATAATATACAATCAAAATCGTATAGGCTCGTAGTGGAGATTGGGTTTCCAACAATGACCAGGCAAAGGAACTTCCTTCCAAACCGAATTTTGAACACCTCTAGCGGGATGTTCGAGGATCAACTAATGCTCCTCATGCCAACACAAGGTTGGTTTACCTCTTAACTGGGTAACTTACAGTACGCCTGAGTATGCCATCTCCCGGTCGTTACCGACCTTTCCGATCGTGCCCTAACAACAACCACAAAAGTAGATGTTTTTACCACATAGACTAATACCTGGGCTCTATATCATAGTACACCTTTTATCTAGAAGGAGACAACACCGCGTAACCTTGTTGTATTTCTTCCTATTTTGGCCATTTACCGGGTTGTGAGGCTTGCCGAGGTTACGATACATAAAGCTACGCTTAAATAAGCCGTGCTTTGATCATCTATAGCTCACCACACATCTTAAGTATGCCACATTATCAATTAAGAACGCATCACTGATTTCCAATATATAACCTCTAAGCTCATACTTCTTAGAGAAGGGTGATAAGCAAGAGAATAATTCTCCGCCACCAAACAGATATATATTGATAAAACAGTGCTACGCAGTTAATTACAATGTCAGACACACAATCCATACAAGTCCGTTCTGGGTCTGAACGAAACACCAATCCAAAAATCTCCAAATATATTCAAATTTCATGCCACTAATAACCTCGAACCGGGGGATCAACCCAATCGAGACATCAACAATCAATCCGAACAATTCAAAGGATTCCGGTCTTCATTCGTCGCTTCCCAAATCTTGAATTGTTTCATAACGTCATATTATTACTTGGAATAGTTTTCGAACATATATCCGATCCCGGTCTTTCCAAATAATAAGCGTACTTTTAAAACCATAATTATGGAACACACAGCTTTCAACCAAATCTCCTTCCATCTTGGATTTTGTTAAATTAAACTTCTTTAAACAAAATCCATATTTAACCTTTCTCTTTTAAAATACATCCCTTAAATTAAAGATAATTTAGCCTCGAAGCCTTAATTAGTTTTCCATTTGATAACTCGTTATCAAAAAACCCTGTTTCCTTTGAAAACCCTTACCCTACATTTCAACCCTAGTTTCCAATTAAATTGGTTTCTGAATATTCAATTCTGTAATCTTAACTAACAGATTATTCTTCCTTCCCAATTCCTTTTTTTAATTTCCTCAAATCAAAGATTTGGTTAAATTCCCAAATTACGATATGAATTTCCATAACTCAATCCCATTGGGTTTCAAGAATGATATTATTGAAGATATGATTCACGACAAAACCCAAATCAATCGATATTGAACATAAGTTACACAGAAATTGTATCTACTTATATTCGATATCAGTTCTCATAATCAACGAATACTATAAGTGGAATAACGATATAATAATAATATCTTCCAAATTCCTCAAATAGTATACGTTTACACCAAAGAATTTCATATCAAATATCCGAAGATTATTTCTATCCAACTTTTCCCAATCAAATTGGGAACTCATATCTTATTTAAAAGATTTATCGAACTCTTTAACATTAGATCTGGACAGAAATATCATCAACTTATCCTCAATATTAATCTCTGTATCTAACTCACACTATAAGCGGAACAACAGTGAACTACCTTTTAAATTCCTCAAACAGTAAGAGTCATCATCTATCGAATTAATATCAAACATCTGTAGATTTATTTCCAACCATATCTAATTATTTAAATCTGAAAACCTGTATTAATATCAAATTAACTTCCATAAAATATTTCCAATATTTTTAGACCTTTGAAAACATTCCAAAGAATCATTACTTATCGTTCAGAAAATAATTTGCAGGTTAAAAACATCAAAATGGATTGTTTTCAAAGAAATTGTTACAATAGCGTTTCAAAGGTATTACAAAAGCGTTACAAAATAGTTATTTTAACTATTTTGATCGTTTATCTCAGTCAAAATTTAAACTTCACAATTCAAAACACTTTTACATAATTTATAATGATTTCACAAAAAAATTCCATATTTTTAAAACATTTAAAACAACTATTTATAGTTATGGTTGACAACTGTTTTTACAGCGACCCTTTTCAAAACGGTTCAAAACATAACTTGAAAATTATAACTCGAAATTAAAATCCGCTTTCACTCATTTGAAACCTCTTGCTAATGGAAACCAAACATTTTTCATTTCACGGAAATCCGATTTAGATTTCAAAAGTTATAAGCGTTTAAATTTGTAATTAAAATACACAAATTGTCATTGTGCGACAAGCTCTATTTTAACCGTAATAACAATTATTCTTCAGTATTTCAAAACACCTTAGAAACCCATTATATACTCATGTAAACCATTTAGAGTAATTTACATTGACTTTCCAAATTATTTTGGATCTAAAATTCAGCCTTTATTTTTCAATTAATATTTTTATTAAAAATCCAATTTTTTTTCTTAATTCGAATAACTTCAAATTAACCATCCCATCCATCGGATCAGTTAGGGATAGCCAGGGAGAGCAGGAAGCTATATTTCCAAACCCAAGCCTAGACACTATCCTCTCTGTCATCCTAGAATGTTCCGGTATTTATTTATTCCTTAAAAAAACTTTATCAATATACATGAATTCATACATATGGTCTTTCACAATTATTAACCTTCAATTTCAATAATGATATGGCTTCTAATTACAAAGGAGATTTGTCGATCACCAATGTGATACCATAATTGTTGTGTCATGATGTGTGCGAAACAACATCAACAACCATTATAAAACATCCATAGCAACCATCATCAACATAATTAAATAAATCATAATTGTGCATAAGCGTTATAACACTAACGCTTAATAGTGTGTGTTCTAAACTATACAACCATCGTCCATCACAAAAAACATCAACCATCATTAATCATTAATAATTCATCACTATATTTAAATTAGTCTAACTACTAATTAAATATATAAATTGTGGTTAAAAAGTTCTCACCAAACAACTTTCCAATCTTCACGGTAGGCAATCCTATTTGAGCGAACCGTCGGACGGTATTTCGGCGCAACGTCTTCTTCACTAATGTATATATAATATATACTAATCTCTCTCTCTTTCTATTATAAGAGGAGGAGGAGGAGGAATATGACGACGAACTTTGGCAAGGTGGTGATGGAAAAGAGGAAGATTTATGCCATCGAAATCATGGCTTTAAGCTTTAAGAAGAAGAGAGAAAGGAGAGAAGTGAGAATGAATGAAAAAGTGGAAGGAAAGGGTGATATTTATAGGAAAAGTGAAGAAAAGAGAGTGTGACACCTAAAGGGGCAATTGGAAAGCATGCATGAAGTTTTCATGTAAAAATACAAGTGTCCTTACACTTGTCTTAAGGAGAGAAAGTGAACTTTTGGTAGCACTTACCTTAAAACGTTATGAAAACTAAGAGCAACACTTCATTCTAATGCTACTAATTCATGTTGTGGTTTAACAAATTCGATCGAACGACAAATAGTATTAATAAATTCAAGCTTATTAATAATCATTCTCATTTATAATTCAAATAAAATTAATCGAAATTATTAAATATTCTTAACCATATATATTTATGTTAAATTCAAATTGAGTAATAAAAATTTCAATTTTAATTTGGTTAAAAATTCTGGATCATTACAAACCCGGTATCGTAACGCCCTCAGGAATATAAGGTTTGCCAAACATGCTGAAAAGAAAAGGAAAAAGGGATTCAAACAGAGAATCGAAAGATATTTCATATGACTTTGGAAAATATGTTTTTCAAAATAGATCTTTCTTTTGAAAATGCTTTCTTTTAAAACCTTTTTGGAAAATCTTTTATCTGATCTTGTAACCTTCAGTTCTGATACCAAATGTGACACCCTACGTCCGTTAATGTCATTCTTTAACATAATGCATTAAGTTTCGTGAAGCGTTATAGGTAAATTGTAACAGAAACATTACAAGACAGATTTAAAATAACAGCGAAATTAAAACTTTATTAAATAGAAAAGCTTCGTGGTTCAAACTCAATTACATAATAAGTTTGGAATACTGAAAATATAGAACTTCTGCCTTGTACAAAAATCATCATCAGAGTACAATGATATAAAAAGAGCATATTCCCTAATATATAGCCATAGTAGAGCAAATGCAAAATTGAGCAATACATCTAAGCAGCTCCAAGCAGAAAGGAAGAATCCTGATCAAGCTTGAATATTCCAACCCCGAGAACCTGAGGGGAAACGAAAGAGAAAGAAGAGGAAATAAAATGGGTCAGACATAAAGTCTGGCGAGTCCAGTTACTTTAGCATATAAATAAGTAAAAAGCATCATGACAGGCATATAAGTTGGAGAGAGATAACAGTGCCATAAGGTAGGTATAGCAAGGTAAATAGGATAAACAGAACAGAACATGCATTACACTTCTATATTACTTTTCTCTACACCAATACTAGTATAACTGGAACAAGATGATCCCAACAAGTACAAGATAGTAGTCTTAGTTGTACTTCTAGTGAGAGGTTTTACTCCATACAATAACAGGTAGCCTAACAGAACTATAGGTGTTAACCCCCAACAACAAGAATGGGCTCCTAAACAAGCAGGACTAGATTTACCCCCAATTACCACCCCAATCGATCGGCACCCTAACTCGTAGATACCCGATGCTGGCCCCATAGTATGATGTATCAATTCCTAAAGTGGCAACCCTTTGTTTACAAGATGCGCACAAACCATATCTACAGGTGTCACGGCGTCTTAACCTCCTTGACCAGACCCATGCACACACATGACCCTGTCGGAATGCGTCGCCCACACCATCCCTCAAGTGACCTCGTATAATCAGCTCAGTAAGCATGCCCAAACCCCGACCTAGCTCGGGGTTCCCCGTTTGATACAATACTGACTGAAATGGATCCCATCCAAGTGATACAAGCTTCCCCCCAGGCTTCTATCCCCACTACGAGAATTTCAACAGGTTATGCCTACTAGTTTAACAAGAATGCATAACCCCACTGGTTAAGTTTGCGGGCCTATGTATATAAATATTACCCACCGCCATAAGATTTACCTAACCCTCCCACTGATTCAAACAAGTTTACTTAAACCCTACTTAATTTGACGGGTTCAGGTAATCTTGTGGTCGCTGGATTTGCCGGGTGGTTTTCCGTGAAGACTTCTACCACAAGTGTAATCTAACCTCGTGTCTAAGCACAGTTACAGTTTCTAATTACTGTAAATCTAGGCATTTTCATTACTAATAAATTTTCATGTTTATTATTCCCCAAATCCCGTCCGTTCTACGATACAAGTTATGTCCAAATAAAGGTTTTAGATCAAGATGTAGATTATGCCCCCAAATCCCAAGTTTTGGCTCAAAATACAAATTACGCCCAAATTTCCCAATCATGTTTACAATATGAATTATGCCCAAATTTATCATTCCCAGTCGTTTCCAAATTCGTGTGTTCGCACATTTCAGCGATAGGCCTAGGCTCGAAGGTAGCTTGGTTATAAAAACAAAAGGGAAAAAGGGAGAGGAGTGAACAAGAATAGGCATAGTAAGTAAAACTGGCATATGATAACATGATTAGGCAAACTAACATAATAGGCATAAGGTGACATGATTAGGCAAACTAACAGAATAGGCATAAGGGGTCATGATTAGGCAAACTAATAGAATAGGGATATTATGAATAGGCATATGAGATCTAAGAAGTAATTTAGGTATGCAATTCATGGCAGATCTGTTGTGATTCAGATTTCTAACAGGCATAGTCTTAGATCCAAACTTATAAACAGGTCAAGATTACATTTTAGGTGTTTATATCTAAAAGTGACATAAACTCATTGTGATTGGATCTAAAGAATAGAAGATTAATCGCAGATGATGTAGCATAGATCTCTGAATACGTATAACTTGTTGTTGAAGAAGAATAGGCTAGATCAAACTGAGTTGGGGCAGCACCTTGTTGTCTCCATTGTTTTTGGTGAATAAAAACAATGAGAACGAGGTCTTATTTATAGCCTAGGGTCAACAAATCTAGTCAAGAAATGAGTCTACGTTTAGGAACTGAATTCTGCCCAGATCGGGGGGGTCGACATTAGGTTCGACATGGGTGTCGACACCCTGGTGTTTGTATGGAGCAATAGGTCGACACCCTTAGAGTGGGGGTCGACCCCTAACGGGCCAATTTCCCCCCATTTTCCCCTCCTCTGATTTTTCATTTCTGGAATAATTATATATATATATATATATGTATGTATGTATAAACTTCAAACCTTAACATCTTCTTCATACGATGTCCGTTTTACGCAAACACGGAGTCTATCTTAAGTAGAGTTCTAAGACGAATGCAATGGCACAGTCCATTTTACTTAATACCAAATATATAATTAATTATTCCTTAGCCTATCATTTTAGTGTATTATAAGATTACTGGGCATACGCATTCGGATGAAGCTGCGATGGCGCAAGACGAAAGTGGTGCAGCATATTCCAAATAAAGTTGTTTGCCGGGGGCACGCACCCCGTAATGCATACCTGCCTGTTCTAGACTGTATACCCCTCCGGTGGTGCGTGAGCCTTACCGTCCTTTCTGGGCATAAGAACATCTCTTTCAGGAATACAGAACCACAATGCCATGCGCCTTACCGTCGTTGCGTCCATATGCGACGACACCAAATCAGGCGGATTTTCGAGTATAACCACACCCGCCAACATATCCGGCGCCACCAACGCGTTTCCCTCAACAATATCTACGTGTTCTACTTCCTCATGCTCTACCGGGGAGGGGAGTGTTGTCATTCCGACTGCGCCCAGTGATCAGATGCTTTCGGTGATTCAAGTCATTCAAGTTTAGAGATCTGTGATTCAATATTTGCAATCTTTCTTCTATTTTCTAGATCCAATCACAGCGAATCTGCGTTAATTTTAGATCTAAATACTTAAAAGTTAATCTTGACATGACTAGAACTTGGATCTAAGCCTGTGACTATTTGAATCATATTAGATCTGCTATAACCTGTGTATCTAAGTTATTTTGACATGACTATGAACTAGATCTAAGCCTGTGACTATTTGAACCATGTCAGATCTACTATAACCTGTGTATCCAAGTTATTCTGACATGACTATGAACTAGATCTAAGCCTATGCCTATTTATCATGTCAGATCTGCCATTATTTATATGTCTAATTCACTAATTAGATCTCATTATGCATGTTTATGACCATGACACTATACCTAAATAGTTCTATTATCACATATTCATCAGATCTGTTCCTTTATGCCTATCTTATCATTATGCCCAACTTTTTCACTATATGTTTATTAGTTGCTATGTCTATTCTACCGTCATATGCCAATCCTGTTATTGTGATTACTTCTATTCTCTTCCCTCCTTTTCACTTTTCATTTTATAGCCAGGCTACCTTCGAGCCTAGGCATACCGCGGAAATATATGAATGCATTAAATTTGGAACGAGGGGAAAATGTTAAATTTGGGGCATAACTTGTATTGGGAAATTTGGGCATAACTTGAATGAAATATATGAATGTGGATTTGGGGCATAAATCAAAATTTTGATTAAAGACCTTAATTTAGGCCAAATGGTTCATTATGAATAGGACTTGGGAAAGGAGCATGAAAACCCATAACGACATAGGAATAATTGGTTAATAATGAAAATGCCTATAATTACAGTAATTAGAAACCGTAACCGCGCTTAGACACGAGGTTAAATTACACTTGTGGTAGAAGTCTGCCCGGAACCTCCCAGCGTATCCAGCGACTGCAAGTGGTGAATCTAATGTGAGAGGTCTAAGTGCATAAACACAAAACAGGCTAAAATACGAGGTTAAGCCCGACTTGTGGAAGAAGTCTGCCCAAAACCAATCGGCATATCCAGCATCCACAAGTTGTAGGCTTAATGTGAGAGGTTTAGTGCATTATAACTATAAATGAATAAATGGTAATGAATACTTAACCTGGTTGAATCCATAGGGATTGAATGAACATGTTAACTTGATTAGGGGTTAAGTAAACTTGTTTGAAACAATGGGAGGGTTAAGTATATCTTGGGGTGGTGGGTAATATATATAGGCCAACAAACTTAACCTGTGGGGTTATGCAATCTTTTACTCTCGTATGGCATAACCTGTGGAAAACCTAGTGGGGATGCAAGCGTAAGGGGAAGCTTGTATCACCTTGTGTGTGAGAGTCATTTCAGTCAGTAACTCATATATAAGTATCAAACGAGTACTCCGAACTAGGTCAGAGTCAGGGCACGCTTACTGGGCTGATTGTAAGAGATCCAAACGAAGGGGCGGCGTGGGCAGCGCATTCCGACGGGTCATGTGCATGCATGGGTCCGGTAGAGGAGGTTTAGACGTCGTGACATCGATATATATGGTTGTGCACATCCTGAAAACGAAGGGTTGCCACTTAGAAAGTGATACATCCTATTGTGGGGCTAGCACAGGGTATCTACGGAGTAGGGAGTCGATCGATTGAGGTAGTAATTAGGGTACATCTAGACTCTGGTATGTTTAGGAGCCCGTTATTATCCTTAGGGGTAACTCCAGTATGTTGGGCTGCCTGTTGATTGTATGGGGTTAAACCTCTCAATAGAAGTACGCCTAAGTCTACCATCTTATAGTTGTTGAGATCATCTCATTTTGGTTATACTAGTAATGGTGTACAGAAAGAGAAAGTACTAGAGAAGCGCAATCCATTCTATCCTGTTTACCTTGTCATACCTGCCTTTTAATGATGTTATCTCTCTTATCCACTTTATATGCTTGTCATGATACTTTTACTTATTTATGTGCTAAAAGTAACTGGACTCACCAGACATTATGTCTGGTCCATTTTGTTTCCTCTTCTTTCTCGTTCATTCCCCTTTCCCTAGGTTCTCAGGGTGGGAATACTCAAGCTTGATCCGGATTCTACTATCATCCTGCTTGGAGCTGCTTAGATGTACTGCTTGATTTCATATCTCTCTACTATAGCTATGTTTTGGGGATTATGCTTCTTTTATTATTGTACTCTGATGTTTTAAGTACAAGACAGAAATTTTAATGATGTACTCGGTTTTATGCATTTCAGATATATGATTTAACCATGTTTTGAATTACGATGTTTTCTGCTTAATAAAACTTTAAATTCCGGTGCTATTTTGTATCTGTCTTGTAATGTTTCTATTCCTATTTACCTATAACGCTTCACGAAACTTAATGAATTCTCTTAATGAGTGACATTAATGGACGTGGGGCATCACACTTGGTATCAGAGCTGAAGGTTACCGAATCGGATAAAAGATTTTGAAACTTATTTTCAAAAAGGTTTTAAAATAAAGCATTTTCAAAAGAAAAAAATCTGTTTTGAAAAACATATTCCCTATTCTTTGTCTAAAGCCCTTCTCCTTTCTTTTTAGCATGTCTGGGAAACCAAATATTCCTGAGGACATTACGATACCAGGCTGGTGTCATAGGTATCCTGAGGTCACGGCGTCTGCCGGTGGTCCAGCAAACGTTCCTCCCCCAGCTGCATCCACTGTTACTCATCCCTCTCCTCCGTGAGCAGATAATTTCTCTAAGATCTGCAAAGATTTCTATACTATGGGTGGAAAGTCATTCCGAGGAACCGAAAGTTTCGTAGAGGCAAGGAATTGGCTTAAAGAGACGGAAGACTTGGTTGGAACTTTCGAAGTTGACGATCGTCAGAAGATTCAGTTTGTCGCTTGGCTGCTGAAAGATGAGGCTTCATTCTGATGGGAAGTGACGCAAGCAGGGCGTCTAGTGGAGACTTGGGATGATTTTCGATAGTGGTTTGAAATGAAGTTTCTTTCTCAAGCTGAGAAAAGTATGCAAATGGAAAGGTTTCTGGCACTCAACCAAGGAGGCATGATTGTCAAAGAGTATGTTAACAAATTCAATCAACTGGCGAGGTTTGGGTTGGAGCTTGTGGATACTCCGCATAAGAAAGCTTTGTGGTTTGCTAGAGGATTGAATGAACCCCTATATGGGTTAGCTATGTTTCATATTCCGATGGGGGTAACTTTTGAGAGACTCGTTGATATGGCATTGATGCATGAGGAAGATAAAGGCGACAAGAAAAAAAACTAGGGTGGAGGAAACACAAAATTAGAAAGTGTGGCCAAAGAAAGGATAACGGCAACAACAAAAGAAGGGTGGAAAGAACGACAAGGCTAAGGATAAGAGGAAGTGCCACAATTGCGAACGTGAGGGTCACTTGATCAAGGACTGCAAAAGAAGGAAGAATGATTGTTTCAGTTGTGGAGAGGAGAGGTCGGACACTTTTCAAAGGAGTGCCCGAAGAAGCAAGGACAAGGTCAAAGGGCATGAGCTTCTGGAGGGCAGGTGCATGCTCTTATGACCAGTGCTCCAGATAGAGGTAGCGAAGTTTCTGTGGAAGGTTTGATTTCTCTTTCCAATCATCCTATTCGAACTCTTTTTTATTCTGGTGCTTCGCATTCTTTTATATCTAATTCTGTGGTTGAGTCTCTGCACCTTAATACTAATATGGTAGTGGATCCCGTTGTTGTCTCAAATCCCATTGAGGGTACGGCTCATATGTCCATGATTTGTCGGGGTTTGAGAATATCTGTGTTAGGTGTCGAGTTTGAGTGCGACGCATATGTGTTTGGTTTCATGGGCTATAGTTTGATTCTAGGGATGGATTATCTAGCCATGTACGGTGTCATTTTGGATTGTGAGAGGAGGGTCGCTAGACTTTTGACTTTCCATGGGAGGACCCTCGAGATTTCTTGTGACCCAAAAGGGTCTGTCATGCTTAGTTTCCTAGAGTCAATTGATACATCTATCGATGATCTGTGAACTGTGCCAGTAGTCCGTGAGTATCCTAATGTTTTTGAAGAGGTTCGGGGCTTACCTCCAAGGAACGAGATTGATTTTCGTATATACTTGGTGGACAATGCAAAGCCAGTTGCATTGCTTGTGCGCCATATGGCTCAAAGAGAAAGGAGGGAGCTTAGCAAGCAAGTAGGGTAGCTACTTGAGAAAGGGTTCATTAGGTGAAGCATATTTGAATGGGGTGCTCCGGTGGTATTCGCAACTAAGGCGGATGGTTCGCTTCGCTTATGTGTAGACTATAGGAGTTGAATCAACTCACCAAGAAGAACAGGCACCCACTCCCGAGGATAGATGATCTGTTTGACCAACTCGTTGGTGCATCTGTTTTCTCTCAGTTAGATTTGTCCACGGGGTTTCATCAGTTAAGGGTGGCTGAGGACAGACAAGACCGCTTTTAGGAATCAAGATGGTTTCTTTGAATGGCTCGTTATGCCTTGTGGGTTGACAAATGCATCCGCCTATTTTGTTGTTCTGATGAGTAGGGTGTTTCGAGAGTTCCTAAATAAATTTGTTGTGGTCTTTGTTGATGACATCTTAAGTTTCTCGAAGAACGAGGAAGAGCATGCCTTGCATATAAGGGAGGTTTTGAAAACTTTACGTGTGCATCAGCTTAAGGCAAAATTCTCCAAATTCCATTTATAGAGAAAAGAGGTGAGATTTCTAGGGCATGTGGTCTCTAAAGATGGGATAGCAGTAGATCCCGCAAAGGTAATTGCAGTTCAAGATTGGCAAATCCCAAAGAATGCAAAGGAGGTGAGAAGCTTTCTTGGGTTGGCAGGTTATTATAATAAGTTCATTAAGGACTTCACAAAGATATTAGCCCCACTCACTAGGCTGATGAAGAAGAATCTGACGTTTTCTTGGGATGTAGATTGTGACGATGCTTTCCAGCGATTGAAGTGGGCTCTGACAACAGCCCCAGTCTTGACCTTTCCCCATGGGAATAAAATGTTTACAGTATACACTGATGCATGTGGTACAGGGCTTGGTGCGGTTCTGATGCAAGAGGGAAGGGTAGTATGTTATGGGGGTAGACAGCTAAGAGTTCACGAGAGGAACTACCCTACCCATGATTTAGAGCTAGCTGTCATAGTATTCGCGCTTAAGACGTGGCGCCATTATTTGCTTGGACAGAAGTTCGAGTTGTACATTGTTCATAAATCTCTCAAGTACTTGTTCTCGCAGAAGGATCTTAATTTAAGGCAACAAAGGTGGATGGAGTTCCTAGCATCTTATGACTTCGAGATTGTTTATACCCCTGGCAAGAGTAATGTGGTGGCAGATGCATTGAGTAGGAAGAGGATGGCCTTAAGTCCTCTGTTTGTGGAGAGGAAAAGCTTGGAGTTCATATCGACTTTTGATTTTAGACCCTCTACCGAGTTTATGCCTGGTTTATTGGCATCACAGAGGTGCGACTACTTTTTTGGATCAGATAGGAAATTCACAGCGAGAGGATCCACGTATTTTAGACATATTGGACAGGCTCAATAAAGGGAAACTTCTAGTCACCTCAGTAGATATTCCACAGATGATACAGGGTGGTTGCGATGAGATGGAAGGCCTTGCGTTCCCCGAGTTGGGAGTTTGTTGAAGAATGTCCTTGAGGAAGCCCATCGTTCTAAGATGACTATTCACCCAGGTGGTGATAAGATGTATAGAGAAATGAAAAGGGTTTTCTTTTGGGCTAGGATGAAGAAAGATGTGGCGGAGTTTGTTTCTCATTGTTTGATTTGCCCGCAAGTCAAAGCTGAGTAAAAGAAGCCCAGTGGTTTACTTCATCATTTGGAGGTTCCACAGTGGATGTGGGAGAGCGTCTCTATGAATTTCATCGATGGTTAGCCTAGATCAAGGAGGGGAGATACCAGTATTTGGGTCGCAATAGACAGACTTACTAAGATCGCTCATTTCATCCCAGTTAAGAGTAAGAAGACGGCGGCATGGTTGGCAACAGTTTACGTTCGTGAGATAGTTCGTCTTCATAGAGTACCTTCCAGTATCGTAAGTGATCGTGACCCCATTTTCGCTAGTGAATTTTGGAAGAGCTTGCAAGAAGCATTAGGTACACAGTAGTGTTTGAGAACCGCTTATCACCCTCAGATCAATGGACAACCGGAAAGGGTAAATAGAGTTCTTCAGGATCTTTTAAGATTGTGTATCCTAGACTACGGAGGGACTTGGGAAAAGCACCTTCCTTTAGTGGAGTTCGCCTACAATAACAGTTATCAAGCTAGCATTGGCATGAAACCCTTTGAAGCATTATATGAAAGACCCTGTAGATCACCGACTTGTTGGTGGGAATCTACAGAAAAACTTCTACTTGGACTGGATATGGTTAGAGAAACTTTCGAAAAGATTGATCTTATTAGACGGTAAATGAAGACCGCTCTTGTAACAACCCGTATTTTTATAACATGTTAAAGTCATAAATCAAGGAAGAATTAAATTATAAAATAAGAATCAGAGGAAACGGGTTGCGCCATTGCGTTCGTCTCGGAATTCTACATGAAATAGAGTCCGAGTTTTCGAAAACCGGAGTTCGTATGACCAAGTTATGACCCTCAGAAGTTTCAGGAATTTAAATAAAATAAAACAGCTCGAAAATAAAGCCAGAAATTCGAAATTTAAACCCAGAGAAGGCTGGCGGGAAAATTCGCACCCATATACCCAGGTCGACTGGGGAGTCGACCCCCCCCCCAACCAGGTCGACTGGGGAGTCGACTGGGGTGTCGACCTCCCCATGACCAGGTCGACTGGGGAGTCGACCTGGGGGTCGACCTGGCCCCTTTTTCCTGATCCGAGTCTTTTTGTATTTTTTGAATCTAGACCTATTTTCTGACCATATTCGTGACTCTAATCCTATATAAACTCACTCCTAGCCTCATTCTCTCCACACCATTTCATTATGTCCTTATGCTGCTTCTGAGATAATCAAAATAATAAGATAAAAAGGAAGAAAAAGGACTGCTTCTTCTCCATCAAGACTACGCTTAGAGATTTGCAAACTGGGGGATTTCAATTAGAACACGATCAATCAAATAGAGATTCAACAATCAAATTCTTCTTTCTAATTCTCGATCCACGCACTGTAAGTTCCAGATACTTTTAGATGAAAACTATAAACTTGATATGGGCATGTTATAAATTGGAATTTGATATACGTATGATTCATATCTATTCTTATTCTTCTTGGATCTTGACATTTCGGAATATTGCTTTGAAATCAGTATGGGCCTATTCGCATTAAAAATCAAACGTTATCATGCCTATGACATTGAAACCATTGTTAATGGCCAAGGACTATGACTGAGAACATAAGACTATGTCTATGCCTATGACTGAGGACATAAGACCATTGCCTATGACTATGACAAGGACAATTGTGGCTAATCACCTATGACTCGTGACTATGAACTACTACCTATGATTATGAACATAAGACTATGACCATGACTTTGAAACTATTACAGTTAATTGCCTATGACTATTAGGGTAGTTGCCTAGAACTCTTTTGGATAATTATCCATGACTATTGTATAACTATTGTGGTTAATTGACTATTATATTTGATTGCTCATAACGCTATAGTTGAAAACCATGTTGAACACCGAACTGGCATTTAGTTGGATCCCATACCTAGGGTGTGACTTACTTAGTTTATTCGTTATTATGTACACCAAAAACCGTTGACCCATTATCCTTGTATTTGGCTTGCTTTTGCATGCCTATTCTTTTATGTCAAGTTTTTATCAGGACTATCGCCTTATTTTGCTAGATTTGAAACCCTGTTAATTTCTATATGTCAGTGATGTTGTAACCGATTATCTCAAGTTATATCATGCCAGTCTTGTAATCTCTTTTATCGCTTTATGCTTGTCCCTTCTGCCTATCATAGTTTTGTTGTTATTCCCTTTATCTCTAGATTTAGATTTTCTTGTAATTTAGATCGATTAACGTTTACATGCGATGGGAATATGATTTGGGTAGATTAGGAAAAACATGAACTGGTTATAAACATGAATCATGAACTTGATAATAGGCATAAGTTGAAATATGAAACTTGACACGAACTTCACATGAAACTTGAACATGGTCATGACACTAGAATGAACTTGAAAATGGCCAACTCGAGGTTGGGTTGAGTTTGCAGTGTAAATCTGCCCGGAACCGCCCGGCAAATCCAGTTACTGCAAACAATAGGATCCAATGTGGGTAGTTGGTCATATCGCGCTTGAAACCCGAGGTCAGACTGAGTTGTGGTGTAAATCTGCCCGGAACCGCCCGGCATATCCAGTGACCACAACAACAGGTCTGATGTGAGAGGTTGGGGTGCATTAATGAATTAAATGCCACATGATAGGGTTAAGTCATGAACATGAAAGACAACACTTAACCAACTTGAAACATGATTGGTAGGGTTAGGTCATGAACTTGAACGACAACACCTAACCAACTTGACACGTGAATTGTAAGGCTAAGCCATGAACTTGAATGACAACACTTAGCCAAGTTTGACATGACACGTAGGCGGATTAAGTCACGAATTTAAATGACAACACTTAACCCATTGGACGGAAACCCTAGTTACGCAGTCTGTTTCAGCAGTAACCCACTAGATGTATCATGGTACCCTGGAACTAGGCAGGGTGGGGCACGATTACGGGGCTGATTGTAAGCGACCAGAACGACGACTGTGTGGGTGCGCCAGTGTAGGTTCAGGCGGGCTATGGTCGTGCACGTGGTTCGGAGTTGAAAAAACAGGCATTGGGCATCAGTAGGTTTATCTGTGCATGCTTGAATCGTGTCGATGGTTGGCACCATAGGGCTTGATACACCCTATGGTGGACCTAGCACAGGTGACTACATTCGTGATAGGGCCGTATGACACAGAAACACAACGAGCTAGAACTTGTAGGGAGCCGGTCGATTAGTGGATCATTCCGTTGGACCTAGTAATGAGTCATTCACGATTTTGGGCCCAGGGATCATTTCATGATTAATACTTGACATGGGTTGGGCTACTAGTACAGTTGGTGCAGCGAACCTTGAACATGCGATGCTATACTTGACCTATACTTGATTCATCATGTTATCTTAGTCTATCTTATCCATCTTGACATCATACTTATGTTTACTTTCAGTTTATACATGTCATGTTACCTTTACCTGTTTTTATGCTGAAAGTCACTTGGGCTTACCAGTCTTTATGACTGACCCGTTTCTTTTCGCCTCTTTTTCTTTCGTTTCTTCCCCCAGGTTTTCAGGGAGGAAACTCTAGCTCATAGCTTGGATTTAGCTTGCTTTCTGTCAGCTCTGTACGGTTTGGTCTTGAGCTATGTTATGGCTGCACTTCTGCTATTTTTGGGGAATAATTTACTTTTGTAATTTTTAGTTTATGCTTCTTTATTTAGAACTTGATGTAATGGAACAATGACAACTTGTACTTTGAATATATGAGGTTTTGACTTTTTTCTTGAAAGTAATAAGATTTGGTTTTTAATTTCTTCCGCTGTTTCATTTATGTTCTATCTTGTAATATTTCTGTGTTTGTTTACCTCGATAACGCTCCTCCAAAACTAGTGCATTCCCTTTGAGAGTGACCCTAGCGGAGGTGGGGTGTGACATTTGGTATCAGAGCAGAAGGTCACCAGACTGGGCAAAAGCTTTTAAAAACCTTTTGAAACTATTTTCAAAACCGTTTATAAAGAAGCATTTTTCAAGAAAAGTTTATTTTGAAAAGGCTATTCCCCAAAAGCCATTAGCACTTTCCTTCGTTTCCTCGTTTGGATCTCTATCTTTTCGTTTTTCAGCATGTCTGGGAATCTTAACTTTCCAGAGGGCATGCCAATACCTGGCTGGTTCAGGAGGTACTTAAAGGCTTGGGCCAACGATGCAGGCCCAGCAGATATTCCTCCTCCAGCTGCAGTGATTCCTCCTCCTCCTCCTCGTGGAAATGCTTTCGCAAAGACGTGTAGAGACTTCAAGGCTATGGGTGGAAAGGACTTCTATGGGACTGAATCCTTTGTGGAAGCGAGGAACTGGCTGAAGGAGACCGAAGATTTGTTCGTCATCTTCGAAGTTGACGACATGCAAAAGATACAGCTAGCAGTGTGGTTGCTTAAAGATGAAGCTTCGTATTGGTGGGAGATTACCCATGCTGAAAGGCCAGTGGAAACTTGGGAAGACTTCCGTATGAGATTTGAGATGAAATTTTTCTCCCAAGCTGAAAGAAGCCTGCAGATGGAGAAGTTCCTAACTCTTAAGCAAGGAAGCATGACGATCAGGGAGTACGTCAATCAGTTTAATCAGCTGGCCAGATTTGTGCTGGATTTAGTGAACACCCAACACAAGAAGGCTCTTCGCTTCTTCAGAGGTTTGAATGAGCCGCTACAAAGCCTTGCTATGACTCATGTACCCATGGGGCGACCTTTGAGAGCTTGGTGGATATGGCCCTACTTTACGAAGAAGACGAGAATGGCAAGAAGGAGGTCAAGGCGAATGATTCTCAAAACAAGAAGAAAGACTCTGAGAAAGGAGGCAAGAACAACAAAAATAGTAATGACAACAAGACACGTGAGAAAAGAAAATGCAACTTCTGTGGTATTGAAGGGCATATAGTCTAGGATTGTAGAAAGAAGAAGATGAAGATGGGAGCATGCTTTCAGTGTGGTGATACTGGACATATCAGAAAGAACTACCCTAAGAAGCAAGGGCAAGCCCCGCAAGCAGGACCTTCTGGGGGTACATCTTTAACTTCTCCTCCTTGATGCTTTGTTTTATCTTGCTTATCTTCTCGATCCTATCTTGAGAACCTTAGGTAGAACCATATGGATGGAAACATGTATTTGAAACATGTTATGGTTGATGTTTGCAAATGGTCGCAAGTGGTCGCAAGTGGTTGCTCGTGGTTGCATAACACACATTAGGCACTAGATCGGCTCAGACACATTTTCATATTGCATATGCATGAGTGTTTATACTTGTTTATGGATGAAATTGAATGTGTTATCATGTGGAAGTTGCATATGGATGAATGTTTGTGCACACATATAGTGTTTATGTAACTAGAATTATTTACATACATGTTGGATTCATGACACTAAACATATTTTGCATTAAGAAGATCAAACAGGCCCGATCATTTGCATTAGATAAGGAACATACACACACACTTTCTGTATATGTTCATATAGCATTAGAAATCTTTTAAGGACAATGATTTCTTGTGAATGATGGTTAAGTAGATGGATGATTGGATGGTAGGATATATTCTTCCTAACTTAGAGATTTCGGGGACGAAATCCTATAAGGAGGGAAGAATGTAACAACCCATATTTTTATAACATGTTAAAGTCTTAAATCAAGGCAGAATTAAATTTTAAAATAAGAATCAGGGGAAAGAGGTTACGCCATTGCGTTCGTCTCGGAATTCTGCATGAAATCAAGTCCGAGTTTTCAAAAATCGGAGTTCGTATGACCAAGTTATGACCCTCGGAAGTTTCAGGAATTTAAATAAAATAAAACAGCTCGAAAATAAAGCCAGAAATTCGAAATTCAAACCCAGAGAAGGCTGGCGGGAAAATTCCCGCCCATATACCCAGGTCGACTGGGGAGTCGACCCCCCCCCCCCCCAACCAGGTCGACTGGGGTGTCGACCTCCCCATGACCAGGTCGACTGGGGAGTCGACCTGGGGGTCGACCTGGCCCCTTTTTCCTGATCCGAGTCTTTTTGTATTTTTATGAATCTAGACCTATTTTCTGACCATATTCGTGACTCTAATCCTATATAAACTCACCCCTAGCCTCATTCTCTCCACACCATTTCATTCTGTCCTTATGCTGCTTCTGAGATAATCAAAATAATAAGATAAAAAGGAAGAAAAAGGACTGCTTCTTCTCCATCAAGACTACGCTTAGAGATTTGCAAACTGGGGGATTTCAATTAGAACACGATCAATCAAATAGAGATTCAACAATCAAATTCTGCTTTCTAATTCTCGATCCACGCACTATAAGTTCCGGTTACTTTTAGATGAAAACTATAAACTTGATATGGGCATGTTATAAATTGGAATTTGATATACGTATGATTCATATCTATTCTTATTCTTCTTGGATCTTGACATTTGGGAATATTACTTTGAAATCAGTTTGGGCCTATTCGCATTAAAAATCAAACGTTATCATGCTTATGACATTGAAACCATTGTTAATGGCCAAGGACTATGACTGAGAACATAAGACTATGCCTATGCCTATAACTGAGGACATAAGACCATTGCCTATGACTATGGCAAGGACAATTGTGGCTAATCACCTATGACTCGTGACTATGAATTACTGCCTATGATTATGAACATAAGACTATGACCATGACTTTGAAACTATTACAGTTAATTGCCTATGACTATTAGGGTAGTTGCCTAGAACTCTTTTGGATAATTATCCATGATTATTGTATAACTATTGTGGTTAATTAACTATTGTAGTTGATTGCTCATAACACTCTAGTTGAAAACCATGTTGAACACCGAATTGGTATTTAGTTGGATCCCATACCTAGGGTGTGACTTGCTTAGTTTATTCGTCATTATGTACACCAAAAACCATTGACCCATTATCCTTGTATTTGGCTTGCTTTTGCATGCCTATTCTTTTATATCAAGTTTTTATCAGGACTATCGCCTTATTTTGCTAGATTTGAAACCCTGTTAATTTCTATATGTCAGTGATGTTGTAACCGATTATCTCAAGTTATATCATGCCAGTCTTGTAATCTCTTTTATCACTTTATGCTTGTCCCTTCTGCCTATCATAGTTTTGTTGTTATTCCCTTTATCTCTAGATTTAGATTTGCTTGTAATTTAGATCGATTAACGTTCACATGCGATGGGAATATGATTTGGGTAGATTAGGCAAAACATGAACTGGTTATAAACATGAATCATGAACTTGATAATAGGCATAAGTTTAAACACGAAACTTGACACGAACTTGACATGAAACTTGAACATGGTCATGACACTAGAATGAACTTGAAAATGGCCAACTCGAGGTTGGGTTGTGTTTGCAGTGTAAATCTGCCTGGAACCGCCCGGCAAATCCAGTTACTGCAAACAATAGGATCCAATGTGGGTAGTTAGTCATATCGCGCTTGAAACCCGAAGTCAGACTAAGTTGTGGTGTAAATCTGCCTGGAACCGCCCGGCATATCCAGTGACCACAACAACAGGTCAGATGTGAGAGGTTGGGGTGCATTAATGAATTAAATGCCACGTGATAGGGTTAAGTCATGAACATGAAAGACAACACTTAACCAACTTGAAACATGATTGGTAGGGTTATGTCATGAACTTGAACGACAACACCTAACCAACTTGACACGTGAATTGTAAGGCTAAGTCATGAACTTGAATGACAACACTTAGCCAAGTTTGACATGACACGTAGGCGGGTTAAGTCACGAATTTAAATGACAACACTTAACCCATTGGACGGAAACCCTAGTTACGCGGTCCGTTTCAGCAGTAACCCACTAGATATATCATGGTACACTGGAACTAGGTAGGGTGGGGCACGATTACTGGGCTGATTGTAAGCGACCAGAACGACGGCTGTGTGCGTGCGCCAGTGTAGGTTCAGGCGGTCTATGGTCGTGCACGTGGTCCGGAGTTGAAAAAGAAGGCATTGGGCATCAGTAGTTTTATCTGTGCATGCTTGATTCGTGTCGGTGGTTGGCACCATAGGGCTTGATACACCCTATAGTGGACCTAGCACAGGTGACTACATTCGTGATAGGGCCGTATGACACAGAAACACAACGAGCTAGAACTTGTAGGGAGCCGATCGATTAGTGGATCGTTCCGTTGGACCTAGTAATGGGTCATTCACGATTTTGGGCCCTGGGATCATTTCATGATTAATACTTGACATGGGTTGGGCTACTAGTACAGTTGGTGCAACGAACCTTGAACATGCGATGCTATACTTGACCTATACTTGATTCATCATGTTATCTTAGTCTATCTTATCCATCTTGACATCATACTTATGTTTACTTTCAGTTTATACATGTCATGTTACCTTTACCTGTTTTTATGCTGAAAGTCACTTGGACTTACCAGTCTTTATAACTGACCCGTTTCCTTTCGCCTGTTTTTCTTTCGTTTCTTCCCCCAGGTTCTCAGGGAGGAAACTCTAGCTCTTAGCTTGGATTTAGCTTGCTTTCTGTCAGCTCTGTACGGTTTGGTCTTGAGCTATGCTACGGCTGCACTTCTGCTATTTTTGGGGAATAATTTACTTTTGTTATTTTAAGTTTATGCTTCTTTATTTAGAACTTGATGTAATGGAACAATGACAACTTGTACTTTGAATATATGAGGTTTTGACTCTTTTCTTGAAAGTAATAAGATTTGGTTTTTAATTTCTTCCGCTGTTTCATTTATGTTCTGTCTTGTAATATTTCTGTGTTTGTTTACCTCGATAACGCTCCTCCAAAACTAGTGCATTCCCTTTGAGAGTGACCCTAGCGGAGGTGGGGGTGTGACAACTCTGGATAGACAAAAATCCTATGCAGATAGGAGAAGGACTGACATTGAGCTTGAGGTGGAAGACATGGTTTTCATTAAGGCACCACCATTAAGAAATGTGGTTCGCTTTGGATCTGTAGGGAAATTGGCACCAAGATTTGTAGGGTCATTTCCCATAACAAAAAGGATTGGCCAAATGGCATATAGAGTAAAGCTACCAGAAAGACTATCTGGTGTTCATGATGTTTTCCATGTTTATTATTTGCGGAAGTGCTTGCATGATACCGCAGAAGTAGTTGAGCCGAGCATGCTTGAGGAAGTAGGGGTGGAACAGGAAGCGACGATTAGATGAGTTCCTACCCGTATTCTTGGATCAAAAGTTAAGAAGCAACGCAATAGAGAAGTCAATTTGATGAAGGTTCAGTGGGGGGATAGCCAAGAGGATGCAACTTAGGAGACCGAAGACAAGATTCGCGCTTTGTACCCTTTTCTTTTCAAGGGTATATTCTTAACTTCCTTTCCAAAACTTCTATTTACGCTTGTTTCTATCATTTAAAGTATATCCTATCGATCGAATCTTCGTCCTTTAGGTAGGAATCCCATGGATGTATACATGTGTTTGAGACATGTCACATTTGATAGATGCAAGTGGATGCAAGTGTTTGCTAGTGGTTGCTCGTGGATGCATATACATAGACATTAGGCACTAGATCGGCTCAATCACTCTCATACTGCATATGAGTCTATGTGCATTTCTTCTTCTTTTAATGGATGAAAGTATGTGTGCCATCATGTGGATATCGCATTTCGATGAATGACTGCGGACACATATAGAACATACATGTTATAATAGGATTATTTGCATACATATTGGATTCAAGACACTAACATGCATTACATTAAGGAGGTCAACTGAATCAGTAGACTGCCTGATCTATTGCATTAGTATAAGGACATATACACACACCTTTTCATATGTTCACATAAGCATTAGAAATCTTTTAAGGACAATGGATGTCTGTGATTGATGGATGAGTAGATGGATGTGGAAGTTAGGATATACATTTTTCTTAAATCGGAGATTTCAGAGACGAAATCCTTTGAGTAAGGGAGAATGTAATACCCCATAATTTTAACAACACTAAAGATGATAAATTAAAGAATAATTAATTAAATATTCAGAAATAAGTGAAACAGACACTTCCATTGCGTTCGTCTCGGAGTTCTGGTCAAAATAGACACCTGGTTTGCGTAAAACGGACATTGTATGAAGAAGTTATTAAGGTTTAAAGTTTGTACACGCATAAGAAGAATATATATGAATTAAATAAGTACAGAAATTCAAAACAATTCAAATTCGAGCAGGAAAAGGGGAGCGAGAAAATTCCCGCCCATGGGTCGACCCGATAAGGGGGCGTCGACCCTGGGTCGACACACCAAGGGGGGTCGACCCCCCTGCAGATCTGAGGCAAAAATCCATTTTCTGAACGTAGACTTCTTTCTTGACAAGATTCGTTGATTCTAGGCTATAAATAAGACCCTATACCCATTGTTTTCTTCACTCAAAAATAATGGAGGACTAGATGCTGCCTCTGCCCATATTAAATCAAGCCTTTTCAGCAATCAAGTCATTCAAGTTTAGAGATCTATGATTCAATATCTGCAATCTTTCTTCTATTTTCTAGATCCAATCACAGTGAGTCTACATCAATTTTAGATCTAAATACTTAAACATTAATCTTGACATGACTATAACTTGGATCTAAGCATGTGACTATTTGAATCATATCAGATCTCGTACAACCTGTGTATCTAAGTTATTCTGACATAACTATGAACTAGATCTAAGCCTGTGACTTTTTGAATCATATCAGATCTGCTATAACCTGTGTATCTAAGTTATTCTAACATGACTATGAACTAGATCTAAGCCTATGCCTATTTATCATGTCAGATATGCCATTATTTGTATATCTAATTCACTAATTAAATCTCATCATGTCTGTTTATGACCATGACACTATGCCTAAATAGTTCAATTATCACATATTCATCAGATCTGTTCCTTTATGCCTATTTTATCATTATGCCCAACTTTGTCACTATATGTTTATTAGTTGCTACGCCTATTTTACCGTCATATGTCAATCCAGTTATTGTGACTGCTTATGTTCTCTTCCCTCCTTCTTTTCCCTTTTTATTTTATAGCCAGGCTATCTTCGAGTCTAGGCATACCGCTGAAATATGTGAATGCGTTAAATTGGAAACGAGGGGGAAACGTTAAAATTGGAGCATAACTTGTATTGGGAAATTTGGGCATAACTTGAATGAAATATATGAATGTGGAATTGAGACGTAAACCAAAATTTTGATTAAAGACCTTAATTTGGGGCATATGATTCATTATGAACATTACTTGGGAAAGGAGCATGAAAGCCTATAATAACATAGTAATAATTGGTTAATAATGGAAATGCATAGAATGACAGTAATTAGAAACTGTAACCGCGCTTAGACATGAGGTTAGATTACACTTATAGTGGAAGTCTGCCCGGAACCGCCCGGCATATCCAGCGACCACAAGTGGTGAATCTAATGTGAGAGGTCTAAGTGCGTAAACATGAAACGTGCTAAGACACAAGGTTAAGCTCGACTTGTGGAATAAGTCTGCTCGGAACCAACCGGCATATCCAACATCCACAAGTTGTAGGCTTAATGTGAGAGGTCTAGCACATTATAACCATAAATAAATAAATGGTAATGAATACTTAACCAGGTTGAATCCATAGGGATTAAATGAACAGGTTAACTTGATTAGAGGTTAAGTAAACTTGTTTGAAATAGTGGGAGGATTAAGTATATCTTGGAGTGATGGGTAATATATATAGGCCCACAAACTTAACCTATGGGGTTATGCAATCTTTTACTCTGGTATGACATAACCTATGGAAAACCTAGTAGGGATGCAAGCGTAGGAGGAAGCTTGTATCGTCCTGTGTGTGAGACCCGTTTCAGTCAGTAACCCATATATAGGTATCAAACGAGTACTTCAAACTAGGTCGGAGTCGAGGCACGCTTACTGGGCTGATTGTAAGAGATCCAAACTAAGGGGTAGTGTGGGCGGCGTGTTCCGACAGGGTCATGTGCGTGCATGGGTCCGGCAGAGGAGGTTTAGACGTCGTGACAATAGTAGATATGGTTGTGCACATCTTGAAAACGAAGGGTTGCCACTTTAGGAAGTGATACATCCGACTGTGGGGCCATCATAGGGTATCTACGGAGTAGGGAGCCGATCAACTGGGGTAGTAATTAGGGTACATCTAAACTCTGGTATATTTAGGAGCACGTTATTATCCTTAGGGGTAACTCTGGTACGTTGGGTCTTGATTGTATGGGGTTAAACCTCTCACTAGAAGTACGCCTAAGTCTACCATTTTATAGTTGTTGGGATCATCTCATTGGTTATACTATATTGGTGCATAGAAAGAGAAAGTACTAAAGAAGCGCAATACATTCTATCATGTTTATCCTGTTTACCTTGTCATACCTGTCTTTTTATGATGTTATCTCTCTTATCCACTTTATATGTCTGTCATGATACTTTTACTTATTTATATGTTAAAAGTAATTGGACTCGCCAGACTTTATGTCTGACCCATTTAGTTTCCTCTTCTTTCTCTTTTGTCCTCCCCCCCTCGGGGGTTCTCGGGGTGGGAATACTCATGCTTGATCAGGATTCTGCTTTCATCCTGCTTGGAGCTGCTTAGATGTACTGCTTGATTTCATATCTCTCTACTATGGCTATGTTTTGGGGATTATGCTTCTTTTTTTATTGTACTCTAATGTTTTAAGTACAGGACAGAATTTAATGATATACTGGGTTTTATGCATTCCAGACATATGATGTAACCATGTTTTGAACTACGATGTTTTCTGCTTAACAAAATTTTAAATTCCGCTGCTACTTTATATTTGTCTTGTAATGTTTCTGCTCCTGTTTATCTAGAACGCTTCACGAAACTTAATGCATTCTCTTAATGAGTGACATTAAGGGACGTGGGGTGTCACACAAATACAGTTTATAATTTAGAATCTTGGAACACAACAACAATCACGAGCCCCTAAGACTGTAACCGTCGTCGTCGACCAACTTCAACGGACTCGCATCGACTCATGATAGCATCGCGATTGGAGTTAATAAAACTTTTTTGACAGTTCTACAGTTCAGTCGCAGTCCAAAGATATGCAATAAAACCTATGTGCGGGACTGAGTTGTCAGCTAACCGGCAGTAAACGTAGGCAATAGATCAATAGTGCGATGTCGTAACAGCAACGTGAATCCCAGATAAGAGACTTGAAAACCCCAATGTCTCGGAAGAGTGGTGTCTTGAGCCACCAGAAAGGGACTCGGAGTCCTCGGGACCGCAGAGAGTGTCGTACCCCGACATGGGATACGAAATCTCGTACCCCACTAAGGGATACGAGATTTCGTACCCACACAGAGGCATGAAGTTAAGTATGCCGCTAAGGGATACGAAGTTTCGTACCCGCCCAAGGGTACGAAATCTCGTACCCCTTAGGGATACGATTTTTCCAGCCCCCTAATAAGAGGTACGAAATCCTTCTCTTTGGTCCCCAATCTTCAACTCCCTTCAATCGCTTTGGCCCTGCTAACCGATACGAATTCCCAAATACCTCATCTTCTCCCTTTCCAAACCGTTCCTCCACGATTCTTCCTCTTCCAAACTCCAAGCTCAGACTCACGTGCCAAGTTCGAACCAAGCTCACAAGAGTCAACGTCGGCCTCAAACTCGAGGGACGGAATCACGCCTAGCAAGCTTCGATTTGGAGCTCACAAACATGCTTCGAGCCGGCTCCGAAACCTAACTTGAAATCTGAGCTCAGAGACATGGCTATACTCGAGTTTGGAGTCTTGTTCATTATTAATAAACGAACATCAATGTCGAGGCCAACCTATTATTCGATGGTTCGAAGTTCTCGAAGCTGGGGTCTGATCCTCTTAAACTCGCAAAATTAGGCAAAGTAAAAAAGAAGAAGAAGAGATGGGGGGTTCGCCTGAATTTACAGGGAAGGAGAAAAGTGGGCTAGGCCCAACGACGCTTCGTATCCCCTACGAACTCCTGTATCCCACTAGGACACGAAATTTCGTACCCACATAAGGGATACGAAATCTCTTGTCCCCCCGTGGGACACGAGTTAAAAAAAGAAATAATAAATAAATAAAAAATTATATGATAATATAAGACATTCTAGTGATAGCAACATGAATGCATGTGACATATACATATGTTTGCAACACATATCACGTGTGTGTATTTGCATGTAAACATCCAAAGGAGTACACGATGTATACATAAATGTGCACACACACACCCATTTACACCCAAGCACACTGTATTTCTGCTTGCTCACTTCCGGCCGCATCACGCAAAACCACACAAAAACATGTAAACATAAACACGACGCCATATCGAAAACGACTCGCTTACACCACAATGTGAGTGAGAGTCGACAACTAACATGTACTTTTATAAGTCAACGGGGAATCAGGCGACTCCATCAACTCAAAGCATAACATGTCAAGACAAGACGTACTTTGGGAGGCAAATGTTAACCGCCCTTTTGGTCTGTTTCCCAAAAGTACCCAAGACACGCTTAACTCCATACATCGTGTGATGCTAAAGTCCGAAGTGTTGCCAAAGGTATAAGGAAACACGCAAGGAAGAGGTTATGCTAGGACAAGCCTCAAAACTCCTCGAAACTACGCAGTGGGAAGCAATTTCATATCCCTGCCTTCATACCCAAAGCCTTCGAACCTCCATAGTTCGAACCCCGTAGTCTCGAGTCCCCTTGCCTCGAGCCCATCTGCATCACCGAACCTCGGACCACTTGATTTCGTACTCCTTGCATCCTCTAAGATTCGAACCCAGCACTTCGGACCCCTCTACGATACTAACATATTTAATGTACCCCAAGGAAGTACGAATTTTGTACCCCTTTGGCTACGAAATTCGTACCCTACGGGGTACGATATTTGTATCCCCCGGGGGGGTACAAGTTTTCTAAGCCAGATAAGGGGGTCCGAAATTCTAAAGGCTTGCACTTAGGAATCTAAAATGTACTATTGTGGTCCCCAAATCCTACATACTCACACCTAACCACTCCACTATAAATACCCAAATGCTCACACTTCAAAGGGGTTGGAAATTGGCTGATTTGACACCTCTTGAGAGCTCCAAGTGACATCTTTAATGACATTCTTGCTTTAAGGAAGAAGGACAAAAGTGACTTTTTCCTATTATTCATAAATGGTAATTATGACATCAAAATACTTAGAAATGTGTGTAAAATGATGTCATGATATAGTCCTAAACTTGTAACTCATTATTGTCGATAATATATTAGCGATTCTTTCAAAGTGGACGTAGTCCCCTCACGGGACCGAACCACTATAATCTGTTGTGTTATTCACTGCTTCCGGCACTTATATTTCCAGGTGTAACTATATTCTTTTGTAATTAAAATACTTGGGTGTTTACGACATTTTTTTGCCGTCAACAATATATATGTTGAAACAAGTTAGGAGTATGAGATCTCACTCACCTTTGATTTACAGTAAGGATTGCAACAAGAAAGCTTCGAAATTGATCAAAGAGTGAACTTTTTGGCTCCTTTTTAAGCTTGAGTACTTGTAGGTTAATCTATAGTAACATACAACAAAGAACAGAAATAAATTTCTCAACCTGAAACAAATAGATGAATTTAAGATGAAATAAAACACTAAATGTGGATTATGCTATAAATTTAGTTTAGGGTGAAAATTCTTAGATTTGTTGTAGGAAATTGAACACTTCAATTTTATAAATGGAGGCCAAGAAAATGCTTGCTGGTTTGAGAATAAGAAGTTTTTCTTCTTAGGCAAAATGAAATGTACGTGTTTTCCAGAACCTCCCCACCAACCTTTACTAAACAGACCCATTTAGACCTTAATTAAGTCATCAACCCTTAAATTAGGCTTATGGAGAGTAATTAGAGACTTATGGCTTATTTACACAAGTTTTACAATGTTTTCCTCTAACAACTCACTTATATTTAATTCCAAAACTTATAATATTTACATATGACCACTATTAAAATATATAAAATGTATTTCAACATGTTTGCAACTATTTTTAACAACTTTCCACTTGATTTACACATAATTTACATTACACAAAAATAAGCATTTTGGACTTAATCTACACAAAAATGAACATTGTTCTTTAAAAAAAAAAAAAAAAAAAAAAAAAAAAAAAAAAAACATTGTTTATAACATACATCTTAACCCAAATAAACTTTTAAACTCAAAAATATTATTATTAACATGTTTATAAATATCTTACAACAAATTTTGACAAGCCTTTAATATTTATTCACATAACTTTATTTTAAACACACAGTTTTACACAAAATTACCCTATAAAAAATTTGTTATAATTTCCAAACAAAAGCTTCTTGGAATTTCTCAAATTCCTATTTATTAATATCTTTACATTGTTATTGTTTCAAAAGCAATATTCTACTATAATTACTCAAAGAAAATTCAATATATACGTGTATGCCATTATAAAAACGCTCACTTATTGAGCCTTTCATTTTCCTTCGTTGTTTATACATCCAGCCCCAATCAGTAAAATAATTGATATGTCTCCTAATTTAAAAAAAAAAAAAACATTGACATTTTATTTTCTGTTTGAATCATTCAGTTTAATGTTTAATTATTACTTATATGATATTATTCTTTTTAAATTTAGTTCTAGTTCATTTGCACAGTTTAATATTCCTTCAGTCTAATAATTCTTTAATCACATTATTATAAATATAATATTAATTTCTTATGTTGTTTCCTTCTTTACTGATCGAATAATCTACTTTCCATTGCAAACATAGTAGTAATCTCGTAGACCGTTTTATTTTCAATAATTCGACAAAATTCGATAGCACTTCCCTTCTGCTTCATGAATCATACACAAATGTGTGTACATGGAGAACATAAAGGAAGTGCTGTCGAAATTTCGCCAATTGTCTAAAGTAAAATGAATTTCAAGATGTAATTACTTTTTGTGCTTGTAACTTATCCAACCCAAGGACACATCCAACGACTATTATATATGATGAATATAGATGTTCTTTCTTTGACAAAAACGAATGTGCATATAACGATCATACAAAATACTTGTCAGATGTGACCAAAAACTCTCTAAAGGTTTTCCGAATATTTACAGTATATCGCATAAAGTATATTGTATATAAAAATTGGTCTTATGCACGACTTCAGTTTAGTGAACGGACTCTTTAATAAATTAAACTAAGATATCTACATACATTAACTCATAACTGTTATACAAAATAATTATCGTTTTCAATGTTTTATTAAACGTTTAAAATATATCACGCGTAACCACAATTTCTAAACTAGCAAACTCTAACTGAACTAATTACTCAACAATTAAACGCTAATTACTTATTGCTTGAACTAAACAAATGTGTATTTTCGACATTTAAAGGTTACTAATAACAACTAACACTCAATAGATTATACTAAACAATCTTAGATATGATACAAAGAGATGTTTTGAGTGTACGTTGCTCACTGAATAAAGGGGTGTTTTTCGTTATTCTAAATCCCCATATTGCTCTCTTCTACTCTAGCTTCTTATGCAGGTCTTTGTCCTATTACTTTTTTTTTCCTGCCTTTCCCCTTTTAATTCTTTTAATCTGTTCAAACAGCAAAGGTGATGTCTGATTTAAAATATATTTTTGTTTTGAGTTTTCAACAATAATTACGAAACATGAAAGACGTGGAGTGACGATGTAAATGATTGAAGGTGACCGCTGAGGGAATGCATCAACGATGGAAAGATAAATTGTATTATATGCTTCTCTTATTTGTCAAAACATAAAAATCAAATAAAAGTTATTTTCTATTTTGTATATCAACTTTATTTTTTAAAGTGGCTGTTTTCCACGATATAAATGCGTTGTGCGTACTTTTACATTGATAAAAATCGAAAACTAAAAAGAATATACCAAACACTGCCTAAATAAAAATTCTCCCATGCATATTAGTTTGCTTATTTTTCCCTTTTACAATTAGTTGAGCATCCCACATTTTGATCTTGTTTGGCTCTAGCGTGACATTTACACTACAAAATACTAAACAATATAAATATTTTTTAACCAATCCAACAATCAACGAAGAACGGAGTTGAATCATCATCCATGCAATCATAAATACGAAAAATCAATTAAACTTGTTTTCATTTTACATGTTAAATTCATTTATCAAAATAAATAAATAAAAAATACCAACGCATTTTTTAAGACAAAAATACAACTAAAAACAGCATATACGAACCCTTCAATTTCAATTTTTCTTGCTTTAGCTTTCAATTGAGCACTCTTATGATTTCTGTTTTCAAGTACATAGTCGTCAACTCATATACTCATAACAAGATATAGAAAGCAAGCTTCCTAGATGTCGCTTGCTGCAATAAATCACCGTATTTGAATCACATTATGCCAAGAAGTACCACATAAACAGCAGTTGTACACCACAGATGACAAACAGAGTACGTCTAATCAGAAGATGTGATCTAGTAGATCATGTCTCATACCACAGACCAGTAAGATATATGCAGATTACTGCAGATAATTAATCCAAGAACTTCACAACCAACTTCACAAAGCCCCCGTTTGTTGACCGAAGATTCTAAAGGCATTTACAGATAAATTAGGTCTCCAGACTCCCCATTTATTTACAGTTTATAACGTAATAAACCAAAGCTAAAAGAAAAAGAAAAAAAGAGACAAAGAAGGACAAGCATAGCACCGTTCCATAACCTTAAATCAAGATTTCTCAAGAATTTCAAAGTCAGAGCTCTCAGAAACAGCTTGCCACTCACTTGTCTCACTATCAGAACTGATCTTCTTGTTGACATGCAAATGCTCATATGAGAAGTCCCTGTTTTTTCTCATCATGGAAATATTATCCTCATCCGTGTGGTAATTGTTTTCATTATCGCTTGCTTGTCTTCTACGATGACCTACTGCATCATCGTCTCCTCTGGTTATGTTAGGCACAGGTGTATCAAACCATCTATCAATGTACTGAAGCGTAGCTTTAGGCTGACTTAAGTCATGCTGAGCTTGGATATCCTTTTCAGCATTAGAAGAAGTGCTAGTGATGTTCACTTGCATACGTTTCACATCCTCTTGGGTAGTCGGTGGTGTTTTTTCAGTCATTGACAATGAAGTTTCAGCCTGAACCACTGAGGTTGCTCTGCTTTGCATTTTCTTTTTTAGATTTGTGCGCATTTCTTCCATTATCTATAAATGGTATAAACAGAAAAATGTTGTATGCAAAAAAGAATAGAACGGTGATATGGAGCATCAAGACTACATGCACTAAAATATTTTATAATGTTGAGGCATGTAGGTCCCCTTGCTCTTCTAGTATATTGATTATTAAGCTACAAAATTCCAAAACTCGTGCACCAATAGCAACTATTGTCAAAAATCCTAAATCCTGTTTCAAATTTGGATATCTTCCGTAACCATTCAATTTGCATTCCAATTCCAACCCACTTAAAACCACAATACGAAAAAAAATCATTCAATTCATAATTTATATATTCATTTTAATTTTATATTATATATATATATATATATATATATATATATATATAAGCAAAATAAAAATGAAACAAAACAGAAAACAGGGTTGTAGGTTAAGAGAGAGAATATCTTTTGATGCAGAAGTTCAACTATCAAAATCACTTTCAAGTGTGTACAAACATTAAAATTAAGATCTTTTGAATCTACAATGTATGATTTAAATCTTTCTTGATTCAAAATTTGAAATTAATTATTTATGATTTTTACGATCTGTTTGAAAACATTAGTACTTTGGTAATTGCCTAGGGCAAATCGTACATCCACCACAAGTCTAAGACGAAGGGACAAAAGGCAACAGAATCTACAACTTGAAGCTCCGCAAAATCAATCACTAAGATGATATGATAACGCTAAACGTGTGTGCATACAAGAAAGGAGCAGGCGTAGTGCATTCCTTGCAAATGAGTTCTTCTTAGGTGTAGTGTAAGATTGTCCCCAGCAACTTAAATATAAGAAAGAGGAGACAAGATTTTAGAGTGGTTCGGCTGCTAACGAAGTCCACTATGAAAATTCATCATTCACTGACTGCCAATTACAAGCGTTTGAAGTACAATTGATTTTAATAAGAAGTCAAGTTCACCAAGCTACAGGAGAATCACAGCAACCTGCTTGAAGGCTATTTTGTGAAGAGAAAAGATGATGAGTGATATCGACAGCATATAACCAGACTGAATCTAAATTCTCTTTATATTGCAGGTAGTTTAATATTTATAAGCGTTCAGAGATGAATTAGACCAAGCCACCATACCAAAGAGCTTGTGTTGAAGGCATGAAGGCATGCCAGAGGTTTGAACTCCATAGGAGTCGTACATTCCAGTCAGTGTTGATCCATATGGTATAGACTGGTACCGACTTGAATACTTGGGTATTTGGAAATTGTCGTCTTTTGTGTTCTTCTCATCCCCATACGATGCTACATGTGAAGTTCCATAGCTTTTGCACTTCATTTGATAGTACTGCATACTCGAATTGATTTGAACTGCATTATCGATCGGATAAGTAATCTATAACATGGGCTAGAGACATCGAATTGTTACCAAACTTAGAGGACAGGATATTGCGACAACCAGGACGATGATGAGAGCACCCAAAATGGGCCGCATCTTGTAGATTTGGGTTGGTGGGTTACTTGGGATATTTTTGACTTGCTTTCTCTAAGTCCATTATTCCCTTCTTCTGAGTGCTCTGACCAAATTGCAAGTGATTCTGACTTCGTTTGGACGTTCTCGCTCATTTAGATTTCTGCTGGGATAGAAATCGGGTTAACATTTGAGCATATTTTTGTTGAATATAAAATGTGCCGGATAATAAACCATATAGATCATCTTTGAAGTGCTGACTTGATGGATCCACTTGATCACACAGAGTCGTTTCTAAGAAGTAGTCTTCAAGAATTTTAGTTGTTTGCTTGTGTTCAATCATCACCATTGTTGATAACCTTGAGATTTTTGTTTCAAATTTTCCAGGAAATCTTAGAATGGAGCGTAGATCGAGCACGTGAATTTAGGGGTAAATCCGGCATGTGGATTTGGGTAGATATAGACCCATGGGGGCATGGATCAATACTGATCTAAGTACTTAGAAAAAAAAACATTTTTCTCCTATTAAACCTGGTACATCCAACTCTTGCCTTCATTTTCCATTTTCACGCCTTGCTCTTTGGGACAACCGGAACCGCCCCTGGTCCACTGATCCAAAGCTTAGAGAGTTACTTCCGGTCACCATCATTTTCCAGACTTCATCATCGTCGCTGCCTTGAACACTCCCTGACGCCTTGCCAGACCCACACGGCCCAAATCGCAAAAAATTGTTTAAACCCTAATCGAAAGGCGTCCGTCCGTTGACCTGACTGCATAGCCTGGTTGCTTAGACTCGTACGTTTTCAGAAGTTGACCTCATACTTGAAGGTTTGAACAACGTTGGAAAGATAGGAACATAGTGCACTTGTAATTTGGCTTTGATATTGTGGAGTCCGACGATGTTTGGACTTGGTTGAATTTCGATTGGCTTTTAACATGAACTTAAGCATATTGAATGCATAAAATTAAAATTGAACCCGAAATAAGCACCTAGATGAATACTTGTTACTCTTGAGAACTAATGGAACACATGGACTTGAACTGGTGCCCAAATGAACATATATGATTCCTAGGACTGAAGATGAACATTTCAACTCAAATTGGCCTCTTTCACAGATTTAACCAAGTCCAAATTGTCAAACTGAACATGACAAAGTCCAAATGTATCTATAGTAACCGTTTCTTTGTACTACTGCATTTGGACGTCCAATAATCCTGGAAAGTTTTCCGTGTCGCTTTAGGCAACGAACCCATTATCAGTTTTCAATCGATAAAGGTAAGTCCTAAAAGAAAAAAAGACGATGATATGGGTTATTTCTCTGATGCAAGCGAGCTATCTACACGAGATAGTCCGCTGCAGTGTCCGGAGGTCATTGGACTTCTTTTCATTCACACAGACAGCACACCGCACTTACACAATTTCACTTGGAATTCAACTGGCTGACATACGTCAATTTCATTTGAATTTCAAGTGTTTATTGTTCGGGCAATCACTTACGAATAAAAGCATACTTGGCCGCTTTAAATACAAGTCTTATTGTTGTAATGACTTCTCAACGTTTACCTCAATTCAAGTCCAACAAAGAAAGCTCTTCACATTCCAATGCGGAATTTTTCACGTTTGTGCATTCGCTTTCTGCCCTAGCCAAACCTCCAGCTCACATTTTGGTGCAAGTCCACCTATGGTCCCCACGGGTCCAGCTACTGGTTGACTGCCTCCTCCTTTGAGAGTCATTAATCCGTCAGATTGATGTTCCATGGTATTCACTGCGAAAACGCTTAAGAACATCTGCTTACAATTCGAAACTTGGTAGAATGAAACACAATTGTCGTCGAAGAATGACTTTGCTCACAAGTCGCCATATGGTTTCACATCTTTCCACAAATTTAATCCATTTTTACAGATGGTTCTTTAAAAGATGGGTATTGCCCCATTTCGGATTCATTCTAATGGCTATGCTGTATCGACTTGTCCATATATTCTCTTTAGAAGCTTCAAGCATACGTCATCCTTTAACGAATTGAGGTATCTATCGCTATTCAAGAGAAGACAAGAGTGCCCTATGCTCATTTTTATAGAAGCTCAAAGAAATCTTAAGCTTGATCCAAAGCTTCACGACAAATAATCTGCATTCAAAAACCAATTCATCGTTCGTTGCCCGAAAGGGTCCAGTCAAATACTGACATCAAAAGGCAAGCGCTCAGCATTTAACTTAAGCTTAACTAAAGTGCTCAAATTTCTAATTGAAACCAAAATTTTCTGTTGTTATGCCTAATCGAAAAAGGGCGTGATGCACACACATGAGGCCACTTTCACCAATTTAAAAACAATCCCGACGCAGGAGTGAGAAAGAAAGTTCCTCAAGATGGATAAGAACCTCCACTAATATGGCACATTGCATCACGAAAGATCAGTTGTTCCTCACGAAATCCCTACTCCTACCGTCCTACGTTCCAGAGTTGAGACCCGCTTTGCTTCTACATCCCACGATTCAAAAGGGAACGATCAAAAAAGGAGATGATCATCGGAAGAGTTACACGAATATGTTCGTACAAGGGACTAGACTTATGTGCAGACCAATGAACAAGCTAGAATGATTCTGATCCCAAAGAAAGAAAAAGAGTTCATCTTGAATAAAGAAGGAAGCGAATCAGGCAAACACTGTCGAGTCCTTTGATGAAACATCGAGAGTAATCCCGACTCATTTGGACTTAAAAATCAACAGGATATAATCGTCCATGCCTCGGTGATAGTAGACAACATCTTATCCCCGTACCCAGAGACAGGGATGTTTTTAGTGAACTTGGGGAACTGGTATTCATGCCCACTCCGCGGGAGATTTTTGGAGGATCGTTCATACACACAGATGCGGATTTCATTTTTGCCTCACAGAAATCACCCCAGAAGGCGTTCAGACTCCCAACTTTGATTACGAAGAGACGCGGTCTATGAGGCTATTAAAAAGTAGATAAGATAATATATCACGCACACCACTAAGGTCACACACATTTCCACATATGTCGTTTTGCAGATTAAATCTCAGTTCTAAAATCGATTTATTTTCCTTACAAGTAGCAACATGGGTCGTGAATACTTTGAGAGTTTCGAGTATACATCCAAAGAGATCGCTCTCAAAGACACCCCCTTCAACCTCCTCTCACGGCGAAAACAAACGATTAGAAGTGGAGAAGGAAGACGAGGATAGGGACACAGGAGAGAAATAAATAGAGAAGGATATAGAGGGACAGAGAGGACGATCACAACTGTCGTGAAGACAGAGATCGAGATGAAAAGGAAATTTGATATTGAAGAGCCTTTCAAGCAAAGAACGGAGTACGATCCCTTCGAGCGTCACGTTCCATCAAAGAATCCAACTAGTTTTAGGATTGACATTTCTGTCTCTGTCGGCCCATCGATTCCACTCCCTTGAGTCTCTTCTCAGCTCGTTATTGCCCCCACTATTCACCATATTCTAATGAGGAAGCCATACAAGTTATCGGCTAGTCTTGCTGCTCTCTCTAAGAATTCACCAGAATAGTTTTTGAATGGAGTTAAGTTCGATCATAATCCAACGATGCTTGATAAAGAGACGGCTTTACCAGACATCGAGGCATGGAAAAAGGACATAGATCAACTGAGGGTTGGCAAGAATGTGCAAGAAACTTGCTGAAACAGCCAACTATACCGAGATTCTAACCTACGAATGCGAGAGGGAAGAGTTTCTCAAGGCAATAAAGGAGTGTGACGTCAAGATCGAAAAACTAATGGAAGAGAGAGAGAGACATGGCTCGAGAAGCCAAGAAAAATAGTGATATAAGGGTTCATGGGTTAACTGATACTGAAAAGAAGTTGGAAATCTTTCACAAGAACCAGATTAAGAAAGCTCACGCCAATGATGAGGCATCCAGAAGAGTCTTGAAGGCAAAAAACAACTTACGTAGACTTAAAACGCAAACTATCGTTGATCAAGATCGAACTATTTCTGCATAGCTCAGGAGATCGCTTCACTTCAAGAACAAGTCATACAACTGGAGGGAGGGTAAGAACAAGCTTGCAACGGAAGAATCCCATCTCTGAAAGATCTACGATGATAGGATGGCACACTTGGACGCCAGGATGTTCAATTATTACACTCTGACAGTGATGAGTAACGGAAGTTTGTTCTTCCTAAGGAAGAAAATTGTGTGCATGCTCGACGAAGTATGAAAGGAGGTCATGGAGCTGATTATGGCTGCACAAAGTATGTGTTGGGTCGAGTTAGACCAAATACTTCATCCGACCCCATAGGTATGAGTTTAAGGTAGTTCAACCCGTATCTGACTCTATATGAGGTTGGATATGGGTAGGGTTGAAGTATGGGTTGGGCTGGATCGGGGTTGGATTGCTTGAATATATTAAAAAATGGGAATACGAGGGAATTTTTAAAAAAATAATATTAAAATATTTAGCATAATATATCAACTTTTAGCTAGTATAATGCAATTAAAATAACTAATTCATTATGACATTTTATTAAAATTTCATTGTAAAACACATCATAATGAATTAATTTACAATACAGTAGAACAAGTGTTTCATTTTAAAATACATTAAAATGCTCTTTCAAATATATTTGCCGAATTATATCTAGTTTGGATTGACATAGATATGTTTTTTTGTATATTTACTATAGAATACATAAACATTATTCTAGGATTATACAAATTTAATTTTAAATGAGCTGATATTAAATTAGTTTTTTAATATGGGGGTTAAAATAAGGTTGGGTTGAATAAAATTTCAAACCCGACCCGTACATAGTATGGGTTACAAATTGTAACTCGTGTCTGAATCGAACTAAGATGGGTTGGGTTGGGTTTATGTGGGTTGTGTCGGATTGGTGGGTTGGATCGAATTGGATATGAGTTGTGTGCAGCCCTAGAGTAGATCATTGCACTGGACTATACCCAAGAAGAGTTATCAGACACTACCTAGACAAGGAGTCAGACTTCATTTATCAAAGACAAGAAGATATCAGACTTAAGACTGGGCAATAGTCCTTGACCGATACGGGTACTCTTGGGAAAATTGTCATTGCTCCTTCAGGTCCCAAGGGTGCATCCATATAACATGAAGGCCGAAAGAGGTCTGCTCCTACTTTTGAAGACATTAGTTCAACATCCGTTACTCTGGTTGTTGCCCCCAATCACTGCTTTAACTTCGAAGGAAACTCCAATTGTTCCCGTGGTGGTGCAACTGACAAATGAGGATAACGGAAAGAACTTTGAAGTGATACTGCATACCAAGACTCCCGCAGCAGCTAATCCCTGTTTTATACCAAAGTTCGAGGGCTTATTGCTCCCACCTGAATAAGTTGATGATTTGATCGCTCATTTTTCTCGTGCTATAGGTTTCAAGGCATCTGTGCTCATCATATTGCTATCTTAGGGCACAGAAACCGAAACTATATTCATTGCATCCACCATTGTCTCTGCTGAAGTTCTGAGCCCTATTCCAGCCTGCACCTCCCAGCTCAGGCCGCACTCGAGCAACTTGAAGCACTACGGGATTTAGACGAGACGTCCTCAGGTAGAGATGGAGCAAGCATTGAGCAAAAGAGCTGACTACTGAGGAAAGGAAGACGAAGGAGCCTAAGTCCACAAAGAGTCCCTCAAAGCACCACGAACACAAGCTTCAAGTACAATCTACGAGCGAGGCTGAAAAGCTTAAAGTGACTAGCGGAGCTATTGACCCTGTTAGCACTTCCTCACTGTTTGTGGGTCTGATAAGCCCCCAAGCTTGATATTAGGCTTGGGTCGAACACTGAGGGGAGCAAAAAAAAGTGACATAATTTGTGCCTTTTTGTTTACAGGTCTTTCGTTGTTGTATTTGATGTATAAAATTTGTACTTTTCACCTCCTTGAATCGACAAGGCCAAGTTTGATTGGATACTGGCCCCCGTTGTTTTAGTGTGTCTAGGTTTGTACACAAGCGTCGTGTGAAAATGAAATGTCATGTTTTTTGTTGAAATTCCATTATATACATTGTTTTCTACATAATGTGCATGTATCACATATAACTACAGTATATCGTGCTCGTTTCATATTCTATATTTATTCACTGCGGTTGTGTGCATGCAGACAGTATAAATTTTGTTTATCTATCAGCAGGTATAAACATGTATAATGTAATTACTTAGCTCATTATGATACTTATTTATGTTATAGTCGTCGTAATGTAAGGCTTCTCTGTTGGACGTAATATAACTATGGTATAATCCATCTCGATCTTCTCTACTTAGTTGATTTTGGCATGTGGTGCTCCTTATGCCAAAATGTTGTTTATGTGCTTTAAATATTATTGGGATTTTACAACGCGTTCGGTTACCCACTGCGTAGTTTTTGTGATGGTTAAAGGTCAAGTCACGGGTCAGCCCATGCCTTTAGGGACTTCACTTTTTGGGATTTAGGGTGCTTGGCTCTTGTTGACTCCCAAGGCTTAGTGCGATCAAAGTTAGTCTTTGACCGAACGTGACGCAACTCCTACTTCTTTAATTAAGCTCATTTCCAAAGCATATTTATTACAAATCATTGTGGTCTCTTTGAATCAATACTTAACTGATTAGCAATCTCAAGGCAACGTTTGGGCATTTGACGATTGCACCCATTTTGTAGCAAGTTCAAAAGCTCATAAGAAGAGTTTGGATCGATGTTGGATATCTCAGCAGCCTTAGAACGTAGTTTTATCGACTCAAGGGACAATGTCTGACGTTCCAACGGCCTTATAGCAAAAATTTACCGGTAAGCGAGATGGGATTTAAATCGATGTCTGACGACCTCGAAGCGCAATTTTATCGGCTCACGCACGGAGTTTGGATTAGTGTCTTACGATTCAACAGCCTCGAAACGCGATTTTATCGACTCATTAGAGGAGTTTGGATCGATACTCGATGATCTAACCGCCTCGAAGCAACGTTTATCACCACTTAAAGGGGAACGATTCTGATTTTGCCTGAACCGACCTCAGTTCACATTAACAAGGACGAAGGATTTAGGTTTCGGATTGATGCCCCTATGATCTAACATCCTCGATACAACGTATAACGTTATTCCAAGAGGAATTACGGGTTGATGTCCGACAATTGGACGTCGTTCATCCCTTTTGCGACGGGAGTTGTTCGGACTATGGTCGGACCGACCTTGACGCACACTGACATCGATTGATGTTTTTTAGAACTTTGTAGCATCTTTGACAGCTCGATGAGATCGACGACCCATTTTGCAAGAATGTAGTTTCATTGGTTTTGTGAGACTTGGATCAAATCATCCAGTTCAATGACTCTGCGCACTTGATTTTGTATAAAAGAAAGCATAACAATTTTGGTCCAAAAGTTAATTTTGTTAATGCTTGAAAGAAAAACGACAATTTTGCTAAAGTAGAATGCCCCCCCCCCCCCCCCCCCCCCGCGTACCCATATTACTTATTTTGCTAAAAATAGGAAAAAAGCACAGTTTCAAGCATAATATAGTCATAGCAGATCGTTCCATGCCCATGGAATAGAAGACTACGCCGATTGTTGTGAGCATGAAAGGTCCATCAAAGAGCATCTGACCAATCACATAAGGTCCTTCCCAATTTGACACAAATACAACGGTATTCACATCACTTGTTTGAAAAGAGATCTTCGACTTCAAATGATTGTCCGTCGAATTTTGCATCAGAATATCTAACCATGTTCTTATGATGCACGATAATCCTTCATTTTTCTTTGTCTCGTTTCTCATCGATTCGGTAGACCGCTTCAAGTAATAGTTGCTCATTTTCTTCTTTACTAGTGTACTCACCGATCAATATGGACATTCAGCTCCACAGGGAACAAAGTTTTTGAACTGTACGCCAAGTCAAAGGATGTATGACCAGTTGCAAATTTGTCTGGTCTGTACGTCATCGTCTGCGTTAATTATTTTGTTCACTGCTTTAACTTGTCCATTTGCTTGCTAATGCGCAATTACAGAGAAACGTTTCTCAATTCGGAATCGCTTACATAATTTTTAAAACTCGATACTTTCAAATTATGTCTCGTTGACGATTATGATCTTTTGCAGCACCCAAACTTGCAAAACATATTTTCAGTCACCAAGTTGATTATTTTTTTCAGTAGTAACAGTGGTTAGTGGTTCCGCTTCGGCTCAATTCATGGAGCAATCAGCAGCAATTATTGCATAGTTTTGCTTCTCCCTTTGCCATTGGAAGCACGCCAATAAGACTAATGCCCTAAACTGCAAACAACCATGGGTTGACCATTTCCGTTAGATCCGTCGAGGGGACCCTTGGAATTTCGAAGAACCTATGACACCTATCACATCGTCTGGTCTAATCAACATCTATGTTTGGATCCGACCAAAAGCATATGTATCAGAGCACCTTCTTGACGTGTGTCTACCCTCAAGAATGGTTGTCGCAATTGTCTGTGTGCACCTTAATGAAAATCCACTCGACCTTGCCTCGAGGCTCATCGTAAAAAGGGCATAAAGAATCCTCGTCTATAGAGTCTTCCATCTTGCAAGACAAATCTCAACGCCTTTCAAATGGGATTTTTCACACATCTACGCCTTCGGGGAAAACTTCATCGACCAAATAGTTTTTGATTGGCGTCATTCTTGACTTCTCTTTAATTGTCTTCAGAATCCAATCTATATCCATGTCATTGACGCTTAGGACTGTTAGAACTTCAACTGGAACCAGTCTGGACAGTTGTGTCACTTCTAAATTGGTGTACGTAACCAATGAATCATCCTTCATATATTCCTCTTTGGGGATGTGAGTGATGAGGTAGTGTTCAAGGTCGTTGAGTAACTTCCATGCCTTTGGAATGCAAGAAGCGAAATTTGCACACTTTGATATTTTCTTCAAACCTGACAAACAGTAAGTTGTGAGTCGTTATCGATTTGTAGAGCTCAGTGTAGTCAACAGCGAATAGCGCAAAATAACGCAAGGCTTGCGCTATGCGCTATTTGTCGATTTGCAGAGCACTAGAGCTTTGATATACAATCTTCAATCTTGCTATCAATTCCCGTATTCTGCCTTATTTTGATGGGTAGAATTCTAACCTCAGTGCATACCACATGGAGCGTCCTTCGGGAGTCTCAAACACGGAGTCTTAAACACGATTCCAAATATTAAGTAGTAGTCATTCATTAAGCCATCAACATATAACTTTCATTATGTAATCACAACCGATATCCTATGTCCCTTCTTTCTCGTCATACCTGATTGTGAATTCAACGGTGAAATTGGCCCACGCTTGTCCATTGATTGGCTCTTCAGGGATGATAAGTCACATTGTATTGGCTTAACTCGATATTCCATTTCAGCGATCGTTCTGAAATTTCGAGACGAGTAACACATGTTTTAAAGATTAATCAGTAAGCAACTTTATCGGATGAGCTTGAAAGTACAATCATAGTTTTTTAGAGGCTATCATAAAACAATAGACACACGCTTCTTCAATTTCGCGTAGTTCTTCTCCATTCATGTGAATTGTTTGTTGATGTAGTACACGGCTTCGGATTCATGCCCCCTCACGTACAAGTGTTGCGCTCAATGCATGGGGAGACACGGCAAAGTAAACGAACAGATCTTCACCGCCCACCGACTTGGAGAACATTGATGGTATTTCCATATGTCTGAGCAGTTAAATGTTGTTCAACACTCTTGAGGTCCATTCGAAGTTCTTAACCCCTTTTCAATGCATCGAAGGAAGGTACATATATGTCTGCGACCTTTGAATAAAGTGACTCAAAACTGTAATTTTTCCATTTAAACTTGTAGTTCCTTATTTTTTGGACTTCGACGTTCATTGATGCGGTAATTTGTGTCGGATTAGCTTCATTGCTCCTTGTATTCACAATGAACCAAAGAAACTTTCCTCGTGCGATCCCAAGCAAGCACGTAAGCGAGTTTAACTTCATATTTTCTCAATACTACGAATGTTTTGGTCAAACTGTCCATATGATTTCCGAATACACGAGATTTTACCGACATGTCTTCCGATCTGATGCTTAAACGCCATTTTCACCAACTGTCGATAGGTTGTTGCAGCTTCTGAGACTGAATGACATCACGCGGTAGCAGTACAGTCCTAAAGCGATGAAAAGCTCGTGTTCTAATCTGACTATTGCATCATGATTTGATTGTCATGAGTAAGCATCCATGAATAATAGCAGTTTGTGTCTCATCGCTCAATCAACGAGCAAACAGTTCTAGGAAGTGGAAAACTGTCATTGGGATCGACTTGCTGAGATCTGAATGATTCATGGACTCGCTATTTTCCATTTGATTTCGCAAGCACGAGATTAGATACACGACTATGATATGTTGCATTTCTTACAAATATGTTTTCCATTAGTTTATCAACTACATATTTCAAAGAAGCTGATCGCTATGGGCCTTGGCTACGATTCCTTTGCTTGATTGAAGTGAAGCTATGATTGATGTTTAAGGTGTGGCTCTCTATCTTCGACGAGATTACACAGATATCGACATGACTACACGCAAACACATCCAGTTTAGTTTGAAGAAAAACAATTAACCCTCTCTACATCTTCGCGTTGAGTTGTAAATTTGTAATTCGATATGCAACACTCGAGAGGGACTTTCATATCTACGGGGACTGACTACCGTAATTACAGCTGGTGCAGCCCAATTGTCCCCTGCACTCTCTTCTTTCTAGAATCCATAGTCTTGTCAATGTGACTGTTCCCCAAGGCGGAGGCCCATGAATATAGAGGGATACACCCCTCACTTTTTCTTTCCTTTCTTGCTTTTCTTAATTCAGAAATGTAGAACCCACTTGTGGTGCTTTGATCATCTTTCACAAAGTCAACCCTGTTTTTCGTAGGAGAATTCATCGTCAGCTACCATAGGATCATTGCAATTTTGAAGTAAGGCAGACCATCTTAGAAAATGCGTCATAAGCAGATATTTATCCACAATTATGAAAGTATAGATCAACATGGCTCTTCTCTCCCCATACCCCAACTCAACAGGCAAGTCAATTGTCTCGATCGGTTGCTTTGGTTCACTAGCGAACCTTGAATCTTCAGCTAGTAAACTACCACGTCCTTCGCAAAAAAGCTTCATCCGCTCAAATATTTTGCCAAATACGATGATCATAAATGCATCACTGTCAACCAAAATTCCTTTAACCATCGCTAGCCCAATTCAAGACTGTCATCACCAACGGATCAAGAATTTGGGCATCAATACATTCATAATCTTTTGCTCTGAACATGATATTATCGTTGAATATCTTTTGCTTCTTCGTCGGGTTCCAACTTCTACAACTAGGCAGCTTTCAACTCTCAACGCATGTTTAAGTACGTTTGCATATCCTCTCATCACTCCCCAGCCTTTTCAAATTGCATGAGGTCCTCCGCAGATCATACTGATTACTAATTTCTCATTGTTTCGTCTAGCAACTTGGTTACTAGACCCAGATTGGTTTACTAGAACTATATGCCCTTGTGCAGTAGGCAATGAATTTGCTTCATGTAGCTTCTATACATACTGTTGAAGTTTATTCTTTTTGAACGGATCCTTGATAAGGTTCAACTGACGACACTCATCAGTGTTATACTCGTGTGTTCCGTGAAAACGACAATATTTCAAGGCAAGACAAAAACATTCATTTTGAAATAAAAAAGAAAATTGTATTCAAGTTGGAAATGAGAGATATTTTGTTATGCCAAAAAGCTTTACGTTGCCCCTTTGACAAAAGGTTTTGGGTAGCACTTTGTTCTTTGTGGCCAAGAAGATATTTTCTAAATTGTTTTTCAATGGTGTATACTCCTTTGCCCTGAACCTTTAAAACATTTGCTGTCATTTTTTCATTTTCCTTTATTTTGATTTCCTCTCTTCTAATTTCCGGACTAATTCGCATTATCATAGCCGCTTCCTTTTTTTTCACAATAATATTACCTTGAGAAGCCTGATTTATATTTTCAATGGCAAAGCCTCTCTTAGCGGCCTCCACCTCCTCAAGTATCATAAATTCATCAGTTTTTTACAGAACTTTTCCAAAGTCGTGGGTACCTTCATCTTGATTCATCTTCAAAAACCAATTTCTTATTAATGGTGAGCAGAGACGACATAAGAACCAATTTTTAATCTGGATCGCCAACTTCAATGACAGCAGCGTTGAATCGGCTCAAGAAAGATTCCAACAACTCTCGTGGGCTTTGGAACAATCCAAGTAACGACATAACGTCCTAAGGTCGCGTGCTGTGTAGACAAAAGCGCTCCTTAAATCTTCTTGCTATCTCCTCTAATTAAGAAATAGAACTGGGTGGAAGCTTGATGAACCAAAGTGAAGTGACTCCTTCTAGATAAATAGGAAGATGTTTACATTATACAGCATCAATTGCCCTTGCACCATTAATGTGTCACCCGTACTTATACAACAACAATTTCGGGTATGTAGTTTCATTGTAAGTTGCCATTGCAGAAGGATAAAATTTCGATTTGAAGCAGTCTCAATCTTCATCTGCATCTTTTATAATCATACTTCATTGCATCAACATCTTTATCATTTTAGAAATATGCTCCTCATTTGTATGATTTTCTATTGTGCAAATCATCGGTATAGCCCCGAATGTTTGACATTACAAACGATATCGGTTAGCTGGCTGAGATCTAGGTCCTCGGTCTTCGGAAAAGTCATTCCAGCAAGATTCAACAATCTTAGAGGAGGCTGTAAGTTTGCAAGACTGTAGCATGATTTTTAACTCCAGCATTCATTCTAGCATTAAAATTTGTAAGTTCTGTGTTGGATCATCGTCAGATGCAAACATTCTTAATTTTTAGGCAACATCTGCACGAAGGTTCAAATTTGCCTCAAAATCAAGATTTCGAAGGAGGGTGGTTACGCTCCCTTCAGTTAAGTTTTGATTGGCATCTCTAAAATGAACTTTATGTCCTTAAACTTGACTCTTTCTACGCCTACCAGGGGCAGATAAACGTGCATGTTCTTCCAAACGTGTGTCTTCACTAGTGGTTCCGACATCAATCCAACGTCGAAACGTGTGTCTACCACCGTATCTAATTCCCTTCTAATGATGGTGTTTGTTTCGAAAGGGTTTCCCATTAAGTTATAGACTTCAACATCAACATAAGTTGCATTAGCATTCCCTCATACAGTTGCAGAAGACCTTTTACCACAAAACTTGGTAGGATTCCTCATTGGAGACATCTTCACTTCCAATCAGCAAGCAATCAACAATTTTTAAGGCTCAAATCAAAGATCCACCTTCTAAACCTTGTACATTTATCATAGACAATTTAGATCTGCACTTCTTGTTTGATTCTGAGTGAAAGTATCAAATATTTATAACAAAAATGGCATAAACACTCCATGGCAACGGAAACAACAATCTATGTAAACAACTGAGTTGATTTTTCTACAGATCTAATCTAGAATAGCAAGTAAACAGTAAAATAAATTAAAAAGAAAGAAACATAAGAGAGGACAAAATTTCAGGGCGGTTTGGTGGTTAAAGAAACCTACATCCACTGTGCAAATTCTTTATTAGTTGACGGCCAATTACAAGTGTTTGAAGTGCAGTTGATTGAAGTAAGAAGAGTCTCGATTCACAAAGCTACTTGAGAATAACAGCAGCCTCCCTGAAGACTTGTGTGAAGTGAGAAGATGAAGTGTGATTTCATTTTCAGCATCATACAAATATACATAACCCCGATTCTTTTTATGCTGCAAGTAGTCCGGTATCTATGAGAGTTCAGAGATGGACTGGGCCAACCGCAACACCAAAGAGCTTGTACTAAAGACATGAAGGCACGCCAGAGATTTGGCAAAGTCAGTGTTTATTCATAGGGTACAAATCGGTACCAATATAAATAGTTAGTTGTTTTGGGAATTGTCGTATTTTGTGTTGGCCTTCTTATCTCGTTATGAAACTGCCTGTCAAGTTTCATAGCTTTTAAACTTTGTTTGATAGTACTTCATGCTCAGATTGATTCAAACTGCATTCTGGATCGGATGAGTCGTCTACAACTTGAGCTAGATACGTCGGATTACTAATAAACTTGAAGGGTAGGCTATTAGGACAACACATAGTATGACCAAAGTACTCAATATGGATCGCACTACGTAGATTTACGTCGGTGTTGACCCAAATACTTGTGGTGTTTTTGGCTTGATTTTTTTTTTTTTTTTTAAAGTTCATTCTTCCCTTCTTCTAAGTGCTCTGACCAAGTTTCAAGTGATTCTAACTTGGTTTAAATGTTCAGCCTCCTTTAAACTCTTGTATGGGTAAAAACCATGTTAACATGTTTATTTGCAATACTTTAACGCAGTAATTGTTTCAAGTAATACTACTACCACATTCAAATTTGAAATTTTCACATTATTTCTGTTTTAGTTGTGTGCGGTGTTTTAAAAGTCCCACCTCAAGTGTGCCTCAAAGTGAGATGAAGTCAAAAAATGCTCCGGACTTTGCTCTAAAAGGCTTTTTTTTCCTTTCAATCTTACACCCTGACAACTCCGTGATGCAAGATGTATAAAACATACTATATCACCCGCCTTAGGATGCTAGAGATGTGCATCTCATGGGGAAAAACACACTGCCAACTATAATTCAAATTGTGTAACGCAACAAAACCCTGGTTATTTCATAGTAAATCAAGAGAAACAATAGAATAGTCTTTTTACGAAAAGAAAACATAGCAAATTCTATAATCAATTTCAGAAACGACTTCCAAGTTAATCTCAATTTCCAATTTCAATCGAATTTCATGGAATTTAGTAGGGAATCAAATAGGAAGATAATAATAACTAACTAATTTGCTTTTCTGGTGCTTATAATAGTATGTTAAGTTATTATTTTGTTGTTATTATTTTATTTACAATGAATGCTTACCGACCTATATTTCAACATAAAATTTAATGATTTTATAATTGTTATTTCTAGTAATCGTTTTTACATAGAACTACACCAACTTTTCTCGATAATATACAATGTTTACTTCACAGTAGTTAAGGCGCGCGCCTAGGCGCGTCTAAGGCGCAGGCGCAAGGCCTGCGCCTCACCGATCTTCGAGGCGCCTCCGCTACGGGAGGCGCAGGAAAAGCGTGCATTTGTGCGCCTTTCTTCGAGGCGCCAAGGCTAAAAAGCACATCTCGAGAAAACCGAACCAGGTTTGTTCAATTTTAGGGTTTCCAGCTCAACAGTTGGACTTCGATGTTTAAAAAAACCGCTATAGCCTCTGTCGCCACCACTACAGCCTCGCCGCTGCCGCCTTTTCTGCCACCGCATCTGTCCTCTGCTGCAGGATTTTTTTATTTTTTTTAATATATTCAGTGCGCTTTTTTTTAAAAGTCGCACCAAAAAGCCCAAGGCTCAAGCCGTGCGCCTTAGCGCCTTAACTACTATGGTTTACTTCTTAAAAATAAGTCAAATTTTATTATAAACATAAAAAATACTAAATATAATTTCAACAAACATAAATATATATTTTCCATTGAGTGAATCAATTATTTGAGTGAATCAATTATTTGAGTGAACAAAATTTCTCCGAACATATCTTTATAGTTCGGTTAAATCAGTTATCCACCGAATTAACCGAAATTAATTTGATTCAATTTTGAATTTTTTTCGAATTTGGTTTAACATTTTTTTACATCAAAATCGACCAAATAGAATGAACACTCACCCCTAATTCTGATTCAATTCAGTAAAATATTAGAATACGATTTATATCAATTTCACTATAAATATCTCAAAAATACACCTACCAATTAAAAACATATCAACATAGTGAAGCAAAATCACCTCAGTTGTCGATTGTCATTTCTTTAAATCGTTCCTAAAATTAAATAACCACTTTGAAGCTTTGTATTCTATCGCACCTCATTATTAAGGTTTGAAAACTCAATCTCTATCATTTCAATTTTTCATAGCTATAGACAATTTTGAAATTTGAAAGTACTGACGTTGGTTTCGGTCCCAAATTCGATTTTCAAGAGTTTGCTGCCGATAAAGTGATAAAATTTCTTAGCAAATAGAACAAGGTAAATTTAACAACCAATGTTCAAATTAAAATTAACAATAAATTCAATATTAAACTTGATTAACCAATAATTTTAATAGTATGAAAGACGAGCCCAACACAATTAACTCTAGTTAAAAAGCCCAACCCAACACAGGTTAACCTAAGAACACGATCCAGTTGATTTATTAGTAACCTAAATCACGTTCCTGCTACAAAGCATATTTCCTCACCCACAAAATCAAGTCAACAACCAAAAAGAGAACCAATAATAAAAAACGCCCAAAATGGAGGTCGATGAAGATGACCGACTAAATGTTGCTAAAGAAAGACTGCTACTCTCAAAGTTGATTCGATACGCTAGGGCAATGGAAAAAATCAAGTCTACAATGCTAGGACAAGTAAATCAGGTCCGACATGTTGACTTAGCAGACTTTTTAATTGTTATATTTTTCAAACCCTAACCAAAACTAATTTTTTTCCTTTCAGTTTCGTTTTGGCTGGTTCCTATCGATATCAATATGGTAGCACAAAATTTTAGGATACTATCTGGTACCTCAAACCTTGGACTACATACACGTTGATTTTTTTCTGCATCGAATCATATTCGACATTCATTTCATATTTAAATTGAATACCATTCCAATTGAAATGTTTCAGCTATTATTTTAACAAGAGACTAAAATATTTTGCAATTAATGTTGACATTAAACATATATGAAATCACCAAATCAATGTTTCCGATATTAGAAAAAAGATGATGCTAACATAAGGTATTAAAAAATTGATAATCTCTTATTATGAAATGAATAAAAGAAAATCAATATTTTTCACTTGCCAATTGTTCATATCGATAAAATCAATGATAATCCTCTTTTAATTTGATCTTTAAACTATCGCATTTTTTATTCACACACGCATGTAGGCAATATTTGTCAAAGTATTACATGTTCAAATCAAAATTTCAGTTTCGTTTCCATTTCAATCAATTTTGGAAGTTTTGGAGATTCATGTTGTTCCAATTATGATTAGCTTTTATTTTGTTATTATTTTTTCTATACTGATAGACAGTATTTGCATCAAAAACCATCACAAACTTCAATGTTGAGTTTGGGGAGAGTACCTCAAAGTGATGAGTAGATTAATATTTTATATGGATTTCAGTTATATGATTTGTCCTCGACGATAACTACCTAACACCAAAACAACAATCAAAACATAGAAAATAAAAGTAAAAGTGAATACACAAAAAGAAAATTATAGAATTTTGATATATAAGAACAATATCCACTTCATGATTTTATTATTTAGTTACAAAGGGGGGGGGGGGAATTTGTTACAATCAAATCTACGGAATAAGTGCTCGTAGAATCAGGGTGGCCCTAGGAGTTCTGCTACCTAAAGTAAAAACAAAAACAAGGCACTTGTATAAAAGCTAATATATTACATCAAAACAATTTATATTATTAAGTGAGAAAAATAACTTTATTCGTAACAAATGCATAAAACCCAAATCAATCTTAAATTAATATACAACTACTAATCTAAAATTAGAACGTAAGATTAAAGTTTACATTGTAGTGTGCTATTCACAAAACAAATTAAATTTTACAACGTAGTCTACTATTCACAAAACATAGATGCTGACATATTGCATTGCTATTCATAAGTTCATTTTACAAACTAGTGGACAGTATATTCCAATAACTAAATGTTTTAAAGCAAACAACATCCAAATTAGTACCTTCAACTGAAACAGTAAAATCGAATTGGTGTGTTTGTTATTTCGTTTGTTCCCTTGCTATTGTCGACTGCCAAGAGGCCCAAGACCCGAGAGCTTCAACTTGGCAACGGAAATTCGGCACTCGTCGTCGCCGTTAGATAGAGAGCCGCAATTGTCGAGTACATTCGTGCGTGATTCGTGATTTTTTTCTACCTTGTGAATCGTGTGTGAATTGGTGCCCTGTGGTATTTGGGGCACTAGGCAGTAGCTTCTTCCGCTTTGGTGAAGGGACGGGGCTGCATAGAATTAGTGGCATAAAGTGCCTTGAAGAATGGTAGTAGACTGTTTTCATGTTGGTTTACCATCCACGTTCAAAGTTAAAACATTTTAGCTCCATATCCACAAATTTAGGTAAACATCTTCAGATATCTCATACAAGTTAAAATCATCCACATCAAAATCTGATAATGTGGGAGCAAAGAACATGTCAAAAGTTGAATGGTCCAAGGTTGGTTGATTTACTATGGACCGTTTAATTACCAAAGTGGAGATACCTATGAATTATTGTGAAGACTCTCCACACTTTTGCATCGGTGATTTACGCACTTTTGTACTAGTGATCTACCTACACTGCATATTTTTGTACGAGAAGTCTTCGGTTCTTTATGGCTCAAAAAATGAGTAGATTTGTAGCCTGTCCAATATTTTAGATCATTCAAACCTTGACGAATTGGGAATCTTGATCGTCCACATATAAATGTATATATCTGATATTCTCATCCTCATGTATTTGCACACAAAAGCTTCCTTAAGCCTTTTTCATGAAATGCGCAAAAATACTTGAAATTGTATTATCTCATTTGAGTGTCTTTCATTCTTTTACATTTCAACTGCATTTTTTCGTTTCTTGTAGTTTTTTTTTTTTTTAACTATTGTTTCAATCAAGGTACAAGGTATCAACGGGCACATTGGAATCTTGGTCTTGGTCATGTTGATTTAAATAAAAATCAAAATAAACAGAAAATTGAAATAAGCATTGGTAAAAAAATGAAGAACTAAGAAGAAAAGATGAAATCAAGCACATAGCTGCGAAAGAAGCGCCTAGGCGCACGCCATGGCGCATGGTGCGGCGTTTGCGCCATTTTTTCTTGCGGCGCGACGCATATGAAAAAGCGCATCAAATGAGGCGTTTGCGGCATTTTTGCTTACGGCGTGGGGGCATATGAAAAGGCACGTCAAATAGCGCAAATGGCACGCGTTTTCTTTAGTTTATTGTTCTTTGTTTTTTTTTTTTTTTTTTTTTTGGCATTTCAAACTACCACTACAAATACTATTATCATCACTACAACCATCATTACTTTTATTATCATAATAACATAATGTGAATAACTTTATTAATGTATTTTTCAGTTATATGGAAACATAATTACACCATTATCATTTCATATTCGATTATCATCAGCGAGTTAATAACCCTATAATTATGTAATTAGGTGACCTTAGCATGTCGGCATTTAGAACTGATGTATGTTTTGTTATCCAACACAGATTAGAATTTTAAGATTTATTTTATTATTGTCAGAAGTATATAATGTAATGTATAAAAGATCATAAATATTACCTAGCATAAATGCAAAAACAAATGAATGGGACTAAGAACGTATGAACAATAAATCAAGAGAAACAACTTTGGAAGAAGAGAAAACATTCTCAGAAAATAAACATTCATGAAGTTCTGAAACATACCCTTGAACAGAATTTTTTTGCTTTTGTGTGAATATATCCAATATTTTTGTACGATTTGTCTACAACATAAAAATATTTTATGATTTGGCATTTGTTAAATACAATCGAGTATTAAAAAGGAGATACAATATCTGTGACACCACTGATCTAATATTTTGAATGATATTGATGATTGTAATGAATGGTTAACGGAAAATATATATATGACGCATCTAATGCTGAAGATGAGCTTGTATTTGACGATGAAAATGACTTGACTTAGGGTGTTGCTGTCAGAGCAGCAGCAGTGGAGGAAGCTGGATATCCATATAAAAGAACATCCACATCGAGCGGTTTTATAGCACTTCCTTCAACCTCTTTACATATTCATGAAGAAAAACAAATCTAAATGATACAGATGAGGAAGATGCTAAAGGATGCAGACATTGATGTGGAAATATAATTGTTGGATCAGATTCAAATTTCTAGTTAATCGGTAATATGTATTATTATTTTGAATTTGAAAACTATTGTGCTTGGAATTCTATGCTTTATTTTTTATGAAATGCATAAAAATCTTTATTGCATATATTTTAGCAAAAAATAACGAATTACTTAAATTTTTTGTTAAATGTCAAATTTATTAAAACAAATCAAACATGCGCTGTAAATTTAAAAGGCGCACGTCATTTGTCGCGTCAAGGCTCTAGAGAGGTTTTGCGCTGTGCGCGATTAATAACACTAATCGAGCGCTTAATCAACATTTAAGCCTTCCGCCGATTTGAACTTCCATCGCGAATTTGAGATTTCAAGCAATGGGTTTCTTCTATTTTTATTGCATGTTCCTATCATCTAAAAAGGTGACGACATTTGACTAGGGGTGTTACGGTTACAGCAACCGTCAATTTTACCATCAACCATAACCGCAATCGTTGTTAACGGTTAGCAAATTTTATAACTATTACCGTAACAGACTAACCGTTACTGCAACCATTACCGTAAATTTACATCGTTATCCATAAATAATTTAAGTTCCAACTTTTTTCCTAAGAATTAGTTTGTTTGTCTATGAAACAAACCATCCATGTGCATGTTGTCTACAGATACAAACACAAATAATTTATACATATGCTATTTCTCTAGCTTAAGTTATTAAAAACAATTTTTTTATGAAATACTACAAAAAGATCATGTGCGGTTGGTATAGTTTACCGCGATTGTCAAAATCCACAACAGTTACCGTCACCGTTACCATAGTAGATGGTAACCGTGTAAACGGTTGGTACGGTTTGATGGTTGAATGGTTCAACCGTAATAGCCCTACATTTAACAACTTTGAAAGAGTTGACAAATTTTATGTAATGGGGTCGGATTTGTTGTATGTAGACACGGCAGGAGGATCTTTTCTACGACCAAAGATCTGCCATGACTCAAAAACTTCTTTACGGACGAGCATTACACCACACGCTTCGCGCATCATCACAGATGATTCCCCAGTGAATTATTATTTTAGAAATTTATGCATTCAAGATAAGGTTATTTTCATGAATATTTAGTTATATATTTGTGTTGTAATCATGTGTAATTAGTTTGAATTTTTATTTCTAAGTTGTAACATTTATTTATTTTTACCAATTTTAATATTCGCGTTAATCAACAAAAAAACGACGATGTAAAGAATGTTCGTTAGATTTTATTTTTAAAAGATACTAAAATTTGTTAGTTTTTATATGAATGCAATTTCAATTTGTAAAAGAAAATGTTAGATTCTATTTTCAAGTGATTTTTTATAAAAATGTTAATTTGAATTTCGGTTATATTACTTTTTACTAATGAATAAACTACGAATTTGTAAATAAATGACATAGAGGAATATTTTTAATTTGTAAATTAATTTAACTGTTAGATACTATTTTTAAGCACTGAGGGATGTTCTAAAATTTAACGAAGTTTAACTATTAGAACATATTTTTAAGGGATATTTAGATTTGTTAATATATATGTGGTTATTTTTTATAGTTCAAGTTGAACAAAAAAAGAATGACACCAAAAGAATTACAACTATTAATAAATTCAAGAGAAATTAATTTACGCAAATAATTAACCATTTTTTATGATGTAATCAAAGGTTTGAAACCTCGGTTTCGGTCGCAGTTTCGACTAGCTGGATTTTTTTTGTAATTTCGGAAATTTCAAATGTTTTGCTTTTGGTACCTATTTCTAATCATGGAATGAAAATGAAACAACAGGCATTGTAAATAAATTACAAAACATAATATTACACTACACTAGTAAAAAAAAAAAAAAAAGCAACCCAACAAATGTTGCTACTTCATATTCAAAGTAGAACAAATAATAGATTTATATAAAACAAATAACACAACTCCAATTACAAAATCGGTCCAACAAAGTTTGCTAAGCCTGTCTCTTATTCATTATCCCTCCCCTAAACGTTAGTCTCCCGCTTCAGCCAACTTGGGCATGAAACTGACAACGCGAATGAAGTCGAAGGTTGTTGCTACTGGCCACTTGCTTCGATAAAACTCTTCTAAACGAACTCGAAATAAGTTGCTTGATTCGAAATAACTAATTTGATGTTCAATGTATGCTTCTTGATGCTCGAACCTAGGAAGAACCGCTAGATTCAATTACTGAAAATTGTCGCAAACTAAGGTAAGTATTTGATTACTACTAGATTCAAAATCTTTTTACTTATGTTTTTTTTTTATCGATTGATTCTGCATGTTTTTACTTGTCTTTCCCCTCATCTGATTACAATAGTTTCAAAACAAAAACAATCTTTGCTTTTATGAACAAGACAAGATTTTGCCCTAATTCCGTCTCGCTGCTTGCCGAAACCGATATGAGTTCGTCGAATCTCGTGCTTTCGGCCGAAACCTCACACCATGGTTGAAATAATGTGTAGTTAATTTAAATTTTTATTTTGAAATTACAACATTTAATTTTTCGTTAGTTGAATTTCATTTATATTACAATTAATAAACAACAAATTTCAAGTTGAATCAAAAAAGAATGACACCAAAGGTATTACAACTATTGATAAATTCATGAGAAATTAATTTGCACAAATATTTAATCATGATTTTATGTTGAAATCATGTGTAGTTAATTTAAATTTTTATTTAAAATTGCAACATCTAATTTTCTGCTAGTTTGACTTTCATTTGTATTATATAATTAATAAAGAACGAATTTGTAAATGATGTCTATTTGTTAGATGCTAATTCTAAGCATGGACGGATATGCTGAATTTTTAAACTAATTTAACAATAAGATCATGATTTTAAGCATAGAAGGAAATTTTAAGCATAAAGGATAATTTGGCCTCTTGTCCTTATGCCTAAATTTTTCATTATTTTTGTTCTTCACACTATTTTCCTGTTTTTTAGAATGATAATTTTTTAAAGTGCATATGAACGGCAATTTTCAAAGTTCACAGTCGAACGGAAAGTTTGCGCTTTCAAACCAACTATTAATAAAAATATGTATAATATAAAATAGCACCTTGAATGGTTTAAAGTTGGTAAAATATATTCCAATGCTAGGAATATGAACAAAACAATGGAACATAATATCCTACCCTTCATGTGTGCATGAGCCTATAGTTCACTCATGAAAAATTGACAGATATTTAATCGAACATGGACGTAAATGCATAACCGCAATATGACGCCACGCAAACAAGGCTTCATGCGTTTGATTATAGGAATTATAAGTATAAAGATAAAGATAAGAATACTAATTAATATATATGAATATATAAAACTCTAACCTCTTGGGTTGATAATAGTTCAGATTCATCCTTGCTCAGCTTAGGATGCAGAAGTGCAAAATAGATTTTCCAAAAGCTTTCCTCGGTCATAAAACTTGGGCAAAGACTTACTCTTAATGTTGCTAAGCTTGGGGCCAGACTTTCCACAGTAGCAATATGGTCTTTTTGATGCCTGGACATATCAAAATCTGTAAACGAGTACATGCAAGTTAATATATTTTTCACAAACCTTTTCGGGTTTACTTTTGCAGACAAAAATGAACTAGTAGTTAATAGTCTAGAAGAGAAAAAATAAAATTGAAATTGCAGAGCAGAGAAAGCAAATAAGCAATCTGGATATTCCTGCAAAATCAGAATCTGAATAACTTGTTCTGTCTCTAAAGTTCATGTAGTGATAAAGCATTCATCATACTATCAAGACTCATTTATTTACAAGAGTCAAAAGTTCACCATCTATTTATCTGAGATCAATCAAAATTAGAAGCAAGCAAACAAAATCAATGCAATCTGTCATAAAAGTATGATTTCAACATATAATGACTACACAGTATGTTACGCACCAGCTACTATATTAAAAACACACACTTTACTGTCATACCTCGACAAATTTTAGTACTTCATTGTAAGACAGTAGTAAAATAACTGTTAAAGGATGAGGTAGCAGCTGGTGAGTTACTATCAAAATCCAATCATCGTTCAAGAAAATGTTTGGAGACTAACCAATGAAATGTATGCATATAGTATCAAATGAGATTAATGATATGATGTATACAGTAAAAAATATACAGCACTTAAAATAGACGTCTACCTCCAGTGTTAGTTATGTTGTACTACAACTCAATAGAGCAAGTGCTCTCAGCTAACTGGCCGATCAAAACTGGTAGTTGCTGATTACTACAATAAACAAAAGCTTTATGCCACAGGTATGGACAAAAAGGTTGCTGGATCAACATACCATGATTCATGACACAACTAAGCACTAACTAACCTCACTGCTAAATTGTCAAGAAAACCGAAATACTTGGTAACTTATTGAACCATAAAGTACCTAGCCAAATAATTTCAGAATACGAAGAATGCGATATTGCAATCGTCGAAATGAAATGCCATGAATCGTCAATTAACAACTTTCAAATATCGTCATAGGTATTCATCATACTCATAACACCGAGTACCATAAACCATAATAGAAACACCCAACAATTTAAACTGCTTCCCAAAAATGTCAGAACCTGTACTGTATCTGAATGATAAGCACTAATATTTAAAACTTTATACGTGGTTAGGAATCAAAGCATCACGGAATATTAAGAAAGTGCAAGGTGCCAGAAGATAATCCTATCTATGTAGAAAAAGGAGCACTGTGGCACTATTAGATGGCCAAGCTCAAAAGATGAAGCTTCCTTTGCGCTCGATATCCTTTGCTACAGAAGCTCAATATGTATTTGTTCACTAATTCGACACCATCACCACCTTACTGACTCTACATTTTACTCCATTGTTAATGCTCAACGTTGCTTTTATGTTAGATATATGTTCAACAACCATTAAAGATTCGACAACGTTTCGATGTCCAGATTCGACACCTTTGATTCCATGAAGTTTCCCTACTCATAAGTAGATGCCTAATGATCGTCTTCATATTAGATGCTAGACACCCTCCTTCACTTAATAATCCATGCATGTTGTTTCTTTGAGGCCCATTACCTCATAAAGGTTCGCTACCTTGTCACGCTCTTTTTGAAATTTTAATACCACAATTACAATTGAGGTTTGACTTCTATTTCTGTTTTAGGTGCTCGACGCCCTCTATCGTTGCCGAGGCTACATATCTCCTCTGCTTTATACATTTGACCTTCCATTTGTGATGCAATATCTCAATTATTCATTGATTCTTCTAATCAAATAAGAGCTTAATTATTGATGTCATATCAGATATACGACATCCCTATATTGATGAAATATTGTCAGTTTATTAATTCAAAACCCAAAATATCATGATGGGTTACTACGTCAACTATACCATGGATCCATAGGCTTGATATATGCTTTTTGGGATGTCTCCATACTTCTCATGTTTCTTCCAATGTATAATTGGCAATCAAAAAATATGTGGATAACAATGATGACGATGATAAATGAATAAAAATGAATATAAGAAAGAAACAAAATGGAACATTTCAGAAAAATTGCAATCTAAGCACATTTATTTCAACTATTATGTTGATATGTTTACTTAATTCATGGTTACTTAATGGCGCATAGCGCAGAAAGATGCAAAGCCTAATTGAATCATGATGTATGGCATGCCAAATGATACGTTTCTTTTTAATTTACTGCACATGTTTAGAACTTTATACTATAAATTTAATGTATATATATCATTTAACTTATAAGGTTTAATATACTTTGTATTTAACATGTCATAAAGATTTTTTTTTTTTTTTTTTGATATTTTGCAAAAAAGATCAAATATAATATCATAAACATGGAATCTCAAACATAATTGCCTTTAAACTAGAATCCAAGGTAATAGTACATATTATCAATAACCTGTACATATATATTTGATCTAGCAATCATATTTTCCAAATCAGTATTTGCATAACCAGTTCCATAAGATTTGGCATCTTCCTCGTCAATCTCATATCCATTGACAGCTTATTCAGTGTGACCGTAACAAGAACAGATGATTCAAAGTTTGTTGGAGATTAAAAGACATCCATTCGAGACTAATTGCTCAGTGCAACAATATTTCAAACAAATAACTTGATGTTTGTTCGAGATTAATCAAGAATGCAACGATGTGCGAGGATGGTAATTAGACTCTAATCTCGACCCGATTTCTATATCTCGATTTTAGTCGGGTTGAGTTTTACTGAATCTAGCTTGTATATTTAAAAACATTGATCATTGGTACGATTTGGATTGGGTCGGCTCCAGTTTAATGGGATAATAACACCAAAAACATGTGTCCTTTCACAGTTTCAGTTTGTGGTCTAGTCTTTTGGATCGTACTATTCTTCATGTTATTTTTCATCAATAACGCTCGACATATGGCCTATCGGGTTCAAATCGAGTTTGAAATTGCTGATCTCGATTATAGTTGCCCATTGTAGTTTGACACGACAATAATATAAATAAACAATTCATGGTTTATTGAAATTTAGTTCAAAGTGTAATCCTATTATTGTATAAATAAATAATATATAATACGTTCAACTATTGTTGGAGATGAGTTTAAATTGTGGAAATTGAAAAAGAAGTTAAAAAAATAGCAAAAAGGCATGTCAATTTCACGTTGTGCGTAATTTGCGCCATAATCGTCATTTGTATCGTACGCAGTGCCGGCTCCAAAAATCTGGGGAAAGAAGGTTGCCCCAGGCAGGAAAAAAAGCATAGAAATTTTGATGGCTTTCAGAATCGATCACCCAACCTCTGGCTTAACAAGAGACCAAACATATAAGCAACCCAGTTGTACACTACTTCATCAGAGCATCTTCTTCTCTATATAATTATACCTTTCTAGCTCTACCGTTAATAGCCCACAACCACCCACCACAAGTTGCCCCCTCGAGGGGTTGTCCTAGGCAAGGTTTTCAAAATAAGATTCAAATCGTAAATCATGAAATTCAAACTATGAATCAAAACAGGATTTAGATCGTAAATCGTGGATTCAAAAAAACATACATTTTAAAGCTTGCACACACTTTGAAATTAATTTTAATGTTTAAACTTCTACATCTAAACCTAAAACATCATTTTCTCTCTTGTTCCGATTTTAATTTGTTTTTAAATGATTAAAATAGGAGTTGTAGACCCAAATAAGTATATTGAATATATTAATTTGAATTGAATGGTATTTCTAAAGTGTGGTTCTAAAGTGTGGTATTAACTTGGTTTGAATTGGAATATAAATCGAATTGTAAAGGGAGGGATTCGATTTAAAATGGGATTCAAATCGTAGGATTTTAAGATTTTTAACAACAATGGTCTCAGGCGGCAGTCTGCTCTGACTATCCCTAGAGCCGGCCCTGGTCGTACACATCATTCATTATGCATTTTCATGTGCATTGCGCCATATGGAATTAAAGCGCAAACGTCACGCCATGCACGTGTCGTTCATACCTATGACTTAATTATATTAAGGTCATTTGATTAAATCAAATGTGTGAAGATATCAAATACAATCATAATATGCTCAAATTTTTGTGCTTAATATTATGTAGCAAAACCATTAAGGATATGCAAATAAAGTGCTTAGAAATAAGGTGACTACGGATTCTCTCCACTTATACACATAACTGAATAGCTAATATTTAAGTCTATAAAAGTTCGAACTTTTATTAGGTGAGCCATGAAAGATGGTGATGATTTAAAAAGTAATTTGATACAAGCTACCGTCCATATCTATTATACGGAGAATAGCTTTTAGTGCTGCAACATGACTTCATCCAGGCCCTTAAAGCATCTCGATACTAGCATTCCATTGCTCCAAAAATAACAGTTTGGCAGCATGCTCAACATTACTTCAGAGATGATAACCGAGTAACAAATTAAATTGAATTGCAAGTAACTCGCATAAACCAGTTATCGGACCATATGCTCCACTTGTATTTCAGAACAAACTTCTGTATATTGACTTATACGAACAAAAACTATACTTGTCGGCCAATTAATGTGCTCAATCAAGTCAACATACAAAGTTCAATGCATATATGCTAATCAACTTACAATTATCAACGGGAACTGGAAACTCAATCCAAGATTCAGGGCACTTCACCAATTCCTTAACAAATCCCAAAACCTCATCCCTGACAATATCAGTGTTATCGACTCCGCAGCTAATGATTTTACTATTTCTCTTAAAATTGCTAGAAATTCTAGTGATTCCGGTCTTAATCCCAGGCCCAAACTCCACCAAATCATTCATCGTAGTATTAGGGTTGTCAAGGTTAGAGTTAGAGTTGGGGCTATTGGGGTCAGAATCGTAATTAGCCGGAACAGCAAGTAGAGGACCGAAAAAGCATGCCACGTCTAGCAAGTGGCGGACCAGCTCCGAGAGATCGTCTTTCATGCCACGAAACCCACGCGCCATGGATCAAATATTGATCGCTATGATGGCAGGTGTATAAATTAATATACAATTTAATTAAATTAGGGTTTGCAAAGGAAAGAACAGTAGTTTGATAGTTATTTGACTGTGCTGGTGCTGCTTTTTTTCAGGGATCTTAATCCTTTTATTAGTGGGATTTTTACTTTTTTCGGCCTCTCCGTTACTGCGAGTGTGCGCTGGAAGAATCTTTTTGATGCAAGAATCCATGGGGCAATTTGCCTTTTCTGCCATGTTTAATACAAAATGACATGCTTACCTATCGAATGCCAACTTCTTTTGTTTAAAACTGGGGCGACGATCATGTAATTTTAGTTCATTGTCATGGACATTCTAAATATTGTCTTGAGGAGATCAAATTTTAAAAATACTCTAATCATAAAAAGAATATTAAAGGGATCACGTACTTAATTTTTTACGTTTCCTTTTTACCCTGGTAAAACATCGGTTACCATTCCAAACCCCATATAATTTCAAATGCAAAAAAAAAAAAAAAAAAAAAAAAAAGAACAAACCAATCTCTACATTATTTGCAAATAAAAAAAACAATCATTTGGAGAGAAATTTTATTATTTTTTTTCGACATGAACGACGTAGGTCTGTAGTATTATATTTTTTTATTCGACATTGTTCGTTATTTTTGAAATTTGTATTCGTTATCAGGTTGCCGAAGTGAGGGAGATATGGTGTATCGACAAATTCGATAGTGTGATACCGTATAAAAAAAATTGTTTAATATATGTATATCGATTTTTTATGAATGATATATTTTAATCTGATCTGATGGATGTCGACAAATAAGATTATTTATAATTTGGTATAAAATTTTGATGTAGTTCAACTAATATACCATATAACTTTTTTTTGATTAACAACTAAAAAAGATATTATTGTAAAGAAGACTAATTTGGTAAAGTAAAGTTTTTTTGTTAAGGGCGTGCTCTCTACATTGGTACTCCCCTTAACCAATTCTTGTTTTAAAAAAAAATTGAACCCCACTTAACAATACTTGGATTGTCAATAACAATCCCCTAATTTTAAACAAATATTGTATTTTTAAATTAATCGACAAGAACACAAGTGAATGGAGATCATTGCAATTTAAACTGGAGCGATCAACGATTGTAATAGTGCGATGGTTGAAACAAATCAAAGCAAAAATGCTATAGTAAAACTAGGATATGAACTGTGGATCTAAAGTAAATTTGAAGTGAAACAGATTTTTTGAAGAAACTTTAGATATCATAATTCGAGTAGTTAAAAACATTGAAAATAGCAATTTCGAGAAAGGGGGTATTATTTGGACTTCGGAAAATTTGATTTTGGAAAGTGATAGTAAACAAATCCCTTTAATGTTTGGTTTGATAAGAAACTTCTATTATTAAAAGAATAGAATTCATTTTTTATTGCACCTAATTTGTTTTCAGCTCTAATCTATTACATAAGAAAGCTTAGCGCGGTTGACTTTTATTTTGCACATGATTTGTTCTCGGCTCTAATATTTCGTTCTCTCGCATTTGAAGTACATTTAGCTTCTTAGCCACTAAAAAAATTATATTTTACGATTTTAGTTACCAAATATTAAATAGGGACAATTAACAATAAGGACAAAATTAAGGGCTTTTTTATTCATAAGGACAACCCACTAAAATTTTACTCAAAAGGACAATATACTAATTATAGTTTAATTCCCTAAATCACATGCTTGTTTCATCTTAGACGCTCCTATCTCGCGAGTTTCTCGTTCTATTTTCCTAGAACGCGGTTTTTTTCTCTTGATCTCTAATTCTTTTCTCCAACGCGTTTTTTCCTTCTTCTGATTCAAATTGCAAAATCACTCTTGAGCGTATTGATCTCTGGAGCGTATCTGATCTCGACATCTATCTAAAGTGCCGCTGATTTTAATTTTGATTTGATAGGCAGTAAAGATGATTTCGTGATTTTGATTTTGTGAATTCGTCGTAGAAAATCGAACGATAGAGACGAACGATAGAAATGAACGACCGAATTTACTTTTTTGGATGGTGAATTTAGTAGCAGTTCGTAGGTCTCAGTTTCCCATTTTTTAAGGTATCATTTTTCTTGTTATTGCAGTGTTATGCTTCTGTGTTAATTTATTTTCGTGATATATTAGTTTTGTACTTGTACTATTGTTTTAACTTTGCAACTCAATCGAAATCATGTCATTTTAATCAATCAAAGTGGGATGTAAACATTTTTATTCATTAGTTTTGCTTTAAAATATCAAAGCAATTTTAAGGTATCATTTTTATATTATTTTTTTGGTATCAGGCTTATATTTTCAACATGAATTTACAACATAGCAGTTCTAAGGTATCATTTTTATAATTTTTTTAGATATCAGTTTTATATTTTCAACATGAATTTACATCATAGCAGTTTTTAGGTATCATTTTTATATTTTTTTAGGTATCAGTTTTATATTTTCAACATAAATTTACATCATAGCAGTTTTTAGGTATCATTTTTATATTTATTTTTTTAAGTATCAGTTTTATATTTTCAACATGAATTTACATCATTGCAATTTTTAGGTATCATTTTTATATTTTTTTACGTATCAGTTTTATATTTTCAACATGAATTTAGATCATAGCAGTTTTTAGGTATCATTTTTATATTTTTTTAGGTATCAGTTTTATATTTTCTAAGTTGAATTTCCAGTATTATGTTGGTATAAGTTTTGATTGTGTATGAAATACTTGCAGATACTACATGTTGTTGGAGATTACTTGAATTCAAGACTGGATTGCATACAAGTAAAAGTAAATGCATGAATGCATGCTTGGAATGGGGAGCAGTGTTCTATGTACTTAGATTGTGTAGGAAAAAATGTATCATATTAAATCAGTTATGTATCATTGTAGGTATCATATGATACAAGTGGGTATTACTGAGAATAATCTCATTTTTGTGATAATTGAATTGAATTGATTGCTATTATTATTTTTAATCAATAGGTATTATTATGAATAAATATTATTTTTGTGAGATTTGAATTGAGTAAGTGGTTGTTATTTTCTTTTTATTAGTAGTTATCAGTTAAAATTAATGTTGTGTATCAAAAAAAGTCAATTGCCGAAGCAAACAACACAAATCTACCTAAAAGCAGCTATGATGTAAATTAAACTAGAAAATATAAAACTGATAACTAAAAAAGAATATAAAAATGATACCTAAAAACTGCTACAATGTAAATTCAACTAGAAAATATAAAACTGATACCTTAAAAAATATAAAAATGATACCTTAAAACTTTTAATATTTTAACAACAAAAGTAATACAGAAAATGTTCGAATCACAATTTGATTGTTTAAAATGAAATAAATTCGTTTGAGTAGCAAAACTGATGCATCAGTACAAGAACAAAAGTAAAATAGCACCAAAACTATAAACAAAATAGCATAACACTGTTAATACATTAAAACTAATACCTTGAAAAATATAAAAATGATACCTTGAAACTGCTGCAATGTTTTAAAGAAAAATTAATGCAAAAAATCACAATTTGTTTTTTTTAAAATGAAATAGGTTCGACTGTAATACATAGATAATACAACAATACAACTACAAAATAAATATAACATTAAAAACACATCAAACGAATATAAAACAGTGGTAAATAAACAAAAATGATACCTAGAAAAATATTAAAATGACACCCAACTGCTGAAAAGTTGAACATTAAAATTGCAGAACAAAAGAATAAACATGAATCACCTTACGAAAAAAAAAAAAACTAATCGGCAGAAATGAACAAAAATTATAATGATTATAGCAACAACAAAAAATTCAGTCGAGGTTGATTGTTGAGATCGATTTCGTGCCCTAGATTTTGCTGTTCGATTTATGATTGAGGTTCGACTGTAAGATAATAGGCGGATTTGATTTGATTCGATTTCCAGTTGAGATGATTTCATTAATTTTGATTTGCTAATTTTGTGGGAGAAGAAATCTGAGAAGAGAGAAAGGAGCGGAAGAAGAAATCAGAGAAGAGAGAAAGGGGCGATGGAAATTTTTAGGGTTATGTCCTTTTGGATAAAAGTTTAAGAGCGTGTCCTTATGGATAAAATATTAATACTGTTTGTCCTTGTAAGTAGTTTTCTTTATTAAATAAAACTTAATTATGCCTCTCCAGCCTTTTATGTTTTAGTGGGTTATGATTCCCCAAATTAATTATTCTCCTTTATTATGGAATTATATATAAAGGGACTTTCTATTATATATTGTATATAAATTGAATATAGTCACGGTATCTATCTTTCGCCTCATCCATTTTCACCTCGAGTAACAAATTTTCCTAATTTCTGTCATAAAATTTTCATTTGTCCCCTTCAAACATTTATTTTGTAGTTTTTATAACATTGTCTTTACGTGCAAAAACTACCTAAACTCGATTGTATTCGTTCTTTAATTTTTCCTCCCTCGATATGGCGACTATATTTCCCCTCTTATATTCTCCTCATCTTCCATGTTGTAGATTTATTCTTTGGGTAAATTTGTTGCTCAATTCATCAAGATTGTCTGTTGCTTTCGTTTTCATTTTTTAAATTCCATTTTCAATTACTATTTTCTATGTTTTGAGCATCTCAAATATGTTTCATTATATGAGAAAATAAATAAAAGTTGAATATAATGCTCAATTTTAGGTATATTCTTCCTTTGCTTAAGTTTATTGATTTATGTTTTTCTTTTCTTTGGTATATTTATATTTCCATATTAATGCAATTGAGTTTTTAGTCAAAATACCCAAATATCATCCTTCCTCGTTCATGTTTCTAGACTTCAGCTTCGTTTTTAGTTATCTACTACTTTCTGAATTTCACGTATCTTTGTTATCATCTGCATACAATTGATGGTTTTAATTACTTTGAAAAATTTATGATTTTTTATTATTTGTAAGTCTCTAGTTAGAGATGAGCGTTCGGTCGGTTCGGTTGGTTTTGTTTGAGGTAGGAAAAATTCAAACAGAATTAGAATCAATTTTTTTTTTAAATTTAACCTAATTGAACCAAAATAATTTTGGTTAACACAGCCGGTAATCGATTTAACCGAATTTAAAGGATATGCTTTTACTAAATTATTAATTCACTCAAAATAAAACATAAATTTTTGTTTGGATAAATTTCATCTAGTAAATTTTATGTTTATAATAATGTTTATCTTAATTTTAATTAAACAAATTATTTAAAGTACTACTATACCATAAAATTAGATAATAAATTAAATGTTTGGTTAGTTCGGTTAAACTAATAACCAAAAAGATTATTTTACAAACCGGATTTAAACGATCTAGTTTCAAAATTGAATTGAACCGATTAAAATAAACCGATGTGGTCGATTAACTTGATTCGGTCGATTAATTCGGTTTAAACCAAATATTTCTTACCCCTATCTCAAGTGGCTAATTTATTAAGAATTGCTCTATAAACTAATTTTAATCCTATATTTCATTGTTCCTTCGTATTGTTGGTTGAATTAGTAATGCTCCATTTATATTCCATTTATGTAGTATAATAAGAATAATGGTTCATTTCAATAATAATTTATTTGATAGTTATTAACCCGTCTTTTTACAAGGTCGTTACACGTTGAGTTCAGATATACAGTTAGTTGACCATCAAGGCAGATATCTGATAGGGATGGTTAAAACACCCGAGAACCTAGTACGGATGATAGCATATGGCTACGAATAATTGAATTTACTTGGACAAAACATTGGAATTGAATAAGTGTAGGAGTGCATTTGAGTATAATCCAGATCGATACGACTCCCTGGCACCGAATTAGATCTGCCAGCCTCATCAAAGGGGTCAGTTCAACATTAAAGAATTGGAATTGGTATGACTCCCTATCATAGGATATGTACGAAACCTTATCATGACTTGGATTGGCATGAAAGGATTATTTCAGTTTAGATTGGTATGACATCACGATTTTAAAATTGATATGTATGAATCACTTTGGATCGGTATGCATTGGATAACAATGGATCAGTGCAAAGGAAAAAAGAAACACGAAGGATTATATTAGATTAGGATCTGATCGCTCCACCCATATTTGGGTGAGTCTGGATCAATACGACCTGAACCCCTGAAATGGTACCAATGCAAAACCCAAAGTGTTAGTGATCTGACCCACACTCCTTTGATATGGTCACCTTTGTTACCTTAGTTGGTATTTATATTGTTACTTTGCTTATAGTATTCGCTAATTATGAGGATTAGTACCAGGTATAAGTTGATAATTTATGTTTAAGTCTTATATTCAATATTAATTGGTTTTTGGGTTTATTGTGAATAGTGTCTAAAATAACGTCATTCTTTAACCCGCTAAAGATAAATTTATTATTTCGAATTTAAAGAGGATTGAGATTTTTTAAAGGCTATTTGAAACGATACTTACTAATCTTAATTTGGAGATGAGTTTCAAGAGGAAGGTACAGGAATAAAGAGATCATGAATCTGGGTGAAAAATCAATCAAGATTTTTGAAGCTAAATTATCTTTGATTTAAAATATGTTTTAAATAGATGAATTTTTGAAATATGGATTTGTGGGTTATGATTAATTAAAATCTTTATTTAAGCAGATTACATGTTTGAGAATTTGGAAAGGGTTATGACTTAAGGCTAATGAAGAAATTACTAATTAATTTTTGATTAAGAGATTTTTTTTTGAAAAAGAAGCTAAGATCTTTCATGAAAATTTATGAGTGTTTTTGGAAATATGCCATAAAGGTTTTATCTTAAAAGGAAGCCTTGATTAAGGTTAATAAAGATCTTGATAAAAAGATTTAAAGGGATGAATATTGATTTATAGTTAGCGAATATGGATTTTGTTAAAGGATAATTTGAAGAAGGGTACAAAGAAATTTTAATTAACAGAATCTAAGGTGAAAGGAGATCCGTTGAAATCCTATGTAATCCCTAATTGTGTTTTTAAATTGCGATAATTATTTGGAAAGACTGGGATCGAATTTATGTTCAAAAACCATTCTAAATAGGGCATTGTTATTGACACTCCAAATATTGTTAAGGAGGGTCGAATTTTAAAAACACTCCAATCATTAAAAAAATGTTGGGAGGGGTCACGTACTAAAAATTTTACATTCTCTTTTTACCCTGGTAATAACATCAGTTACCATCCCAAATCTCAATCAAGTTCAAATGCAAAAAAACCAAATCCATAAATATTTGCAAACAAAATAAATGCAACTATTTGGGGAGAAATGATGGTGCAAACAAAGAACGTGAAACGCTCCTCCTAAGATCCTAAGATGATAGAGAAGTTGTTGACAAGGTATGTGAAATCGATTGTATAATGCACTGGAAATCATGAAGGTTAGGATTTCTATTATGTTAGTCTCGAGAGCCGAAGGTCATAGTGTCAAATTTTGTTTGGTGGAAGATGATCGTTTTTTTTCGATTTATCATCACCAAAATAGGTGAATTACTACATAATGACATGAGCGGCGTAGATCTGTTATATTATATGCTTTTGTTCGACATTGTTCATCGTTTTTGAAATTTGTATTCGTTGTCGGGTTGCCGAAGTGGGGGGGGGGGGGGGGAATGGGCAGTATTAACAAATTCGATGATTGGATACTGTATAGAAAAAAATTGTTCGATATATGCATATTGATTTCGTATGAATGATATATTTTCATTTGATCTGATGCATATCGACAAATGAAATTATTGATAATTTGATATAAAAACCTGATAGAGCTCGACTAATATACCGCATAATTTTTTTAGTTAACAACTAAAAAAAGAATTTTTGAAAAGAAGGCTAGTTTGGTAAAATAAACTTTATCTGTTAAGGGGGTATTGTCTACATTGATACTCCCCTTAACAAATTCTTTTTTCTTTTTAAATTGACCCCCCTTAACAATATTTGGAGTTTCGATAACAATCCCCTCCAAATAATTATACGATGTTATAAAGCAATTGAAGACGATGGTTGAAGACCGGGAATCTTCACAACGTAGGATTTTCTTGTTGATGTCTCAAATAGAAGGTTACCTATTATGAGGTTATATTGCCGAAGACTTCGAACGTACTTGGAGCTTTTTCGGATTTGCAAGGACCCCTCCTTTTCATTGAACGAGGAACAAGGTGCCTTCGGTTTCATTTAGACTCAGAACGAACTTGTATGGATTGTGTTATTGACATTGTAATTGGCTGCGTAGCAACTAATCTCTATTAAATATATATATATATATTTGGTGGTAGAGAATTTATTCTCTTAGCTTAACGCCCTTCTCTAATACGTATGAGCTAAGAGGTTATATATTGATAGATTTTAGTTATGTGTGGTGAATTGACAATGTGGCATACTTAAGTTATGAGCTATTGATGATCAAAGCATGGCTTACTGAAGCATAGCTTTGTGTATATCGTGACTTCGGTAAGCCTCACACCCCGGAAATGGCCGAAAAAAGAAAAGATGTAGCGAGACATCGATAGTCATCTCCTTCTAGATAAAAAGTGTACCATGGTATGGAGCCCAGGTATTACTTTTGTGGAAACTTCTGCTTTTGTGGGTGTCGATGTGCGAGCGCCCAGTTAAAGGTTGGTAACGACCGGAAGATGACTTACTTAAGCATGATCTAATCAATCCAGTAAGGGAGAGACCGACCTTGTGTTGGCAGAGAGCCCATTTGGTTCTCGGGGCATCCTTCTAGAGTCGTACCCATCATGGATAAGGAAGTTTATTTGCCTGATCATTTGTTAGAGACCCATTCTCCATTACGAGCCTTTACGATTTCAGTTGTATAGCCTATCGGTTACTGGTAGGAATACGTCAACATAATGGGATGGGGCATTGTGTTGGCTAAGATTGATTTGTTTACTTGCAAAAGAGTTTTCACATTATGCACTAATAATAATATGAAAGAGGATTTTTCATGTATCGAGCATTTTTTTACTATTATAAAAAGAAACCGCGCTCATGTGCCTATTTGCATTGTGTGTGTACTGTAAGACCTTATGATAGTTTCATTTTCTTAAAATCATTGTGAATTTATATGCACTGGTATTCACAAGGAGTAAACTCATTACGTGTTTAGCGGCGTGGTCCTGTGATTTACCTCACTTTAAAATGAATCTAAAAACAATCATTTCAGTTCTCACACCAGTCCCATGACTAACCTAGAGTTTTTTTTACTTTTTATTTTTTTTTGCAAGGTTTACCGGTTTTTATAGTGATCTGTAACATTATTTTATTAAAAAGAAAACAGAAGTTACAACGGAGGACAGTTGATATGAAAGACAACATATCAACCAAAGTTTCCACACTTGGAAGACTGGTCCACTACACACTATGACATTACATGACCTAGAGTGTAATGACCCGGGATTTCTGGACGATAACTAAAATACGTCAGAACTAAAAATTTTGACAATACATTAATAATTTAGTTTATTAATGCTGGATATTCATTTAAAATAACCAGAAGAAGTGATAAAGATTTATTTGCTACATCATGAAGCGTAGCTGAAACTTAACAACTTCGAGCGTAACTAAAATTCATTAGTAACAGCAGTAGTAAAACACTTTAGCAGCGTTAGTAGAACACGGTAGCGAAGCGTTATTAAAACTAAGGTATAGTAAAATTAAGTAGCGACAACGCTACTGAAAACATTGTGGCAAAACGTTACCGTAAAACACTATGGACCAAGCTTTTACTAAAGCGCTATGGAAAGCGTTACTAAAGAAACTATAGATAAACCGTTGCAAAAGCTTAACTAAAGTTTTACTTGATTTTTGGAGACAAATCGAGTAGCTTGTCAACTAGATAAGGATTGCACTAGTATATATTTTTCCCTAGTTAGCTAATGCATGTGCATATGACCACCATTTGATCCCATACATTTGCGCATAGAATTAGACAAAAGCAAGACCAAATGACCAAGACTTAAAACACCATGTGACATGCAACATAGAAGGCCCAAGACTTCACCATCCTTGCGCAAACCAAACCGAAGTGCCGCTGCGTTTTTAAGCCCACAGCCCACCCATGATGATGCAGCCAAACCCTTCATAAACAAGGCCCATTAAATGAATGCTTCATAGAAAAATATGTGAAGTACTAGTATGACAAAGTAACACTTAAATTAATGATTTATACTTAATATAAATAGGATAATTGGCCATAGCTTGCGCAGGCATTTAATGCCATAGATTCACAAACATTTGCATTAGATTTAAGGAAACAAATATGTGTAATCCTCTCAACCAATCAACCAATCCGGCGCAAGATCCTACCATTGAAACATAAAGCATTTGTTTAATATTCTTCTAGATAAAAGGACAGCAAATTGAAGTTTTTCCATTAAGTAAAACAAGTGTATGGTGCTCATTCTTCTAGCAAGCTTGATGCATGAAAATCCAAAGCAACATGTTGCTATCAACAAAATATATCTTGCTGTACCAATTCTTGCGCAAGATCAAAGACATGTGGGATTGGGATTAAAACACTTAAGTGGTTAGATATTATTTGCTCTAATTCATCATGAATTGCGCAGAGCATTTAATACAACAAAATCCCAGGATTTGCCTTCTTTAATTTAAGTGTAATTAAATTAAAGTGGTGTAATGTTTGCAACCATACATCTCATTACCTTGTTTCTAAGCCATAGGATGAAGGGATAAACTATGGATTTCTTTAGGGGATGAGACAACAAACATTAAATGCTTTTATCATGGAAGAGCAAGTGGATGTACATACCTTGTACATCAAAGACTTTAGCAAACCATACCATGACCAAACAAAGCATCCAACAAACATTCTCTGAACAAGGAACCTGCGAAAATAGATGTGTACAGAGATATTAAGGGTTTAATAATATAGTTATTAAAAGAATGCATTAGTTTAAGTTATTTTCTGCCTATAAATAAGCTGCCTTATTCCCTTTTGTTTGGCACCGGAGAATCAAAGTAAAAGCAAGAAAACCAAAGCATTAAAACACCCAGCAACTCAAGAAACCTAGGTGAGTAAACACTCACTCTCTACTGTATTATATCTCTACAAGTAACATGAATAATGCTGTGTAGTTTGGATTTCTTTATTGACATAAACACTAACATAATGCTTGCTGTGATGGACTGTTTCCTCCGTAATTATCAAATCTGATAGTATAAACATGATTGGATATATTCTGCACTCACACAAGCCTACACCCAAGTATACTCATGTATTAAAGTAGCTACATATATGATAATAGCTTATAACATGCTGGACACATGTTTAAACTGTCACCAAGCAATCAAAGAGGAAAATAAAACCTCACGAAAACGCATTTCAGGGTAATAGACCCAAGCGCCCTACCCTAACATGAATTTAGAAAGAAAAATCATGATTTTTAGATCAATGGATAAAGAGAAAACACAGTTTAGTCGAAAAATGGGTTTTGATCAATAGCTGTGAATCTAGGAGGTTATAAATCGAACGAATTGGTATGGGGGTACGCAACGAACCCCAGATCACCAGAAAAATATTAAACCATTTTTGTAGCGTGTGGGTTTTGAGTTTGAAATGATTTTGGGAGAGATATCTCGTTTTGAATGCAAGCAGTTCAAGTGCGAACTGCACTTCGTCTGAGCCACCAGAGATCACCGCACTTGGCGTGGAGTCGCGTCTGGTCGGGGTCTTGAAGTGGGTGGAGGCGCTGGAGTTCCAGCGGGCTGAGGTGGCGGCTGGAGAATGGTTCTTGGATCGGGTTTCTGGGCGTGCTGTCGGGTGTGAATTCGAGCACGAACTGCTCCCCGCCGGAGCAGGGAGGGACCGCTGCACGGTGGGGGATGGAAGCGCCGGGTTAGACTCTGGTCGTGGGTGGAGGCGTCGGACCTCCGGTGAGCTGTGGTGGACGGTGGAGATATTTTCTCCGATGAAGCTGATGAGTTCAAAAGGTGACAGCCGCCTTGTTTTAAATTGAGTGATCGGGCCAGTGTTTGTGGATGGATCAAGGCCTGGAACGTGTGGTCGGGCAAGGATTTTCGAACGGATCCATGGGTGGATCACCTGATTTCGTACAAATCCAAAATGCACAACATTTCAACTTAAAGAATAAATGATTTTTTCTGGAAATTTATTTAATAAATTTATTTATAACTAAATAAATGATTAAATAAATAAGTTTGAAATAATATAAGTAATCCGCTCCTGCAGATCCTAAGTTTGAGTGATCCGTCATGCAGATCACGTGAATCCAATCTGATCCAAGTCGACGACTATTTCAGAAATTGAAAAGTTAAATAATTAAATAAATAAAGATTATCAGAACTAATCGGTGTAAAGCGAATATTAGATCTTCAAAACCCAAGTTGATTAAGACGTAGTTAATCAAGACCGAAGTAGAACAAACATAGTGAAACTGATTAGAATTAAATTGAATATTAGTTATTCAATTAAAACGATCAAATGTTAGATATTCAAGATGGAGTTAAAACGGACGTAGTTATCCAGAATAAAAGAAATCGAATGGTAGTTATTTGAAATTCAGTAAATCGAATAATAGTTATTCGAATTAGAGACAAGCACACTAGAGTTAATCAGATTTGGAATTTAACGAATATTAGTTATTCGTTAATTGAATAATTTATTTAATTAGTTGATTTATAATTAATTAAATAATTTAATGAAAGAAGACCCAAAATTTATTATATAAATCAAGGATAGTTCATATAACATATCATCGGGCATTGGCAAATAGAAATCAAGTTGTAGATTACAAAATCTGAGAATAAGAAATGATAAATAAAATAAGGTTAAATCAAGAGAAGGGATTAACTGTCAATATTAGATCCAAACCATGTTGACTCAGATTGTATAGGAAGAGGATTGTTATATTAATAAAGTTTAGCCCGTGCTCCGCACACGGTATAACATGATATGAGATAAAGGGGTTAAGTTAATATTTTCGAAATAAAAATATTAAAGGAACATGAATCTTTGAAAATAAGAATCCAAATGGAATTACTGAAATTAGAAACTGACTAGAATAAATAAGTCGAATGATTTTCTGAGTATTTATCTGATGTTGGTTTCGGCCTTCGGGGTTTATACTTATGAAGTTGTTCTCTTAATGATTACAGTCAGCGACTGATTGATGTGAAAGGATAGTGATACGTAAACACAGGAATATAAATATATATGATGATTGATCAAATAGAAATTCCAATTGGAAATAAGATTTGTTGTGGGCACACATATTTTCATTTGATAGTTAAGTCATCGACTATCAAAGTTTTGACCATTTTAACGTTGTTAATATGGAGAGACCGGTTGGATTATTATCCGAAGAACCACTCCGTATTGGCATAAGCGTTGCGAGTCAAGAATGCTGAATATATTGAGGACGGAGTAAAATGCAAGGGCTATTGTATAAATCTTAGATAACAGTGCCTAAGATGGTTGTACGGAATAGTACCTTCGGTTTGTCCAGTCCCAGGACAACTTGTATGGACGGATGTCTGACAGAGTACTCCTAACTAATCACGTACGTTGACCTTTTCAAACGTAGTTATAAGTGGTAGAGAAATTCGTTTCTCTTACTTTATACTGTAATATATTTTTGGAGAAGTCAATTAGTGGATTAGCGGATTTGACGATGTGACGTTCAAAGCAAATCAAAAGAATGTCAGGGTACGTTTAGCTTCAAGCTTCACAACCGGAAATGACAAAAAAATCGGGCAGGCAGCATGGCTATGTGGGTAGCTCCCATTAGGATGTATCATCATCTGATCTAGAGTTTCATTTACTTCCAAAAATCTATTATCGATTCTGACCCGTTTCGGGAAACGGTGGGTAGCTCCCAACCGTTGGTGATATACATTCGATACACTCAAGAGAAATGAGTGGTCGGTCATGTGTGGCCGGGTTACAAGATGTTCTTGTTGAACCCGTGTATTCGTATCTAGAGATACACCTCCGGAAGGTGATCCCATACCTTGTCATAGTGGAAACCCAATATCCATAAGCACTTAACGGTTTTTGTTTGTATACTATAAGTAGAATGTGAGATGAAAGCATTCTATTAGATTATGAATTATTTGTGGACACCCTAGACATTATCATAATATCTGTTTAAATATGCAAACTGTTGTGATCTCATAAGGTAAAAACCCGTTCCGTATTCACGGTGTGGTCTTATGAATCATTGTGATTTATTGAAACTTGTTTATAAATCGTTTACTCATACCAGTCCATGACTGACCCGGAGTTTATTTTCTGTGTTTCCCTTAAACTCTTGGGTGCTCATAATATTTATTATGAGTAGACAAGTGATCCAGGTTTTAAAGTAACGTTGGAGTAGCTGGATGGCAGGATCTGAAGTGTTGGCTTATCTATCATATGTTATGTAGAATTATCTGCAAGTTAGTATCACAAGTGTTAAGTATGTAATTGTGATGACATGTATCCCTATGTATGAAGTATTTCAATGTACTTGAATTATGCTATGTAATATTTTGGGTTATTATATATTGTCCCAAGTTCCGCTGTGAGATTCTGATGTCTTTTCTTAGTTCTATTCTTCTATCTAATTCTTTTCTTAAATAATGATGCAACTTCCGAGGTACTGGAAAGTTGGGTCGTTACAGTTGGTATCAGAGCTTAGGTTACCATATACCTAGGCTTTGGGTGAGTGTTGAGAGAGCGTATTTTCAAAAAGTTGGATGTTATTATATATATACTTAGGAAGGATCGACTTGAGTTTTATATAGATTAGGTATCTTAATATCCGATCGAGTTTTGTTGTCAACCTGTTATATTCAGGTTAGTAAGAATGAATACCCGTGGACAAAGAGGTCGAACTAGTGGAACCACCAATACCAATGGTCGTAACACTACTCAGAACCAAGTAGAAACTGTGGAAGAAGTTATCCCAGTTCAACCCAGGTCGAACTTGGCAACTATCTGTAAGGAATATCAAACACTAGGAGGAAAGGTTTTTAAAGGAACGGAATCCTTCGTCGAAGTCCAAGCATGGATAAGATCTTGTGAAAGAATTTTCAAAGGGCAGAATTTGAATGATGAACAGAAACGACTTTTGGCTTCGTGGCAACTACAAGGAGCTGCTGCAATCTGGTGGGATGCACAGACGACGAACGTTTCCGAGAATGATTTTTCCTGGGGAAAGTTCAAAGAAGAGTTTGAGGCACAATTTTTACCTGCAGCTGGAAAGACCCGAATGTATCGAGACTTCATCGATCTGAAACAAGGTAACATGTCTATCGTTGAGTATGAGAATAAGTTCAACGCACTATCTTGCTTTGGTCCAGACCTGATCAACACCTCGCTCAAGAAGAACGAGATGTTCATAGCTGGTTTAAAAGAAGATCTTCAGGATAAGGTAATTGGACATCTGAAGAGTCCATTCATCGACATAATCGATATGGCAATTCGTTATGAGGCACTAAGCACGAAGAAGCCAGTAGCAAAGACACAAACCAGAGAAGCCAGTGGGGAAAATCCTCTGAAGAGGAAGTTTAATCCAAACTGGAAGGGCAAAGGAGAGATGGGTGAGAAAGCTAAGGAGCGTTTCAAGAATACCATATGCCACAACTGTAAAGAGAAGGGTCACATTGCTAGGTTCTGTAAGAAGCCAGTAGCAGGAAAGACACAGCAACCTCAGCAGGAACCACATGAATCGGATAATGCTTCTGTCCGACAATATATATACTATAAGTGTAACCAGCCTGGACATATGACTTACGATTGCCCACTTATGAAGAAAGGAACGCAACCAACAGTCTTGGCCTTAATGGATAAGCCATCTACCTCTGAGGACATGGAAGAAGTGATGGAAGGTACCTTATTCTTTTTAATAATGAAGTTAGGATTATTAATCGAATTAAAATTTGGATTTCCACTGAATTAAGTTTAGACTTAATACTTAACGGAGTTAAGTTAAGTGGACTTGAGATCGTTGGATATAGATTCAAGTAAAAAGAGAATTCAGAGTAGATGAATATTTTTGAAATAAGTCAATTCAAAATGGAGGAAGATAATAAAGATTTGGCATTTATTTTCCGAAGGAAATCGATCATATTTTAAGTAATATGGGTAACGAGAAATTTAGATGTGAAGTTAATAAATTAGAACCTAACTGGAAATTGATTATGTTAAATAATTTTCTAGGTATCAATCTGATGTTGATTTCGGTCTTCGGGGTTGATATTTAGAGGGTTATTCGCTTACAAATTTACGATCAGGAACTGATGGATGTTGAGAAATAGTACTGTAGTAATGAGAAATGTTTTCTAACGGTAGTAACAAATATTGTAGTTAAGGAAATAAGGGTGATAAATAACAATTGGTTGATGTGTGTTGATTATTTATGGATATGAAGTTGCAACTCTAAACATAACTAGGAACTACACGTTAATTACAATTTCGAGGACGAAATTTTTTAAGGTGGGTAGATTGTAATGACCCGGGATTTCTGGACGATAACTAAAATACGTCAGAACTAAAAATTTTGACAATACATTAATAATTTAGTTTATTAATGCTGGATATTCATTTAAAATAACCAGAAGAAGTGATAAAGATTTATTTGCTACATCATGAAGCGTAGCTGAAACTTAACAACTTCGAGCGTAACTAAAATTCATTAGTAACAGCAGTAGTAAAACACTTTAGCAGCGTTAGTAGAACACGGTAGCGAAGCGTTATTAAAACTAAGGTATAGTAAAATTAAGTAGCGACAACGCTACTGAAAACATTGTGGCAAAACGTTACCGTAAAACACTATGGACCAAGCTTTTACTAAAGCGCTATGGAAAGCGTTACTAAAGAAACTATAAATAAACCGTTGCAAAAGCTTAACTAAAGTTTTACTTGATTTTTGGAGACAAATCGAGTAGCTTGTCAACTAGATAAGGATTGCACTAGTATATATTTTTCCCTAGTTAGCTAATGCATGTGCATATGACCACCATTTGATCCCATACATTTGCGCATAGAATTAGACAAAAGCAAGACCAAATGACCAAGACTTAAAACACCATGTGACATGCAACATAGAAGGCCCAAGACTTCACCATCCTTGCGCAAACCAAACCGAAGTGCCGCTGCGTTTTTAAGCCCACAGCCCACCCATGATGATGCAGCCAAACCCTTCATAAACAAGGCCCATTAAATGAATGCTTCATAGAAAAATATGTGAAGTACTAGTATGACAAAGTAACACTTAAATTAATGATTTATACTTAATATAAATAGGATAATTGGCCATAGCTTGCGCAGGCATTTAATGCCATAGATTCACAAACATTTGCATTAGATTTAAGGAAACAAATATGTGTAATCCTCTCAACCAATCAACCAATCCGGCGCAAGATCCTACCATTGAAACATAAAGCATTTGTTTAATATTCTTCTAGATAAAAGGACAGCAAATTGAAGTTTTTCCATTAAGTAAAACAAGTGTATGGTGCTCATTCTTCTAGCAAGCTTGATGCATGAAAATCCAAAGCAACATGTTGCTATCAACAAAATATATCTTGCTGTACCAATTCTTGCGCAAGATCAAAGAAATGTGGGATTGGGATTAAAACACTTAAGTGGTTAGATATTATTTGCTCTAATTCATCATGAATTGCGCAGAGCATTTAATACAACAAAATCCCAGGATTTGCCTTCTTTAATTTAAGTGTAATTAAATTAAAGTGGTGTAATGTTTGCAACCATACATCTCATTACCTTGTTTCTAAGCCATAGGATGAAGGGATAAACTATGGATTTCTTTAGGGGATGAGACAACAAACATTAAATGCTTTTATCATGGAAGAGCAAGTGGATGTACATACCTTGTACATCAAAGACTTTAGCAAACCATACCATGACCAAACAAAGCATCCAACAAACATTCTCTGAACAAGGAACCTGCGAAAATAGATGTGTACAGAGATATTAAGGGTTTAATAATATAGTTATTAAAAGAATGCATTAGTTTAAGTTATTTTCTGCCTATAAATAAGCTGCCTTATTCCCTTTTGTTTGGCACCGGAGAATCAAAATAAAAGCAAGAAAACCAAAGCATTAAAACACCCAGCAACTCAAGAAACCTAGGTGAGTAAACACTCACTCTCTACTGTATTTTATCTCTGCAAGTAACATGAATAATGCTGTGTTGTTTGGATTTCTTTATTGACATAAACACTTACATAATGCTTGTTGTGATGGACTGTTTCCTCCGTAATTATCAAATCTGATAGTATAAACATGGTTGGATATATTCTGCTCTCACACAAGCCTACACCCAAGTATACTCATGTATTAAAGTAGCTACATATATGATAATAGCTTATAACATGCTGGACACATGTTTAAACTGTCACCAAGCAATCAAAGAGGAAAATAAAACCTCACGAAAACGCATTTCAGGGTAATAGACCCAAGCGCCCTACCCTAACATGAATTTAGAAAGAAAAATCATGATTTTTAGATCAATGGATAAAGAGAAAACACAGTTTAGTCGAAAAATGGGTTTTGATCAATAGCTGTGAATCTAGGAGGTTATAAATCGAACGAATTGGTATGGGGGTACGCAACGAACCCCAGATCACCAGAAAAATATTAAACCATTTTTGTAGCGTGTGGGTTTTGAGTTTGAAATGATTTTGGGAGAGATATCTCGTTTTGAATGCAAGCAGTTCAAGTGCGAACTGCACTTCGTCTGAGCCACCAGAGATCACCGCACTTGGCGTGGAGTCGCGTCTGGTCGGGGTCTTGAAGTGGGTGGAGGCGCTGGAGTTCCAGCGGGCTGAGGTGGCGGCTGGAGAATGGTTCTTGGATCGGGTTTCTGGGCGTGCTGTCGGGTGTGAATTCGAGCACGAACTGCTCCTCGCTGGAGCAGGGAGGGACCGCTGCACGGTGGGGGATGGAAGCGTCAGGTCAGACTCTGGTCGTGGGTGGAGGCGCCGGACCTCCGGTGAGCTGTGGTGGACGGTGGAGATATTTTCTCCGATGAAGCTGATGAGTTCAAAAGGTGACAGCCGCCTTGTTTTAAATTGAGTGATCGGGCCAGTGTTTGTGGATGGATCAAGCCCTGGAACGTGTGGTCGGGCAAGGATTTTCGAACGGATCCATGGGTGGATCACCTGATTTCGTACAAATCCAAAATGTACAACATTTCAACTTAAAGAATAAATGATTTTTTCTGGAAATTTATTTAATAAATTTATTTATAACTAAATAAATGATTAAATAAATAAGTTTGAAATAATATAAGTAATCCGCTCCTGCAGATCCTAAGTTTGAGTGATCTGTCATGCAGATCACGTGAATCCAATCTGATCCAAGTCGACAACTATTTCAGAAATTGAAAAGTTAAATAATTAAATAAATAAAGATTATCAGAACTAATCGGTTTAAAGCGAATATTAGATCTTCAAAACCCAAGTTGATTAAGACGTAGTTAATCAAGACCGAAGTAGAACAAACATAGTGAAACCGATTAGAATTAAATTGAATATTAGTTATTCAATTAAAACGATCAAATGTTAGATATTCGAGATGGAGTTAAAACGGACGTAGTTATCCAGAATAAAAGAAATCGAATGGTAGTTATTTGAAATTCAGTAAATCGAATAATTGTTATTCGAATTAGAGACAAGCACAGTAGAGTTAATCAGATTTGGAATTTAACGAATATTAGTTATTCGTTAATTGAATAATTTATTTAATTAGTTGATTTATAATTAATTAAATAATTTAATGAAAGAAGACCTAAAATTTATTATATAAATCAAGGATAGTTCATATAACATATCATCGGGCATTAGCAAATAGAAATCAGGTTGTAGATTACAAAATCTGAGAATAAGAAATGATAAATAAAATAAGATTAAATCAAGAGAAGGGATTAACTGTCAATATTAGATCCAAACCATGTTGACTCAGATTGTATAGGAAGAGGATTGTTATATTAGTAAAGTTTAGCCCGTGCTCCGCACACGGTATAACATGATATGAGATAAAGGGGTTAAGTTAATATTTTCGAAATAAAAATATTAAAGGAACATGAATCTTTGAAAATAAGAATCCAAATGGAATTACTGAAATTAGAAACTGACTAGAATAAATAAGTCGAATGATTTTCTGAGTATTTATCTGATGTTGGTTTCGGCCTTCGGGGTTTATACTTATGAAGTTGTTCTCTTAATGATTACAGTCAGCGACTGATTGATGTGAAAGGATAGTGATACGTAAACACAGGAATATAAATATATATGATGATTGATCAAAAAGAAATTCCAATTGGAAATAAGATTTGTTGTGGGCACACATATTTTCATTTGATAGTTAAGTCATCGACTATCAAAGTTTTGACCATTTTAACGTTGTTAATATGGAGAGACCGGTTGGATTATTATCCGAAGAACCACTCCGTATTGGCATAAGCGTTGCGAGTCAAGAATGCTGAATATATTGAGGACGGAGTAAAATGCAAGGGCTATTGTATAAATCTTAGATAACAGTGCCTAAGATCGTTGTACGGAATAGTACCTTCGGTTTGTCCAGTCCCAGGACAACTTGTATGGACGGATGTCTGACAGAGTACTCCTAACTAATCACGTACGTTGACCTTTTCAAACGTAGTTATAAGTGGTAGAGAAATTCGTTTCTCTTACTTTATACTTGTAATATATTTTTGGAGAAGTCAATTAGTGGATTAGCGGATTTGACGATGTGACGTTCAAAGCAAATCAAAAGAATGTCAGGGTATGTTTAGCTTCAAGCTTCACAACCGGAAATGACAAAAAAATCGGGCAGGCAGCATGGCTATGTGGGTAGCTCCCATTAGGATGTATCATCATCTGATCTAGAGTTTCATTTACTTCCAAAAATCTATTGTCGATTCTGACCCGTTTCGGGAAACGGTGGGTAGCTCCCAACCGTTGGTGATATACATTCGATACACTCAAGAGAAATGAGTGGTCGGTCATGTGTGGCCGGGTTACAAGATGTTCTTGTTGAACCCGTGTATTCGTATCTAGAGATACACCTCCGGAAGGTGATCCCATACCTTGTCATAGTGGAAACCCAATATCCATAAGCACTTAACGATTTTTGTTTGTATACTATAAGTAGAATGTGAGATGAAAGCATTCTATTAGATTATGAATTATTTGTGGACACCCTAGACATTATCATAATATCTGTTTAAATATGCAAACTGTTGTGATCTCATAAGGTAAAAACCCGTTCCGTATTCACGGCGTGGTCTTATGAATCATTGTGATTTATTGAAACTTGTTTATAAATCGTTTACTCATACCAGTCCATGACTGACCCGGAGTTTATTTTCTGTGTTTCCCTTAAACTCTTGGGTGCTCATAATATTTATTATGAGTAGACAAGTGATCCAGGTTTTAAAGTAACGTTGGAGTAGCTGGATGGCAGGATCTGAAGTGTTAGCTTATCTATCATATGTTATGTAGAATAATCTGCAAGTTAGTATCACAAGTGTTAAGTATGTAATTGTGATGACATGTATCCCTATGTATGAAGTATTTCAATGTACTTGAATTATGTTATATAATATTTTGGGTTATTATATATTGTCCCAAGTTCCGCTGTGAGATTCTGATGTCTTTTCTTAGTTCTATTCTTCTATCTATTTCTTTTCTTAAATAATGATGCAACTTCCGAGGTACTGGAAAGTTGGGTCGTTACATAGAGTTTATTGCTTCTTCACCTAAACTCTAGGTGCCCATTATTTTCCACACGAGTATCTAGTGGTTTTGGTTTGCAGATTTAGTTTTGAAGTCAGTTAGAGCAAGATCCAGGATTGAAGCGGGAGCTATATCTTGGATCATTACCCTTCCGCTGAGAGTTTTCATATTATTTCTGTTGTGATTATGTTGTAATCTGATGATCATTGTAACTCTGATGTAAAAATATTGTTATATCAATAAAAGTTTCATTTTTTTTCTGTTCTGATGTGTTATTACCCCAAGAAATGCGGATTCCAACTTTTGAATCTCCGACATTTGAATAATTGGGTGTATTAAGTGCCGATTTTCGAAGGTTGAAAATCCGGGTCATTACATTTTGGTATCAGAGCTTTGGTTTATACAAAGCTATGGGGTACGACTCATTTGAACAGAAGGAACGACCTCATCGGAGATAAGGTTAGTAATATCCTATAAGAGAAACTCATTAAAGATAGGGTTAGTAATACCTTAGAATGAGTTGGGAGTATTATATATAAGAGAGAGCGTATTTGAAATATGAAATGGGTTTTGAAAAGTATATGTTTTGAAAAGTTATGTTTAGGATACAAAAAGGAGCGTGTTTTGAAAATATATAGTTAATTATAATTTAGATAATTAATCAAACGACTAAGGTTTAAGTATGGGAATCTGTGATTAGCATTTCACAATCTAGCTTAAAGCATTTCCTATGAATTAGACCTCCTCCACTAATTAGGAAGAATAATCCAAGTGTGAATACCTTGTGAATTCAATTTCACGATTTGATTATAAGCCATTTAATGATATAAGATAAGTAAGATTTTAAAATACGAATAAGGTTTGATAATTACATCAGTTATTAAGGCATTAGTTAGTAGGATGTAGTCTAGATTTTCCAATAAACATTTCCTTATTGTTAGAAAAACGTTTGAATAATAATATGGTTAGATCAAAGATTAAATAACCAAAAGAGTTGAGAACTAAATTTTAAGAGTATTTGTAGAACCATTAGAAATAATAATTGTAAATTTCCTTAAATTTTTGGTTAAGGATCGTAATTTTCGACAATTTTGGATAGTCGATAGATTCTGAAGCAAGTAAAGAAAATGTTTTAAGTAAGCCCATAACCCATAATCCCCACAATGAAACCTGTTAGGCAAGAAAATAAAACATTTAAGTTATCACGAATACATGTGAAACAAGTTTCACAGTTTGACCGAAGGATATTTGGCAAACGGGAATAGATATAAAGAAGAAATTACCTAAACTAAAGCATTTAGATAAGGTGAGTTATGAGATAATCGGGATTTTCGTGTAAATATTTGTGGTCGTTTTGGGAACTGAAAGGAAATAAGTTTCATAACCTTTGTATTCAGAATAATTAGCAAGATAAGACCTAAGAAAATGATTTATAACTTTGAATTTCCTTGTTAATTAGAAGGCGGTAAATCATTGAGTGTTAAACAATTGACCAGTAGATGATGAGTCGGATATAACGGATAATTGGAGGTCATTGTTTAGGGGTACATTGTAGATATGGTTGTCTGGACTTATGTTTATTAAAGTATTCTACCCGACATTTCCATTGTAAGGACAAAATTTTGGTATAAAGAATTTTAAATCTTGAGATTGGAAATTCATCTTATCTAACCCTGTTTCCTTTTTGAGGATAGAAAGTTTAAGGGGGAGGGGGTGAATGTGACGATCCAGAAATTTTAACAAATTAAATAATAATTTTTTGATAAATTTACAAATTAAGTAAATTTAATTTAATTTTTGTTAATGAGTTTTTGAATTTAATCTGAAGTTGAAACGATTGATAATGTGAGCGGGATTTGTTAATAGTATTTGTCGTTCGATCGGAATCGTCAAAAGTTAACTAGAAATTGATTTAGAACAAAATATTGAAGCGAAACCACTTTGAAACACTTTAAAAGTGTCGCAAAATAATGTTTCAAATCCTAGCCTAAAACCATGTACCCATGTCTATGGTTTTCCTTAACAAAGGCACATGGTTTACCTCTTTAGCACATGGTTTGTCTCATGGAAAATTATACTTTGCCCCTCCCTTACTACTATAAATAAGCAACTATACCATGCCTTCTTCATTCACATTTCATTCCCCTCTTCCTCTCCATTTCTACCTCCTTCTTAGAGCTCTAAGTCATGGCTTCCATGGCATGATAATCCTCCTTCCCTTCCACTGTTCTCCTCCTCTTCCTCCTTCCCTTCCCTCCTTTCCACCTTATAACTCACGGCCTTCACCTATTCCCACCACTAGCCATGGCCAACCACCTCCCCACCTCCTCCTCCATCAGCCACAGTCTCACCTCCTCTACCCAAGTTCGGCCAAGCACCCACACCACCATCTCCATGCACCACCACCTCATTTTTTCTTAGCCTCCACCTCAGCCTAGAACAGCAACATACCGAGGCCACAGCTCCTTGAAAATTAATGCAAATCAAACAATTTTTTTTTGGCTACAACTTTGTAGTTCAGCACTTTTCCTAATTCTGGGCCTAGTTATCCCAAAAATCCAAATCTTTGAAGGTTATATTTTCTAGATATTTTTATTAAACCTAGAAAACACCTCCACCATTTCAGTCATATCTCCCTAATAAATAATTAGAATTGAGAAGTTCCTTTTTCTAAAACTGAAGAAAAAAGGATTTCCTATAACTTTGTAGTTGGGCACCTTTCCAAATTCAGAGAGTAGCCTGTCCAAATATTCAAACAAAATTGGCCTATTTTTGGAGTCAGCAAAGTTAGAGCATGGTACGCGGTTATGATGTCCGTTTGGCGGAGTGGATACATCGGTGAAAACTCTTTACACTTATTCATTTATTTAATAATGGACGTTAAATATATATGTGTGTGATGTTGGATGAATGGATGCATAGTTAATGACACTATATACCGATGAGCGTTAAGTATCGTAACGCTTGCACATAGGAAATAACATTACTGATGATATTGTTGTTGAATGTTATAAATGTTCATATGTTGATAAGTAATTTTTTTTGCATTGTAGCACACTCACGACACCCCAATTATGGAATTATACAGGTGATTGGTTAGGTCTCCTTCTCAGTTGGGAATATAAAGGATTTTTATATTAATATCGAGAACTGGGCATAAAGAATAAAGTTTTGAATTTGAAGACAAATTTTGAAAATATTATTTTCAAACGAGTTTATCTATATTTATAAAGGTTTATAATCATATTGAAAGTGAATCGGACAAGTTTATTAAAAGTTGTAATATGGTCTGAATAGGACGTGTCACGCAGCGGTAGTTCGCGAATTTCGACCATAAAATTTAAATAGCTATAACTTATGCAATTTAAATCGGATTGACATGAAACGAAAAGCGTTTTTTTTCAAACGACAATAGTTTAAAAAAAAAGGAATTTCAAAATTTCAATGCATAGTTTTTAAGTTATGTTTAAATCCATTTTAAAAAAAGCCGTTGCAAATGCAGTTTGTGGACCATAACGGCAAATGGTTGTTTTAAATTTATTAAAAATATGGAATTTTTTGTAAACCATTATAAATTATTTAAATGTGGTTTTAATTGGAAAATAATAGTTTTGGATAGTATAAATGTTATTTTGATCAAACTAGCTAACGTAAGCCATTTTGTAACGCTTTTGAAACACCTTTGCAACGTTTTTCTGAAATCAGTATGTTTTGGAACTTTAAACTTATTATCTAAAACTTAAGTAATCGTTTTTAAATGATTAACTATGTATTTTCAAAAGTTCATAGTTGGTTTTAAGTAAGATTTGATTTATTTTATTTGGGACAAAATGGGTTTCTGATTATTAGTAAAATTGGAAATTGTGGGAAGTGACCTTCGAATGTCGTTATTAAGTCCATAAGTTGACTTTTACTATTTAAGGAAGTTGAAAGGTAGAGATACTATTATTCCTCTTATAGTATCATTCGAATATGGAAGTTGATATCGAACACAAGTAATGTATCTTTTATCCAGTTCCTATATAATATGATTTCAGTTGAATCTTTTGGATTGAAGATATTCCAGAATTAATAAGATGGGATTGGATAGAAATGATCTTCAGATATTTGATATGGAATTCCATAGTTAGACGTTTATTATCTAGGGAATTCAAAAGATATTTATATCGTTATTCTGCTTATAGTATTCGCTGATTATGAGGATTGGTATCGGATAAGTTGATATTTTTTTTGTTTAAATCTTATATTCAATATCAGTTAGTTTTTGGTTTTGTTATGAATGGTGTCTTAAATAACATCATTCTTTAACCCACTAAAGATAAAGTTGTGATTTGGCATTTAAAGTGGATTGAGATTTTGTAAAGGCTATTTGAAACGATACTTAATTATCTTAATTTGGAGATGAGTTTTAAGAGGAAGGTAAAGGAATAAAGAGTTAATGAATCTGGGTAAAAAGTTAATTGAAATTTTTGAAACTAAATTATCTTTGGTCAAAGATATGTTTTAAAGAGAAAAGTTATGAGATGAATTTTTGAAATATGGTTTTTTGGGTTATGATTAATTAAAATCTTTATTTAAGCATATTACATGTTTGAGAATTTGGAAAGAGTTATGACTTAAGGCCAATAAAGAAATTACTATATAATCTTTGTTTAAGAAAATTTTTTGAAAAAGAATCTAAAATCTTTCATGAAAATTTACGAATATTTTTGAAAATAAGCCATAAAGGTTTTATTTTAAAAGGAAGCCTTGGTTAAGGTTAATAAAGATATTGGTAAAAAGATTTAAAGGAATGAATGTTGATTTATAGATAGCAAATATGGATTTCTTTAAAGGATATTTTGAGAATATGTTTAAAATAAATAAATTAATAGAATCCAAGATGGAAGGATATTTAGTTGAAATCATGTGTAATCCATAATCATGTTTTTAAATTGCGCTAGTTATTTGGAAAGACCAGGATCAGATTTATGTCCGAAAACCATTTCAAATAATTATACGGCGTTGTGGGGCGATTGAATACGATGGTTAAAGACTGGGAATCTTCACATCGTAGAATTTTCTTGTTGATGTATCAAATAGAAGGCCATCTATTATGAGGTTATATTATGACAGCGATCCGAACGTACTTGGAGATTTTCCGGATTTGTAAGGACCTCTGTTCTTAATTGGACGATGAATAAGGTGCCTTAGGTTTTGTTCAGACTTAGAACGAACTTGTATGGATTAAGCGTATGACATTGTAATCGACTGCGTAGCAACTGATATCTGTTAAATATATATGTTTGGTGGTGAAGAATTTATTCTCTTAGCTTAACACCCTTCACCGAGACATATGAGCTTAGAGGTTATATATTGATAGATATCAGTTATATGTGGTGAATTAACAATGTGACATGCTTAAGTGATGAGTTATTGATGATCAAAGCATGACTTATTGAAGCGTAGCTTTGTGTATATCGTGACTTCAGCAAGCCTCACACCTAGAAATTGCCGAAATAGGAAAAGATATAGCGAGGACATGGGTAGTCATCTCCTTCTAGAGAAAAAGTGTACCATGGTATGGAGCCCATGTATTACTTATGTGGCAACTTCTACTTTTGTGATGTTGATGTGTGGGCTCCCAGTTAAAGGTTGGTAACGACTGGGAAATGACTTACTTAGGAGTGATTTAATCAATCCAGTAAGGGGGACCGACCTCGTGTTAACAGAGAGCCCGTTCGGTTCTCGGCGTGTCCCTTTAGAGGCGTACCCATCGTGGATAAGAAAGTTCCTTTGCCTGGTCATTTATTGGAAACCCAGTCTCCACTATGAGTCTTTACAATTTTAATTGTATAGCCTACTAGTTACCGGTAGGAATATATCAACATAATGTAATTGGGAATTATGTTAGCTAGATTGATACATTTACTTGTGAAAGAGTTTTCACACTATGCACTAATAATAATATGAAAGAAGATTTTCACGTATCAAGAATTTTTTACTATTGCAAGGAGAAACCTCGCCCATGTGTGTGTGTTTGCATAATGTGTGTGCTGCGAGACTTATGATAGTTTCATTTTCCTAAAAAAATTGTGAATTTCTGTTCACTGGTATTCACAAGGAGTAAATGTGTTCCTTATTTAGTGGCTTGGTCCTTGACTTACCTCACTTTAAAATGAACTTAAAAACAACTGTTTTAGTTCTCATATCAGTTCCATGACTGACCTGGAGTTTATTATTCCTTCACCTACATTATGGGTGCCCATAATTTTCCATATGGGCAACTAGTGGTTTTGATTTTCAGATTTAGTTTTGAAGTCAGTTAAAGCAAGATTCGGGATTGAAGCTGGAGCTTTATCTTGGATCATGGCCCTTCACTGACTGTTTTCATTTTATTTCCGCTATGATTCCGTTGTACTCTGATGAAACTCTGAAGTAAAAAAATTTATATCAATAAAAGTTTCATTTTGTTTCTGTTCTGATGTGTTATTACCCCACGCGATGCAGATTCCAACTTTTGAATCTCCGGATGGATTTCCTGTTTTATCGAAGCTCGTTTGCAACTATGAACAAAGGACTTAGGCAATCAGAAAAGGGATCTTATTTGGCTCTTTACGAGGAAGCTTTACCAGACTACAAACCCAACTTCTTCTCTATAATTTCATATGATCAAATACTGTAACCTGTGTTATGAAAGCGCTCGCTATAGCGCGCTATAACGACAAATAACACATAGTGCTTGCGCTGTTGTATTTATAATTGCGCAAGGGTTCTCTATAACGAAAAAATAACACGCTATTTTATCATAGCGCATAGCTCTAGATAGCACGCTATTTTGTTTTGCTTCTTTTTTAAATGTTTGGACAGTGAATTAAGCTCAAAATACTATGCAATTGTATTTATAATGACTCAGAGGAAAATGACGTAGAGTATGACTCAAACGAAGAAGAAATTAATGATCGTTTAAATAATGATTAACGTTTATGATTTATATAACACTAATGACTGTGTTTTAAAATTTTAGATGTATAATATAATTTTTATGTTTTGTTATTGTACACTTGAATCACGTTTAACTTTTGTTTATTCGACTTTTGTTATCATAGATTTCATGTATTATTTTCATTTGATCTTATTTTCACTTTACAACTTTTCTTATTTATAATTTTTTTCTTAGTACTTATTAGTAAAAAAAATTAGATAATGTACAAAGGTGTATTTTCATCATATTTTTCTTAGAGTTTTATATCACCATAATTGATATATAGAAATAAATTTCATTATAACTCATAGTTTCACGAATAAATTTCAAATTTGTATACTTTGAACGTACAATATGAACTAATCAAATTTTCTATAATACGATTACATTTTATATAAAAATATATTTAATACATGCATAAAGTATGGTAGTGCTTGTATTTGGAGTCTTCAATGGTTTGGATATGACGCAAAATATACAAAACAAGAACAAAGAAAAACCGGTTGGGCAAAATATACTTGATTACATTTATTTCTAAATGAACGCAATAGCGCGCGTTATAGCGCATAGCGCAAGCCGTGCGCTATGCGCTATAGACTACGCTGACTGTAACTATAGTTTGCAAGTATAAATAAGAGATTATACTAAGTGGCCGTAGGCCAGAATTCGTCAAACTTAGATCTGACAGTATAAACGAATTTGACATCTCGACGCGCCAAGAAGGGGCCGACTTTGGATTGAGATTTGGGAAGCATAAGGATTGGCCATGGTAAATCTAGAAGGAATATCTCTCAAGTAAAAGGAGTTAGAAATGAAGGAAGTCTCGAGGCTTCCTTAGGAGGAAACCCCTCTATTTACCTTACTATAGAGGAGATGGATTGCATGTTAAAGCGTTTGCAAACTATTTTGGATCTTCAAGAGAATATGCTAAGGAGACAAGAGAAAATGACGGATGATTCCCTCTAGAAAAGTTGGATGACCAACAGGTTAGGATGAAGGCACTGGAATTAGGAGCAGCAGACAAGGAATGGCAAGACTTAATCTGGGAGCAAACTCCATTCTTTCATATCGGATTAGTATTGGATCATGGATCTAGATTAGGTAGGGGGCACGTCTCCTGGTAACTTGGAAACTACTTTAGATGTTGATGGAATTCAGAACTTAAGAGTTGAAATTGAAAACAAGTCATAGGAAAATGCGTAGAACAACCAGGGATGATCCCTGCTCACGGACCCTAGTTCAGTACCGATTGGACCACGGGTCAGTACTGATCTGAATTGGACCCTAGTTCAGTACCGATTGGACCACGGGTCAGTACTGATCTGAATTTGGTAGTTTGAGAACGATACTCTGGCTTGGATAATCTCGATAGTCGAGTTGTGGGTACTGATTCTAATAATTGGAGATCGTTTTTGGATAATGAAAACCCAATTGTAGAATCATTGGATGAGTTACGAGGGGAGGATTGGTTAAACAGGATTTAGATAATATGTATCAGAGTCTGCTCACTCTAAACATCAGGGATTCTATGGATCCACCAGCTTTAACTCCAATGTTGAAGCCTTAAATGGAAGGACGGATTCGACAGTTTATCTAATGTGGTGCATAAGGAATGTGGAGGTGATGGGGTCATCAGAAGAGATGATGACCAAATGCTTCCTAAACTTCCAATCGAATATAGAAGCACTATGGCTCAAACAACTATAGAGTGGATCGATTGGCATTTGGATGGATTTAGGCAGTTTTGGGTCTACATCACGTGATCCAAGAAAGTTATGACAATGACTATAATAAAAAAGAGGATATGAGGGGCTATGTAGAAAATTTTAGAAAGGTTTAGTGGGTGCTCTCTTCAATGGATCGACCAGTTTCGCGAATGGTAATGATGGCAACACCTCATGAGATCTCAATGAACTCTACCATGAGATTGATAGATTCCTGATGAAGGAAGATGCAAGGACAGACCATGAGGTCCTAGAAATGAATATTGCTAAGAACAGAGGACCTTTCCACTCTAGAAAGGATAAATGTAAGCGAAAGGACGAGGATAGATATGGCCCATCAAACAAGCAAAGAAGAGAGTGAAAATTCTCTTCATACACGAACTTGTATGCTAATTTAGAACAATTTTCATAGAGACTCGGGAATGCCTTCATTTCAAAGGAAAATAAGGAGTGAACCCACCAAGTGTGAACGGGAATATTTGAAGCGTTGTTTATTGCATGATGTGGATGAGCATGACACAAAAGAGTGTAAAAAACTGAAGCATATGATTGAGGAGCACGTCTTGGAGTAGACAACTAGCACTATATGTTTGTAATAGGATCACAATTACGAAACAGAAGTATTTGTCAGTTGCATGAGATAGGAGTGAACTTGGGCTAAGTTCACGTGCTAGAATTATCATCAACTGATGATTTGTGTTAGATTTGGATGTTAAATGACTAAGTCACTCATCCATGTATGGGATAAGTACTTGATCTATTTGCATGCTCTTAAACAACGATAAACTTTTTTACTTGCTATTTTATTTTAATGAAGTTGGAACAAAATGGCTAAGTCACTTACTCGCATGCGGGATCAGGGTTTGGTTCTTACACACGCTCTGAGATAGCGACAAACAATTTGGTTCCTGGATTATAAATAAACTTTGTTTTTGAACTTTAGTAAGGTCACTTTGCGTGTATGGATTATGCTTGTGAAATGTGAGATTGAAAACCAGATTTCAACTTTATTCACTTAATGGACACCAAGTACGGAATGTGCTTAGAAAGGTTTGAGTCGCTTTTTCATGACTTGGCAATGCTATTTGATCGGTTGTTAAGTACGGATTGTACTAGACAAGGTTTAGGCCATGTCAGCAACATGGTTGCTTTAGACTGTTCTCAACAAGGGTCCGAAGAGACATGGAATTTTCTTAGAGAGACTATGGATTCAAATATCAGCTCGTAACATCTATGTATTTCAATTCGAATATCGATATCATAAGAGACCCGGAGGTATAGGTGAATTTTGATTCATATATTGATGTTAGATTTAGTATGGATATGGATTATATAAGCGAGTTGGTATGATCGTAGACTATGAATGACAGACTTATGGCAATACAAAACACATCTTCCATAGCCATATATGTTTTGGAGGGCACATGTTAACTTGAATTTTTGCAAGTCGTCACACATCAAAGTCGAGTACATGGTATACTTAACCATAAAGGCGGATAGCTCGGAGAGATGGTTGGAACATCAGGGAAACGAGTACGAATGATAGATTATGGATATGGATAGTAGGATTTACTTGGATAGAACACTGAAATTGGATAAGTGTAGGAATACACTTGAGTACAATCTGAATCGGCATGACTCCTTAGATATATATTTGATCGGCCTGCCTTATCAAAGGGATTGATTCAATATTTAGGAATCGTAACTCGCTTTCATGGGATCGGTATACAACCCCTTATCATGGTTTAGATTGGTATGAGTGGATCACTTCACATCTGACCATTATGACACTGTGTTTAGGGATCAATATGAGTGAATCACTTCAGATCGGTATACATGGAACAACCATGGATCAGTGTAAAGGAAAAGAAACACGAAGGAACGGACTGAATTGGGGTCAAATCTATCCATCTGCATTTGGGTGAGTCCCGACTGGTAAGCATTTGAACCCCCTGGATTGGTACCAATCTGAAACCCAAAGTGTGGGAAATTTGGTCCACACTCTCTAAATTTATCGCCTCCACTACTCTGGTTTTTTTGGGATTTCTAGGCCAATTTGAGTTCACGAGCAATAATAAATAGGGGTCTTGGGTATTCAAACAAGGGATCCCTTTTGGCACTTTATGATGAAGCTCTACCATCAAGATCAACTCCTTCTCTCTACTTTCATACAATCAAGTAATGTTACTATAATATATCAGTATAAATAGGTGATTACTTTAAGTTGATCTGGGCCAGAGTTTGCCGAACCGCTATAAAAATTTGTGTGCTCGTTTACTATTCCTACTTTTTGGGGCTATAGATTGTTGATTAATGGTATTTGATTATTCACTTAGGTGTTAGTGTTAGGTTGACCAAAAATGAGTCTACAATAGAGAAAAGGTTATGTATATACATTTTTATATGAAATTTTGAATATGGTCCCACTATTTATCTCTCATCTCAATCGTTTTCACTTAAAGTAATCTAAATTCTTCTGATTTCTAGCATAAAATTTCATTTTCCCCTTTCAAAGATTTATTCAATGGTATCCTTAAATTGCCACTATATGCAATTATTTCCCTAAATAATTAATTATGGCCATTTATGTAACATCCTGTTAATCATACTCTAAAGAGACAAAGACAACCTAAGAATTTAAAATTTATACTAGGTCAAAATATGGAAATTTATTATTTTTAGAATTAGTCCATGAAAATTACACTGTTGCATTTATGATAAGATTAAGATCTGTTTCTATATAAAGTACGTTGAAAATGGAGTCCGTATGTAAAAGTTATAATTAAGCAATTGAAGTTTTTATATTTAAAATAAATATAATTTTATACTTTAAATTTAATTTTGAATAAATATAAAATATTCTCAAATTTGAAATTCAAACTTAAAAATCATTGAATAAATTAGCGGGGGGTAAATGTTAAGAAATTAATGACCATTTATAATATAATTAAATTGAAGCGTGTGACGGTCAAAATAGTGCAGAATATATGGGAGGCCGACCTCCCCTATATATAGCGGTCGACTATACGGCTGACCGCAATGAGAAGGAGGTCAACCTCTTCAACCTTATTTGCTTTGTGGCCTCTAGAGTTTTCTTAGTATGAAGTTACCATTTAACGGGTTATATTTTTATTTTAAAAATCTGATGGTCCACACTAGTTTGGGAAACTATAAATAAGACCTTAAACCCTTCACTTTCATTCAGAATTCCTGTAGAAACACTCCCAATTTTATCTCTTTCTTTTCAGATTCAGTCAGGGTTAAGATTAGTTTTCTCATCTTCTTCCTCCAATCTTTTATTAGTATATCTGTAATTCTAGTTCTGGCACTTATATATGTAAACAATCTGCTTCTTTATATATATGTATATATATATATATATGTATGTATATGTATATATTTGAAAGGGAAGAATCCTGGATACGTATATGAAGGAAAACAAGTTCAAAGAGGATTCAAAATAGGAGTGGAATATGCTTCAGGTCTTCATGGTTGTGAGTAAAATCTTAAAGTTTATCTTCTGTTCATAGCTGTTTAGTTTGAGTAATGGATTTTTGTATGCTTAAAGAGCTTTTCGGGTATGCACAAACAAAACATACCCACCTAAAATTCCATATGGTCAAAATTGTTAATCTTTGTGGATTTTTATTATATACGTAAATCAATGGGATTGTATATTTTCTAAAATCTTTTTTAACCCTGGTTTATTTAACTTCCTTTTCTTCGTTCTTTTATAAATTTTATATTATCATAAAAATAGTGGATTCGAGGGTCGTAAATTATATGTTATTCAAAACCTTTATTTTTCTATTAAAGATTATTGGGCTTAAAAGGAAAGTGAAAAAAATGCAAAAGAATAATTATGTAACATATTTGTAAGAAAGTCCACTTGATTTAGGGAAGTAATTGGAATCAAAAATTACAAGTATTATGTTTGGTGGATATGAATTGTGGCCCTAATTTCATTTATAATGGTGAATATGTTGAAAAATCCTATTTTATGGAAAGTAATGTGAATCGTAGGGAAGAAGACTTATGATTCTACATTTTGGTTGGAAGGGTTGACATTTCTCATGTTATGACATTATTTTATGCACGCTATTAAATACGTAATTATTATCTATTAAATATAATGTAATCAACATATAATGTACGTATTAAATGTGTATTAATTAGGATCTTTAATTTTGAATTTAAAAATCCCCATAATGAATTATGTGTATGTTTGTGTATCGTATGAGTAAATGACTATTATTATTGTTTAATGATATGTGAAAGCGATGTTCTCCCGTTTTAATAGTAGAAGTTTGCCTAGACATCCTGGCTACCAACATCTACTAGAAGGTGGGTTAATGTGAGATATCTATTGTCATGGTCGTTTAGCAACATGAGGACCTACCTCAAGGGTTAAGCCTTAAGTGGCAGATCCACCTTTTGGGGGTACTAAGTGGTTAGTACTTGCCCCTTTCCTTATGGATTGATCCTTAGGAGTACAGGCTGTAGACACGGAATCTTTTTAGTGGGGTAATCACGGGAAGGGTCCGTTATCCAAGACCTAAAGTGATTGAGTTAGAGTCCACCTAAGGGATTGGGTCTTTTGATATCACGGTGCGCCTATCCCTATGGAAGTATTAAGTGGCTAGGCGATTACCTAATGATGTCAGCTAGATATTAACACATGATCCCCCCTTGTAAGGTCGTAAATGGAGAGATGTCGTATATCTTATAGGTACTAAGTAGTTGCACGCAATCTCTCGCATTATTTAGATATTTTTATGGGACTGAGATTGCGATTTCTACATGAAATCAGGTATTAAGTGGTTGAATACTCCTTTAGGTATTGTAAGCGATAATTAGATCCACCTTCATACCAAGTGATCATGAGTCCCGTTTTTTCCATATATGTTAGTAGTAGCCAAATTTCGATATCTTCGCTAATATTTATACAACTTAAATATAGATAAAGTTTAAGCTCAGTGTTATGCAGTTAACGTCCACTATTATCCCGTTATATCCTATAACGGATTACCAACGCTACGTTTTTCCTATATAGACTCTAATATAGCCTTTCTACTTTAATCCCTACTATATTCCGCTACTCCTGGTATATCTTGTTACTTCCATAATATTTCACTATTCCCTGTGACCACCACTGGATTCGAACCCCAACCTTTCAGAAAGCAACACTGCGCACTAACCACTGTGCTAAGAGATCTTTGTGTTATCTTTTTGAGAGGGGTGTTACAGACTATCCCCTTAAATAACCCAACATCCTTGTTGGCTCAAACCACTCGCCACCCAAGCGTTATGCATGTAGCACGTATCAGTATCACACCGACTGACATCCACAGCATTACATGCATAATTCCAGTTGGGTATTGGATCCGATACCAAATGTGACAACCGCAGGATTCGAACCCCCGGCCTCTCGGAAAGCAACATCATGCACTAACCACTGTGCTAAAAGATCTTTGTATTAGCTTTTCGAGAGGGGTATTATGTTCTCGCTATATCTTTGATGAAAGAAATGAACTTATAAATGAAATTTGTGCCTTATAAAAATTATGAATTTAGATTTTTTAAATGATTTTTTTAGAAACAAAAATACTCTAATATTCTATTAAATTTAATTAAGTTAGATGGCAGTTTATGTTTATTTATAAATATCTACACATGTTTCTATTAAAATTAAGAATTACTAGTTACAGATAAATTAAGTGTTAGTTTTTCACTTAATTATCATTTATATATTTGTAAAATCATTAAGAATGAGTTATATATGTTATTTTAGAGTCAGCCGCTGTATCCTGTTGTTTCCACGCTTTATTCCCGCTACGACTTTTTGGACCTCGACCGCATTGGATCTGTTAAGCGCTTTAACTGCATAGATATAGCGCAAGATATTGATAATGAAAACTGTACAGTATCAAGATTGAAGATCCGTATTGATGATTCAAAAGTCAAAGAATATATAAACAAATCTTGGATTTCCAGATATTAACAAATCTTGGATTTTACATTAAAACTCGGATTGCACTTATCTGATCTTCTTCCATTTTACAAAATTATTTTTCAAAATATACCTTTTTTCAAAAGTATTCAAATCCTTTTTCAAATATTCCTAGTTTTCAAAATAACTTTCCAAAGAAATTTTCATAAATAAATTCCAGAATCTAAATATATTTACTTTTAAACATTTTTATTTTTATAATTTTGCATACACTTCAGTTTCAAATACCTTCATATTACACTTTAGTTTTTACACTTACAAATACAAATTTTGTCTTTTATATGCTGACCTATGTATTTATACTATTGTACTTTGATTTCAAAAATATCCGCTTTACTTTTTACGTTTATATTTCGATTACAGGAAAATAGTGTCAAGGACAAAATTACTGGCTTTTTCAGTCGTAAGGACGACCTGCTGAAATTATTTTCTAAAGTATAAAGCATCGGATTTTAGGTAACAATTTTATAGTGTGCATGGTATAAGAAATTGACTACCAGTTTTTAAGTATCAATTTTACACTATGTATGGTAACATAATTTAACTATCAGTTTTACGGTATGTATGGTATCAGTTTTACAGTGTGTTGTCCTTGAGAATAAATTTATTGATGGGTTGTCCTTGGGCTTGAAAAAGTAATAAAGTTTGTCCTTCACAATAAAATCCCCTTTTGATTATAAATATATTGACTTTTTTTATTATAACTTGGTTTTTATGCTTATACTTTGATTTCAAAATTATACTTTACTCTTTAGTTTTACTTATACCTAAGATTTTATTTTTGAACTTAATAAATTTAGTTGAATACTACTATAGTTTTGATATTTATATTTAAGTTTAATGTATTTGATTATGTATAATTTCAATATATAAATATTATTTGTTTAAATTTATTTGAATTATTTTTAACAAGTTTTCACAAGCTTTGCTATATTTAAAATATATATATTTACTATGTTTATATAGTTTTACAAAGTTTCAGATAATTATAGATAAGTTTATATTTTTCTATACAATTTCAAAATAAACTAGTTTTCATTTTAAACTAAGACATGTCGACATCGCCTCCAAAATATGTTGGCATAGACCAGAATTTTTCAAAATTCAAATTTGAATTGAAGTGTGTATTCGCCATAACATTTCTCCAACAATCATTTCTCTTTTCCTCTTTCTATATCCTTATTCCAGAAATGAATTTTCAACTTATCCTTCATAATTCTTTGTTCCTTTCTCTTCTCTTTTTAAAATTACAAATCTATAACTATACTCTATAGATTTACAAACTGTATCAAGTCAATTATTCTACAATTTGATTCTACATCAAACCCCCTTCATCGTACCAAGATTAAAGCGCAGTTCCGAGTTATAAGAGCAATCATACTCAAGATCGAAAGTCCAAGTTTGCGTTCTTTATAGAAGTAACTTAAATTCATTTGGGTGTGATTAGGTAGCTCTAAATCAAGTTGGATTTGATGGTTCTATTGGATCTAGATTAACTCTAAAAGGGGGTGAATAGGGTTTATTGCAGTTATACAAGATATTAAAAGTATCACAACACAGATTTCAATAGAGAAAATAAATGCAGAGACTAAATGATAAAGATTTTACCCAGCTTCGGCAAACCCCTGTCTACGGCTGCATTCCCAAGCTTTATACTAGAACTAAAACAATCTCTATGCTTACAAAATCCCTGTAAACTCATGGCACCCGCTCACAATTGTTCTAATCCTATGATCAATACCCTGTACTGATCTCTATCCCCAATATCAGATTTTTCGCCGAATTCCAAACCTGTAACTTGTAAACCCTAGTTTACAAAAAGCTAGAAAATAGATTGTATCGGTTACAAAAGAAAACAAAAACAATTCAAAATATAAACTAAAACAAAATCCCCTTTTCTAAATAGAAACAAAGCTGGCCTAATTTCTTTGTAACTCAAAATATCGGCACCTCCTTTTGTTTAATGGCCGATTGTAAAATTAGTGTTTTTGTCTCCTGCCCTAAATCGTGACACTTGAATAATTAATGTACTTTGATTCTCTGATGCTTCAACTTCTTGATGAATCTTGTCAATCGATTTGGGTCTGCTATTGATTGAAACTCCAAAAAATTGTGAGTATTCTGATTTGTTTTTCACGATTGTTTTTGCTTGTGATCTCGAATTAATTCCAGTGATGAAGTCGTGTGTATATGTAGGATTTAAAATCCCTAATTTGTCTTTAATTTCATTTATTGCCTTAGTTTGATTTATGCTTGATTCTTGCGTGATTATTTGATTTTTTTCCATGAGTGACTTATTGAATTTCTGGAAACACTTCATATGATTTTCTTGGCATTTCTAGAATAATTTAAATTGTGAAAAAAAAGCAGTGTTGCCAAAACTGATCCCTCAGATTTTCAATGATAAAATCTTTACCAAAAATGCTATTATCTGGAAACAATGAAATTGCTTGTCAATTTTTACTCATTCCAAATCTTTGGTATCTACGTGGTTGTTTATATATAGAAATTTATATTGCGTGCCGGTGGTGCAGGCTTTCGGATCGGATCGGAGGGATGGGCTCGGATCGGATAGTGGACTGGGCAAGGGATCACCGAACCGAGGCCTGGCACTAGGGAAAGTATGGAAAAAAGGAAGGCCACAATGGTTGAACTGGGATCGGATCGAGCTAAAGAAGGGGGAATCGGATCGACTGAAGGGAAGAGAAGGGGGTCAGAATGGAAGAGGAAGGGGAAGTGGATCGGATCGGAGACCATGAGCCCGATCCAAACCGATGGAGCAAGGGTACACCGACTCGACCCGCCAGAGAGCACCCGAACCGAATCAATGTACTACGAAGGGACTTGGAGGCCACGACCCGACCCAGAGCACTTGGAAGGAGGCCGATCCGAACCGACAGAGAAGAAGGACTGGGGGTCCGAACCAATCCAGTGATGACCAATTACCCGAGATGCAAAGGTAGTCCAAATAAGAAGTTAGAGCTCAGGATCCAGTTGGGAACCAACGAGTCGACTTCATGACTTGGGCTTTGCTGCGGGACGTGTGCAAAGGGGTTGTCGGTATTGATAACTTTGGTTCACCACTGAGAGACGGATAGCAGGCTTGTAGCGATAGTTGTACGGGATTGGATTCCATAATGGCCCAATGGATAGGTGACTAAGGTAGTGGATATCGTATGCTTTATGCACCGAGTGAGAGATGTGAGGATGGTTTCTACGCTTGATTGTTTGTCATCACTATGACATGCACACCCCCACCCCCGTATTCTTGTACACCATATGTTAGTGGCACCTTAGAGTGTTGTACAGTACGTAGTGCTAACTCTTTGGTTGCAGGTCTAGGTTCAGGTATGGTTGGATTATACCTGTTATTGTTCTGTTTTGTTGCTTATCGCTCATACCGGACTTTTTGTCTAACCCAGAGTTTTATGTCTCTTCTTATTACTCTGGGTGCTCTCACGAGCAGACTAGAGACAGGTTAGCTGGTGATGCACGAGTAGCTGATTCGGAGGCGAGCAGGAGGCTTCCACGTATGATATATATATATATATATATATATATATATATATATATATATATATAGATATTCTCCCTGTGTCGTTGGTGGTCACTACTTGGGCATTAGTAGTGTACCTCCCTTATCTTTCTTTTACCTTTAGAGTCAGTTTGAAAAGTTGTAATAATGATGATGTGGAACATAAGCTGTATTTGGATTTTCCGCTGCTATGATAGTTTGTTTTCAGCTTATGCACTGTCTCACCTGTTTTATGTCAAGTATGTTATTATTATATATTGTTCTATGCGCCGTGAGACATTCTACAGGTTTATTTGTTAGCTCCTTCATCTTCTTTCCTTTCTTTGGCGACCGTTCCACGCTAGTCGGGCATGTGTACAACGCACTATCAGAAGCGACTGGTGCGGGGCGGACCGTCACAGTTTCACCACTATAAAGTTGCACTATGTATGCATGTGTGTGTGTTTGTGTATATATATATATATGTCCATTTTCTTCACTCTTTGAACTGCAGACTTGTCTTATGTTTAATTTCATGCATAATTTCATGCACGTTTGAATATTGTACCACTTGGATTTGATTTTCCTGAGCCATGTTTTCTTGTACTACTTTTGAGCATGAGCTCTGTTGAATGCACTTGCTTGCACTGAACATACATGTATGTATATAAAATTATATATATATATATATATATATATATGTGTGTGTGTGTGTGTGTGTGTGAGAGAGAGAGAGAGAGAGAAGAGAGAGAGAGAGAGAGGGAGTTTGAGTTTCCCATATTTTTCTTGTTTAATTTGCATTTGCCTTGAGTTGTTGCCATTGCATTTGTGTTTTACGCATCTTTATGCATCCATTCCTTGTTGTACAGTTGAGTGTTTTGACATATTTGCACTTGCAACTTGAATGCCCAGATTTGTGATACTATTGTGCATTTCTGTTTTGTGCACTCGACCAATTCACAGCCTTGACCCATACAACTTTTTGTGTTTTGAAATTTCCCAAGAATTTGTTAAACTCGTATCTAAACCTATTGCTTGCCTTGTGCACTAAATATTGAGCTTTCATGTACTTAAAACTTGTTGTGCACCACTTCCTATCTTGACCATATATGTATATTGAAACATCTTAATCTTGACATCATTTTTAAATGCTTGAGCCTAAACCTCGTACTATGACCTATCGTTCTTGTGCATGTTCTTGCTGCTGCCCATATATGTTTGCTTCTACGTATATACATACATTTATGTATATGTATGTGGGCTATTTGAATGGCAGACAGTCTGTAAGCACTAGAGATACAGTTTGCCTTGTGGTATTTATAGTGTATCACTGTGAATATCACAAGCAGTCAGACATAGATAGAAGTATATACATATCAGACCAAGTCAAGAAATATGACGTGAAACACACTAAAATTCTAAGGTAAATAAAATTTAAAATAAATTTATATCTGCTAGAATTTAAAATTATTTTGTTCCAGATTATTGTGTGTGTTTCTGTGGCAGGTGTGTAGTGATTGGAATGACTATAAAGCAGACTGAAGAAACAGTGTGTCAGAGATGAATGAACGTATAAGAGTGAAACTGAGTTAAATGTAGTGAGGAGCTATATATATGAAACTGAATATGAAATTAATGTAACAGAGCGAACATCGAGTGTTGTAGTGAGGGCTGAATGTAATAAATCTGTGAGATGTACAATATTGGAGTTAGAAAATATGAACTATTGAAATAATTTTTTTTTATTTTTTTTGAAAATTTGTTCACTTTATTGTAATAAAAAAGCAGTACAGTAGACAGGTTAGCATACTAACCGTTACAATAAGAAGACAACAAAAACAAAATACAGAAAAAAGACATGAAAATAAAAGAACTATTAAACTAATCTAAAATAAACCCGGCCCATGATGAGGCCACCCCTCTTGTGACTTGCTACACCAGAGCGAAAGCTCCATACCAATGCTCTCAGCATTGAAACTCTCAAATTAGCTTTCCTTACGCCATTCAATAAACATCTTCTCAACTCCTCAATTTCAATGTCACTCCAAACCCAAACAGCAAGAAAAACGGCGTGTACAAATACTGCAAGAATTCTCTCAATTTCAAGCATTAAATCTGGTTGACGACTCACAAACGCCTGTGAATCAGTCTTAATGCTAGAAAATCATATAATAATGCAGTAAGAAATGAATCCATCCTCTGTCGTGATATTCATACTGCTAGAAATCAAGAAAAAAACCTACTGAATCAATAAGATCTGCTCAATTACCAGAGACGCCCATGTGATGTTAGCTTTGAATCTAGGCATAATCATGCCATATCTAGGCCTCTAGTGAAAAAACTCTTGAGCTTGAAACATGTAATAAATCTAAGCAGAAAATCAACCATACACCAAGCTTAGGATGACCCATATTATTTCCCAAAATCCATCTAGAAGAAGAAATCAATAATACAACACATTCTTCAAACTCATAACGGGTTCACAAGATTTTGAAGTGCATGCTAAATATTGATAAAACTTGAACACAATAGACAGAATTTGGGACTGAAGAAACTCAAGAGAACTGGAGCATATTCAGTTGGTTCCGAAATCTCACTGGTACAACAATCGCATCGGATCTGACTATTATTGAATAGACCTGGTAATAAGGTTATACACTTTCCTTCTTCAAAATACAACTAAAACACTTTCCGCAAATTAAACCAGATCTGAGAAAATACTTGAACCGAATCTAACATCATAGAATTCTTACCCAAAACAAACCGAAAATCTAGCTCAACAATGGAATATCGGTTGGAAAACTTGGATCTGAAACGATTCAGATGCGTCGGCTATGCCAAAACCCAAATTAGCGATGTCTTGATAATCCATAGCCAGAGCAAGAAGATATGTAACTTTGGGCAAAAGGAAATCGGAATAGATCTCGGATTGAATCTCGAGCAACCTTCAGATCTAGGTTTTGCTATAAAAAATTGAAAATATGGTTAACCAACGAAAAGAAAATTTCATTAAAGGTTTCCATAGAGGAAATCATATGGGAATCGGGTAGAAATTCGGTAGAAACGAAGAAAGAAGAAAAACCCACGCATGAAACGAAAGCAGGCGAATAGCCTGCCGCCATGGACAAGTTTTCCCCTAAAACTAGATTGTTGAAATAAAATATTATATTTAAATAAACTACTGTTTGAATATTTAAATTCTTTTGCAGTAGTATTCTATTCAAATATAAATATTTATTTACGTATGTGATGCAGTCAATTGCAAACACATTTATACTAATAATATATATTTATATGTTTGTTGTCATCAAACAAAAATCATATTGTTATATACAACAGTCTCCCTCTTTTGATGACGACAAACATATAATAAGATTTTGAATACAATAAATGTGTTTGACAGTGAATTGTAGAACTCCCCCGTATCTATGATCCCTCTACAATAGAACTCTCCCTAAATATGTGCATATGAGTGAAAAAAATAACTGAATATAATTTCCAATAATAAAATATTCATGTAGTATTCACTCATCAGTCAAAATCTTAACCATTCTCCCCCTTTTGTTATCATCAAAAGGATATAGAAATAAAAAATAATGATGAAAAAATAGACTAGAAATATAAAATCAGATCAAGAGAGAGAATATACATCATAAATCTCATTTAATCAAACAAAAATCATAATATTCTTTAAACTAATGATAAATTTCACATTGTAGAATGATGGATTTACGATGAGGTTTATAAAATGGATAGAGTTTTAAAACATATGAATTTCAATTTTTCCAAATATTTTTTTTTAGAAAAACGAGCACAAAATAGTGATGGATTTGGAGTATGATTATAAATTCAAATTAAGTAACAAAATCAAATAATCTCAAATCCCAATGACTATCAATCAAAAGATCATAATATATTATAAAATATAACACATTTCACAAATTAGAAAGTGAATTAATAGGATGGATTTTACATAACAAGGAGGATTTCATATATATATATATATATATATATATATATATATATATTCTATCTTTTCCTTTTCCTTTTTTATTAAGATCACACTAACCACGCATAAACATATCTTAGATTTTTAAATGAGGTCAGTCGCAACTTAAATTATAAGTAATTTCTAATCGTGAATGACCAGATCTTGGATTTTTAAATGAGGTTAGAGAAATACTTATTATATACAAAATCTCCTCGGTATATAAAACCAAAATGGATGATAGAAATGTGGTAGATACAGAGATGGTTTGTGAAATAAATTTCTAAATTAATCATATTATGAAATATGCTCAACTGGACCGGGACTTTTGAGAAAAACTCAATTATCTCTTTTTCTGAAAAATAATACCGTCACATTTCCATCAAAAAATTTTAAAATTTATATTCATTAATGATTTTTTTAAATATTAAACTCTCCACATTAAATAAAACCATGATGGATGACAGAGTGATGATTGAAAAAGAAGATGCTAGCGAAATAAGCATCAATTCAAAGATATTATAAAAATTGTTCAAATGTAATGAGAATTTAAATAAAATTTCCTATTGTTATTAAATATAATATAGTCATAACTCATCACAATTTCAAAAAATCTGATAATAATATTGATGAGTTCCAAATATAGTTCAATTTGGTCAATGATTTCAATTTCTGAATATATAACCAAAAATAATTTTAAAATTGAAAATATCAATTACAAGAGGGATTCTGAAGGATCTATACAAGATAAGGAAATGATAAATCAAATGAATGGGACAACACTAAGATACCACTTAGATCTCCTAATTATCCATTGTGGTATTCCAATGTATCTCAAACAAATTATTTAATTACCAAACCTAAGCAAGCACTTCAATTCCATTTATCAGAGCAATAGTTATTCACCTTCGGAACAAGATTTACAAGAATTTTTTTTAGAATATTTGCATTTAAGCCTAAGAGATGATTCATGATCCAAGATCAAAAGGAGTTCACTTGAAATCACTTGATGAGATGTGTAAGTTTTAAATTCGATAAATCAATCAGACAAGATTATCAATTTCAAATCCAAGAAGTGTGTAAGATTCAAGATATCAACAATTTCAAATGATTTCAAAATAAACAACTATCCAAGCCAAATAATCATGATCTAAAAATTAATTTCAAGATGCAACACAATAATCCATGCCAATTGATTTTCAATTCAAAATGCTAAGTTTATCCAAAAAACGATGAAATTATCACAACTGAAAAAAATAGTAGTGTGCTGTAATGAGTGTGGTTTTTCAAGTCTTTCATAAATGAATTAAAAGGAACTCAAAACAACAAAATTGTGTAAAAATTCCAATGGTTTTTCAGATCTTCAAAAGTTTAGAATTCTGTATAACAGTGTTCAAGATATGATAAAAAAGCTTTAACACTGTTAGGAATTCATAAATAAAAAAGAACTTCAAAACAATTGCTGATATTTACAAATTTGGATTCACAATCTAGAAATTGTAACAACCCGAATTCCGACAGACATATTTTTTTTTCAAACATCAATCTTCCGAAACTCAAATTGGCTTGTCTGGTATCCTACAGAAAAGACAGAGATATAAAATATATCAAAATTCAGAAAACATCTCACAGTGGAATGGAATAAAATATAATCAAATATAGTCTTACCAAGGTAATAATACTGCCTAACTAGTACCAAAGCTATCATATCTCTACCACAAACCTAATCTACAAGTGTGTTATGAGGAGGGGGTCAGAACACAAGTTCTGGTGGCTGGACTAAATTACAGAATGTGTAATAACCTTACATATACCATTCAGTTATGTTACTTATTTATTAGGTTGTTTGGGTTAATTACACTCAAGGCTTTATACACACGTCGTACCCATCTACCTCATAGTAGATTAACCTAATATAGCATACATGTAGCTACCTCCAATATCAAGGTACTTCCCATGATACCTTTCCCGCACGGTCATCGTTGTCAAGCCATGGAAGCGTATGCAACTCTCATCCTATGACAGAGCGACGTATTGATCTCCATAAAACTGTGCCATGTGTGTAACTCTCATCCTATGCTGGAGCGACGTATGGATCTCCATAAAACTACGCTACATTTCAAACAGAACTACCATCGCCATGCTACGTAAGCGTATGGACCGCCATACCAAAACCCCTCATTCTAGCTAGGTTTTAACACGGAGCAATCCCCTGGCATCTACGATACACCACCCGGTGCGGCGTGCATGTATCCTCACACATACGTACTGTCTACTGTACCCCAAGTTCTGTAACAGGTCTTCATCTAAATGCATGGAACTCAGCTGGGAGCTTTTCCATATCTATATAGGTCTGCCAACGAGGCCTGAAGTACATATATCTAAACTATGGTCTGCATTTCTACGATGGCTATGGTCCCACCTCGACCCCTCACTCAACTAGTGGAAGACTACATCAAGAGCTAAGTAACGTTCCTTTAGCATACAATCTACATCTAAATTGGCGTATCCCGCAACCACAGTCTCGATAGTGAAAGACCGATGGTCTGTAGGTTTAGCTCTAGTCTTTCCACGTCACACTGACTACCGATGACAGGTACCCGACAATTACTATCCTTTAATTGGTCCTGACCAGCCTCTCTGTAGCCAAATCATCGAATCACCCCGATGTCATGCCGCCACAGCCTTCTGACTGCCAAAGTATTGTTGCAGTCATGGTATACTCACCGGGTGGTAACGCGAAGCCCCAACCACTACGAGTACAACCTGAGCATGCACCGCAATAGAGGACCACCATGGAGTATCCTACCACGTCTCTCGGAAGCCGCATGCTCCCTTCCAGTCCCTCAGCGCCAAAAAGCAGAATATCGGTAGAGTAATCAGATGGACGTGCTCCTCTCCTGCCTCTAGACACCACGATAATCCACCCAGTTAGGTTCTTTACCATCAGACATGCGGACTGTTCCAATTGCATCATATTACGTGTTATTAGACCCTATACCTAAACGATTAATTATGGCTTGCTCTACCTCATTCGATTTCCAGTTAACTTTGTTATTTCCAAGCGTATTACCTTCTTATTCAAGTCACCAAGTTCTCTCCGAGCCCCTTACATTGCTAAGCATTGGAATCCTCTCACTTATTAATCTCATTTATATAACTTAACTAATTTAAGTTCATCAATAAGCCTATAACATGTTATTCTCTTGATTGTAATTCAAGGTGTGTAATCTACAATCTTCTTGCACTATTATCCTGTCATTCATAGTCCAATTTCATGTTACAATAATATGTTCTGCTATGTGTCATTAAGTAAATCCTATCACAAACAACAGGTTTCCATTTAACATATTAGTTAATTCATAATTAAGTACGACTTATTTCATTCCATAAGTCTTCTTACATCATTCAATCTTATGCCGCCTGAGGGGCTTTCGCTTATTATTAATTTCGTTTATTAGACTTCATAATTTTCTTTTATAAGACTACCAATAATAAGCCAACTTCATTCTTTTTTATTAACCATGACTTGATTTAATACAACATCTTGTTGTTATTACTTATTTACTTAGTTCTCTTAACTAAGATTTATCAATAATTTCTTTTCATTTATTATAACCTATGTTGTAATTTCTACTTGTCCTTAGGATAAGCCTACCTATTATCTTCCACTTCTTTCATTAATACTTAACCATAATAGGTTATTATCATTCCCTATTAATTCCAATTCTTATACTATCATTTCAGCTAGTACTGTTTACTTATTAACTTAGTTTTCTTAACTAAGGTTTATTAATAAGTTTTTATCTTTTTATTAATTATTAAACATGTTATAATTCCACTTGTCCCTAGGACAAGCCTACCTATTATACAACATTCTCATTAATGTAATTAATTATAATAGGTTATATTCCATGTTCATCACATTTTTCCTTGGTTCTTTAGCATTAACCAAACACTTACTGTTGTAACATTTACCTCTTTATTGTCTTGTAAATTTTCACACATACCTTTTTTTTGAAAGGTAAGCACAAAAATTTTATATCACTATATAAACTGATTACAATGATAACTACTCTATAAACAAAAATACAAGAACAACCATCTGAAAATCACATAAACTATACATCAAAAAGGAAACAAAACTAATTAACCTAATAAGCTCCCTGGTAAGAAAATAGTACTCCTGAATGTCTTCAGCTGAATTCCCCTATTATTGCAGTCATAATTGCACTGTACAGAGAAAATATCCATAGATGACTAATAATCCACAACTAACAACTGTATATCATCATAAAATCACTCTAAAAAGAGTCAAGCAACATATTCATTCACCTCTCTTAGCTAGCTAATACCAAGGACCCAAAGAAAATTCCATATTCACCAAAATCAACTAGAAAAGCATCAAGATAAAGAAGGGTCATACATAGGATTATTTGATGTATGCCTTCTAGAAGATTTCAAATACGATCCAAAAGGAAAAACTTCCTCCTGTGAATATTCAACTCCATCATCCAAATCGTCCATCCAAAACTTTCCTCTCAGTTTCTTAGATTTTGTGGAGTTCTTAGGAATAACAGTGGATAAATGAGCTGGATCAATAGCAAAAAATGTTAAACCACTACTGGACACAACAGGAGGAGGAGGTAATTAGATATTCGGTAGGGTCTTCAAATGAGAATATGGAGAAATATTGGCCTTAGAAGAAGAAGAAGCAGCACCCACTGATTTTCCATTAACAGAAAAAGAGTTCGACACATGAGCAGAATTTGCTTTAGCATCTTTCATAACTGGTCTCTTAGCAGCATTATCCTCTTCATTGAACAATGAATTCAGTCCAAAATCACCTTCAAAATTGTTACTAACTTTATTACCAGAATTTACATTACCAATTCCATTACCGTCCTTTGCTTTACTGACTTTATCACTACAATTGGCATCTTTCTTTGCTGTACTAGTTTTATTTCCATCAAAAGCACCACTAACATTATTACCATCACACACATTACTAACATTGCCATTTGACTCACCATTATTATTCTTGACAGCAGCATCAACCCCATTCAAATTCTCATCAACCATGCCTTTATTCAAGTTAATCTCCTCATTATTAGTATTTGCAACATTCTTCCTTTGCCAAATCAACTTCCTTTTCGAAATTACCTTCGTCCATCCTTTATCCTTATTATTGGCCTTATTCCCACCTGCACTCTAATTTCTAAAACTATAACCATGGTTCTGATAACCAATATCTTCATTATGCACCTCATATGACTCTTCATTTTTATCCCCTGAAACACACTTAGATGTTTTATGCCCAAAACAGTTGCAAGTAACACAAATACTCGGTTTCCATATATAAGATAGATTCATCATTGGATGACCACTTAAGTATGACAGCACAATTGAATCAGGTAAATCTGCCTCAGCATTAATTTCAATGAGTGCTTTTGCATAACTAAAGCGCTGCATCCTCTCAGTATTGTAATCAAAATAGATCAGCCTTCCAACGTGGCACGCCACCAGTTAATTCCCACCAAAGTTCACAAAATTAAAGGAATATTAGAAAATTGAATCCAAACTAGAACCCTCTTGATTAGCTTTTGGGGATTACCAAAGGTAGGATTCCATTGTGATAGGATAAACATTCGTCACCTAATGAAAATAGGATCTGAACGAGGAACTTTAGCTCGATCAATTTCATTCGTGAATTGGATATAAAAGTGGAATCCATCAGATCTCACTGTAAAATCTCCTAACAGTTTCCAGTGTGATTTCAGAAAACTAGCAATAATAGAGAAAGAGAGCGTACCATCAATGAAGAAACCAATTAGAATGTTATTCCAATATTGTAATCCCTTCTCCTTAACTAGATCTAGAAGAGAACCATCCTTTTTGACGTCAAACTGAATTGGCTTGTAGAGACCAGCGTTCTTAGGAAGAGAACAAAAAAGCGAAGCAAAATCAGGTTGATCAATAGATCTATAGTTCTATATGTTAGCAGATCCAGAACGATTTTCATTAGCTCCAGCAGATCCATCTTGATTATCATTAGCTCCAGTAGATCTAGAACAAATATCATCAGACCCAGCAGTAGAACCAGTAGCAGCGTTAGAACGAAGTTCATCAGAAGGAGCAGAGGGAATAAGAGATGGACGAGATGAAGAAAGAGGGGGAAAGGAGGAAGAATCGAGAGAAAAAGAGGGAATAGAAGATGACTTCGCCTTATTGGCTGCCATTATTAATCGAGAGAAAAACAGGGAATCGTACACATACCCTTTATTTCCATTAAGTTCAATGAATATATTTATTTATTTCATCTTGCATACATATCTTTTTCTATATTTTTATGCATTGGACCTCTCACATTAAGTTGACCATTTGTGGATGTTGGATTCGTCAGGCAGTTCGGAGAAGGCTTCTACCACAAGTTGAACTTAACCTCGTGTCTAAGTGCGGTTATGTACAATTCCAGCTACTGTAAATTTTACATCCAATTTAGGCATATCTATTCTTCCAAATGCCACTGTAATTCTTTTTACAACCTTTTGGCTTAATAATATCCATGGACAAATGTTTAGGTTTATCATAAATTCCATAATTACAACATTTACAGTAATTTCTCATTTAGGCAGATGTTTAATGGAAACAGGCTTGTATAACAGAAATGTTCTCAATAGATTTTACCTCAATTACCACAATTATTCACAATTTCATTGTAACTTGATTTACAATATCCAGTTAACAGGTTCTAGGATGGTTCCATATACAACAATAATCTTTTTAACATATCCTAAACAGTTTTAATACCCTGTTTCCACAATTATTAACTGCTTAGCAGATTAAATATAACGGGGAATACAAACGATAAATATACCGTTATTTAAAATGGTATAATTTAGATTCGCTCACCTAACAGCTTTCCAATCCATGAATCTGATCCAGATCTGTTATTCCATGGCCTTCCCAACTGAATCTATATTCCAAATAACCATGGTCCACAAATCGATACCAAAGAAGAGGAAAAGAGAAAGAAACCTATATAAACTAGATTCAAAGACCTACCTCTCCCTGATCAGAATTCTGAACACCCATTTCTAGAGATACATGTATTATTTTCCTCTAAATCTTGAATCAGAATTTCCTAAGACTAATTACTTTATTTTCTAAAGAGATTTGAGGAGCATGAAGAATGGCAGAGCCTAGGCAGTCTCTCAGAAAATACGAGATTTGGGCTATACCCTGCTAGTCTATATACAAGAAAGTCTGAACCGTCGAATTTAATTCCTTAAAATCTGAATCGCACACGTCACTAATTACCCATCAGAAAAATACATTTGGAAAGCTTGGGTCGACCCACCTATCCCCGGGGTCTACCCTCCTACTTGGGTTGACCCATGGGTCGACCCGACCCTTGCATGGGTTTACCCATAGGTCGACCCAGGCCCTGGTTAGGTCCTCCTATCGGTCCTTCCCGCACGTTGTCTCCAATTCGAATAACTTAGAATTATATTTATATTTAAGCCACTTATATATATATATACAAACTTCTAAGGTTCATAACTTATTTATACGTTGTCCGTTTTATGCAAATTCGGGGTCTATCTCAATCATAATTCCAAGACAAATGCAACGGTACAGTCGGTTTTACTTAATTTTGAATATTTAATTGGTTAATATTCATTTCATTGTTTAAATAAATGTGGGGTGTTACATTCTCAAACCCTTAGGAAATTTCATCCTTGAAATTTGGTAAAGGCAAAATTAAGTAATCCCTTGCGCAATATGCATCCATCATAAGTATATCCAAACTGCAACCATTTATGCACTTGTGCAAAGTGTAACACAACATAATAATATATGAATGCAATGTATGCCTAATCGGTACCTCCTATATGAATGCAAATTTTTCTTGAAAATATTTTGAAAATATGATGCACATATCCTAAATATACTAGCATTCCACATGAATGCAATATTTTGAAAATCAAAATACTTTTTCATCTAAATTTTCCAACACTCTTACGGAGCAAGAGCGTAGTTCATCCAATTTTTGCATCCAAAATCCTACCAACCATCTTTAAATTTCGAATTTCAAAAAAAAAAAATTTAATTTTCTAAATTCGATTTCTTACGTTACAAAAAGGTGGGAAACGTAAAACTTCACACATTCCGTTTTCTTTTATGTAGCTTTTCTATATGTACTTGGATTTTATGCTACTACTATATAAAGATTCCCTTTCTTCTTATCTAAGTACAGTTCATATAAGAAAAGGTTCTTTGTTAATGATTTTCTTTTACAACATACTTAGGAAAATGCATTTTTATTCTCATTTCCCATTTTTCTTAACTGTCATGTTTGTTGCTTTACTGGATTTGTTGTTTTCTTTTTAGTTATGTCATTACTCTTTTCTTAGCTTATTTAACTTAATTCACTGATCTAAGTTTAGGTTTTCAAATAAGCCTTCTAATTATTCAACTAAAACATGAAATCAAGCACTCTACACAGCTACTACCAACGGCTAAGTACCCTAGGATCATGTCCCCTTCGACAAAGAAAAGTCCAAACCAAAGGATCTATACACTTACTTACCCTTTACCATTTAGTAGTCACAACTAGTCCTTTTGGTGTACTAACATCTTTTCCAAGTAGCAACCTAGGCTCTATATTGCTTATGCACTCTACGGAAATTTACTATTAATCCAAAACCGTCCTTGGTATTCAATTCATAGCCTCAAAATATTTCCTGTCTTCCTTAGGTTCTAATCCTTTTCCTACTCCATGATTTAAAAAAGACGTGATTTTGCTTTCTTATTTCATTTTTCTTCCAAAAATTAAAAGTGTCAAAACTTTATTTTTCCATATAAAAACTTTCCTTTGCCAAACCATAAAAATATTCATCCCAAAAAAATGCAAATCATCATTTTTTTTTCAAATCACAAAAACTTGAGTAGACAAGGACAACTACTTCTTTACTAGTTTCACTGTCGTTCATGTTTATAATGTCAGTTCAATATCTCACAACTAGTTGCAAACATCTACCCTATTCTTAATTCTTACAACTTATTTTGTCCATCCAACAAAATTTTGTGTCAAAACAATTATCAAAAATTGTTTTCAAAAGAATTGAGAACTTCAAAATTTTCTTTAACGAAATTTTAGTTTATAACAAAAATGAAATCTTTTCTATGCTTTGCTTTTTAATCCTTTAGTACTTGAAAATCAGTGAGCTATACATGCTCTATAATGTGCACCTTTTTTTTTTTGAAAGAATTCATTTTAGACAAAAATTTCACAAGAAATCACCGTTTTCAAAATATACCCCATTTTATTTCAAGATTCAATATGTACTTTTCACATATGTTACTTACATATTTTCTTTAACCATAAAAAATGCCTCTTTTTGTTTCAAAAATTGTTTCTACACAATTTATATAGTATATATCTAAAATTATAATTTTTAAGGTTAAAAATTGAAAAACACCATAAACTATCACCCAAAAGCTTTCATAATTTCACGTTCTCAAAAGTTAACAATGGGGCTAGACTCAAAGTGGGTTTACAACTTAACTAGACTTTCCTAGATATCACCACAAAGTTATTTCTCTCAAATATATACATTCCTAATCCATTTTTTCTTCAAATTTATAAGACTCTACTGCCAAGCCCACTAATCCAAAGTACTAACATATGTGATACATCTTTCTACAATACAAAGCACATTTTACACTTTTCACCCTAGCCACTTAAGGATCTCATATTTCCATAACCATTCCTTTAGTGTAAATAACTGATATCCTAAATCTTTGCATCAACTGTTATCCCTATTTAGTGGGTTCCTTTATGGATCTAGGTGTATATATATAATATATTTCATTTCTTAAAAATACAAATACGTTTACTCAATATCTATACAGGAATTCTAAACCTAGGCTATGATACCAGATGTAACAACCCAAATTCTGACTGACCAAATTTTTTTCAAACATCAATCTGCCAAAACTCAAATTGGCTTGTCTAGTATCCTACAGAAAATACAGAATATAAAATATATCAGAGTTCAGAAAACAACTCACAGCGGAATGAAGATAAAATAAAATCAAATCAAATATATCCTTACTAGGGTAATAATACTGCCTAACCAGTATCCAAGCTATCATATACAAACCTAACCTGCGAGTATGTTTTGAGGAGGGGGTCAGAACGCAATTTCTGGTGACTGGACTAAATTACACAATCTGAAATAACCCTGCATATACCGTTTAGTTATGCAACTTATTTATTAGGTTGTTTGGGTAAATAACACTCAAGGATTTACACACACTTCATACCCAACGACCTCCCAGTAGATTAACCTAATAAGCACATATGTAGCTAACCCCAATATCAAGGTACTTCCCATGGTACCCTTCTCGCACGGTCTTCATCGTCATGCCACGGAAGCATATGCAACTCTTATCCTACGCCGGAGCGACATACAGATCTCCATAAAACTATGCCACGTATGCAACTCTCAACTACACCAGAGTGATGCATGGATCTCCATAAAACTACGCCACATTTTTCCTTGTTCATCACATTTTTCCTTGGTTCGTTAACGTTAACCAAACTCTTACTATTGTAACATTTACCCCTTTACTATCTTGTAAATTTTCACACATACCTTTGATTTCCATTAATTTCGATTAATATATTTATTTATGTCATCTTGCATACATATTTTTTTATATATGTTTATGCATTGGACCTCTCACATTAAGTTGACCACTTGTAGATGCTGGATTCGCAGGGCAGTTCCGGGCAGGCTTCTCGTGTCTAAGTGTGATTATTTACAATTACAATTACTATAAATTTTCCATCCCATTTAGGCATATCTATTCTTCCAAATGCTACTATAATTCTATAAATATCCTTAGACTAATGTTCGGGTCTATCATATATTCCATAATTATAGCATTTACAGTAATTTCTCATTTAGACAGATGTTTAATGGAAACAGGCTTGTATGATAGAAATGTTCCCAGTAGATTTAACCCAAGTTACGACAATTATTCGCAATTTCATTGTAACTTGATTTACAATATCCAATTAACAGGTTCTAGGATGGTTTTATATACAACAATAATTTTTTAACATGTCATAAACAATTTTAATACCCAATTTCCACAATTATTAACTATTTAACAGATTAAATACAAACGATAAATATACCATTATTTAAAATGGTATAATTTAGATCCACTCACCTAACAACTTTCCAATCCATGAATGTGATCCAGATTTGTTATTCCATGGCCTTCCTAACTGAATCTATATTCCAAATAACAATGGTTTCACAAATCTGATACTAAAGAAAAGGAAAAGAGAAAGAAACCTATATAAATCAGATTCAAAGACTTACCTCTCGCTGATTAGAATTCTGAGCACCCATTTATAGAGATATATGTATTCTTTTCCTCCAATTCTTGAATTTGAATTTCATAAGACTAATTACTCTATTTTCTAAAGAGATTTGAGGAGGAAGAATAATGACAGAGCCTGGGCAGCCTCTCAGAAAATATGAGATTTAGACTAGGCCCTACGAGTCTATTTATAGGTGTACAAGAAAGTTTGAACCATCGGCTTTAATTCCTTAAAATCCGAACCACATACATCACTAATTACACATCAAAAAACACATTTGAAAAGCTTGGATCGACCCACCTACCCCGTGGGTCGACCCGTAAGTCAACCGATAGGTCAACCTAGCCCTTGCATGGGTCGACCCATAGGTCGACCCAAGCCCTGACTGGGTTCTCCCATCGGTCTTTTCCACGCTTTGTCTTCAGTTTGAATAACTTTCAATTATATTTTTAAATAAGCCTCTTATATATACACAAACTTCTATGGTTCATAACTGATTAATATGTTGTCTGCTTTATGCAAACTCAGGGTCTATCTAAACCAAAATTCTGATATGAGCGCAATGCACAATCGGTTTTACTTAATTCCCAATATTTAATTAGTTAATATTCATTTTATTGTTTAAATAAATGCAGGGTGTTATCGAAATCATCAAAACATGAGATTTTTAGATGAATGAGTCTAATTTTTAGAAAATCGCGAGTATTGCAATTTGATGTAATAAGGCTCAAGAAGTTGAAAAAATATTATGGCAGTGTCAATACAAATCAAAAATAGAGGGAAGAATAAAATTTTAAAGGAGGAATAGAAAGGAAGAATAAAAATAGAGAATAAAAAATGTGAGTCTAAAGATCATATCTGATTTACAGTAGATGTTGTGGATCTCGAAATCATCACACTTGGTTAAGGAACATGAAAATATAGATCAACAAGAATTTGGAACAATTTTAATTATGATTCTCTTGAATTTGCTCCTTAGCCATCCGTCATACTTACACAATAAAAGAAGAGAATGACCCAGAGAAGCTCTTAGGTCCAAGAATATCAGTGGCTGAAATATTATGGATGAAAGATCCTTTTGGAACCCAATTTTTTTTGCCTTTGTGTTCCAAAAGTTATGATAATTACTTGCCAAGTTCTTAGGAACCCAAACTTGTGTAAATTTTATGTTCTTATTCCAATTCTTGCAATTTTCAAAATTATGTCCAATTTCTCCATATTTCACACACTTAGGAATGACATTCATACATTTGGCATTATCATTCACATTGTTCTATGACTTTCCAAAACCTAGTCCCTTACTATTGTTAGCAAACAACTGATTTCCTGACAACATTTTAAACGATTGAAAACTTATTCAGAGTAAGATCAAGATCCTGAATTTTGTTTTAAGTGTTGTGTTTTTAGTCACAAGTAAGGTGCATCTATTCATGAAATTCTTCATTTTGATGTCATCGTTCTTTTTTAGATTCAAATTTTCCTTTTCAAGATCTTCTATTTTTTCTTGAGTTTTGATAGCTCTAGATGCAAAAGATTACAATTTTCAAATTCTAGATTTTGAGTATTTGAAACCTTTTCAAGTTTAGATTCTAACCTATTATTATCACGAACAAGCTTCAATCTATCAGATTTTAGTTTCTTAGCATTTAATTCTACATCATCAATAATTTCAGTAAGATCTTGATACATCAGAAGAAGATCTTTGTAACTGTATACCTCACTAGATCCTTCTCCGCCGTCTTCTGAGTCTGATTGTGCCATAAAATATAGATTAGCCTCCTCCTCGCTGCTTTCAAAAGCTTCTTCTCCTTCTTCACCATCCCATGTTGTTGCAAAAGAATTATTCTTATTTTTGTTTTGAAGTAGTGGGAAATTTGGTTTGATATGACCGTGATTCTTGCACTTGAAGCAGATTGGTTCCTCGTCTAAATTTTCAGAGCTACTTGGTTTGTTGGATTTTGGCTTGTTCCTTTGTGCTTTGAATTTGTTCCATTTCGTGAGATGTCTCATAGCCATAGCAATTTGCTCAATAGGATCTTCTACATCATCATCACAGTCAATAGTATTGGTCAAGGCTACTGACTTCTTCTTGGAATCTGAGTTGTTGCGTTCTTCTCTTGCCTTCAACTCCATTTCATATGCCATCAGATTTCCAATCAGCTCTTCCATCCTCAATTTTCTCAAATCCTTGGATTCTTGAATAGCTGTGGCCTTAGCCTTGAAATTCATTGGTAGAACTCGCAAGATTTTCCATATCAGTTCTACTTTAGTGTAATCTTTCCTAAGAGCCTTAGCATTGTAGATCAACATAGAGAATTGACCATACATGTCCTTTATGCTCTTGTCCTTTGGCATCGTGAAGATTTCATATTCATTGCATAATAGAGCAAGTTCAGATTACTTCACTTGAGACGTTCCTTCATGAGTGACTTCCAAAGTATGCTAGATTTCCTCTGGAGTATTACAATGAGAAATTCTGTTATATTCAGTTTTGCCAAGAGCACAGATAAGAGCATTCATAACTTTAACATTCAATGAAAATGATTTTCTATCAGAGTCATCCCATCTATCTTTGGGTTTAGGAAATTCAACATCATTAATTTTCATGACTTATAACCTGATTCAATTATATTCCATACTTCATAGTCAGTAGAACACAAATAGATCCTCATCCTAGCCCTCCATTACGCACAGTCAGTTCCATTAAACATAAGTGGCCTAACTGTTGACTGACCCTCCAAAAAAGCATAATTAGACAAATCCATGAGTCTAGGTTTAATTAAACACTGGCTTTGATATCACTTGTTGGATCTAAATTAACCCTAGAGGGGAGTGAATAGGGTTTATTGCAGTTTTTCAAGATATTATAAATATCACAGCATAGAAAATAAATGCAAAAAGTAAATGACATAGATTTTACCCAGCTTCGGAAAAACCCTTCCTACTGCTGCATTCCCAAGGTTTCTACTAGAATTAAAGCAATCTCTATGCTTACAAAATCCCTGTAAACTCGCGACACCCACTCACAATTATTCTAATCTTATGCTCAAAACCCTATACTGATCTCTATCCTCAAGATCAGATTTTCCTCGAATTACAATCCCATAGCTTGTAAATCCTAATTTATAGAAAATTAGTAAAAAAATTGATCGGTTACAAAAGAAAACAAAAACAATTCAAAACAAAAACTAAAACCCCCTTCTAGGGCTAATCTAGATCCAACAGGTTCCCAATAAAAAGCAATTGCGAGTGACTTGTTTGTCCTAAAATCAAGTTGGGTGTAGACTTATAGGCAAGGTTTTAAATCTCAGATTTTTGCCAATATCTTGGAAAAATATCTTGGATATCTCGGACGATATTTGAAACACTTATAACTAAACTAGCTGTTAAATCTTGGATTTTGGCTAATATCTCGGATTTTCATCTCCGCGATCTCGGGGAGATTTAAAAGCCTGCTTATAGGGCATAAATCAGGTTAGCTTTCCCAAAGGTCAGAGTTCTGGAGGATGTTTCCATATTCCCTTGAAATCAAGGGGCGTAATTTTTGATAAAATATTGTACGTAGTATGGAACTAGATATAGGGTAACTCCAAAACAGTATAAAAATTCTGATGTGTTCTTTTCTTTACTGCATTAACTTTACTTGCATTTTTTTATTTGATTCTATGATCGTTATACTGTACTCATAATCATATTACAAAATATTTCTAAAAGATTCATAAATTTAAGTAAACACTATTCACCCCCTCTAATATTAATATAACTTTAAGATCCTTAATTTGCATCGCTCATTTGATATTAGAGAATTGGTTTTCAAATGTTTCATAATTTGATTTTTGAATAAGTTTTTGAAATTGCATTTTTCAGTAAAATTATAACACTATTTTCATATGGATACGTCACAGTATCATCCTGATATAATTTTTTAAATTTTCATTTATTTATTATGAAAAGTCACTTTATCTTTTGAGAAAGGCATTATTTGCAAGCACTGTTTCAGATCTCGAAAACATCGCCTGTGATCTCGTCCGATATCTCTTTTTGGACTCGTCTCGAAACGAAACAAATAATATCACTGTAAATATTTTATCAAATATATCGCCTGAGATATTGTAATATCAAACCATATATTGATCGAGACGAGACACTGGAATATCATATGAGATCTTTGTTTTTTTGGCTAAATTAAAATCGTGTCTAAAACAGAACAACAATTAAAAACTCAAATCTAGCCACGATAATTTCCTGATATTTAACATTTTGCATGTTAAATGACTATACTGTATGTTCATATATGTTCTACAATGCTTATGCTTTTCATAGTTGTCTTTTTTTTCCACCATTTTACCTATGAAATTATCTATTTTATATTTTACTTATGTTGAATGTTTTAATGTTTTGGATATTTTTTATGTTTTATGTCTAATAATAATTCATGTTTATGGATCATATGTTGTAAGCACTAATCTATTTGCATTTTCTTATATTTCTATTTTAAGCATATTACGATTTAGAGTATGAATGACCATTCGTAAAATTAGAATAATAAAGTGATTTTGCAGTTCAAGTTTATGTTACTATGTTTATAATAACATTCATAAAAGTACATCATTTTTTAACGTATCAAGTACCTCGAGACTATTCCGATATGAACTTTCAGACTCAAGATGGAAATCTGAGACGAAATTCCAAGTAAGACTCATCTCATCCGAGATCTCCCTCGATATGAGATCAAGTCTCTAAAATTCCCTAGATGAAACATGATCGATATTCGAGATTTAAACCCTTGTTTGTAGGAACAGTCATGTTACACGGCGACTGATGCAAAGGCAACTGATGATAAAGCACTACTAATTAGAAAGAATAAGTGGTTGTTATATAATGGATGTTCGAGACATATGACCGAAAATCCGAAGATACTAAAATACATCTTCTACAAAGATGGTGGACTGGTTAATTTTGAAGACAACTCTAGAGGATATGTGATTGACATCTGGGATGTCTATAATCTTATTGTTTATACAATTTCTAATGTTTTATTAGTTGGGAATTTAAAACATAATCTTCTTAGTATAAGTAAAAAAAATACTTAGTATAAGTTAATTTTACATTGTATAAGCCAAAAAATTCTTATGTGGTACTCGCGGACTAGGTTAGGTGCACTAGGGGGTTTTATTACTCCAGTCGACTTTCCTCTGAACAAATTCAAAAAAATACTTAGTATAAGTCAATTATGTGATATAGGTTATAAAATTAAATTTGAAAAGATATATGCTTTATTGAAGATAATGAGTCAAAATCATCTTTGACGGCAATAAAAAACAAAATATTTATATTTCCAAAATTAATTTCATAGTAAATATTTTATGTGGTGCATATCAACTAGGAAACTTAGAATAGTTTCTTTTAAATCAAAAGATATGATTTCTACATATCAGGCTTTTGAACTTCTTCATTTAGATTTATTTGGTTCTTCGCAAATACAATTTATACCTCAAAATAGATATTTGTTCGTTATAGAATATAATTATTTTAGGTTTATGTGGACGGTTTTCCTAAAACATAAAAGTCAAGCTTATGTGAAATTTATTTTTTTGCTAAAAGAACTCAAAATAAACTTTCCATTAGAATTAAATTTGTATAAAGTGATCAAGGCGGAAAACTCAAAAACAAAAATTTTGAAAAGAATTGCAATAAGAAAGGGATAACCCACATTTTTTTCTTTTCCAAGAACTCCTTCAAAAAATTGTGTAGTACAACATAAAAATAGAATGATTCAAGAGTGTGTTAGAAGTATGTTATAATAGTAATTTACCAAGAAATATTTGAATTGAAGCAGTTACAATAGCTTGTTGTGTTTTAAACATAATTTTAGTCAGACCATTAACAAATGAAATATCATTTGAGTTACTTTACAATAAAAAGCTTAAAGTACTATATTTTGAAGTTTTTGGTATCTAATATTTTATTTTAAATGCTAAAGACAATCTAGATAAATTTGATTCAAAATCAGACGAAGGTATGTTTATTGGATATTCAAATAGAAGTAATGCTTATAGAGCTTATAATACAAGAATTTTGACAATTGAAGGAACAATATGTGTTTCTTTTGATGAATACTATAAAAATAGTTAGTAATAATATTGATGAGGAAGAAAATTTCTTAGAAGAAATATCATATAACGAGTTTAGAAATAATGGAAACAATGGTAATCTAGAAGAATTACGTCTGAATAAAAGAACTAGAATTTTAAGAGATCACCATATGGAAAATATATTAAGAAGTATAGAAATTTAGCTAGACCAAGAAATTAATTAGATAAAATGAGTAATGTTGCATTTTTTCGATCGTTGAACCAAATAATTCGTCAGAAGCACCTACTGATGAATCACAGATTCTTATAACGCAAAAAGAATTAAAACAATTCACTAAGAATGACGTTTAGGGATTAGTCCTCAGACCGAGAAAAAAATCTATAAATAGAACCAAATTGGAGTATGGAAATAAAATGAATGAAAAAAGAGAAATTACAAGAAATAAAGCTCTGTTAGTCACGCAAGGTTATTGTCAAGAATACGAAATCAATTATGACGAAACCTTTGCACCTATAACAAGATTAGAAGTTATTAGAATCCTACTTGCTTTCGCAAACCATACAAATTTTAAATTATACCAAATGAATGTTAAAATCACATTCCTAAATCGTTTTATAAAATAAGACGTATGTGTAGAGCAACCTCCATTTTTTGAAGACGAAACCCTCCTAATAATGTATATAAATTAAATGAAGCTTTATATGGTCTTAAAACAGTCTCCTAGGGCATAATATGTTAGAATCTAATCTTATTTACATCAATCTAATTTTGAAATATGTAAAGTAGATTGCACATTATTTATTAAATACAAATATATGTAGATGACATTATTTTTAGCTCAACAAATGATAAATTAAATAAATAATTTTCTGATACATTGATCAAGGAATTTGAAATGATTCATGTAGGAGAATTAAACTATTTCCTTGGAATTCAAATAAAATAATTAAATAATGGAATATTTATATATCAAGAAGAAAAAGATTTAGTAAGCAAAATTTGGAATGTCAAGCAATAGTGGAAAACCGACCCTTATGACAATTGAATGAAAATTCAAACAAAGAACAAAAATCTAAAAAGGTTGATAAAAAATTATATAGAGGAATGATTGGATCACTGCTATGTATAACTATCAGTAGACCTGATATCATCCATAGCGTATGTCTTTCTGCAAGATATCAATGTGAGCCCAAGGGATCACACTTAAAAGTTGCAAAAAGAATATTCAGATACGTTAATAATACATTAGATTATGGACTGTTTTATCCTAAAAAATAATTCATTTGAATTAATTTCATATAATGACGCTGACTATGCTGGTTGCAAATCAGATCGAAAAAGTACAAGCATGATTTGTTACTTTTTGGGACACTCATTAATTTCCTAGTTTAGCAAAAGAAAAAACTATATATTTCTCTCTATAACAAAAGCATAATATATTTCTGCAATTTTCGTTTGTTCACATGTAATTTTTATACAATACACCCTAAGAGGCTTTGGTGTAAACTTTACAAAATAACTAATTACTATGATAATACGGGTGTAATAAATGTGTCTAGGAATTAAACTCATCATGCTAGAACAAAATATATTGATTTTAAACATCATTCTTAAGAGATAATATAAATAAAATAATTATAACTCAAGAATATATTATTACTGAAATCACATGTCTAACATATTAACAAAACCATTAAATCAACAAACTTTTACTGAACTTATAAGAGAATTAGGCATATGTTTGTTAATTGAAATTTAAAATCAAAAACAAAATAAAAGTCTAAAAATTCGAAGAGTATGTTGACGTACCCTTTGTAACCATGCCGACATATAGCGATTCAATTTGAAATTTAATTTTTCCTCCAAAATCAGTTATTAAAGTTATAAATGACCCACCAATTTAATTATTTTTGTAATTCCTTTTTATTTTCTATGTAATTTTTTTGAAGCCTTCTAGCCGTGGCCTCGTTTCAAATAATGATCTAAATCGAACCCTTTCCTTTCCGTCTCCTTCTCTAGGTCCATTTCGACATACTACTTTAGTAATAGCCACTAAAATGGAAGATGTTCTTCAAATGCTTATTGAAATTCAAGTAATGCAAGTAAGAATGTCAAAAGAGAAAAAGTGACAAGGGAAGAGTTTTATGAAATATATAGTAAAGAATTTTGGAAAGTTTTGTGAATCCTATTATCATAGAAGATGAATCATCCAATACATCATTCATGACTCTCTCTCCAAGATAGCAGGAAGAAGAAGAAGGCATCAATAAAGACAATAAATATAGTGAAGACAAGGAAGAAATCTATGAAGGAGAAGAAGAAGGTGAGGCTTGTTTTGATTAGGATGGAAACCTTGTTAAACAAAAAAAAAAGTAACTTTTGTTTGAATTATTCTATCTGTCCAATTCACAAGTCTTCTATCATCAAGAAATATAAATATGAATGTATATGTTTGCTTCAATTTATATAAGGATTGTATTTACTGGTTTGGTGTGAATATATGTATGAATTGATACAAAATAAATATATAGTTTGGTATGGTTACTACTAATGACCAGTGTTAACACTTTTTATTTGTTATATTTTTCTCATCATTTCTTTTATATAATCATCATACTTATCTGTGGTATGTTTCGAGAGAGGTAGATATAAATTTAGTTAGAATTAGTACTAGTTATGGAGGATGGTAGTTTTTATTGATGACAAAGGGGAAGAAAATATTAAATATGCATAAATCGAGGAAGAGTACAGAGTTAAGGGGGAGTTACATAATTCAGTGGGTGCTAAGAAGGAATTCATGAGGGAGTTAAGAAGATTGTAACAACCCGGAAATTTGGAACCAATTTAATGTTTATTTTTAATTGTTTGTAATGGAAAATAAATATTTTGGACTAATTATTTTGATAATAAACAATTTAAATTTTTTTTAAATCAAAGTTAGAATGTATAAACTTTAAATTTTAACTAAAATGAACTCGAAATGGCGCGGTAGTTTGAAAATTCGATTTTAAACTTTGAATGTATATATAGAACTCAATACAAGTCAGAATTTTATAAAACAAGAAACATTGGAATATTTTGAATTGTGATTTTCTAACGAGTATATGAAATTTAGATTTCACTTTATAAAGGGTAAGTTATGTCTAAATTAAAATTTAGAATAGTTGCTATGGAATATATATATATATTTATTTAATATGATATATAACCCTTAAAAATAACCATTTTGCAAACGGCTTTCGTTTTCAACAAAACCACTTCCATTGAATCCGAAATGTCGTTTAGATGTTCGAAAATAGTAAACGTTGATACCTTTGGAGTTGGATAAATTTTGGTCTTTGCATTGGATATAAGACCAAAATATCGTTTTTTGCATATGAATGAATTTGGACTCGAAACCACTTCCATTGAGTCCAAAATGTCGTTTAGGAGTTCGAAAAGTATAAACTTTGATATATTCTGAGCTTTGGAATTTTGGCACCTGGGCTAACCTAGCTCATTCCTTTAAGTGCCCAATTAGACACTCCCTCTTTATTCATTCAAACACTTAGCCAAAAATAGAAAATGGGGAAGGGAATGTGAAATAGAAATTCCCTAAGTTAGGGTCTTCAATCTAGAGTTCAATTCTAGTGCAAATCCAATTCTAAGACATGGGTAAGCTTCTCCATCTTCCTCTTCATGTTATCCAACTTGTTTCCACTTTAATTTATGATGATTCTTATGACCTAATTCTAAGGAAATGCGTTCATATGAACATAGCTTGTTGATTCTAGTGTTGTCATCGAAGAGAAGATGTTCTAGCTTGTCATTGGATTGATTTCTTGCTTCTAGCAAGCAAAGGTGAGATCTTTGTAAGTTCTTAGTGTTTATGCCACAAGCCATTAGCTTGTATAGTGTCAATTAGGTTCATTTAGAGTTATGTGCATATGAATCGGTTAGAGAAGTATACACTTTCCGGTTCATTAGTTTAGTTTCATGAAATTGGAATTTTTTTAGTTGTGCATACAACCAAATGCACATGCTATGAGTTGTTTAGGTGATGTAGTGAAGCTCCATTGTCGCACCGGCAAGTTCCAAAACTTCACAATTTGCTTAAATCACGTTTGATTGCCTTGATTTGGTATTTTGTTCATTTTGGAATATATGATCAAAATCATAGCAATTTTATGTATATATGTTCATGCATGTGTTAATGAGTTGTTTCGACGAGCTTATGAGGCCTCATTATCACCTAACCCAAGTACATAGCCTCCATGGTTCGACGGAACGAAATAAATAAGAGAAAAAAGAGAGAGTTGACTGGGCTTTTTAACAGCAGCCAATCGACTGGTCCATAATGGACTAGTCGACTGGTTAAAAAGGGACCAGTCGACTGGTTTGGCATATTTTTGGCTGTGGACCAGAGAACCTCGGTCCACAGTCTAAATTGATCCAGGATCTTTCCCGACCGGAGCCCGGACCGTTTGGACTTCATTTGTGACTTTTCAGTTTTCTAATATGCAGATTTCAATAGCTTGATTCTTATGAAATCGTTTTTATAAATAACCAATTAAAGAATGACGGAGTGGAAACCAATGGTGTGAACTCTCTCACTCAACCATTATTGTACAGTTATTTATATATTTCTATAACTGAATATATGTTGATTACAATATTTGTTTGATGGTTGATGGATGTTACAGTTTTAAATGTTATCATTATTAAACAATGAAAATAATATGTAAGTTCACATGGATTGTGATGTAAACCCCACACAAATATTGGGACGATAATTTTACACATCGCCTAAGTATGCAAATAATAACCATTGGATGTTGATTGGAAACCCCATACAGTTCTAGGGATGATAATAACTTCACACATATCCTTTGTGTTTAGTTGTATGTCAATCGATTGATGGACAAGCCGTAGTAAACGTTATTTGATTATTTAATGCTTATACAGTTGTAGATTACACTCTAGATGTGAATTGGACGTTTAATAGTTGTTCATTACTATTTTTGGAATGCACGCAATGTATGGAATCCATATAAATTAAACTATATGGTAATTGATTGAGTCTGATTCTAATTCAGAAATAACGAGTATTTTGAAATAATATTCAGTGAAGAATCAAAATATAATTTTGATGTCCGATTTAAGGTGGACACGATAGTATTGAATTATTCATAACTGAAATGAATATGAAGCTGGGTTAAGCTAGTAGACGCCATTTCAACTCGAACGAAGTTTTCTATCCATTTCATTTATTTTTATAATGAATATCTAGAAAATGGATTTCAAAATTTGATATTTTGAAAATATTATTATTTTGGCATTATAATAATATAGGAAGTTCAATTTTGATTTAAAATTGAAATGGATATTGGAATAGTTTTAAAACGAATTTATGAACATTTTATAAAATATGTTTTGAAAAGGAAATAAAAAAAATATGTTGTATATATTTTAATGGTTTGAATAGAACGTATCGCACAACAACCGTTCGCAAATTTTAACCATTAACTTCGAATTTGCATAACGGGAGATCCGAACATCGGATTCTCCTAAAACTGGAACTGTTGGTTCGTATCGAAAAGAGCTTTCGAATGATAATGAGAGATTTAAAATCTAATGGTAAGATTTTTAAAATATGTCCAAATCAATATTGAAAAAGGTCTCTATGGATGCAGTTCGGTGGCCGATATTGGAAACCGACTGTAAGGGACTTAATACGATTATTTAAAATATGAATAAATTGAAATTTGGTTTTGTCGTGAATGGTGTCTTTAATAACACCGTTCCTAACCCCAGTTGAGAAAAGAATAAATCTTTTAACCAAGATTAACGAAGTTTTCCAATTTAATAAACTAGATTGGAATTGAATGGAATTTGATTTAATGACAATCGAGATGAGCTTCTGTGAATGAAAACTGTTACTTTTTATGGAATTTAAAGGATTTGCAGCTATTCCACTAATAGTATTAGTTTGATATGGAAATTTATATCGATTATGAATTGTTCAAATTTCCATGAAGGTTCCATATTAAATGGAAGATGATTTTGGGTTTATCGTAAACCGTATTTTAAAGGGCATTGGTTTTTTAACCCAGTTAAAGGCAGGATTAATTTTTTTAAAGTTGAATAATCATTGAGTATTGATTTTTGAGATTAAAAATAAATGTAGTTTTAATGAATTTTTAATTAGATTGGACAGAGAATGAGGTAACTAAATTTACCGAATTCAAGGAAATGTCGAGAATGGAGAACCGCCAGTTTTACTTCATGCGATAGTTAAATCTTTAAATAGATTTGAAACATTGAATGGTAATTAATTTTACCGAGAATACTTTGGTTGTTAAATATGGAGTACTACCAGTTTTTCTCCATGGGATGAATAGGCTGGGATTGGGATAATAAAAGTAAATAATTACTTCGGTGAGATTCTCTAATCCCGACTAGTTGATAAACCTTTATTTGGTTTAAGTTGTTGAAAGATAAAATAAAATCTTTTGAAATGATATCTAGAGGAAGATTAAAGAAATAGTTTAAATGAATTTATCTTTGATAAAATTAATGGAAACATTTCCCTAAAAATGTGAATATTTGAATAAAAGAATATTCTGGATTGGAATGAGGTGTATGATGTGTTTTTATAGCACTTGATTATAAAATAAGTGAGTTATTCCAAAAGACTGGGTTTAACACATTTTGAATAACTGTTACGACGATTAAAAGTTGAAGAAGACGGTGGTTGAAGACCGGAGATCTTCGCATCGTTTGGATGATTACTGATGTATTGATTGGGATGTACACCCAAGAAAAGGTAATAAGTGGTGATCGTCCATACGTACTTGGAGATCGATCGGATATGCGAGGACCTCTATCCTGTATTGGACATATGGGATGAGGAATATGGTGCCTCCGGTTTCGTTCAGACTCAGAATGGACTTGTGAATGGATTATATCTGACATTGTATTTTATTATGTATTGATTGATTTCTATTAAATATGTATCTGTTTGGTGGCGGAGAATTTATTTTCTTGCTTAATACCCTTCTCTGAGACGTATGAGCTTAGAGGCTATATATCGATAGAAATCAGTTATATGGCATGAATTGACATTGTGGCATGTTAAGATGAAAATGGTCAAGGCTTTTGTTAAAAAGCAGGGATTTGTGGATGATGATCAAAGCATGGCTTTAAAATAGCGTAGCTTTGAGTATGATCGTTAATTCGCGACCTTCACACCCGGTGTGAGTCAAAAATGGGATGAGGACCTCAAGAAGGACATGCGTTTCATTCTAGCTAGAAGTGGTGTCATGGTATGGAGCCCAGACATTTTTTTACTTATGTGGATGATGGATGGTGAGGCGCCTCAGATATATTGGTCTCCAATGGCCAAGTGATAGGTCCGATAGGACCGGGAAACGTATTGTTCAGGAATAACCAATCCACAAACGTTAGGTGTGGACCGGCCCTAACGCTAACCAAGGGCTCACTAGAGTCTGAGTCCTGAGGCATTTGCTAGAGTGTCTCGAAACCAGAGAGGAAGATCCCTTTCCTCGACTCATAGATGGAAATCCAATTTCCAATACGACATTGTGCGGTTTTAACTGTAAACATATATGGCGACATAGTAGGATGGGGGTACTATGCCATCTATGATTGATACATTTATATTTGAAGTTGTTGTTGACACTATGCACTTATAGTAATATCAAAATGATTTATTTTAAAGCATGTTTGGCTATTATAAGGGAAAACTCTATCCTACGGCTTGCGTTGCATTGTGTGATGGGACTTGACTCTTATAATAGCTTCATTTTTCAAAAAAGCATTGCGTTGTTTTAAACTAGTACTCATGTGGAGTAAACCCGTTTCGTGTCATACGGCGTGGTCCCATGAATTTTCCACTTTTAAAGCAAAAGTTTAATAACTGTTTTAGTTCTCACACCAGTCCCATGACTGACTCGGAGTTTATTTTTTCTACCTAAACTCTGGGTGCCCTTATTTTCCGCACAGGCAGCTATAGTATTGGATTTGCAGATATTTCTTTTCATAGGCACCTGGATTACAGGTGGAGGTATATTCGTAAAGCTTTGTATCCGTATATTCCCTTCAGTGGTGTTAGTTAATGTATTTCCGTTGTACATTGTATTTATACATTTTAAATTTATGTATTTTAATCTCTGATAATTTTACGCTGTATATTATTTATTTGAACTCTGATATCTTGTACTCTGATGTAAATTATTGTATTAGAAATGAAATGTTCTCATGTTTGTGTTCTGATGTGTCGTGTTCTCAACACAATTCGGGCTCCTCCGTCTCTTACGGGATCGGGGAAGTCTAGATCATGTCAAAGATATTTTATAAAATGATTATCATCATAAAAAAGGGGGAGATTTATAACACCATGGATGGTAATTTTTTGATGATAGCAATCTCAAATAGCAAAAATTTTATATCTACATATGTACTATTTAATATCTAAATATATATGTATATAATATAGGATACTATGCATAATATTGATAATGAAGACTAGACAATATCAAGATTGAAGATCGAAATTAACAATTCAAAGTAAGAGAATGAAGACTCGTGAGATTTGAAAAGTTCGAGATTTCAGTATATTACTAAGTCTTAGATTTTATGTTAAACCTCAGGTTGCACTTATCTAATCTTCATCCATTTTACAAATGCTTTTTCAAAATATTCCTATTTTCAAAAATCTATTTTCAAAAGTATTCAAATCCTTTTTAAACATTCCTGTTTTCAAAATAATATTTTCAAAAAAAAAACTACAAAAAGGAATTTCAAATTCTAAATAAATTTACTTTTAAACATTTTAAATTTAGACTTCTACTTATACTTTAATTTCAAATACTTTGATATTATAATTTTAACACTTATAAGTACTGAAACACCCCACCTTCATTAAGGTCACTCACAAAGGGAATGCCTTAACTTCGGTGGAGCATCTTAGGTAAAAGATGCAGATAAATTACAAGATAGACAAATAAAGCAGTGGAAAATAAATTCATTTTATAAACAATGTGGTTCAGTCAAGCTTTTGCAATATTTGTCTCAATCATACTTAAAAGTAATACATAGAACTTCTGTCTTGATTTAAAAACTTCCAAATATAAAAGAAGCATAAAAATAACAATGATATTCCCCAATAAAGCATGAACCAGCCATAGCAGTGGAAGAGAGAGTCCAAAGCAAGAAAACTGAGCTAAGTGGTAACATTTCCTCCCTGTGAACATTGGGGGGAGGGGAGGGGGGAGAAACGGAAGAAAATAGGCGAAACAAAACTAGGTCAGACATAAGTCTGGTAAGTCCAGTGACTTTCAGCATATAAACAGGCAAAAGCATCATGACATGAATAAACTGAATATAAGACAATACCGTGATAACAGGGATAACGTGATAACATAAGATAAGCATAAGGTATGATAAGGTAAGATAAACTGAATGCGCTTCTACTCTTTCTCTGCTTCGCTACTACCCTGTTATTCTGATTTCCATATCTCTGCACCACCTAACTAGTGTCCCAACTAGTAATCTGTATAAAATGATAATATGATAACGTGATCCCAATCCCCACAATTGTGGTAGCCTTTAGGTGTACATCTATTATGAGGATTCCACCTCAATCTGCCTAATTGCCATGAATGTGTTAGATGTACCCTTACTACCCTATTGATCGGCTCCCTACTTCTATTAATTTCTCTTATGTCTGTATCAATTGGCCCTCTCTTGCGTGTAGATACCCTGTGTTGGTCCCACCATAAGGTGTATCAATCCTTATGATAGAAACCCGACACGATTCAAGATGCACAGTGTATAACTACTGGTACCCAGTGCCTACTTTTTCCCACTCCGGAGTACGTGCATGCCCGTAAACCGTCAGAACCTACACTAACATACCCCTTGCCGTTGTTTTGATCGCTTATAATCAGACCAGTAATCGTGCCCCACCCTGCCTAGTTCAGGGTACCATGATACATCTATGTGGGTTACTGCTGAAATGGGTCTCTATTACTAGGGTTTCCTACTGGTTAAGTTTGTAGGCCTATATTTACTAATATTACCCACCAACCTGATATGTACTTAACCCTCCCACTGATTCAAGCATGTTTATTTAATGGTTAAGTTTTGTGGGCCTATATTTACTAATATTACCCGCCAACCCGATATGTACTTAACCCACCTACTGATTCAAGCATGTTTATTTAATGGTTAAGTTTTGTGGGCCTATATTTACTTATATTACCCACTAACCTGATATGTACTTAACCCTTCTACTATTTCAAGCATGTTTATTTAATGGTTAAGTTTTGTGGGCCTATATTTACTAATATTACCCACCAACCTTTATGTACTTAACCCTCCTACTGATTCAAGCATGTTTATTTAATGGTTAAGTTTTGTGGGCCTATATTTACTAATATTACCCACCAACCCGATATGTACTTAACCCTCCTACACATTATGTCATATTGGTTAAGTGTTGTCCATTCATGTTAACTTAACCCACCCATTCATCTTGTCATGTTGGTTAAGTGTTTCTTATTAACTTAACCCCGTTCGTCCATCAAGTTATATTGGTTAAGTGTCATTAATCAATTCAAGTTAACTTAACCCACTTACTTGTCATGTTACTTTGGTTAAGTGTTGCCTTCTTGTGTTAACTTAACCATACCACAAATCAAGTTATATTGGTTAAGTGTTTCCCTCTCGTGTTAACTTAACCCTTCTCATTCATCGTGTCATATTGGTCAAGTGTTTCTTATTAACTTAAACCTCCTCACTTATCATGTTGGATTGGTTAAGTGTTTCCCTTTTGTTTTAACTTAACCTTACCACAAATCAAGTTATATTGGTTAAGTATTTCTTATTAACTTAACCCTACCCATTTATCATGCTATACTGGTTAAGTGTTTCCTATTAACTTAACCCTAGTCATTCATTTTGTTATATTGGTTAAGTTTTCCTATGAACTTAACCCTAGTCATTCATCTTTTTATATTGGTTAAGTGATTCTCATTAACTTAACCTTAGTCATTCATCTTGTTATATTGGTTGGGTGTTTCTCATTAACTTAACCCTAGTCATTCATGTTATATTGGTTAAGTGTTCCTATGAACTTAACCCTAGTCATTCTTCTTGTTCATTAGCATTAATTGATTTATTTATGCACCAGCCTCTCACATTAGATATGTGTTGTTGCGGTTATTGGATGTGCCGGGCGGTTCTGGGCAGTTTTACACCATAACTCAATCTAACATCGGGTTTTTCTTAGGCATGATGCACTAACCTCTCACATTTGATAGGTATTGTTGTGGTTACTAGATGTGCCGGGCGGTTCTGGGCAGTTTTACACCACAACTCAATCTAACCTCGGGTTAGGCATGTTCATCTTTATTTTACACATTTACCATATATACCCAAATCTAGATTTTACATGCTAATTACCAAATTCACCAAAACTAGTCATGTCCCAATTCCAAAGTTATGCCCAACAAATTTCCAATTTCAAGTTATTAATCAAAATTGGCTATACCAAATCTTCCCTAAATTTACAATAATAGTCATGCTCCAAAATCACAATACACACTATGCTTGGCGTTCCAACTAGCAGTTATGCCCAATCTAGGTTTAATATTCTATTTTACAGCTTACGCCCAAAACTAGGATTTTCACGCCAAATTACATACTTTGTCGTTCATGCCACTTCTTGGTTCAATATGTCAAATTACATATTCCATAATTCATGTCAAATTACCCCAAATTGCATCTTAACAGTCATGCCATAATACAAGTTCTAAGTTATGCCAAATAATGTAAATTTTATGTTATACTCAATTACCCCCGCATTCGTAACGTACATATTTTGAGATTCAACTCAAGATTCATAAAATAAGCGAAGAAACATTATGGAACATAAGAGGCATAAGAATAGGCATATGACGATAAGAAGTATTGGTCCAATAAATTTGATATACCAAATGGACAAGTTTTGCATAGAATACATTGCAGGCATATAGATATGATATGAATATCATTATGAACCATCACAGACGTACAGGTTTGACAAGAGCTATATCATGAACTTAAATAGGATTACAATTCCGATATACAACAAGGATAGATATGATTGGACCAATTCCATAGTCAATACTGATTCCCAAAGGCATATACAAGCACAGATTCAATTGAAAGGATTACTTACATCAGGCATAAATCTAATGGATTAGATTTGAATAACATCGCAGGCATAAATCTAATAGATTAGATTTGATAAACCTGAAAGGATTATCTCATAATCAAGTATAGCTTGGATCCAGATTATTACATGCCAAGAATTTCAATTAAGAATTCACATCTGAAAGTAACTTGAACTTACAAAAAGAGAATGATTCTTGTATTTCTGTAATCTGTTTTGTGAAACTGAATAGCTCTCCTTTGAAGCAGACTATCGATTTCTCTAATTTAGATTTGATTCGATTGGATTGTAGCTTCTAATTTGCTTTCTAGTTGAAGAAGAAATGGTGGCTAGGCTAGGACGATCATGGGCAGCATGGTGGCTCCTTGGAATGAATTTTTGTGATTTAGGTTTGAGGACTAGGGTTGGTTTTATAGAGGTTTAAACTTATGTGAGCCATTAGATCATCTAGGAGCAATCATAACCGTCCAGACTAGATAGAGTTATCCAGAATTGCCACCTATGCCCTAGTGATTTAGCAGCAAGTCAGAAGAGACTCAGCAATAGGTCAGAAAATCGCACTGTTTGGATATGGGCGAGGGGGTAGGTCGACCCCCAGGTCGAACTGTATAGGGAAGGTCGACACCCAGGTCAACCTGTATAGGGGAGGTCGACCCCCTGGTCGACCTGGCCTAAGGCGGGAAAAATCCCGCCCAGCTCGGTTCTTTGTTTTCATTTGAATTTTGAATTAAAATCTGAGCTGTTTTAATTTATTTAAATTCCTGAAACTTCTGAGGGACATAACTTCCACATACGAAGTCCGATTTACGAAAACCTGGACTCTATTCCAAGCAGAATTTCGAGACAAACACAATGGCATAACCTATTTCCCTTAGTTCTTCTTTTAAAAATTAAGTTAATTTAATTTGTTAGTTTGACGTTCATAAAAAAAACGGGGTGTTACAAGTACTAACTTTAGATTTTGTACTTTGGCTTTTATATTTTTACTATTATGCTTTGATTTAAAAAATAATTACTTTGGTTTTTACATTTGTATTTTTATTATATTATACTATAACGACCCAATGAATTTTCAATCTCAAAAAATGACCCAAATACATAATCCTATAACCTGTTGAACTTCAAGCACCGAAAATACCAGAATGTTAAAAGAAAGAAGTTAGAAAATGAGAATTAGAAATAAAGGAATTTAAAAATTGAAGAAAAAGGAAGAAACAACAAAAAAATCAGAGTAAATACGAATCTCACAGTGGATTGAGTAAAATATATTATGTAACATCTGTTGAAATACAAAACTATATCTATACTTACATACATCATCAAATTACAACATATATACATCACAGCGGAAACAAACTCTATATATCTCATGCTGAAGCCTCCTGCTCCAAGCTCCTCTAGTATATCTATAAAATTCTGAACTAATTGTCTGCCCGTACAATTTAGGCACCCAAGAGTTTAGGGAAAACAAAAAAAATAAACTCTGGGTCGGTCGTGGGACAGGTGTGAGTAGATGATTTAAAATAATTTGAGAAATAAACGGTATCTCATAAGACCACGCCGCAAATAAACACGGAACGAGTTTTACCCTTATGAGAACTAAAAACACTTTGTATGTCGAAATCAGATATTATAATAGTGTCTAAGGTTTACAAAATAAATTTAAATCTAGTGAAATGCTTGCATATCACATTTCACTGCATAGTATACAAACAAAACCGCAAAATGCTTAGGGATAATGGATTTCCAACTATGACAAGGTATGGATCCTCCTTGTGATAGCGTATCTCTAGAGAGGAATACGCTAGGTTCAACATGAACATCTTGCAACCCGACCACACATGACCAACCACTCATTTTCTCTGAGTGTACTGAAAATATTATCACCAACGGTCGGGTTCAAACCACTATTCTGAAGCGTACAACAGTGATAGAATAAAGAACCAAGCAAATTTCCTCTAGATAAGTGATAATACACCCTAATGGGAGCAACCCACACAACCATGTTGCCTTTCCGATTTATCATTTCCCAGCCGTGAAGCTTGAGGTCAAACTTACCTTTAGACAGAGCACATGTTCATTCACTTTGAATGCCAGATCGTCTTACCTGCTAAATCACAAATTGACTTCTCCAAAAATAATTACGGGCATAAAGCTAAGAGAAACGAATTCCTCCACCACCAGCGTAAATACGTTTGAAGAGATGAACTTATGCGATCTATTAGGTATACTCATTCAGAAATTCATCCATATAAGTTGTGCTAGGATTAGAGAAATCAAAGGAACTATCCTGTATATCCATCTACGGCAATTTCTACCTAGGATTGAAAGAACAAACCTTGCATAAAACTCCGTCTTCAATATGTATTTAATAATCTCTGACTTGAAACATATAAATCAAATTGAAGTGGAATTTAGATTTTGGATTCTTCGAAACGATAACGTTAATATCTTTTAGGGTCAAATGATACTTAATATCAATCAAATCAATATATTTCGTATGGGTTTCTATCTCCTAATTGATTATCGGGAATTATGAACTAAAATTAGTTCACATATAATATTTAACTTACAGATTTAAATAGTGATCTAATACAAGATGATCTAAATAGGTCAATGTTTAATTTAACTTCTCAAGATAGGATGACCACAACTTAACTATCATTTTAATCAACAATCAATGATCACAATATATATAACAATTCAAGTATTATTTACTTAAACGAATTCATATTTTAATTTCTAATAGAGGTTAATATAGATAATTTAATTACCATAAACCATGTTAACATTTTATTAATATTAATTTATTATGACGTGTGTTTTATTGGCTTTTAGCTAATAGTCATACATCAAGGTTATGAATAACGGCGTGCTCGAATCACGAGAACATCATCGAAAAACACAAAGTGATTTGATCGAAGTTGTGAAATGTTCACAAAAGATTAGAAATAATGTCGATTTCTAAAATCCTCGTTAATAGGCTTGAAAAAACTCGACGAAATGAAAATATGTGATCGACTCGATCCGATCAGCTCAAAATACCTGAGCATGTCGATCCGATCACGTGGTAAAACTCATTGCGAAGAAATATTAGAATTAGTAAAAAGTAGCATTGCGTACTCAAAAATATGTGTAGGTTCTATTCTTCAATCATGAAATAAATTTTAAATGAAATAGAGTGAGGTTTACTTATTATTTACTCTCTAACCTTTTTTCTTCTTCAGGCATACATCATTCAATATATATCAACTGTTTTAGCCATTTACTTCCACAACATCCAGGTTTCATAATTTAAATTCACTTATGTTTTGGCATATAGGCAGTCTAAGCTATATCTGATTCAATGCATGTAAACAGGGTTTAAAAGGGGTTTATTCCCCATTGCGTCCATTGTTGATTGGTTTTAAGGTCCAGTTTTTTGCTAGTTTGCTCTGCCATTTGTTTGTGGTTATTCTCTTCAGTTTGGAGTAAGTTTGAAAATAATTAAGAAAAGGAAACAGGGTGCATATTTATAGAGTGGAACAAGACTTGCTTATGAAGGTTTTAAGGCTAGACATAAGGGCATATAGGGTTTTTTAGGTTGCAACAGCATGTTGATTGATATGATGTTATTGTCAAGGTTATTCACATTCATTCCCTCGCCATGTGGTATGCACAATTAGGTTGCTAAAAAACACATGTATATGTGCTAACACATATCCTAAAATGTTTTTAAAATATATGCTTTGCTCTTAGGTAATTCAACTATTGATTTTTTTTATTGACAAAACAGGGTAGTTCTTACTAGATTGAGAAGATGTTGCTAAGGCTATCATAGAGTGATTGAAAAGAGAATTTGTGCTAGTGTATTTCACTTGATTTCCTTTCAGGGTCTAGTGCACGACCAACGGTTATATGCATGTGTATGTGTATGTGCCAATGTACTAAAATGATTAAATAGCTAAGCTTAATTGCCAAGTCTTCTCTAGCTTTCTAATGGTTGTAGTTGCTACCTACATTGATGTGAAGGAATGGTGTTAAGTCATTTTCATTCAATACTTCTAGCAGCTATACAAGGCCAAGTATGGCCAAGCTATGTATACAAGCTACGTGCTATGTGTTTACAAAGGCCAATCTTCATTTCCACACAAATCTGGCTATTTAACATTTATGTACTTCTTTATTTGAAAGTTGACAACTTAGTTTCTAGGAGATCTAAGTTATTATGCAGCTATGTACAAATAGATTTCAATATCAATTCTTTTCCTGTTCCTTTTCATATGCTTACATGAGAAGTAATAAGATTTTTCTCAAATATATACCACAAGTTATTTTCTTGATTTATATACCCAATATATATATATATATATATATATATGCTAAAGATCATAACAATATATACGTACATACATATATATACCTAAGATTTTATAAAAAGATTAATTTACATTCACTCAAATATTCAAATCTAATTCTACTTATGTTATTCTATATTTATATGCATTAAAAAAAATACAATGAATTGTTAGCACATTACTTGCTTGTGTGCATGTGCGTGTATGTACATATACACACACACAATGATTAAAGAAATTTAAAAAAAGCTTTCAAGATAAACAAAGATGTTTAAGCATTATTCACTTGTTAATATATAAGTAACAAGCTAAAAATATATACATAGGATTTTAAAACAATGATTATCTAAGTTTTATAAAATATTCGAATCCAGTATTATTTAATTGATTTAAATTACGATATAATATAACTATTCGAATTAGCCCCCACCGATCGTATTTCTCCCGAGGTGAAAGAAAAGATAGGAAATCTGTCTTTTCTGAGTTATCGCCCTAATAAAAGAAATATTCTTGTGATAGGTCCTGTTCCAGGTCAAAAATATAGTGAAATCGTCTTTCCCATTCTTTCCCCCGACCCTGCTACAAAGAAAGACGTTAACTTCTTAAAATATCCTATATATGTAGGTGGGAACAGGGGAAGGGGTCATACACTAAAAATCATAACAAACAAAGCATCCAAAACACACAGGTTATATAATATTTTCACCAAAAACGGTTCAAACACCAAGGGTACAATGAATGTACTTCATCAATATGGTTAGAAAATAAGTGGAGCCATACTCAACAACAATTGAAAGTAAAAATGTAAAGGAAACAAAATGGAGACGAGGCTTTATAGTGGTTTAGCCTTGTGTTAGGCCTACATCCACTGTGTATAGAGTTTGCATTATCATGATGATGATTACAAGACATATCTGCTCTTGCTCTTAATACATCTTTTCATCCACTCAATATAGTTTCAATTTACATACAAATCCCACCTAGATTCACGAGATTCGATGGAGGAATGGCAGGGTCAGTGATGAAGAAGGATAGATTGGCGATGGAGGAAGAAGAGGATGTCTTGGATCTTTTACTCTTATCAGATTTTGACAGACGCCATGGCTGAATGGATGAAGGATTTTTGGATGATGATGATGGAAATGGCTGGAAAATGTTTAAGGAATGGTTAAGGATGGAATTAAACAGCACTTCGTGATGGCTGGATCCCACCGGTCCCCTTTTCTTGGTGGAGGATATGTCCTATTTATAGGTGAGCCTCTGTAGAGATTTGAATTTGAATTCATCCGAGTCGGTTGTCCCATTAATCACTAAAATTCCATTACCTCATTGTAGCCAACTGTCAATAACCGTTTCTAGTCGTCCAGTGTGGGTGACTTTACATTATCGAACGACTTTCTGAGAGTGAGCGACCGCTTTTGGTTCAAAAAATCTAGATGAACGATTCCATGCAGGCGAGCGGGTTGTGTTTGACTGTTGATGAGTGGACGATCGTTACCATAATTAAAGGAGAGTGCCTGACTGAAATAACGATGACGGATTGAGGAGCAAGCGACTAGGGCTATAATTTGTAAGTGGACATATAGTGCATGCGCGACCCCTAGTATTTTGGACATTCATCTGATTATTAGGGAGTAGAATGTGCCACCGGGACAATTCTTCTCCTTGTTCCGTAATTGAATTTTCTTGACATAGGGATGAGTGGAGAGACCTTCCAAGATGCGCGAGCTTTACTGTTGTCATGTTGTGTGTGGTCGCCCCTGACCTTTCATAGTCTGTTTGAGTGTATTGGATAGCATTTTGCACGACCAGGTTCAATGACGTTTGACCCATATCGTGGATTTAATAGATAGGTGGTCTCTAATGCACATATGATCCTTGAGGGATAACATTTGCCCCTCCAAGTTTGTAATTTTTAGCTTGTGAAGATTACATGCTTCAAAATAATGAAATGTAATACCATTTGATGGATTAAGTCCGATCTCTTGTGTGATGATCGCGCTTTTAAGGTTCATATGTATATGTATACCTGATTAGGTCTACGGTTGTGCGCTCGCTATCCCACTTGGTTGAACCTAAACTCGTTCGCGTGTTATGTACGAGCAAGCGAACTGACGTGTTGTTTTGGTCTATTGGTTCTTTTAATCTTCCTTTAAATATATATTTCACATCCTTACTTTTCCGTTTCTTATTTCCTTTCTTCCAAAGGAACCTTTAATGGCGGCATTGTTCTAAGCACTTGCTCATTGTTGAAATCTCTGATTACTTTGGCTTCTTCAACATTTTGACTTTCAACCGCTTGTGATACTTCTATTGAAATCTTCCAACTTCAACATCGATTTAGGCGGTCTACTTGCCCGAACTTGAGATTGTTCGCTTACTTGTAAGTGGATTTTTCCTTCTTAATCTTTATTCTGATTGAATCTAGAGCATGAACTTGATAAACTGAAAGCCCTAAGATTATCCAATATAGATTTCCCGAAGATTCTTGTGATTCCAATTAGGTTTTTACAGGGTTATACGAGCAAATTTTCGTTTGTCAAAAATGTATAGCCTTTTCCAATCTTTTGCTTGTCTTATTGCATGTTTGTACAATTCTGTTGATTGCCATCCAAATTATCAACAATTTTTGTCTTTGTATCACAGAATTGAGGAATTTATAAAAAATGTTGGTTATCTGTATCTGCCTTGGTTTTTGGAAATTTTCCTTTTCCTCTATCTTGCATGCTTATGCTTGAGTTGTGTGGTCGCCCACCTTTAGTTTGATATGGGTCGTTCTAGCTTGGTTTCTCTATGAAGTCGGTTATGAAAGACTTATCGTGTCTGAATATGCGCAAACGCCTTGATTTGAACTTAAGTGTTGACATAACATAGTTATGCGTGCTTATGCTGAAAACAGTATGAACTCAGATAAGGAACCTGGTTGTTCACACGTTGGTGATCGAAACCCGCTGCAACAAATCAAGCAGATGTTGTGCGAATAGTAAATTATTTGGGTTGTGTTTTCCCTTAATGAATTAAATTCGGCCGGGTTATTTCCATTTGTCCTATAAGGATTCGTCATACATGGTTTCATTTTGGTTTGCACTTGTTCCGCTTCTGTCCTTTTGATAAAATTAATTCTTTGGTGACATGCTAACCCGTTATTATTCACTTCAGAGTCCTGAAACCAAATCATGTCTGGCCAAACTGGAAGTTCTGACCAGACTGTTGCAATCACGCCAAACATTGCCCCTGATGTAGATACTGCTCGACGTTTCCCAAAGCCCGGGCTCTTTCTACTATTCCTTGTGAAAGGCATCCGACAGAGCTTTTTGTTAGCTCGTTTCAACAATTGTGCAACCAGTTTGGAATTACGGAAAAGGAGGAAGCCAAGCTGCCCGGTAAGAAAGAGTTTGCAGATATTCCTCCAATTGGATATGTTGCTATCACTCGTGGTATGCTGCTAAGTGGAGCGATTTCTCCCTTTAATCCTTATATGGAAATGGTTATTCGGAGCTTGGCCATTGCCCATACCAACTACACCCAAATGGCTATGCGATTTTAACAGCCCTTTATGTTTTTTTATGAGGAAAAAACAATGTGCTCCTTCATTTGAACATATATGCTCCTTATATTCTTTCAGGAAGAGGAATCAGCGTCCCTCCATCATTTTTGTAGAAATCCGGGGTTCCAGAATTATTGCTGACCTGGTGGACAATGTTCATGGATTCCCTAATCAATACTTTTTTGTTCGATGCCCTAATAAATCAATGGCTTATGGATGGAAGGCGGTGAGCATATTTACTTTCCTAGATCCCTCTTCTTTCTCTTTTTTTTTTAAAAAATCCCATTACTCTAGTCCTTAATTATGTTTCAGTACTTCCTAATTAGAATGTCGCATTTAATCAAGATCTCCGTGACTCTTTACTAGCTGTTGAGGAAGATGATGAGAGGAGTAGGAAATTTTTGATTACTGAAGACTTTCTTCGTCATTACGGCTTGCTGTCTCCTTTGCGTACTCTTGCAGTGAATGCTTTTGATAAAAAGGGTGTTGTCGGCAAGTCTCCGGTTAAGAGGGTCTCGAAGCAGAAGTGATCTAGCCCCGCGAAAAGCAGCAAAGCAACTCTTAGGCCTAAATCGGCTTCCTCTATAAAGGCGGTATCCAAGCGCCGTAAGGGTAAAGAGCTCATGATTTCTTTGGACTAGATTGAGAGGGAGAGTCTTTCCTTTTGGGTGGCTAACCAGGAGAATATAAGTGAAGCTTCCTCCAAAACTGCCTCGGATCTAGTGAAAGAGAGTGAATGACCCAATGATATTTGGGCGACTTCTAATGAAATTTTAAATGTTGATGGAAGTTCTCCTGTTCGGGATAACCAAGAAGAAGGTGGTTCGATGATTTTTAAGGATTTTTTATGTTCCTGATTTGGCTGAAGGCTTTGTCCAAGGTAATGTAGTCGCTCAAATATTTAGACCTCAAGTCTTAAACAAAGGAATTCCCAAAGCTCTTGTCCTTAGGTTAAGAAAGTATTCTCGTAGAATTAGGGATCGCTTCAGTTCCTCCTTATATATCTTGCATATCTTCTTTCTCATTTTTCCCCAGTATTTTACAATACCCATTCTAAAGTTTTTTCTTTTCTTTTCAGAATCAGAAATGGGATCATCTTTGTCAGACAGTTTCTCCCAACAAGCTGATCTTGTTAATCCACAAAAACTTCTACAATCTCATCTTTATCGCTGTTCCAAGCGTCCTCGATTACCTTCAGATTCCTCAGATGAACAAGCTTCCGAGCTATCTTTGGCGAATCAGCGGAAGAAGAGGAAGCATGATTATTTGCATATATCCGAAAAAGAGGCTATGAGTAGTGAGGTGCTAAGGAGAAGGGAGACAATAATGAACAATGTGAGGATGAGCCCAGGAAAACTCATAAACCAATCGTACTCTTAGGCTCCAGTTTTCTGGTTCCCCTGGAACCATCTTCTACAACTTCTCAACCTATTGTCTCCACTTCCTATCAGATCCAAACAATTCTTGACAGGCCTCCTTATGAGATTGTCCCTGGAAATCCAAAGCTGAAGGATCAACTCGAAGGTCGGAATTTAAGAGGATCAGATCTCGACTTGGACTTGCTCCCATATGATGATCAAAATGTCGTTAGAGAGCTGAATGCTATAAAACATTATATGACCACCCAATTTGATATTGTTAAGAATCAACTTGAGTTATAATTAAATGAAGCCAAGGATACTAGCAGAAGCCGATTTGAGTCATGGAACAAACTTTGCTTTGAGTTCCAGAAATTAAACACTCAACATCTTGAGCGTATTGAACTTCTTGAAAGTAATAAGTCTGAGCTGACCCGTATGATTAAATCTCAGGAATCTGAAATTATATCTTTAAAGAGTGGATGCCATAGGACAAACAATTTGGAAGCTGAAAATGAGAGACTTCATGGGGAGATTGAGGCTATCGAAAAACAAGTTCAGGAGGTTCAATCTGGTAAAGAATCCGCTGAATCTCAATTGGCTCTGGAATGGCAAACTGTAGCTTCTTACCAACGGGAGAGGATAGCCCTGGAAGAGGAGGTTGCTTCCCGGACCACAACCCTTAAAACTTCGGAAAATGAAAAGGCAAAGCTGACCAATGATCTTGAGCAAGCTAAAGTTAAAACTGATGAAACCCTGTTCCAATTTTACATTTTCAGTGTTATTAACTGCGGAAGTCTGAATTTTCTGAACAAGGATTTCCCTTGAACACTGGCTTTTGTTTGGGAACATGTACTTAAATATTCCAAGGATAAAGAAGACAGTGTTCTCCAAAAGACCCTCCTGGATGCAATAGATCGTGCTGCTTTAGATAAAGGTAGAAAAATACTAGTAGGTGAATGAGCTCAGTCTTTAGGGAAGGGGGCTCTGAATACTGGCTCCGCTTACACCCCTTGTCTTGCTGATGTCGAAGCTTCAAGTTCTCAGATTCACCCCTGCAAATGCTCCCATTATTAACGAAAATGCTTCTAAGGCTCTACTCACTGACGATCACGCTATTTGGGATGGAAGCTCCAAGCGATGTTCCGGGGATGGTGAAGAGGAATGATGATCTTCTGACTGGTTGTATATGCGAGTGCCAGTCCTCGCCCGCTGCTTTATACTTGTGTTGCCTACTTTATGACCCTGCACCTGATCTGTGATTCTGCGATGAATTTGTGTTTTGCTTAGCCAACTTTTCCGCTAGTACGTTACGTATTACATTCTCATCGCGGTTTATTCGTATCAGATTATACTTTATTCATCGTATGATAGTTATGCTCTCGTAGTGCGTTATGCTAGAATTGCGGGTTCATTTTAACATCATAGTTATGACCCCATAACGAGGTTCACTGCGATCTTAGAATCCCATTTCAGTTCTTCGCTTCCCTTTAAGGGATTTTATTTTATTGTGCATTATTTATATTTCTCAATACTTTGGTATTTCAAAGCCTTCGAAGGTTGCGTTCGAATACATGCCCACTCCATGGAAAGGTGTGTGCATCCTATAATGCGTTTAATCATGTTTCAGACTGACCCGGCATCCCAAATTTTTCTGAAACTTAATTAGACGTATACGAGTGTGTGTGAGTATATATATATATATATATATATATATATATATATTACTTTTTATGTGTACTCAACCCCACTTTGGAGACTGGTTTTGAGTACGTGCCCCTATGGGAGGACTTGGGTTTTAAGTTTTCGACCCAATCTTGGTCCTGTTTGATTTGGTTTATTAAGTTCAAACAGAGACCTAAATTGGATACCCCCTTTCGGCTAGGATTTCTGTTGCCCCCTTTCGGCTAGGATTTCTAAATTGTTTTTGTACCTCCTTTTGGCTAGGATTTCTAAATTGTTTTGTACCCCCTTTCGGCTAGGATTTCTGAATTGTTTTGTACCCCCTTTCGGCTAGGATTTCTGAATTGGACGTTTGCTGGGAATTGTGTTTTTTGTAACGAAAAGCGTAGCTTTTATGGCTTGATGTGTTCCCATCTTTTGACCTAGAATGATTCTCTCTTTTGGGACTTGCAAGATGATTGGCTTGATTACTTTGCTTGGTTTGAATGGTGTTGTCGGCGTTTGATGCCTGAATTGCTCCAATCAGGATATGCTTGGAAATTTTTTGGTTATGATTGAGCCGCGAATGAGCAGTCATCCGTCTCTTTTCGGCTCTAAATTTAAGAGATTAATTTTAGTGTGAGCTAGCAAACATATGATTTTTGTAAGCAAATAACTTTAAACTTGTAGAGTACTTGCATAGAATAGTATAGGTAAATCACAGATTGTCTACAGGAACGTAACAAGAAATAAACCGAAACAAACTAATTGAATAATAAAGATGGTGGGAGTTGCGCATTTTATCTTTGAATGTTGAGTTGTAGTTGATGGTTGCTAATCGATAACCAGTCGTAAGTCTACAGACGTCTGGGCTTTTTCATATGCCCAAGGTTGACCGATAACATCACTCTGCCCATGGACTGCTGGAGCATTTTGAGGATTTTTGACATACTGCCGAAGTTGATTCTTTTGGATGAGCTCCTCAATTAAGCTTCTCAGGTGCCGACATTCAATTGTATTATGCCCTGGCTGGTTATGAAACCGACAGAATTTTCCGGAGTTGGCTTGCTGCTCCGTGATCCTTTAAGGTTTTACCTGAGGGAACAATTCGGAGTCTTTTGTGGCGGAATAAATCTTCCTTGCGGTCTCATTTAAGGGAGTCAACTTTATATGCTTAAAAAATCGTGACTTCTTATGCGCTTTATTGTCCTTCTCATCGGTTCCTCTTTTCTGCCCAAGGTCGTTCTTCTGCCCTATTTGGGACTTGTTACTTCTTCCTTCTTTGGCAGTATTACCGCTTGTACCTTTCTGGACAATTGAGGCGTCATCTTCCACGCTCATGTATTCTTCGGCTTTCTTATAGAACTTGTTCAGAGTCTTGGGTTTCTTCATTTTGAGCCATTTCACAAATTCTGACTTCTTGTCGATAGCACCTTTTAGGGCTGCCAATAGGTACCAAGTCTCCGGTTCTACAACCTCAGCCGCCGTAGCATGGAACCAGATAAGGAAGGCTTTGATGGTTTCCCCATGCATTAGCTCCATTTCACTGAGCGGCATTACATCCCTTGCTTTGGTTGTTTATAGACGGAACTGGTCTTGGAGTCTCTTAGCTAAGTTAGTGAATTGATCAACGCACTTAGGTGGGAGTCTTGCAAACCATAGCAAAGCCACACCTTCTAGGCATACAGGGAAGTACAAGCATTTTATCTCGTCGGTTGCTCTAGCTCCATTCATGTGTTGATCGTATTTGAATAAGAAGATGTTTGGATCTCTGGTTCCGCCATAACGCACTATAGTCGGGGTGTGAATTTCTTAGAAAACTTTGTTTGTCGGATCCTTTATGTATATGGGTTTTTACTGGGTGAAAACTCTCATTCTTTCTCATCGTCTTCTCGATCCGCTTTTTCTCTCATTAATACGCTTTTCGTCATTTTCTCGCTCTCCTGAACTAGCATCTAAGTTTGCTGGTGCGAACGAGGATCGAGCTCCGATGCCTTTCATTTCTTTTGGGAGGGCTTACGACATTTTGAACCACATGCTTCTTTGTAAGCTGCAGACATCTGACCTTAGAGTCCTCAACGCCGACCTCCCCTTTATTTCCCACTAAGGATTGGGGTCGATTAGGGTCTGAGGCTGAAGGGTCCTCTCTTTCGTCAGCATTGTTCACAGCATCTGGTGGTGGAAGGTTGGCTGGGTATTAATCAAGGCATCAAGCCTTTCCATCATCACTTTAGTCGTGGCATCTATTTTTTCATTTAGACCGGTCATAGCCACATTCAATTCATCCCGTGTTATAGATGTCCTGGAGGATTCTTCAACTTCTCGATTTGAAGCCTGCGGTGTGGTTTCGCCACCGCGAATATCCCAATGGCCGTGATATTTTTACTAGATTGGTTATTTTTCTTTGAACCGGCCATGGCTTCGAGAAAAGAGGACAGTTCAGGATTTCAATGGTAGGTTGCTGAATTTTAGAGGGAAGTGTGGAGGAATGATATGAGAATCGGCCCCACGGTGGGTGCCAAATATTTTCACCAAAAATGGTTCAAACACCAAGGGTACAATGAATGTACTTCATTAATATGGTTAGAAAATAAGTGGAGCCGTCAATAATTGAAAGTAAAAAATGTAAAGGAAACAAAATGGAGACACGGTTTTATAGTGGTTCAGCCTTGTGTTAGGCGTACATCCACTGTGAATAGAGTTTGCATTATCATGTTGATGATTACAAGACATATCAGCTCTTGCTCTTTATATATCTTTTCATCCACTCAATATAGTTTTATTTTACATACAAATTCTGCTTAGATTCACGAGATCCGATGGAGGAATGACAGGGTCAGTGATGAAGAAGGATAGATAGGCGATGGAGGAAGCAGATGATGTCTTGGATCTTTTACTCTTATCAGATTTTGATTGACACCATGGCTGAATGGATGAAGGATCTTCAGATGATGATGATGATGGCGATGGCTGGAAAATGTTTAAGGAATGCCTAAGGATGGAATTTAGCAGCACTTCGTGGTGGTTGGATCCCCCCGGTCCCCTTGGTGGAGGATATGTCCTATTTATAGGTGAGCCTCTGCAGAGATTTGAACTTGAATTCATCTAAGTCGGTTGTCCCATTAATTACTAAAATGCCATTGCCTCGTTGTAGCCAGTTGTCAATGACCGTTTCTGGAAGTCCAGTGTGTGTGACTTTACATTAGCGATTCTGAGAGTGAGCGACCGCTTTTGGTTCAAACAATCTAGACGAACGATTCCATGCAGGCAAGCGGGTTGAGTTTGACTGCTGACGAGTGGACGATCGTTACCATAATTGAAGGAGAGTGCCTGACTGTAATAACGATGACGGATTGAGGAGCAAGCGATTAAGGCTATAATTTGTAAGTGGACATATAGTGCATACGCGACCCCTAGTATTTTGGACTTTCATCTGACTATTCGCGAGTGGAATGTGCCACCAGGACAATTCTTCTCCTTGTTCCGTTCAATCGAATTTTCTTGACATGGGGATGAGTGGAGAGACCTTCCAAGATGCATGAGCTTTACTGTTGTCATGTTGTGTGTGTGGTCACCTCTGACCTTTTATAGACTGTTTAAATGTACTGGATAGCATTTTGCACGACCGGGTTCAATGACGTTCCACCCATATCGTGGATTTAATAAATGGGTGGTCTCTAATGCATATATGATCCATGAGGGATAAACATATAACAACCAAATTATAATAGTCGAAGCGTACAATATGCACATCAGCAATTAGTTATCTATCATAGTCATTTTCATAGCTAGAAATATATGTTATTACAGTTGGAAAATATTTCCATTTCTTATTCACTCATCTCCATTTTTCAACACCCATTAGTCCCTGACCGTAAATTGGTAAGAAAATTATCCTCTAAGTATCAACCTCGAAGACCGAAATCAACATCAGATCAACACTCAAAAAATCATTTATCTCAACCAATCTCTAGTTAGGATCTATTTTTTTTTTAATTTCATATTTTGATTCCTTATCAACTCATATATCCCATTTTATATTTTAATAAAATATCCTTGATTATATTTAGAAAATAATCCCAAAACTCATTTACTTTGTTAATTTGAATTAATCATGTTAAAATACCTTTTTTTTTTAATTTTCAACTTTACCAATCCAATTTACTTAACTACGTTAAGTCATATTCATATTTTCCATTAACTAATTAATTCTCAAATTAATTATCTTTATTTCGAAATTCAAAAAAATATGATTTCTTTATTACAAAATCAATTTACATGCGTTCTTATCCAGTTACAATTCAAGCCAGAATTTATTTGGTAGAATTCCAAATTTTTATTTAATTTTTTTCCATTTAAAATGGCTTCCTTTCAAGTCTTACTAATGTAATATTATATTATTCTTATTATATTTCAGAAGATTCTTCACAATGCTTTGGAAAACATCCCCAAATTTCATAGTTTATATATCATTATCCTATTTTCAAATTCGGTCCGTAAATAAAATATCCAAAAAGTTTGAAACTAATAGGACTTTTTCGGAGATTGGATGCAGTTACTAAGTTATGATCTGGCATGTACAGAATGAAAACTTCATTCTCGATTATACGAGAATTTTTATGAAAGCGTTTCATTTTCTTCTCTTCAACGGTTTGAAATTCCCAAAATATCTTCTTTCACTCAAACAAATCTTCCAACTTTCCATAATTTCAAATTTAATTTCCGGTTTGTCTTATTTGTGTATTTACTCTTATACAAATTTAATTTGGTTATACAAACTCATCTCAATGTTAAAATTTGATATTCGATTATAATAACAACCAACATAGCAATTATAATTTCAGAAAATTATTCCTCTATATCAAAATAAATTTTAGGTAAAATTATTTCATTTACTCGACTTTAAAAATAATACTGTATTGAATCACTTTGTTCAACTGTTTAAAAATCTCTATCGACCCCGTCGGCTAAACACGTCGATTTGGAACTTTTATGCCACTCAACAAATCAATCAACACAACATAAAACAATTTTTTATGTCAATTAACAATACGCGTTCACATATATATATAAACACACACTCAAAATCAATCTAGGACCCTATCATGAATTACGCCACATAGCCAACGTTATTGCTCAACCTTATGCCCTGATACCACTGTAACGGCCTGACGGATTTTCGATCTCGAAAATCAAAACAAATACATAATATGTATAACCCATCGACCTTCAGGCACTGAAAATACCAAAATGTTAAAAGAAAGAAGTTAGAAGGTGAGAAATAGAAAGAAAGAAGTTAGAATGTGAGAAATAGAAAGAAAGAAATTAAGAATAGAAGAAAAAGGAAGAACACAACAATATAATCAGAGTAAATATGAATCTCATAGCGGAATGAATAAAATAGATTATATAGCATCTTTTGAAATGGAAAACAATAAATGTACTTACATACATCATTAGAGTATAACATATACATCACATTGGAGGCAAACTCTGTATATCTAACGCTGAAGCCTCCTGCTCCGAGCTCCTCCAGTGTATCTGTAAAATCCTGAATTACTTGGCTTCCCGTACAATTTAGGCACCCAAGAGTTTTGGGTAACATAGAAAAATAATCTCTGGGTCAGTCATGGAACTTGTGTAAGTAAAAAATTTAAAATAGTTTGAGAATTAAAGAGTATCTCATCTTTTTTTCAATTGAATCCAAATTATTTAACCTAAAACCTTTTCCGGTATGCAACACCTCAACCCTACTCTGCTGGCAGCTCCATTCGTTTGATGAGAAATAAAAAGGAATATTGAAAATTCATTTGGCTGAAGCTAAAGCAGCTACTTTCGAAGTAACAGAAAGAAAAGCAATGGCAGGAGTGGGAACTCCTAAACTTGTGCTTACATTTATTTTATCTAGTCTAGATCTAGACTATAACAGGAAAGAGAACTCTTAAACTCAACCTAAGGCATTAAGATCAAGCCGCAAATAAACCCGAAACGGGGTTTCCCTTACGAGAACCAAAAACACTTTGTATATCGAAATCAGATATTATGATAGTGTCTAGGGTTTTCAAAATAAATTAAAATCTAGTAAAATGCTTGCATCTCAAATTTCACTACATAGCATACAAACAAAACTGCAAGGCGCTTAGGATAATGGAATTCCAACTATGACAAGGTATGGATCTGCGTTCCGATAGTGTATCTCTAGAGAGGAATACACTGGGTTCAACAAGAAGATCTTATAACCCGACCACACATGACCGGCCACTCATTTGCTCTGAGTGTATCGAATATATTGTCACCAATGATTGGGCTCAAACCACTATTCTGAAGCATACAGTAGCGATAGAATAAAGAAGCAAGTGAATTTCCTCTAGATAGGTGATAATACAACCTAATGGGAGCAACCTACATAGCCATGATGTCTGCCCGATATTTTTTATTTCCCGGTTGTGAAGCTTGAGGTCAAGCTTATCTTTAGATAGAACACATCTTCATTCACTTTGAATGTCGCATCGTCATACCTGCCAAATCACAAATTGACTTCCCCAAAAATAATTACAGGAATAAAGATGTGAGAAACAAATTCCTCTGCCACCAACGTAAATATGTTTGAAGAGATGAACTTACGCGATCTATTAGGTATACTCTGTCAGATAGTCGTCCATACAAGTTGTCCTGGGACTGGACAAACCGAAGGCATTATCCTGTAAATCCATCTTAGGCAATTTCTACATAGGATTGACAAAACAACCCTTGCATAAAACTCAATCTTCAATTTGTCTTCAATAATCTCTGACTTGAAATGTATGAATCGGATCGAAGTGGAATGTAGATTCTGGACTCTTCGAAACGATAACGTTAATATCCTTAGGGTCAAGTGATACTTAATAATAATCAAATAAATATATTTTATATGGGTTTCTATATCCTAATTGATTATCAAGACTTATCTACTGAAATTATTTCACATATAATATTTAACTTCCAGATTTAAACAGTGATCTAATACAGGATGATTAAATAGGTCAATATTAAATTTAACTACTTAAGTTAGGATGATCAAAACTTAACTATCAGTTTAATCAACAATCAATGGTCACAACATATGTAGCAATTCAAATATTATTTACTTAAACGAAATCATATTTAATTTCCAACAGTGGTTAATATAGATGATTTACTTACCATAAATCGTGCTAACATTTAATTAATATTAATTTATTATGACGTGTGTTGACCGACTTTTAGCAAAACAGTCATACATCAAGGTTATGAATAACGACTTGCTCAAATCACGAGAACATCGTCGAAAAACACAACACAATTTGGTTGAAGTCACGAAGTGTTAAGAAAAAAAATAGAAATAACATCGATTTATAAAATCATCGTTAATAGGCTTGGAAAATCTTGATGAAATGAAAATACGTGATCGACTCGATTCGATCAGCTCAAAATACCCGAGCATGTTGGTCCGATTATGTGGTAAAACTCGTTGCGGAGAAATATTTAAAATTACAAAAAAGTAGTGTTTGCATACTCAATAATAGCTGATTGGCACGTGCCAATCATCAAAAATAGCTTGCGCGACTTGGTTTGGTAAATATATAAAATTTGGCGAAAACAGCGTTGCACATTGAAAAATAGCTGATCAGCGCTTGTCGATTAAAAAAAATGGCTTGTGCGACTCACAACGCTCGAAACTTCGAATTTGGTAAAAACACATTTTGATCACCTCAAAATCGTTGATCGACACGAGTCGGTCAACCCGAAAAATTTGGCATGATCACTTCTTCTCTTTTACCAGATTTAGCAAATGCCATAGTTGTAAACACGTGTTTGGCGTGGTAAAAACGCTGATCCACACAGCACGATCCATCATTGAGACGACCCAAAATCCCGTTCAGACGGAAACAGGGTTATCTTTGGAATATAACACAGAAATAGATAATAGCAGAGCAGAATTAATTAAATACACCAGATAATGAACAATAGAATATACTGGATAAAAGTAATCATCAGAGTTACACAGTATACAGGATCTTACTTAGTACAAATACAGTTCAGCTATACATAAATGTCTACAGCGGAAATAAACAAAATATGTACAATAGGAGCTGAACAGCATAAAAAGAAATAATGATAGAATCCATCTTCAGCTCCAGCTATCCATAAACAGAACCAACTAAACCTGAATACAAGGCTGCCCGTCTAGAAAAAGGGGCACCCGAGTTTGAAAGTGAAACAAACTACGAGTCAGTCATGGGACTGGTATGAGAAATCCACTCAACACATATATATAATTGGCCAATCACAGGACCACGCCACTTTCGTGGAACGGGTTTACTCCATTGGATTGCCAGTGCTTTAAAACAAATCTTTCTTTTAAACATCGTTATGCTTTTTATAAAAATGAAGCCATTATAAGACTCAGTTCCCATCACACAATGCAACGCAACCGGAGGATAGAGTTTTACCTTATAACGGCCAAAATATGCTTGATACGAATAAAAACAAAGGCATTTGATATTATTGCTAGTATTTATATGTTTTGAAAACAATTTCAAATCATAACTATCAATCATAGACAACATGAGCGTCCCATGCCACTATGTCGCCAAATATCTATACAATCGAAACCGCACGATCACGTATCTGGAAATTGGATTTCCGTCATGAACCAAGGCAAAAGATAGTCCTTACCGAATTCGAGACAATCTAGCCCATGTCTCAGGCAAGCGCGCAGGCAAGCCTTGGAGCGACAGGGCCGGTCCACCGATGTGGATTATTATGCCTGAACAATACGTCTCCCCGCCCTTTGGGGCGTAAATGAGCCAACGAATGACTCCATCAGACCCGGATCGTCCGATCAAACCGAGGCGCCTCGCAACAACAACAACCACATAGGTGAAAAGTATATAAATGTCAGGGCTGGTAGGTCACTGACACCACCCTAGCTAGAAAGAAACGCATGCCCTCCCTGAGGTCCTTCTCCCGTTTTAGGTTCATACCGGGGTGTGAGGCTCGCGAATTCATGTTATACACAAAGCTACGCCACACAGGCGGTGCTTTGATCATCACCACAAGACTTTGCTTTTCAACAGAAGTCCTGATCACTGCATCTTAGCATGCCACACAGGCGATTCATGCCATGCAACTGATGTCCATCGATATACAACCTCTGAGCTCGTGCATCTCAGAGAAGGGCGTTAAGCAAAAGAATAAATTCTCCGCCGCCAAACAGATGTATATTTAACAGAAATCAATCAACACAGAATAAACTCCAATGTCAGACACACAGTCCATTTACAAGTCCGTTCTGGGTCTGAACGAAGCCGAAGGCACTAAATACCTCGCAAACCCTTCGATCACCACGTACGTCTGGACGATCACCACTCATTATCCATATTTCGGGATGCCTCCCAATCAGGACCTCGGTTACCATCCAAACGAGGTGAAGATCTCCGGTCTTCGACCATCGTCTTCATCTTCGACTTTCAATCGTCGGTCAATTATTTGAAATGAGAATTAACTCGGCCTTTCCAAATAATTCACGTATTTAGAATTTCAAATCAATTTATTTCAATGGTTAAATTATTTGACAACAACAATCTTGTTCTTTAATGTAATTTTCACACCAAACACATTCAACCATCAAAAGCCACATAAATCGAACAAATTCAGTTTATTTCTATTCCATATCGCTTTTGATATTTTGTAACTATTTATCGCTATTTTTATTTATTTTAAAATAGCTATTTTATTCAAAACGACGCTTCGGGCCATAAGGCGGCCGTGGCGCTGTTTTTCTTCAGATTTGATTTACACATATCTGAAAATCTAACCGTTGGATCTTCGCAAAATTTACATCATTAGAAAGGTCTTTTCAAAACGAATCCAACGGTTCCAGTTTCGGGAAAATCCGACGGTCGGATCTCCCGGTACAATCGTTTGAATTTTCGATTTCAAAATACGAACTGCAGCGTCGTTATTCGATTAAATATATAATTATATTTATATATATATAAATATAATCGCTTCTGGCGCTGTTTTTCTTCAGATTTGAATTAAACATTCCAGACAATCCAACCGTTGGATTTTTGCAAAGTTGGTGCCGTTGGGAAGATATTTCCAAGGCGAACCCGACGGTTGAGGTTTCGGGAAAATCCAATGGTCGGATTCCCCGTACTAGTTGTTTGAAATCACGGTTTCAAAATACGAACTGCAAGGCTTCGTTTCGTTTTAATTTTATTTATATTTATATATTTATATAAATATAGTTCATTCAATGATTTCCATATCGTTTTCACTTCAAATATTTTTCTAACACCTTAAAATTTTGGAAAATTTCGCCATAACCTCCCCTGCACCGGGAGCATCGGGAAATCGCAAATAGCTTTCCCGGTCCTTCTAATCTCAAAAAGAAAAAGAAAAAGCCAAGCAGCTAGCCAACAGGCTCATAAAATCATCACCCAAACAAAGCAGTAAATGTGTACCTATTTGTCATGCACAAAATTTTATTCCTCTTCTCTAGCCCCTTTGCTATAACCTTTTCAATGAATATGCATGTACATATATACACAGTTCTTATCATTTATCATTTTCTATTCGACTTCATATTTGATTCCTATTTTGTTTAAAAACACCATTCATTCTAATGTTACATAAATAGGTGCAAATCATTTCATTAGCTAATTAATGAATATTTCAACTCATATATGTTTATTTTGAACAAGTGGCTATTTTTAACACTTCACATTTCAACGATTCATGCATACAATAAAAATGTGATTTTTATTGTAAAACGATTTATTTCAAAACACTATTATTTGATATACTTCATATTGGTGACAAAAAAAATAGGATTTTTATCATAAAACAATTTCTTTAAAACGAGATTATTTTACACAGTTCATATAGTCGATAAAAGGTGATTTTTATTATCCAACAATTTATTTCAAAATATGAATACCATTCAACACATGAATTTCTAATCAACGAATGAATATCAATTCAACACATGAATGTTTTCTATAGTTTTTATATATAGATAAAAGGTAATTTTTATTATCAAACAATTTATTTCAAAATATGAATACCATTCAACACATGAATTTCTAATCAACGAATGAATATCAATTCAACACATGAATTTCTAATCAACGAATGAATATCAATTCAACACATGAATGTTTTCTATACAATGAATAAATATAGTTTAAGCATATGAAAATAATTCAAACACACGAATATTATTCAAAATTTCGGCAGCATAACGGTAGGGTAGTTAAAACCGGGACCATCCCTAGTACGGCTCCTCGCTCTACCTTAAAACCTCGCGGTTTTTGACAATGAGGATCATGCATCTAGTTCGCACGCAGGCGGCATGTATATATTTATTTCATTTCCACAAACTAATCCTATGTGGTTTCAACCAAATATTTCTCAACCACAAATGGGTATTTTTCAACCACAATCAACCAATATCAATCACAAACAATCATTCGCTATCAATCAATTTTCACAACAATTTCAACCAATAAATATCGTCCACGGTTTGTGGACGAGGGGCGTATATATATATATATAGATATATATTTATATATAGCAATTCACTTTCATTTCACACATATATAATATTTTTAAATCAGAAATCTCACCGAATAGCTAATTCTATCCCACGACTCTTCTTTGCATAAAATCTTCGCCAATCTCTCTTTTTGTCGCTTTGTTGCCCGTATTCTCTACATATGTAAAAATCGAATTTTTTTACTATGTTATTCAATATATAAAAACTGCATTTCAAAAATATACATTCCGCCTTTTCAAAAATAAAGATTATATTTTTAATATTCCTATGATGTAAAAATTATATTTTTATTGCTTTAAAAATATAAATTTTCATATCTTACTTTTTTTTACTTACAGTTCAAATCTTCTTCTATTTAAAATTCAAATCTTTTTCTACTTAAAATTCAAATCTTATCTATTTTAAATCTTAAAATAAAAATCAGTTTTTAAACCTTTTAAAAATTAGTTTTTAAATGCTTTTAAAAAAAAACAGTTTTACATCCTTTTCAAAAAATCTGTTTTTAATCCTTTTTAAAAAAAAAACAGTATTCTCCTTTAAAAAAAAACAGTACTTAATCCTTTTTAAAAAAAAACAGTATTCTCCTTTTTAAAAAAACAGTATTCTCCTTTTTAAAAAAAACAGTATTCTCCTTTTTAAAAAAAAACAGTATTCTCCTTTTTTAAAAAAAAAACAGTATTCTCCTTTTAAAAAAAAAACAGTATTCAAACCTAATTAAAATAAAAATAAAAATAAAAATAAAATAAAATACTTACATTCCTGCGAAGAAGGGGGGGGGGGTTGCTTCGCGTTCACGGATCGAGGAAGGGGGGGTCGTCTTCGTCGGAGCTGGCTTCTAAGGGGGCGGCGGCTTCAGCGTCTCGAACTGGGGGGGGGGGGCTCTCGAATCGCGTCGCGATGGCTTCGAGGGGGATGGGGTCTTCGGGGGTTGCGCACTGGGAGGAGGAGGCTGGACGGAGGGGGCGGTCGTGGGTGGAGCTTCCGTGGAGGCGGCGTCGCCGATCGATAGCTTTAGGGTTTTTTTTTTTTTATCTGAGCGATTGAATTTTGAAGGGGGGGGGCCAGAACGAAAGATAAAGGGAGGGAAGTAAAATATTTTATTTATTTATTTAATTATTTAATTTTGCAAAAAAGTTGACTTTTACATACGACCTCTAAACGAGGCCCATCGCCTGCCGTCCATAGCGTTTTACCCCCATTCCGGACATAATGGGATATGTATCGCAAGCTGATTTGATCGTTACAATCAGTTTCCGTTGAATTTACATTTAAATCACTATATTGAATTTAAACGTACATTTCAAATTACTGGGGCCACATACTAACTAAAAAAAATTCCAGAAAAATATTTTCTAGCTTCGTATTGACGATACGGTCCTAACAAAACTAGTTTCGTCGAATTCTGAGACCGTTTGAAAAATGGCCAATTTCCAGTCGATTAAAATCAACAGAAACTGGTCAAACACGTTTTCCCTTGCCACGCTCACATATTGATTCGAAAAATTATGAAATTTGAAACCTACCAATGACTTGACACTGCGGATCTAACAAAAGTGGTTTCATCGAAATCCGAGGTCGTTTGCAAAATGTCCATTTTTAAGGGCCTGAATTCCATAGTGACTATTCAGAATTTTCAACTGGACATATCTTTTGATTCCCGCTATCAAATTTCGATTGGTCAGATTCGTTGGAAAGATATCATCAATTAGATCCTAATGTTTTTGGTTTCACTAAAATCCGGATTGTTTTGCACCCGGTATATTCAATTGAAGTTTGAAATCGAATTATCGAACTACCGCGCCATTTTCAATTCTATATATAATCATAATTAATTATATTCGTTTTCAAATGTCGATTCAAACTCAGTTTTCATCGCCTTTATTTAAAATATTTATTTTAAATATTTAAAATCCATTATTTTAGCCAATTTAAAAATTTTAAATTGGTTCAGATTTTCCGGGTCGTTACAATCTCCCCCACTTAAAACTTTTCGTCCCCGAAAAGGAATAAAGTCGAAAGTGGTTTGATAAATCTACAATCACACAACACAACAACCAATCCAATTGTTTTAGCCTTCAAAAATATACTAATCAAATCCTATTTTCCTTTAAAAATCATTCAGAGTATAGAATATAAAAGTGCACATCCATGAAAAGAAAATAACAACAGATTAGAGAATTAAATGGTAATGCAAAGTAGGTTAAATGTACCTTGCACCAGAGTCAATCAGAGATATCTACTCGGCATCTAGGATAAGCTTTCTGAATGCTCTCCTCAGTTTCCCAAATACAATCTCGCGGATCTCCGCTCCATTGCACTTTGACTAAGTGAACCTTCTTGTTTCTCAGCTCTTTGGTTTCTTTGCCGATAATCTTTAGCGGCTCTCGCCTCACAGCTAATTCTGGAGTAATTTCAATATCTTGCTGAGCTGCTTCTTCCACGATCAAGTCTGGATCATGAACGTGCTTTCGAAGTTGAGATATGTGAAATACATCATGCACTCCAGGCAACCAGTCAGGCATTTTGACCCTGTAAGCGAGAGTTCCAATCCGTTCCAGAATAGGAAACGGACCAATGAATTTGGGTGCCAACTTTCCAGTTTTACCGAACCTGATAACTCCTCTCATCGGCGATACTTTCAAATATACATAGTCGCCAACTTCGAAGGATATATCTCTTCTTCGTCTATCGGCATAGCTCTTTTGTCGGCTTTGAGCGGTGAGTAATCGCTTCTTAATAAAATCGACTTTGTCGGCAGCTTCTCGAATCATATCAGGCCCTAACACAAGTCTATTTCCAGGCTCGACCCAACAAGCAGGAGATCGGCACGGTCTACCATACAATGCTTCGAATGGCGACATTGTCAGACTCGCCTGGTAGCTGTTGTTATAAAAGAATTCAGCCAAATGTAGATGGTCTTCCCATGATCCACCGAAATCTATAACACAAGCCCGCAATAGATCTTCTAAAATACGATTCACCCTCTCAGTCTGACCGTCTGTCTGAGGATGTTAAGCGGTGCTCAAGTTCAACTTCGTTCCCAGCTCGACTTGAAATGCTTCCCAGAATTTGCTAGTGAAGATTGTATCTCTATCACTTACTATACTGAGCGGCACTCCATGTAGTCTAACTATTTCCCTGCAGTATATCTGCGCCAGACTCTGAGCAGTTCTGTTTGATTTGACAGGTATAAAATGGGCGGTCTTCGTGAAACGATCTACGATCACCCAAATACTGTCATTTCCTTTTCTGGTTCTAGGCAGACCATCAATGAAATCCATGGAGATATGCTCCCACTTCCAACCAGGAACTTCTAGAGGTTGTAATAATCCAGCCAATTTCTGTTGGTCGCTCTTGACTAGCTGGCAAGTAGGGCATCGACTAACATATATCGAGATGTCTCTTTTTAACGACCTCCACCAAAATGTGCGTTTGATATCGTTATACATTTTATTCACACCTGGATGGATACTGAGCTTAGATTTGTGACATTCATCCAGTACATCCCTTCTGAGTTCAGGAATATCTGGAACGCAAATTCGCCTTTCTAACCTCAGAATCCCTTCGCTGTCTAGCTGGAAATCCGAAGCATTACCCTCACGAATTCGCTGACTTATTCCTTTGATAAATTGGTCGTCTCCTTGGAGAGCCGATATCTTATCAATCAACGAAGTCGCAATGATAAAACTGGCGATCATTTCATTCTTTCGGCTTAACGCATCGGCCACGACATTGGCTTTCCCTGGAGTATATATAATTTCAAAGTCATATGCTGCAAGAAACTCCAGCCAACGCTGCTGCCTCAAATTTAAATCCTTCTGAGTGAACATATACTTTAATGACTGGTGGTCTGTAAATAGTTCAAATCTCTCACCCAGAAGATAGTGTCTCCAGATTTTCAAAGAGAATATGATAGCCAATAACTCAAGATCATGAGTTACGTAGTTCTTCTCGTGCGGCTTCAGTTGACGGCTAGCATAAGCAATCACTTGGCCTCTTTGCATTAACACTGCGCCAAGGCCTTCTCTAGAAGCATCAGTCCAGACTTTTAGATCTTGGTTGCCATCGATGATGGTTAACACTGGAGATGTGGTTAATCTCAACTTTAGATCTTCGAAAGCCTCCTCACTCTCTTGAGTCCATTTGAATTTAGAGTGCTTCTTTGTAAGCTTTGTTAAATGACCAGATATCTTTGAAAAGTCTTTAACGAATTTCCGGTAATAGCTAGCCAATCCGAGAAAACTACGGACTTCAGTGGGGGTGCTGGGCTGTTTCCAATCCTGAATGGTCGTGATTTTGCTTGGATCCACAGCGATTCCTTCTTTAGATACAACGTGGCCTAGAAATTTTACTTCATCTTGCCAGAAGATACATTTGGAAAACTTTGCTTTTAATACATTCCGTCTCAGAATTTCTAGAACCTGTTCCAGATGCTTTTCATGTTTGGCCTTTGATTTAGAGAAGATTAGAATATCGTCAATAAAAACCAGAACAAATTTATTCAAAACTCCTCTGAAAACTCTGTTCATCAGATTGACGAAGTAAGCTGGAGCGTTACATAAGCCGAACGGCATTACTAACCACTCGTAGAATAAGTCGGGACCTCTAAATGCTGTCATTGGAACACACTCTTCGGTAATTCAAAGTTGATGGAAACCTGTAGCTAGGTCCATTCGTGAAAATACTTGTGCTCCATTTAATCGATCCAACAAATCATCAATCCGCGGCAATGGATATTTGTTCTTTATTGTCTGTTTGTTCAGATCACGATAATCCACACATAGACGTAGAGTACCGTCAGATTTTGGGACAAATACCACGGCTGCACCCCAATCAGAGAAACTAGGCCTGATCAGACCCTTCCATACTAGCTGTCGTGTTTGATTGTCTAATTCCTCTTTCTCTTTCAAGGACATTCTTCGAATAGCGTGAACTACCGGCCTTGCATTCGGAATTAAAGCAATTTTGAAATCTATTTCTCTCTGCGGAGGTAAGCGAACAACTTCTTCGAACACATCCGCATAGTTCTTTACGACAGGAATGTCTTTGATGAGGTCAGGAATATTCTCTATGACTTCAGGGACCTTTTCAATTTGGGCTGGAGAAATATTCAAAGCTGCCCAGAAGTCTTTTCTATTAGAAGTCGGGCCTTCACATGGTATGGTTATATAATTTCCCAATTGAGCCTTTGCCTTAACAACCCTCTCGGCGCATTTAACTTCAGCTTCATATCTAGTTAACCAATCCAATCCCAGAATAAGATCGAATTCATTAAAATTCATGATGATAGAGATAATAGGGAATTTATAGCAAGAAAAAGAGACAGGTACTGCACAAATCCAACTAAGATCAATGGAACCCCAACTGGATTTTGGACTGTCATTGGTTCTTTGAGCTTTTTCAAATTCAAATCTAGTTTCTTAGCAGCACTCTTGGCAATAAAGCTTCGGGACGCGCCTGTGTCAAACAGTACTTTGACTGGAATGTTTTTGACAGTAAGCGTGCCTTCTAACACATCGGGCCTTTCCAGAACATCTGCGGGCCCGGAAGTTTCTGCTATTTCATTTACCTGAGCCTCTTTGGCCCTTTTTAACAGCCAGCAATCTCTCTTTATATGACCGGACTGATGACAAAGATTGCACTCTCGAGTCAAAGGAGTCTTGTTCTTGGATTTAGATTCACTCCCCCTTCGCTTTTTCGAGGGTTTGCAATTCCCCTGGAAATGCCCTGGCTTATGGCAGTTGTTGCATATGGCAGTCGTTGCTGGTTCTTTTTCGGATCTGGCCCTTTTTCGATTTACTTCGGGCAACTTACCGACTTCAGACATTGTACTGGCCTCTGGACGATCAGTTTTAGACTCAAATTTATTACTAGAGCTGACTTCCTCTTCGTACTGTAGCATATCTTTCTTATCTAGATCTTCATATTGATAAGCCATAAAATCATTTCCGAAAAAGGAAGCTTCACATGCCCCAATACTTTATTCTGGTATTTCCTTTGAAGCCCATGAATAAATCTCATATTTTTCCTCTTTGGATCTTGAATCAGATGAGGAGCAAAGTGAGCAAGTTCGTTGAATTTCTTATGATATTCTGGGATCGTCATGTCTCCTTGTATCAGATAAGAAAATTCATCGCATAACCATTCTGTTGCTTCGGGAGGAGTAAATCTTTCTAGGAAAATCACTTTGAATATATCCCAGGTGATATCACCTTCTGGATTATTCTCCATAACCGAATCCCACCAGAACAAAGCTTCATCTTTGAGAGCCCAGGAGGCCAGTAATCTTTTCTGGTCATCCCTCAGCTTTAATGCTTCGAAGATTTTCTCAGCTAAACGAATCCAAGCTTGTGTTCTCATAATAGATTCTTCGCCCGAGAACGACTTTCCACCCAGATTTCTATACTTCATGAATAGAGCTTCTATATCTGGGTTAGTATTACTTCTTCTGTTTCTGGCACTCATTTTCTAGTTCTTCTGCAAATAGCAGATCAAGTGTCAGGTCAACAGAAAAGATATTTCAAAATATAGAGACAAATACTTGAATGTAAATGTGTCTATCGAGGTGTAATTTCGTTCTGCTTTACTCATACAAGGATATTACTGATCCTATCTATATTGAGTTACCCATCCTAGAACACTACTGGTTCTATTTCTGACGAGTTCGTTAATATGTTATATTCCAGAACTAAGCTTAACCAAAGCTCCGATACCACGTTGAGACGACCCAAAATCCCGTTCAGACGGAAACAGGGTTATCTTTGGAATATAACACAGAAACAGATAATAGCAGAGCAGAATTAATTAAATACACCAGATAATGAACAATAGAATATACTGGATAAAAGTAATCATCAGAGTTACACAGTATACAGGATCTTACTTAGTACAAATACAGTTCATCTATACATAAATGTCTACAGCGGAAATAAACAAAATATGTACAATAGGAGCTGAACAGCATAAAAAGAAATAATGATAGAATCCATCTTCAGCTCCAGCTATCCATAAACAGAACCAACTAAACCTGAATACAAGGCTGCCCGTGTAGAAAAAGGGGCACCCGAGTTTGAAAGTGAAACAAACTACGAGTCAGTCATGGGACTGGTATGAGAAATCCACTCAACACATATATATAATTGGCCAATCACAGGACCACGCCACTTTCGTGGAACGGGTTTACTCCATTGGATTGCCAGTGCTTTAAAACAAATCTTTCTTTTAAACATCGTTATGCTTTTTATAAAAATGAAGCCATTATAAGACTCAGTTCCCATCACACAATGCAACGCAAACCGGAGGATAGAGTTTTACCTTATAACGGCCAAAATATGCTTGATACGAATAAAAACAAAGGCATTTGATATTATTACTAGTGTTTATATGTTTTGAAAACAATTTCAAATCATAACTATCAATCATAGACGACATGAGCGTCCCATGCCACTATGTCGCCAAATATCTATACAATCGAAACCGCACGATCACGTATCTGGAAATTGGATTTCCGTCATGAACCAAGGCAAAAGATAGTCCTTACCAAATTCGAGACAATCTAGCCCATGTCTCAGGCAAGCGCGCAGGCAAGCCTTGGAGCGACAGGGCCGGTCCACCGATGTGGATTATTATGCCTGAACAATATGTCTCCCCGCCCTTTGGGGCGTAAATGAGCCAACGAATGACTCCATCGGACCCGGATCGTCCGATCAAACCGAGGCGCCTCGCAACAGCAACAACCACATAGGTGAAAAGTATATAAATGTCAGGGTTGGTAGGTCACTGACACCACCCTAGCTAGAAAGAAACGCATGCCCTCCTTGAGGTCCTTCTCCCGTTTTAGGTTCATACCGGGGTGTGAGGCTCGCGAATTCACGTTATACACAAAGCTACGCCACACAGGCGGTGCTTTGATCATCACCACAAGACTTTGCTTTTCAACAGAAGTCCTGATCACTGCATCTTAGCATGCCACACAGGCGATTCATGCCATGCGACTGATGTCCATCGATATACAACCTCTGAGCTCGTGCGTCTCAGAGAAGGGCGTTAAGCAAAAGAATAAATTCTCCGCCGCCAAACAGATGTATATTTAACAGAAATCAATCAACACAGAATAAACTCCAATGTCAGACATACAGTCCATTTACAAGTCCGTTCTGGGTCTGAACGAAACCGGAGGCACTAAATACCTCGCAAACCCTTCGATCACCACGTACGTCTGGACGATCACCACTCATTATCCATATTTCGGGATGCCTCCCAATTAGGACCTCGGTTACCATCCAAACGAGGTGAAGATCTCCGGTCTTCGACCATCGTCTTCATCTTCGACTTTCAATCGTCGGTCAATTATTTGAAATGAGAATTAACTCGGCCTTTCCAAATAATTCACGTATTTAGAATTTCAAATCAATTTATTTCAATGGTTAAATTATTTGACAACAACAATCTTGTTCTTTAATGTAATTTTCACACCAAACACATTCAACCATCAAAAGCCACATAAATCGAACAAATTCAGTTTATTTCTATTCCATATCGCTTATGATATTTTATAACTATTTATCGCTATTTTTATTTATTTTAAAATAGCTATTTTATTCAAAACGACGCTTCGGGCCATAAGGCGGCCGTGGCGCTGTTTTTCTTCAGATTTGATTTACACATATCTGAAAATCTAACCGTTGGATCTTCTCAAAATTTACATCATTAGAAAGGTCTTTTCAAAACGAATCCAACGGTTCCAGTTTTGGGAAAATCCGACGGTCGGATCTCCCGGTACAATCGTTTGAATTTTCGATTTCAAAATACGAACTGCAGCGTCGTTATTCGATTAAATATATAATTATATTTATATATATAAATATAATCGCTTCTGGCGCTGTTTTTCTTCAGATTTGAATTAAACATTCCAGACAATCCAACCGTTGGATTTTTGCAAAGTTGGTGCCGTTGGGAAGATATTTCCAAGGCGAACCCGACGGTTGAGGTTTCGGGAAAATCCAATGGTCGGATTCCCCGTACTAGTTGTTTGAAATCACGGTTTCAAAATACGAACTGCACGGCTTCGTTTCATTTTAATTTTATTTATATTTATATATTTATATAAATATAGTTCATTCAATGATTTCCATATCGTTTTCACTTCAAATATTTTTCTAACACCTTAAAATTTTGGAAAATTTCGCCATAACCTCCCCTGCACCGGGAGCATCGGGAAATCGCAAATAGCTTTCCCGGTCCTTCTAATCTCAAAAAGAAAAAGAAAAAGCCAAGCGGCTAGCCAACAGGCTCATAAAATCATCACCCAAACAAAGCAGTAAATGTGTACCTATTTGTCGGGCACAAAATTTTATTCCTCTTCTCTAGCCCCTTTGCTATAACCTGTTCAATGAATATGCATGTACATATATACACAGTTCTTATCATTTATCATTTTCTATTCGACTTCATATTTGATTCCTATTTTGTTTAGAAACACCATTCATTCTAATGTTACATAAATAGGTGCAAATCATTTCATTAGCTAATTAATGAATATTTCAACTCATATATGTTTATTTTGAACAAGTGGCTATTTTTAACACTTCACATTTCAACGATTCATGCATACAACAAAAATGTGATTTTTATTGTAAAACGATTTATTTCAAAACACTATTATTTGATATACTTCATATTGGTGATAAAAAAATAGGATTTTTATCATAAAACAATTTCTTTAAAACGAGATTATTTTACACAGTTCATATAGTCGATAAAAGGTGATTTTTATTATCCAACAATTTATTTCAAAATATGAATACCATTCAACACATGAATTTCTAATCAACGAATGAATATCAATTCAACACATGAATGTTTTCTATAGTTTTTATATATAGATAAAAGGTGATTTTTATTATCAAACAATTTATTTCAAAATATGAATACCATTCAACACATGAATTTCTAATCAACGAATGAATATCAATTCAACACATGAATTTCTAATCAACGAATGAATATCAATTCAACACATGAATGTTTTATATACAATGAATAAATATAGTTTAAGCATATGAAAATAATTCAAACACACGAATATTATTCAAAATTTCGGCAGCATAACGACAGGGTAGTTAAAACCGGGACCGTACCTAGTACGGCTCCTCGCTCTACCTTAAAACCTCACGGTTTTTGACAATGGGGATCATGCATCTAGTTCGCACGCAGGCGGCATGTATATATTTATTTCATTTCCACAAACTAATCCTATGTGGTTTCAACCAAATATTTCTCAACCACAAATGGGTATTTTTCAACCACAATCAACCAATATCAATCACAAACAATCCCAAACAATCATTCGCTATCAATCAATTTTCACAACAATTTCAACCAATAAATATCGTCCATGGTTTGTGGACGAGGGGCGTGTATATATATATATATATAGATATATATTTATATATAGCAATTCAATATATAATATTTTTAAATCAGAAATCTCACCGAATAGCTAATTCTATCCCACGACTCTTCTTTGCATAAAATCTTCGCCAATCTCTCTTTTTGTCGCTTTGTTGCCCGTATTCTCTACATATGTAAAAATCGAATTTTTTTACTATGTTATTCAATATATAAAAACTGCATTTCAAAAATATACATTCCGCCTTTTCAAAAATAAAGATTATATTTTTAATATTCCTATGATGTAAAAATTATATTTTTATTGCTTTAAAAATATAAATTTTCATATCTTACTTTTTTTTTACTTACAGTTCAAATCTTCTTCTATTTAAAATTCAAATCTTTTTCTACTTAAAATTCAAATCTTATCTATTTTAAATCTTAAAATAAAAATCAGTTTTTAAACCTTTTAAAAATCAGTTTTTAAATGCTTTTAAAAAAACAGTTTTACATCCTTTTCAAAAAATCTGTTTTTAATCCTTTTTTTAAAAAAAACGGTATTCTCCTTTAAAAAAAAAAACAGTATTTAATCCTTTTTTAAAAAAAATAGTATTCTCCTTTTTTAAAAAAAAAACAGTATTCTCCTTTTTAAAAAAAACAGTATTCTCCTTTTTTAAAAAAAACAGTATTCTCCTTTTTAAAAAAAACAGTATTCTCCTTTTAAAAAAAAACAGTATTCAAACCTAATTAAAATAAAAATAAAAATAAAATACTTACATTCCTGCGAAGAAGGGGGGGGTGCTTCGCGTTCACGGATCGAGGAAGGGGGGGGGGTCGTCTTCGTCGGAGCTGGCTTCTAGGGGGGCGGCGGCTTCAGCGTCTCGAACTGGGGGGGGGGGGCTCTCGAATCGCGTCGCGATGGCTTCGAGGGGGACGGGGTCTTCGGGGGTTGCGCACTGGGAGGAGGAGGCTGGACGGAGGGGGCGGTCGTGGGTGGAGCTTCCGTGGAGGCGGCGTCGCCGATCGATAGCTTTAGGGTTTTCTTTCTTTCTTTTTTTTTTTTTTTATCTGAGCGATTGAATTTTGAAGGGGGGGGGGCCAGAACGAAAGATAAAGGGAGGGAAGTAAAATATTTTTTTTTATTTAATTATTTAATTTTGCAAAAAAGTTGACTTTTACATACGACCTCTAAACGAGGCCCTCCGCCTGCCGTCCATAGCGTTTTACCCCCATTCCGGACACAATGGGATATGTATCGCAAGCTGATTTGATCGTTACAATCAGTTTCCGTTGAATTTACATTTAAATCACTATATTGAATTTAAACGTACATTTCAAATTACCGGGGCCACATACTAACTAAAAAAAATTCCAGAAAAATGTTTTCTAGCTTCGTATTGACGATACGGTCCTAACAAAACTAGTTTCGTCGAATTCTGAGACCGTTTGAAAAATGGCCAATTTCCAGTCGATTAAAATCAACAGAAACTGGTCAAACGCGTTTTCCCTTGCCACGCTCACATATTGATTCGAAAAATTATGAAATTTGAAACCTAGCAATAACTTGACACTGCGGATCTAACAAAAGTGGTTTCATCGAAATCCGAGGTCGTTTGCAAAATGTCCATTTTTAAGGGCCTGAATTCCATAGCGACTATTCAGAATTTTCAACTGGACATATCTTTTGATTCCCGCTATCAAATTTCGATTGGTCAGATTCGTTGGAAAGATATCATCAATTAGATCCTAATGTTTTTGGTTTCACTAAAATCTGGATTGTTTTGCACCCGGTATATTCAATTGAAGTTTGAAATCGAATTATCGAACTACCGCGCCATTTTCAATTCTATATATAATCATAATTAATTATATTCGTTTTCAAATGTCGATTCAAACTCAGTTTTCATCGCCTTTATTTAAAATATTTATTTTAAATATTTAAAATCCATTATTTTAGCCAATTTAAAATTTTTAAATTGGTTCAGATTTTCCGGGTCGTTACAATCATCCTCTTCTTTTCCAATCACAAAAATTTAGCAAAGCAAAATATAGTGATCATCTCATGTTTGGCACCTAAATTAGACGATCACGTCAGCCCAATCCCCTCTCCTTCAACTTGCGACCCAAAAATTTGTCACTTCAAAAACACTGATCAACACAGTGATCTACCGCAAAAACATTGCCTCGTTCTCCTTCTTCTTAATCTTTTACTTTGTTCTTCTCCAGTGCATGTTGTGCACTTTTATCCATGCACCCCTACGTTGATAACTTCCACACCTCCAACTCCATTACCACATAGGTCGCTCCACCACTTGACACCATCACCAATGCCTACGGACCCCACCATCCCCTTTATCGAAATTTGACAATACCACTAAAAAAATCCTCTTGAACCTCAATCAAAAAACCACCACCAAATGCCACCACATCTCACCGATCTTCGTCGAACTCCAATTATAGCTTAACCACACACCACACCTCAAATTCCCACTAGTACGATCACCTGTAGTTCCCTGATATTTGTGCGGTTTGAAGTAAAACCTAGGCAAACCAAAAACCCAAATTCAACAATGAATCGATCTCCAATACACTAATTACATGATGGAAAAATCTTGAAGTATTTTTTCATGTTCATTGATATGCCACGACCCTCCAGTATCATCATCATGATCTTCGATCACCTCCTCCTCCCGAATTTGACCAAAGTTCCAAATTTCGATCATCACTAGATCTTCCTATTCACACTACTAAAAATCCTGAAACCACTCCTAAAATTCATGATATTTAATAACAAACAAGATTCTATATCTGAATTCCCAAGTTATAGTGATAAAAAATGTTGGGTTTTCAGACTTCTTGTTGTATATTGTTTATACCTCCACATATAGAGTTTTATTCGAGTTGAGAATACTTTTAAAATAAACTCTAGTTATATATGAACAACTTCCATATAGAATTCATGTCCTAATAATTATTGGAATCAAGCATACAAATTTTTAAAAGTAACCAAAGGCAAAACTTGAGCTCCTGTTAAATTCATAGGCATGTAAACGATGTTTATAATGACTTAATTTAATTATACAACTCTATTTGTTTGTTTCATATGTGATACACATATCCAGTAACATGTATATACATATGTATAAATTTTATTCTTCAATAATGAAATAGATTTTAAATGAAATAGAGTGAAATTTGCTTATTATTTACTCTCTAACCTTTTTTTCTTTCTTCAGGCATACATCATTTAATATATATCAACTATTTTATCCATCTACTTCCTTAACATCCAGGTTTCATAATATAAATTCACCTATGTTTTGACATATAGGAAGTCTAAGTTATACATGATTCAAGTCATGTAAACAAGGTTTAAAAAAAGGGTTTACTCACCATTTTGTCGATTGTTTAATGGTTTTAAGGTCCAAGCTTTTGCTAGTTTGCTCTCCCATTTGCTTCTGGTTCTTCTCTGCAGTTTGGAGTAAGTTTGAAAATGATTAAGCAACGAAACAGGGTTCGTTTTTATAGAGTGGAACATGACTTGCTCATGAAGGTTTAAAGGCTAGACATAGGGGCAGATGGGGTTATTTAAGTTGTAGCAGCATATTGATTGAAATGATGTTATTGTCAAAGTTATTCACATTCATTCCCTCCCCATATGGTATGCACAACTAGGTTGCTAAAAAACACATGTACATATACTAGCACATATCCTAAAATGTTTTTAAAATCTATTCTTTTCTCTTAAGACATCCAACTATTGATTTTTGTTTTGATTTACAAAACAGGGCTGTTCTTACTTGATTGAGAAGATGTTAGCAAGGCTATCATAGAGTGATTGAAAAGAGAAGTTGTTCTAGTGTATTTCACTTGATTTCCTTCCAGGTGCTAATGCACGGTCAACATTTATATGTATGTGTATGTGTACTTACCAATGTACTAAAATGATTAAATAGCTAAGCTTAATTGGCAAGTCTTCTCTAGCTTTCTAATGGTTGTCGCTGCTGCCTACATTGATGTGAAGGAATGGTGTTAAGTCATTTTCATTCAATAATTTTAGCAGCTATACACAGCCAGACCATGTATACAAGCCATGTGCTATGTGTTTACAAAGGCCTATCTTTATTTCCAAGAAAATCTGGCTATTTAATAGTTATGTACTTCTTAGATTTGAAAATTGACAACTTAGTTTCTAGGCGATCTAATTATTAAGCAACTATGTACAAATAGATTTCAACATCAATTCTTGTCATATTCTTTTCCATATGCTTACATGAGAAGTAATAAGATTTTTCTTAAGTATAAAACAACAAGTTACTTTCTTGATTTATATATCTAAATGTATATGCTAAAGATCATAACAGTATATATACACACACACAAACCTAAGATTTTATAAAAAGATTAATCTATATTCACTCAAATATTTAGATTAAATTTTACTTAAGTAGTTCTATTTTCATATGAATTGAAACAAATTTAAAAATACAATGAATTGTTAACACATTACTTGCTTATATATACATACAACAATTAAAGAAATTTAAAACAAGCTTTCAAGATAAACAAAAATGTTTAAACATTATTCACTTGTTAGTATATTAATTACAAGCGAAAAATATATACATAGGATTTTTAAACCATGATTATCAAAATTTTCTAAAATATCCGAATCTAATATTCTTCAATTGATTAAAATTACAATATAATTATAATTTAACCAAATTAACCAAAAATGTGGGACATTACATCTACGTTGACCTTTTTGTACTTCGGTTTTTATACTTATACCTTGATTTCAAAATTATACTTTACTATTTGGTTTTACTTATACCTACGATTTTGATTTTAAATTAGGTAATTTTATTTTAATACTATAATAGTTTTGTTATTTATGTTTAAGTTTAATATATTTGATTATATATAGTTTTAATATATAAATGTTATATTTTTGTTTAAATTCTTTTATAAATTATTTTTAACAATTTTTCTTAAGCTTTAAAGTGTTTGAAATATTTATATTTACTATACTCAAATAATTTTGAAAAGTTTCAAATCATTTTATGTAAGTTTATATTTACAAAATAATTTTGAAATAAACTAATTTTCATTTTAAACTAAGGCACGTCAACATGTCCTCCAAAGTATGTTGACATAGACTAGTGTTTTTCAAAATTCAAACTTGAATTTAAGTTTCTACTCGCCATAACATTTCTCCAACTGTCATTTCTCTTTAATCCTATGCATATCTTTCTTCCATAAATGAATTTTCAACTTCTCCTTCATAATTCTTCACTCCTTTCTCTTCTCTTTTAAAAATAACAGAATATATAACTATATTCTACCGGTTTACAACCCGAATCAAATCAAATCTTCCTAATCCGATTTTACCTCAAACTCTTTTCATCCGTCAACGAGTACTTTTGGATATGAAAGGTGCTACATTCCTATCTGTATCTGAAATCTTTTTCGAATATCGGATATTCGTATCCGCGTATACAGACAAATATACAATAATTATCCTATCCACCAACGATCGATAATCAAGAAGTAAAAATGATTTTTTTGTTTACCATAAATGTTTTCCAATACCATTGACCATAGAGTATTAAAAATAAATTGATATGATGAAACTAAATAGGTTTAAGTAGCTAATATAGATTTAGTGCATATAATATAAACCTTTGACTCAATAAAGCAATAGATAAATCACATTCATTGTATTAAAATAGATATAATTTGAGCATAATGTTAAAATAAATCAAACGGCTTATTTTCAGATGCTATTTTTTTTCAAGTATTCATTTACAACCCTTGCCCTGATCAAAGCGCAATTCAAAGTTATAGGAGCAATTTTAATCAAGGTTGAAATATCAAAGTCTACATTTTTTTTGTACAACAACTCAAAAATATATGTGTGTGTGACTTATTTGCCCAAAAATCAAGTCGGGTGTGAACTTATGGCCTGTAAATCGAAAAGGCCTAAGATTTGGAAGGTGCCTCCCTTGGGCATTGAAATAAAGGAACATAATAGTTGATATTAATTAAGGACCATACATAGTGCAGAATTGGATATAGATTAACTCCGAACCAATATAAAAATCCATATGTGTTATTTCCTTTACTTCTTCAACTTTACTTGCATTTTATTTTTTTTATTTAGTTCTGCGATCATTATACATATACTTATAATCATATTGAGAATGATTTCTAAAAGATTCATAAATTTAAGTAAACATTATTCAGCCTCCACTAGTGTTAATCCAGCCTTAAGATCCTTAATTTGCGTCACTTTCCATCTTTTATTTGGTTTCTAAAATGAAAGGGTACATTTTTTTTGCTATTATATCATATCCATCATTTGTGAGTTTTGATCAAATTAGCATGACTCTATGATGTTATTTCTCCTTATCAATCAATGGCTCACTTTAGGGTGGTTCTAAGTTCATTGGGCCTTTTTAAGTCAAAATTTAGGCTATTTCTGAGGTTGGTTGTTACATTTAGTATCAGAGTCTAATTTACGCGATTGTCGGGAGAAAACTTTGCATTTAGGAGATGTATTATTATTTGGAATGGTTATATATATACATCTATGTGTGTATGTATATATATATATATATGTGTGTGTGTGTGTGTGTATACCATACCAAACAGTCCATTTTGTAACTTCTTTCACTTCAATTTATAATAGTTTTTGTTGTTACAAATTACAAACGGTTATTTTCATCATAGGCCATTTCCAAGGTTATATCCATTATAAAATTTGGGAAATTGGTAAATATAATAAGTTTAATGGATAATATTATTATTTTATCTCTTTCTCAATTTCCTTGTTTCTCACGCTTGCCTATCTTTGTTTCTAAGACAAAATTTTTGTTTTAGGGTTATCATTTATCGCCGCCTTCTCCTTTTAATCATCTGGATTAATGCCCTTCTGCTTTAGAATTTGTTCCAAAATTTATCATAAAAGTAGACAAAACCCTAACTTTCCCTCTAAAAACCCCTAGTGCAACCAACTTTTACCACGTCTTCTTTTTCTCCTATGCCAGCTATGGCTCGAACCTGTTTAATTGGAAGTGGGCATGCTACTAATTTGATGACTTGAGTTACTTTTGTTGTTTTACACATTGTTATTTTGAAACCAAAGTACTTGACTCGCAATTCTTTTTAGTTCCTTAAACATTGTACAATTTGGATATTGGTGATAATACGTGAGTTGTTCAACTCTATTCCTTCAATGGATAAAAGTTGTAGGTGCAAAAACAAGTTCTACTCCATTTTTTATTTATTGGGTTATTTCTTATTCTTGGTCCTTAGCCTTCCAGCTTCAGTACCGTTCCAGTGGATGTAGAAGCAAGTAAGCTCTTGGTTAACAACGAGAACTCTTATGTTTTACTTTTCTTTTGATTCAGAGGTCCCAATCTTATGTTAGAATATTGCTTCTCAGAATTGCTCTAGGTGGAGCCATTTGCTAATGACAAGCAAGACTTTTACTATGCACTTTAATATGGTTTTTTTTATTTCTACACGTTTAAGTCTTGGGATCAAAATCCCATTATATAAATGATAACTCTTATTTTACTTTTTACAAGATAATCAACTTGAGAAAATTTAAAATTGGTTCATAAACTATTTTTTTCCCAAACAATTTTTTGATTTCCTAATATATAGGAAATATCGGTTTATTTTCTAAATATTATCATTTTAGGAAGAAAAATAAAAAATTAAGTGATAGTAGTCAGTGTATGAATTTGCATTCATTTATAATGGAATGGCATTTTGGTCAACTAGTCAAAAGAACAATAATATTGTTTCATATTTAAAAAGATATATGATTGTCATTGGCCTCCTCTAATCATTAGATTCAATTCCATCGTCATTTATGATAGCAATCTATAAATGAATGAAGCCATCTAGTTTATTTACTTTGTAAATTTACAGACTGAACTGTTCTATCCATCTTAATCAGTTATCCTTTAAAGTTTGTAGATTTGTAGTCAGATACTCTTTAACACGAATAATTATAAAAGTAAAAGTAGAAAAGTTGTGTAGTAACCCGCATTTTTAGCTGTTGAATAATTTATTTATTTAATTATTAAATATCGATTTATCGATATCGAGAACGTGAATTAAATAATATTGAATATTTAATTAATAATTATAATATAATAAAATATATTATAATGTCGAAATAGTCGGAAATAGTGAAATTCACAATATCATGTGAATTGAATAGCATACGAGATTTGGTGGAGTTTCGATTCGAAATATAATAACGAATATATTGAATTAACGACAGTTGAACGTATAGTTTATAATATATTTATAAACGAGCTCGAAATGGCGTTGCAGTTCGTAAAGTGGCGATTCGAACTTCAACTGAATGTACAGGATTCGTTTTAAGCCGGATTTCTGTGAAACAAGAAACATGTGGAGCTGGTGGAGTATATCTTTCTAGGGGAAGAGAAAAATCGGGATTTCGTCGTGTAGATTTTGAGTTACGTCCAAATCAAATTCTCAGAGATGCAGCGCCCTGACCATAACGATTTAATTATATTTAAATAAGGATTTAAATAGAAACCGAGCGTCGATATAACTCTGACGATGTAATATCGAGCTGTAAATATATACAGGAATATTCTGGAGCTGTATGGTATCCCACTGTGAATACAGACGATAATTATTAATTTTAAATAATTAATTTAATTATATTTAAATATATTTATATATTTAAATAGGCTGTTTAGAGCATTAAAAATAGCCACTTTTGCATACGAAGTCGGAATTCGACGAAACAGGTTTTGTTGGATCCGCAATGTCGAATAGTTGTTAGGTTTCCAGTTTCATGATTTTTAGAGTCACTGTGTGGTCGTACGAATTTTTAGAGTGAAAAACAGTCAGTATTTTGACGGTTAAAAATACGCTGTGTGAGCAAACGGAGTCGGAATTTGACGAAACCAGTTTCGTTAGGTCCGCAATGTCAAACTGTAGCTGCATGTCCATTTTCGTGATTTTTGGGTACCGTATGTGGTCATAGGAATTTTAGAGGACGATTGCAGATAGCGTTTGATTAAAAATGAATATAATAATAAATATAAACATATTATATTTAGCCTATAAGTATGGCTCACTACCCCTTAACCCCTAATTCAATTTCATTTCTGGTCAACGCAATTCTTTTCCGCCGTCACAGCAAAAACAAACCGTGTAAAAACCTCTTCAAAATTCCAAAATAATTCATAGAAAATCATATAAATCGTAACACCTATGTATAGGCATTCAGCAACTGAAGAGCTTCACGTTGGTGTACATTTGGTTGGACTCGACGTCAGTCTAGGGTTGGGGTGTTTCTTAGCGTCGATTTAGGGTTGGGATTCGATCCCAATACGAAGTGTTTCAGCTCGAAGTGATGATGGATTTGAGTTTATGGTGTAAAACCGAGGTTGTGTACCCATTTTTGTGAGAAACGAGGCTGAAAGGGGTTCGGTACCTGCTATGGAACGGTTCGAACGCAAAATCCAGAAGTGAACCGAGTGTCACAATACTCATATGTGATGGGAGAGGAGACCATGAGGTGAATATTGGTGATTTTTAATTGATTTTAAGAGGAGAGATGAAAGAGTTCCTGTGAGGGTAAAGGGCGGTAATGGCAAGGGAATGAGGAGCAGGTCGCGTTCTGGTTTTGGAGGAGATGAAGTGTAGCAGCGTGTCGGGTCTTCTTTTATACGTGGATGGGCTTGGGGAAATCGGTAAGGCCCAATAGAAGTAATAAATCCATGTTTTTATTTCGGTTTAAATTTGTATTAACTTGTGAATGTGATATCTCATCCATACAAGGTCAGAATCAAGAACCGTAAGTTGCGTTGGGCTCATATGGAAGAGCACTACCCAATGGAACTAACTGGAAGTGGATTGGGGCTCGTATGAATTTATGGAGAAATAAATTGTTTGATTCAAATCAAATAACAGTTTATCGTTCTTTAACGATGAACTGCAAATGTGAGTAAAACTCACCAACTTTGAACAGTTTATAATTTCATGTTGTATTTTTAGAACTGTTAGATATTGTCTGTTTGATGTGTGTTGACTGTTTGATTGAACTGCTAGACAGTTAGTGGAAACTTTATATATATGTGTATACATACATATATATATATATATAACAGTTGGATATTTATATGTTGATTCTGTTGAACAGAATAATTCACATCGAAGTGAAATCGATGTTATCTATATTGTTTAACATCTGTGATGCAGGGAAACAGGTTGGAGGAATCCAACTGGATTCCTCAACAGTTATTTTACTGTGATTTATATAGTGTGATATATAATCTGTTGGCGATTATATGTGTTTGAACGATATTGAACATCGTGATTTGATATGTTAAAATACCATAACATGCCGGAATGTTGATAGGGGAATTTTCAAAGTGATATTGAAAATAGAATATTTATAAAATGGGATATTTATAAATAAGAGATATTTATAAAGTGGAATATTTATAAATAAGAAATGTTTATAAATTGGGATATTTATAAATAGGAGATATTCAAAAAGGAAATAATTTCAAACCATTTTCTTTTTGAATGGAAAGGCCTGTGTGGCGGGTTTGGGGATTTTCCCGATGCTCCCGATACAAAGGAGGTTATGGCGAATTTTCCCGAGAATTTAAGGAATTAGAGTATTTCAAGAATAAATTTGAAAAGGAAATATTTGTAAACCATTTACAAATAGAATTGGAAAGGGAACATTATAAAAAGGACATTTGTAAAGTGTAGAACCGTTATTTAAAAGTAAATCTTTTCAAATGAATAAAACGTTGTTAAAAAGGAAATCTTTATAAAGTGAATAAAGTTAATCGAATATGGTATTCGAAGTTAGTTAATCGAATATGGTATTCGAAGTTAGTTAATCGAATATGGTATTCGAAGTTAGTTAATCGAATATAGACATTCGAAAGGAGTTAATCAAATATGGTATTCGAAGTTAGTTAATCGAATATGGTATTCGAAGTTAGTTAATCGAATATAGACATTCGAAAGGAGTTAATCGAATATGGTATTCGAAGTTAGTTAATCGAATATGGTATTCGAAGTTAGTTAATCGAATATAGACATTCGAAAGGAGTTAATCGAATATGGTATTCGAAGTTAGTTAATCGAATATGGTATTCGAAAGTTAGTTAATCGAATATGTTATTCGAAAGGGGTTAGTCAAGTCGAGTTAGTCAAATAGAGTTAATCAGTTAGAGTTAACCAGTTAGAGTTAATCAGTTAGAGTTAACCAGTTAGAGTTAATCAGTTAGAGTTAACCAGTTAGAGTTAATCAGTTAGAGTTAACCAGTTAGAGTTAATCAGTTAGAGTTAACCAGTTAGAGTTAATCAGTTAGAGTTAACCAGTTAGAGTTAATCAGTTAGAGTTAATCAGTTAGAGTTAACCAGTTAGAGTTAATCAAATAGAGTTAACCAGTTGGAGTTAATTAGTTAGAGTTAATCGATTAGAGTTAAAACGAACTAGAGTTAATCAAATATAGTTATTTGAGACAGAGTTAGTCAAGTTAGTCGAGCCTAGTAAATCGAATCGAATTGGTCGAACCAAGTAAGTCGAGTTAAGTTAGTCAAGTTAGTCGAGCCTAGTAAATCGAATTGAATTGGTCGAACCAAGTAAGTCGAGTTAGTCGAGTCAAGTTAAGTTAGTCGAGTTAAGTTAGTCGAGTTAAGTTCGTCGAGTTAAATAAATCGATGTTAGTTTCATCGGAAGGAGTTATCGATGTTAGTTTCATCGAAAGGAGTTATCGATGTTAGTTTCATCGAAAGGAGTTATCGATGTTAGTTTCATCGAAAGGAGTTATCGATGTTAGTTTCATCGAAGGGAGTTATCGATTATAGTTTAATCGAAGTGAGGTTTTTCAAATATGAGATATTTGAAAAGGAAGAGTTATCGAATATTAGTTATTCGAAGAAAGATTATCGAATATCGTTTATTCGAGAAGGAGTTAATCGAGTATAGGTTATTCGAAGAAGAGTTAATCAAATAGAGATTTCTCGAAGAGAGTTAATCGGCAAATTCGATTATATCGAATTCGGGAAAGTACTTATACTTTCCAGTGTTTAAATAGAGATTTATTTATTTATAAATAAATAAGTGTTAGGTTAATTATTCACTAATAAGAATAGAAGTTATAATTAAAAGATAATTCGAAAGTAAGGATTATAACGTTATCGTTATAACCAATGTTTTAAATATAGAAGTGGATTAGTAAAATTGGATCCGAGAAAGGCGTAAAGAAGTTGTTAAAGATTAAAGGATAAACTTTGACCATTTTGAAGTTATAACGTTGTTCAGTTAAGGTCTGAGAGGTAATTATACCCCAACTTGAGTGACTTCCTTCTTAACTAAGAAATGGTAAGGTTTGATCGTAAAGGAGTTTTGGAAATGTTTTCCAAACGAGAATCAGAAATGTTTTCTGATAAAAGAAAATAAGAATTTAGAATACAATGAAATAGGAGATAAGTAAATAAATGAACTAAAGAGATTAATGTTAAATGATGTTTGTTCGATATAATTTCCATCTAGAAATAATATCGTTGTTTGCACACTTGTTTTTCTTTGATAGTTAACTCACAGACTATCGAAATTTTGACCATTTTAACGTTGTTAATATGGAGAGACCGGTTGGATTATTATCCAAAGAACCACTCTGTATTGGCATAAGCGTCGCGAATCATATATGCCAAAGATAATTGAAGACGGAGTAAAATGCAAGGGCTATCCTATTTACAGAATAGTGCCTTCGGTTTGTCCAGTCCCAGGACAACTTGTATGGACGAAAGTCTGACAGAGTATATCTAATGGATCGCGTAAGTTGATCTGTTCAAACGTATTCACATTTGGTGGCGGAGGAATTCGTTTCTCTTAGCTGTATACCCGTGTTATTTTTGGATAAGTCAATTTGTGATTTGGCGGGTATGACGATGTGACATTTTAAGTAAATGAAGATGGATGTCTGACAGAGTATTTTCAGACAATCACGTACATTGATTTCTCCAACCGTACCAAGAGTGGAAGCGGAGAAGGAAACTTCTTTTAGCTGACACGTAATGTATTGTTGTAGACGTCAATTAGTGATTTTCGATGGATCTGACAATGTGTCATTCGAAGTGAATCTATTGTGATGATAAAGCGTAGCTTCTAGCCTCACATCCGGTAAATGACAGAAATCGGGCAGGCAGCATGGCTAAGTCGGTCGCACTGAAGTAGGGTGTATAATCACCTATCTAGTGAATATTCATTTGTTTCTTAAATCTATCAATGTTGTCCCATATATATACGGGAACGGTTGCTGATCCCAACCGTTGGTGATGTACATTCGATACACTCAAGCGAAATGAGTGGTCGGTCATGTGTGGCTGAGTTGCAAGATGTTCTTGTTGAACTCCAGTGTATCATTCCTAGAGTACACTGATCGGAAGGTGGTTCCATACCTTGTCATAGTTGGAAATCCAATCATCCAATACGTGCTTGCGATTTTGATTGTATACTATATATGTAGTAACGTGAGATGCAAGCGTTTCTGCTAGATTGATATTTATTTGTACTTAGACATTATTATAATATCAGAATGATATTGCTTTGAAAAGTTATTTGAATTCTCATAAGGGAAAAACCCGTTCCGTATTCATGGCGTGGTCTTATGAGATATCATATACCTGTTTAAATGATTTGAGTTTATTCACACCAGTCACATGACTGACCCGGAGTTTATTTTGTTGTTTTCCCTAAACTCTTGGGTGCCTAAATTTGTACGGGCAGTCAAGCAGTCGGGATTTTACAGATACACTTGGAGAGCTTGGAGCAGGAGGCTTCAGGATTCTATAGCTATTATTATTTCCGCTGTTGTTGTAAGTGTTGTACTCTGATAAGTGTTATTGTATACATATACTGATGTTATTTCAAAGATATGTTATGTATATTTTATTCGTTCCGCTGTGAGATTCGTGTTTACTCTGATGATGATGTTCTTCTTCTTCTATTCTATAAGTTCTATCTTATCTATCCTCACCCTCTGCCTTCTTTCTATTAGTTTCTTGAATTTCCAGTGTAATTTAGGGTTGGACTTGTGTTTTTGGTCAGCTCAAATTCCCCCGGATTTTCGGGTCACTACAAGTTGTAAGCACTAAATTAAAATCTAAAGCTCTTATAATTGATTAAAGAAGACACCCTTACTTTGTTTATTAAAGGACCGACTTCAATTTACATCTCAAGTAGATTTATAGCATATGGTTGAGAATAATCAAAATTTCCTATTCTGCTGATAATATATATGGTTCCTATTTTGTTTTCTAAGCGTATAATAGTCTTTTAAGTAGCGTTACTTAGCCTACATATAATTTTTATCAATTTTTAATTTTTAAAAGATTTTTTTTTATGTTATGCTATTGAAAAAAAAAACTTTTTCTCCTTTTTTATTTTTTTATTAAATCTCTAATATCTTGTTTTTTGCAATTATTTTAGCAACAATATCATCATGGATTTTTGTAATTATACTTTTTTGCTCCATTTTTTTAATTCTCATAACAAACAGATGTAGTTATAAAAATTCGTCACATTATGGCAAAATCAATGTGGTTTAGGATAATTTTTACTATCTTCGGGTGTACTTTATCTGAACAGGTCATAAAGTGTGGTATGTTGCTTGCTTATGCCTTAAGGGATGCACAACAAGATTGCATGACACACATGAAAAAAGCTTCTTAATGTGAGGTGATAGTGCATGAGCAAGGAGAGATATAGGAGCAAGTGGGCGAACAGATGGGCTTCCTATCAGTGAAGGTGTTGCGAGTTAGGGTATAACAAATGCATGAAGAGTGCGAAAAACAAGGACATTAAGCGGGTTGCTACAACAGGAGATCAGGTGGTGTTGTACTTCAAAATTGGCATCAGACGACTACATAAGAAGGTTAACTAATCTTGTTAGAGAATTCTTAGAATCATGTAGGCGAACCATGGATTGAAATTGCATGAACAAGATGCTTTGGCAAGCTGGATATTGACTGGACAATACCTGTTCATGGTATCAAGAGGATCCAGAATAAGATGTAGCATAGAAGGATGCATGGTGTTATAGGAGAACCCGAATCAATGGTTGTTCCTAACTTTGCTGAAGAATAAAACATGTAGGTAAGAAACTATAACTCTTCGCAACAAGTCAGAAATGCATAATGGTTGTATGGATGTTGTTGTATTCTTACTAAACAAGTGTGTCTGTTTGGCACTGTATGAGAATACCACCACAACAAATGATTTTGGTTCAACTTAAATCATAAATTTAGTTGATTATTTATTAAAGATGATACATGATTTCTGGTTTTAGACGCTAATACTAAAAGTTAAAAGTTTGATTTAAAATTTTATAATTTAAGTTGTTTAAATTGAACTAATTTGCCAATTTTAAAGTCTATATAAAAGCTCAACTTAAATTTAATAAACAATCTGTATGATTTAAATTTCTATATAAAATTCAAATTTAAAACAATTTAACTTATAAACATATTTAATTAAAAGATTTAAATCGAAATTTAGGTTATGATTGAAATGCTAAAATGAGTAAGTATGTCAAAACAATTTTGATTTAAAGCATTCATATTTAAATTGATTAGGAAAGTTTAAAATGATTTCAGTTTAAATTAAAAAGTAGATTTATAAGCTTAGAAGTTTATGCTGAAACTGTTTTTTTAAAATCAATTGTAAACTGGTTTAAGGTTTAAACTTAAAATTAATTTAAAATCTAAAACTACATTTGTTTATATATAAAATCATGTTTTTCTGGGAATTGATGAGTTTATATTGTTATATTCTTAAAATTTCAGGAATTGTAGTATTTCAAAATTTTGTTTTAATATTATCCATAAATGTTGAAATATTAGCTTAAAAGGATATATAAGAGATGCTCATGCCCATAAGAAAGCAGAAGGTGCCATCGTTGCACTTTATCCTATAAATCATACTATTTTGATTGACAGTTCTATGTGTTAGCGATGTTGTCAAGACTTTATACATGTAAAATAAAAAATAAGAGTAGAAAAATAACCTTTATAATATATATTAGTCTATTTCTTTACCGTCACACTTAATCACTTTGCACATCTAACTCTCATATATAATGAAAAATGAATCCTTCATTTTTATAATTTTCTTTGGTTAGTTATCCATTTTTTTCTTTAATATTTTGCTATATATTTTCTTTAAGTGTCAAAATCCAATTATTTCCTTCAATCTATGGCAAAATTCACATTTTTGCATACACACATGCTTCAACTTTTTTTTCTAAGTAGATCATGAGTGTAACAACCCGGAAAATCCAAGCCAATTTAATATTTTTATTTTGACAAGTTTAATGGATTTTGAATATTTAAAATGAATTATTTTAAATAATAATGACGAGAAATTTATTTTGAATAGAATTAGAACGTATATATTTGTTTGAATCAACGTTGGAATATAGATATTTATGTTTAATTATAAAAGGAATTGAAAATGGCGCGGTAGTTCGAAAATTCGATTTCAAATTTCAAATGAATGTACAGGATTCAAAATAAACCGGATTTTAGCGAAACCAAAAATATTACAATATATTTGAGAATATCTTTCCAAAGAATCCAAAAAATTGAAATTTCATAGCGGGAATAAAAAGTTACATCCAGTTGAAATTTCACAATAGTCGCTATGGAAAATATAGCCCTTAAAAATGGAAATTTTGCAAACGACCTTCGTTTTCGATGAAACCACTTTTGTTCGATCCGGGATGTCAAGTTATTTCTAGATTCCAAAATTCGTAATTTTTGAACCCAATATGTGAGCATGACAAAGGAAAATGTGTTTTGACAGTTTCAGTCAATTTGAATCGACTAGAAAAGGGACATTTATCAAACGATCTCCAAATTTGACGAGACTGGTTTTGTTAGAACCATATCATCAATTGAAGCTAGAAAATATTTTTTTTTGGGAATTTTCTGTGTCCGTATGTAGCCCCGGTAAATTGAAATGTGCGTTCAAATTCAATATATAGATTTATATTTTTTTATTTTGACGGAAACTGATAGAAGCAGTCGAATCAGCTTACGAAACATATCCCATTGTGTTCGGAATGGGGGTAATTAGTTATGGACGACAGTCGATGGGTTTGATTTTGAGTTCGAAATAAAAAGTTGCTTTTTGAAAATTAAATTAATTAAATATATATATATATTAATATATATACACTCTTCCTCCCTCTCTCCCTTCAGAAGTCAACAATTCAAAACAAACCAAAAAAAAAGAAAAATCGCGATTGGGGGAAGGAAACCGCCGCCGCCCATCTTGCCCCCCCCCCCCCAACGACGCCGAGTGCCGCCGCCCAACGCCGATGAACTCCCCCTCCTCCAACGCACCTCCTCTTCGCCTTCCATCTCTCTCCTCGTTTGAACCACCCCAAACCCGATGAAACCCCGTAGCCGCCGCCCTGAAACCCCAGTCCAACCACTGTGCCTCCGCCACCACCTCCCGACTTCGACGCAACCCTCCCCTTCTCCTTTCAACAACAAAATCCCCTCCTTTCAGCGGTGAAAGGTGATTTTCAATTTTTAAAATTAGTTTTTACATATAATAGTTTATTTTAAAAATATATATAGCACGACATTAAAATAGTGATCTTTTTATGAATTAGCAATGAAAAGTTAAGATTTTGATAAGATTCGATTTTTAACACATAGAAAAGATATGATTTTTATAATATGAAAAGTGAGATAAAAATATGATTTTTATAATGTTTTCATTATGATAAAGATACGATCTTTATATGGATATCGTTAAGATAAAAATTCGATTTTTATTATATATGAAGCGAAATAAAAATTCGGTCTTTATATAAGAAGTAGAAATATAAAAATATAATTTTTATATAGAAAGAAGCGATAAAAATATTTGATTTTTATACATGAAATGCCTTTGAAAAAATGTGATTTTTAATGTGAACAGCGGAAAAAGATAGCGATGGTAACAACAGAAATCAAAACGGAATCCATACCGCTCAGAAGGAAAGAATGACGGAGTGGCACCCAAAGGTGAGAACTTCTCACTTTTATTTTAGTTCTAGTTAGAAATATATACTAGTATGCAGACGGTGCTTAACAGCACCCGACACCCGTCGTCCACCGACCATGGACGACTTGTTTGTTTGATTGATTGTGTTGTGAAAATTGATTGTGTGATGTGGAATGGAATAAATATTTTATAGTTAAAAATATAATTTTTAACATGTATATGAATAAAATAAATATTCATAAACAAATCGAACGATTTGTTTATGTACACACATTTGACTGATATTGATTGGGACGATAAATTTTACACATCGCCCAACTGCACAAATAAAATTCATTATTTGTTGATTAAAACCCCGCACAGGTATTGGGATGATATATGACATACACTAGTCCCAATAATTAGTTGTATGTCAATCGATTGGTTGACAGACTGCTATAAGCGTTAAATATTTATATTTGATGCTTATGCAGTGTAGAATGTACTATGGATGATGGTTGACTGTGTTTGATTATTGTTGTATACATGTATTGTATGAAATCCATATAAATCACATTATATGGTAATTGATTGTGTCTGATTCCAGTTCAGAAAGAATGAATATTTTAAAATAACAAATATTTTAAAATGATGAATATTTTGAAATAATATTCAGTAAAAGATCAAAAATCTGATTTTGATGTCCAATTTGGGATGGACATGAATATTTAAATATATAAAGCCGTGTTGATTAGATTAACGCCATTTTGTCGTGAACGATATTTATATCGATTTTATTTATTTTTATAATGAATATCGAAAAGGAAATGATTTCGAAATATAATGTTTTGAAAATATTATCATTTATATCAATGATATGGAATATTCAATTTTGATTTGAAATTGAATATGAAGTTGAAATCTCTTTGAAAATAATTTAAAACGATTTATAAAATACGTTGTAAAAAGGAAATCAATGAAATATATATTATTTATATATAATGGCCTGAATAGAACGCGTCGTGTTGCGGCAGTTCGCGAATTTCGACCATCGACTTCAAATGGACATTACGGGAGATCTGACCGTCAGATTCTGCTAAAACCGGAAACATTGGGCTCGTATCAAAAAGAGATTTCTAACGAATATTAGAGATTTGAAATCTAACGGTTGGATTTGGAACTATGTCCAAATCAAATTTGGAAAAGGTCGCTGTAAGTACAGTTCGATAGCCGTTTATGGAAATCAACTGTGCGGGCCTTGATAAAATTATTAAAAATATCAAAAAAATTGTGTAAAATCATAATAAATGATTTTGAAAGAATTGAGATGAAAATTTCCATATTTGAAAAGATAAAAATATATTTTTATCGAAATGAACTAGTTTTGAAATAGAATAATAAATCCAATATTTTTTTTAAAATAAATAAATTGGATTTGAAATGGTTTTAAAAATAACCAGGATTTCCGATATATGAATTGGAATGGATTTGAATCGAAATTTTGCTCGAAATATTTCGATATCGGATTTCGTGATTATACGAATTTTTTGGAGGAATTTGGAGGATATATATCGTTATTCCAATACGATATTTGTTGGTTTCAGAATTTGATATTGATTATATGCCGACATATTTTCTATTCAGAGCCTTATATTTAATATCAAATTGGATTTTGGGTTTGTCGTAAATGGTATCTTTAATAATACTGTTCTTAAATCCAATGGAGTCAAGAAAATTAGAAACTGGCTGGAGATTAGTTAAGTTGAATGGTTTCCTGGGTATTGATCTGATGTTGGTTTCGGCCTTCGGGGTTAATACTTAGGGAATTGTTCTCTTACTAATTTACGGTTAGAGACCGATGTGATTTTAGGTTTGTCGTGGATGGTGTCTTCATTAACACTGTTCTTAAACCCAATCGAGAAAAGATTAAATCTTTTTATTTAGATTTAATGAAGTATACCAATTAATTAATATTTAATTGGAATAGAATAGAAATTGATCTTTAGGTTTATCACGAACGGTGTTTTAAATAACACTTGTTCTTTAACCCGATTACCAATGGAATGAGATTTTGGGTTTTCGTGAATGGTATCTTTAATAATACTGTTCTTAAACCCAATGGAGTTAAGAAAATCAGAAACTAACTGGAGATTAGTTAAGTTGAATGGTTTTCTGGGTATTGATCTAATGTTGGTTTCAGCCTTCGGGGTTAATACTTTGGGAATTGTTCACTTGCTAATTTACGATTAAAGGCTGATGGAATGGAATGTGCTTTTGGGTTTATCGTGAACCGTGTTTTAAATGACATTGGTTCTTTAACCCAGTTAAAGACAGGATATGATTTCCCAAGTTAAACAATCGTTAATATTGATTTTTGAGAAGATTAAAACTAAGTGGAGTTTTAATGCGTCTTTAATTAGATTGAAATGATATCCAAAGGAAGATTAAAGAATAAATTTAAAGAATTTATCTTTGATAAAATTAATGGGAACCTTTCCCAAAGTATAAGAATATTTGAATAAAGAAATATTCTGGATTGGAATGAGGCGTATGCTTGGTTTTTATAGCACTGGTTCATTATATATGCGAGTTATTTAGAAAGACCCGGTTTAACCTGTTCTGAATATCTGATTCGACGATGTGTCGAGGATGAAGACGTGGTTGAAGACCAGAGGTCTTCACATCATTTGGATGATTATCGATGTCTTGATTGGGCTGTACACCCAAGACAAGGTAATAAGTGGTGATCGTCCGAACGTACTTGGAGATCAACGGATATGCGAGGGCCTCTCCTCTGTATTGGACATATGAGGGGGGAATAAGGTGCCTTCGGTTTTGTTCAGACCCAGAATGAACTTGTAAATGGATGTGTGTCTGACATCGGATTTCATTCTGTGTGATTGATAGACATCGGTTGCATAGCGTGAATTGCATGTGTGGCATGCTGAGATGCAAATGATTAAGGCTTCTGTTGAAAAGCAGAGTCTTGTAGTTGATGATCAAAGCATGACTTTAATACAGCGTAGCTTTGTGTAGTGTTAATTCGCGAGCCTCGCACCCCAGTGTGAAACAGAAATAGGAGAAGGACCTCCGGGAAATGGACATATGCTGGTTTCTAGCTAGGTGTGGTGTTTTGGGTTTTACACGCCCGGGCATTTTACTTATGTTAATGATGGATAACGAGGCGCCCCGGTTATATCGGTCGATCCGGGGCCAATGGAGTCATTTGGCTCATTTATGCCCCATAGGGCAGACTAGCATATCGTTTACGGTATTATTAACCCGCTAAGTGTGGGCCGACCCTGATGATCCAAGGGTCACTCAAGCTCTGATCCTGAGGCTCGGGCTAGAGAGTCTAACGAATTCGGTAAGGACGATCCCTTGCCTTGGTCACAGATGGAAATCCAACTTCCAATATGACATTTTGCGGTTTTGATTGTAAACCTATATATGGCGACATAGTGGTATGGGGCACTTATGCCGTCTATGATTGATACTTATGATTGAAATCGTTTTGACACTATACACTTATAGTAATAATAAAACAAGAAATTTTACATATCAAGCAGTCTTGGCTATTATAAGGTAAAAACTCTATCCTCCGGCTTGTGTTGCATTGTGTGATGGGACATGAGTCTTATAATAGCTTCATTTTTCTTTATTTAGCATTGCGCTATTTGATTTGTGCACTGGTTTCTTGGGGGTAAACCCGTTCCATGTTATACAGTATGGTCCCTTGATTTACATAACTTTAAAATCAAATTAATAACTGTTTTAGTTCTCACACTAGTCACATGACTGACCTAGAGCTTATTGTTTTAACCTAAACTCTGGGTGCCCCTATTTTCTACACGGGCAGCTAGTAGTTTTGGTTTTGCAGATTTATATTCACAGGATCCAAGTTTGCAGCTGGAACGATATTCGGAAAGCTCTGTATCCGTTTATCTCTTTCAGTTGTGTATTGTATGATTTTTCCGCTGCTATGTAATGTAATTTAAATCTTTGATATTTCTCTGATGTATAATATTTATTCATACTCTGTATATTCTTGTATTCTGATGGGATTGTTGTAATAAGCAATGAAATGTTCTTCTGTTTGTGTTCTGATTTGTCGTGTTCTCAAAGTCAATCCGGGCTTTCCTTCATGGGGAAGTTCGGGTCGTCTCAATGAGCTGACTTATCTACTCCACAATATGCAATATACTCACAATTAGTTTTCTAATATATGTAGAAAAGGCTTGTTTGTTTATTTTTATATCGAATTTTTAGAAAGATGTTTCTGAAAAAAAAATCTTTATAACATTGCAATAGGACATGAGAAGATATGTTAGTTGTAGATTTTTGTAACGACCCACATTCTACGCATCATAAGATCGTAAAATATTTATTTCTTTCACATATGAAGTCGTAAGGTCATGTAAATTTGGGAGACGACTATTGGGGTCATTTCCCATGTTCATGATTTTTCCCGATTTTTAAATAACTGTTTTGCCCCTAGCTGATACTGTTTTGGCCATAACTTTTGATTGGAAAGGAGTTTTGACCTAAAACCACTTCCATTGGCTTCAGATGATAGTTTACAATTCCGTAGAGTGGTCACATTAGCCAAACGGACTCACCGTTTTGGCGATATGGCTGAAACAATTTTCAGATGGTGAAAAATAGCTAATTGGGCTTAACTGGGTGATTAACAGCTAGGCCCAATGGGGGATTTCGGGATTAGAGGTATATAGGGGCTGATTAGGGTTAGAAAACATTTCTTTCAGCAGTCACTTTCAGTTTTGGAACCCTAACAATGGCCTCCAACCTCTAAAACACCTCCAAATCACTTTCTAATCAAGGATTAAGCTTAGCAACATCAAATCAAGATGGATTAGCACAAGAATCGAGGTTGAGCTACTGTGTTGCATCGGTATTCACGCCCAAACAGTAGAGTTTCAGTTCTAAGGTTTTATTTGTGGCCAAGATGAGTGATTTGCATAGTTTTGCACTAATTACGGTTGATTAGTGAAGATTAGTGAATTTATACATTAATAAATTCGAAAATAATGTTTTAGACCTCTGTTAGAAATTTGGTTTGATTTGGTTAAGTTTTACTAATCATATCATTAGTTTTTCCTAAACGTGCTTAAGGGAAAATATGGGGTTTTGGGTATGTTTGATCCATTTTACATGTTAAGATTGTCGTTTTGCTATTTGTGGATGATTATACATGTTGCTATGACTGTATAGTATGCTTTTTGGTTGTCTAGAAGTGTTAGATTGGTCGAAAACGCTGTCGTAGGGCGTAAAATAGCTCGCTGGACAAAGTGCAGGAAACTGCGCAGAACCGGATCGGATCGCCACATGTACCACGATCTGCCTCACCTTCTCCGACCCGATCGCGAGACTCCTTCACGATCCGCCACGCCCCACCCATCACAAACCAGAGGATTTCGAGGTGCCACGAGCCAGACCTGGATGCAAACACCACGATTCGAAGCAGGGCCACGATCCGGACGAGATGTCACGAGGCAAATGGAGGATCATGATCTGGAGCTGGAGCGTCATCACGACCTGGAGTGGGACTCACGACCAACCCGAACCAGATTGGTGCGACCCAACCCGATGGAGGGTGAAGCACGATCCGAACCAAGGGGCTGACGACTATGACCTGAAGTGAAGTGAAAGAGACGAAGACCGATCCAGAGACGACCGAAACCCGAGATGCAAAGGTAGTCCAAGTTGGAAGTTTGTACTCAGGATCCAGTTGGGAACCAGCGAGTTAACTTCATGTGTTGGACTTTGCTGCGGTATGTGCGCTAAGGGGCTGTCGATGTCTGTAACTTTGGATCACTATGTGTAGGGGGTACGTGAACGGATTTAGGGCCAAAGTGGACTAGGTATGACTAAAGAGCTATAGACCAATGAAGTGGGGTCATTTGTAAAGGTTTGGTCATGACTCCATGTGGTAAGCTTGGTAGTAGTAGTAGTTGTACAAGTCGAACTCCGTCACTACTTTGATGGGTCTAGTGATTGACAGTGGTGGACATCGTATTCTTTACGCACTGAGTGAGAGATGTGAGGATGGTTGTTATGTTTGATTTGTTTGCCATCACTATGACATGCACACCCCCACCCCCGTTATCTTTACACCATCTGTTCAGTGGCACCTTAGAGTATTGTATGGTATGTAGTGCTAACTCTTTGGTTGCAGCTCCAGGTTTAGGTATGGTTTAGTATACCTGTTAATTGTTCTGTTTAGCTGCTTATCGCTCATACCAGACTTTTTGTCTAACCCAGAGTTTTATGTCTCTTCTTATTGCTCTGGGTGCTCTCACGAGCAGACTGGAGACAGGTTAGCTGGTGATGCACGAGTTGCCGTACCGGAGACGAGCAGGAGGCTTCCACGTATGATACATATATAGATATTCTCCTTGTCGCTGTTGGTCACTACTTTGGGCATTAATAGTGTACTCTTCCTTTCTTTTGTTTAGAGACATTAGTTTGAAAAGTTGTAATAAGCTGTATTTAGACTTCCGCTACTCTGATGTTGATGTTAGTTTTAATTATCAGCTTATGCACTGTCTCGCCTGTTTTATGTCAAGTACATTATTATTATATTTTGTTCCATGCACTATGAGACATTCTACAGGTTTTTGATTAGTTCACTCTCTTCTTTCCTTTCTTTGGCGACCTTATGTGCTAGTTGGGCATGTGTACAACGCACTTTCGGACGAAATGTCGGCTGGTGCGGGGCGGGCTGTCACACTTGGTACCAGAGCTCTAGGTTTTGTAGTTAACCTATTGAAAGACACCAGGGATAGATAATACGTATATGAGAGCGCGTATTTGTGATTATTTTGATTTTTAAAAGATATATATATACTATTAGTATAACTAAGGATGAAGTCGCACTGCACTAGCACCACTATGGAGATGGTTAATCGTTTTCTCTTTACAGATTGAACTCGCACTGCACTAGCACCACTATGGAGATGGTTAATCGTTTTCTCTTTACAGATTGAATGATGAGCCGATACGCAAGAGGTGCCGGTAGAGGAGCCAATAATGGGAACGCTGCTGACATGAGGACGATGTTTACTGAGCTCATGAGGGAGATGCTTAGGGACGTGCAGAGGGCAACTCCCAATGGTGGTAATGGTGGTGGTCCAGTAGTGTAGGCACCTATGGCTGATTTCGCCAAGCTGAATAAGGATGATACTAGTCTTGGTGGGAAGCCATTCCACGGCACGGAGTCGGCTACAGATGTTCAGGATTGGTTGGATAGCTGCGAGCGTATCTTCGAAGATTTGGGTATCGAGGATGCGATGAAAAGAAGTTTAGCATCCCGTCAGCTGCAAGGACGGGCAATGAATTGGTGGAATGCTATAAAGGCAGCTACTCCCGAGGATCAGATTACTTGGGATCAGTTTAAGGTTCTCTTTAGCGATAATTTCATTCCAGTTGCCCAGAAGTCAGTGTTGTTTAAGAAATTTTTGCAGCTCAAGCAGCATGGCAGAGCTGTCTCGGAGTATATTGCAGAATTCGACACTTTGTCGAAGTATGGGTTATCTCTTATTGATACTGCCGAGAAGAATAACGAGAAGTTCATAACTATCTTGGATGGATACTTGGGGGAAAGGTTTATTAACCACATCGATGAGACGTTTGCATTGATTGTGGGGAAAACATTGAGGTCAGAGAATCTTTACCCTAAATCGAAGACTGAGGTCGTATCTGCAGAGGAGCCAAAGTCGCAAGCAAGCGGTGGAGGTAAGAATGGTTCTTAGAATAAGAGAAAGCAGAATCAGACCAAGGATGGCCAGAAGAAAAAGAATAAGCAAGATGTTGAGTGCTTCAACTGTGGTAAGAAGGGCCACTATGCCAAAGAGTGTCGGGCCAAGCCAGCGGATAGGAAGTGCTTCAACTATGGCCAAGTGGGACATCACAAGGACAAGTGTCCGCAACCCCCTAAAGAAAAGCAGGTAGTGAAAGCATATGCCCTTAATGCTATTCCTTCTTCGTCGAATGCCCCAACTGCGGCGGAGAAGGGAAAGAATGTCATTATTCAAGGTATGCTTTCTGTTTATGATGTTCCTGTTAGAGTTTTGTTTGATACCCGGGCTTCCAGTTATTTCATATCTAGTGACCTCGTAGATAGGTTGGGATTGGAGCCCGAGATTGTCGATAAGCCTTTAGTAGTGACGAACCTGATTGGTGGTTCAACTAACCTTAGCATGATTTTTCGTAATGTGGTCTTATCGAGTCATGGATGCATGTTTGTTTGTGATTGCTTTGTTTTGGGCTTTACTGGGTTTGGCATTATTTTGGGAGTCCATTGGCTCCAAAGATACGGGGTGGTGGTAGACTATGAGGGCTTTTTGGTGACAGCTAGAGCGGATGATGGGCGGAGGGTAGTGTTTGGCGGTCTACCCGATGATGTGGTAATGGCTAGTTTTCTAAATTCTCTCGACATCCCGCATAGTGAGTTGTCAGGGTTGCCCGTGGTTGGCCAGTATCCGGACGTCTTCGATGAAGTGACCGGGCTTCCACCACACCGAGAGATTGAGTTCCGTATTGATTTAGTGAAAGATGCCAGACCTATAGTGATGCCACTTCGTCGCATGGCACCAAGGGAGCAGCGAGAGCTCGAGGTGCAAGTCAGCGATCTTTTGAAGAAGGGATTTATCAGAAGGAGTGTTTCTGAATGGGGAGCACCAGTTGTGTTTGCTACCAAGGCAGATGGTTCCCTTCGTTTGTGTGTAGACTACCGCGAGTTGAATAAAGTGACGAGGAAGAATAAGTATCCTCTACCGCGGATAGATGTTTTGTTTGATCAGTTGAGTGGCGCGAGAGTATTCTCTCAGTTGGATCTCGCGACAGGTTTTCATCAGCTTAGAGTGGAAGCTGAGAGTATAGCTAAAACGACATTTCGGACGCCGTCTGGATTTTTTGAGTGGTTGGTCATGCCATTTGGGCTGTCCAATGCCCCATCATATTTTGTGGATCTTATGAAAAGGGTATTCAGAGATCAGTTGAATAAGTTTGTCCTTGTGTTCGTGGATGATATTTTGGTCTACTCGAGGATAGAGGAAGAACACAAGGAACATTTAAGAATAGTGATGGAGGTGTTGAGAAAACACCAATTGAAAGCAAAGTTTTCTAAGTGTCACTTCCGGAGAAGGGAAGTGAGATTCTTGGGCCATGTTGTTTCAGAGAATGGTACTGCCATGGACCCTGCAAAGGTGGCTACGGTACAAGATTGGTCTACGCCCAAAAATGCAACGAACATAAGAAGTTTCTTGGGGTTAGCTGGATATTATCGTAAGTTTATCCAAGACTTCTCCAAGATAGCAGCACCGTTGACTCCGTTGACCAAGAAGAATCAAGCTTTCGTCTGGGACGAAAAGTGAGAGAATGCATTCAAGAGCCTAAAGGAAAAGTTGACATGTGCACCAGTGTTAGTCATTCCTAAGGGGAATGAAGAGATGATGATATATACAGATGCATGTGGTACCAGACTAGGTGCTGTATTGATGCAAGGAGGTAGGGTTGTAGCTTATGCAAGTCGGCAACTGAAACCGCATGAGAAAAGATACCCTACCCATGATTTGGAATTGGCAGCGATCGTGTTGCACTGAAGATGTGGAAACATTATCTCTTGGGAGAAAGATTCGAGTTGTTTACCGATCATAAATCGTTAAAGTATCTCTTCTCTCAGAAAGATCTAAATCTCCGGCAGCAAAGGTGGTTAATTCTTGGCTTCCTATGATTTCGACATCGCATATACACCAGAAAAGGGCAATGCGGTAGCTGATGCATTGAGTAGAAGACATGCCAGTTTAGGGGCTATGTTTCTAGAATGGAAGCAACTAGAGTTCATCGCTGGGTATGATTTCAGACCAAAGTGCGAATTGGATCAAGAAATGTTAGCAAGTTTGACGATCAGACCCACTTTGATTGAGCGGATTGGTTCCAGTCAGAGGAACAATCCTAACTTATTGGAAATCATCTCAAAGTTAGAGATGGGAATCGACGGAGAGAGGAACAAGTATGGGCTTGATCGAGATGGATGGCTTAGAAAGAGTAAAAGACTAGTTGTACCCAATGTCAATGGATTGAGAGATGAAGTGATTAGAGAATGTCATCACTCAAAACTGACTATACATCCCAGTGGTAACAAGATGTACCGAGACATGAAGCAGACCTACTACTGGGAAGGGATGAAAAGAGACATTGGGAAGTTTATATCCAAATGCATGAACTGTCATCTAGTTAAACCTGAGCAAAAGAAGCCTAGTGGTTTGCTACAACCATTAGAAATTCCAAAATGGAAATGGGAACAAGTGTCAATGGATTTCATTGATGGGTTACCAAGGACTAGATCAGGCCATGATAGCATTTGGGTGATTGTGGACCGATTGACTAAGAGTGCAAGGTTTATACCCGTCAAGTCAAACAGGACGTCAGCTAAGTTAGCGAAAATATATATAAATTGGGTAGTGAGATTTCATGGAATACCCAAAGGCATTGTGAGTGACCGAGATCCGTTGTTCACTAGTGGATTTTGGAAGAGCTTATAAGAGGTGTTATGATCAGAACTACATCTCAGTACCGCGTATCATCCTCAAACCGATGGACAGATAGAGAGGGTGAATCGAGTGTTAGAAGATCTCTTGAGAGCTTGCATATTGGATTTTGGTGGATCATGGGATGACCATTTGCATCTAGTAGAGTTTGGATGTAATAATAGTTATCAGTCCAGTATTGGTATGGCTCCATTTGAAGCTTTGTACGGAAGACCGTGCAACTCACTGTCATGTTGAGTAGAAACTAGTGAGAAGTTTGTGCTTGGACCCGATGTGATAAGAGAAACTTCAGACAAGATTAAGGTTATCCAACAATGAATGAAGGTTGCCCAAGATAGGCAGAACAGTTCTGCTGATAAAAGGAGAAGAGAATTAAAGTTCTCCATTGGCGACTTGGTGTTTATCAAGATTTCTCCGTTGAAGAGCGTGATACGATTTGGCAGGAGAGGCAAGGTAGCACCAAGATTTGTTGGTCCATTCCCAGTTCTTGAGCAAGTTGGGAATTTGGCATACAAAGTTGAATTACCAGATAAGATGGCAGGAGTTCACAAAGTATTTCATGTTTCCCAGTTAAGGAAGTTCATGCACGACCCAAATGTGACTATTTCACCTGATCAATTGGATGATATCGAAGTTGAACCCGAGGCGGTTGGGAACCGCAAGCCTATGCATATTGTTGGGAACGATACGAAGCAACTTCGAAGGAAAGCGGTGAAGTTAGTCAAAGTTCAGTGGGGCAAGAAAGAGAATGACTGTACTTGGGAGGCAGAGGAGAGCATTAGGAAGACGTACCCAGAACTCCTCGCCTGGTAAGATTTCATTTTCAGTTTAGTTTTCCGCATGCTAGGATAGGCTTGTTTGTTTGTTTTGCATGTTTGATTGTTGTTTGTGGCTGGTAGGCATGTGGGATCCTTTGTATGTTTTGGGTTAAGGAATGGGGACGAAATTTCTTAAAGGGGGGGGGGGGGTGGGGAGGGAGTGTAACGACCCGCATTCTACGCATCATAGAATCGTAGAATATTTATTTCTTTCACATATGAAGTCGTATGGTCATGTAACTTTGGGAGACGACTATTGGGGTCATTTCCCATGTTCATGGTTTTCCCGATTTTTAAATGACCATTTTGCCCCTAACTGATACTGTTTTGGACGTAACTTTTGATTGGAAAGGAGTTATGACCTAAAACCACTTCCATTGGCTCCAGATGATTGTTTACAATTCCGTAGAGTGGTCACATTAGCCAAACGGACTCATCGTTTGGGAGATATGACTGAAACAAGTTTAAGATGGTGAAAAACAGCTAATTGGGCTTAACTTGGTGATTAACAGCTAGGCCCAATTGGGGATTTCAGGATTAAAGGTATATAGGGCTGATTATGGTTAGAAAACATTTCTTTCAGCCGTCACTTTCAGTCTTGGAACCCTAATAATGGCCTCCAACCTCTAAAACACCTCCAAATCACTTTCTAATCAAGGATTAAGCTTAGCAACATCAAATCAAGGCGGATTAGCACAAGAATCAAGGTAGAGCTGCTGTGTAGCATCGGTATTCGTGCCCAAACAGTAGAGTTTCAGTTCTAAGGGTTTTATTTGTGGCCAAGGTGAGTGATTTGCATAGTTTTGCACTAATTACGATTCATTAAGGGTGATTAGTGAAGATTAGCGAATTTATACATTAATAAATTCTGGAAAAATATTTATAAATTCGAAAATAATGTTTTAGACCTCTGTTAGAAATTTGGTTTGATTTGGTTAAGTTTTACTAATCATATCATTAGTTTTTCCTAAACATGCTTAAGGGAAAATATGGGGTTTTGGGTATGTTTGATCCATTTTGCATGTTAAGATTGTCGTTTTGCTGTTTGCGGATGATTATACATGTTGCTATGACTGTATAGTATGCTTTTTGGTTGTCTAGAAGTGTTAGATTGGTCGAAAACGCCGTCGTATGGCGTAAAACAACTCGCTGGACAAAGTGTAGGAAACTGCGCAGAACCGGATCAGATCGCCACATGTACCACGATCTGCCTCACCTTCTCCGACCTGATCGCGAGACTCCTTCACGATCCGCCACGCCCCACCCATCTTGAACCAGAGGACTTCGAGGTGCCACGAGCCAGACCTGGATGCAGACACCACGATCCAAAGCAGGGCCACGATCCGGACGAGATGTCATGAGGCAAATGGAGGATCACGATCTGGAGCTGGAGCGTCATCATGACCTGGAGTGGGACTCGCGACTGACCCAAACCAGAATGGTGCGACCCGGCCCGATGGAGGGTGAAGCACAATCCGAACCAAGGGGCTGACGACTATGACCTGAAGTGAAGTGAAAGAGACGAAGACCGATCCAGTGACGACCGAAACCCGAGATGCCAAGGTAGTCCAAGTGGGAAGTTTGTACTCAGGATCCAGTTGGGAACCAGCGAGTTAACTTCATGAGTTGGACTTTGCTGCGGGATGTGTGCTAAGGGGCTATCGAAGTCTGTAACTTTAGATCACTATGTGTAGGAGGTACGTGAACGGATTCAGGGCCAAAGTGGACTAGGTACGACTAAAGAGCTATAGACCAATGAAGTGGGGTCATTTGTAAAGGTTTGGTCATGACTCCATGTGGTAAGCTTGGTAGTAGCAGTAGTTGTACAAGTCAAACTCCGTCACTACTTCGATGGATCTAGTGATTGACAGTGGTGGACATCGTCTGCTTTACGCACTGAGTGAGAGATGTGAGGATGGTTGTTATGTTTGATTTGTTTGCCATTACTATGACATGCACACCCCCTCCCCCGTTATCTTTACACCATCTGTTCAGTGGCACCTTAGAGTATTGTATGGTATGTAGTGCTAACTCTTTGGTTGCAGGTCCAGGTTCAGGTATGGTTTAGTGTACCTGTTAATTGTTTTGTTTAGCTGCTTATCGCTCATATCAGACTTTTTGTCTGACCCAGAGTTTTATGTCTCTTCTTATTACTCTAGGTGCTCCACGAGCAGACTAGAGACAGGTTAGCTGGTGATGCACAAGTAGCCGTACCGAAGACGAGCAGGAGGCTTCCACGTATGATACATATATAGGTGTTCTCCCTGTGTCGCTGCTGGTCACTACTTTGGGCATTAGTAGTGCACTCTTCCTTTCTTTTGTTTAGAGACAATAATTTGAAAAGTTGTAATAAGCTGTATTTAGACTTCCGCTACTCTGATGTTGATGTTGGTTTTAGTTATCAGCTTATGCACTATCTCGCATGTTTTATGTCAAGTACATTATTATTATATTTTGTTCCATGCGCTACGAGACATTCTACAGGTTTTTGATTAGTTCACTCTCTTCTTTCCTTTCTTTGGAGACCGTTCTGTGCTAGTTGGGCATATGTACAGTGCACTTTCGGAGGAAATGCCGGCTGGTGCGGGGCGGGCAGTCACAATTTTCCGGTTGAATCTATTTACTACGCTAAACTTACAACAGGGCTGTTACATTCAGGCTTATGATTCATGTAACACCCCGTGATTCTGTAACACTAAGATTCACAAATCAAGGCAGAATTAAAAGTTAAAATCAAAATCAAGGGAAACGGGCTGCGCCATTGTGTTCGTCTCGGAATTCTGCATGAAAACGAGTCTGAGTTTGCATAAATCGGAGTCCGTATGAGGAAGATATGGCCTCCGGAAGATTCAGCGAAGTTCAAATTTCAAAACAGGTCAGGTTCAAAATTCAAATCGGACCCAAAATGGGCTGGGCGGGAATTTTCCCGCCCAAGGCACCCAGGTCGACTGGGTAGTCGACCTGGGGGCACCCAGGTCGACTGGGTAGTCGACCTGGGTCACCCAGGTTGACTGGGTAGTCGACCTGGGGGTCGACCCCCTGTTTTTTCCAGCTTTCTGCACCTGGTTCGCTCTGATGTATTTGGTCACGTTTTCTGCCTAGGTTCGTCCGCCTAACACTATATAAACAACCCTAGACTCCTTCTCTATTCACAATTCTTCTCTATCCTTATGCTGCAAAGATTCTTAGTGAACATGGTTTCTTCTCCTCCACTTAAAATAAATAATAAATAGAATAATATATATAAAATAAATCAAGACGAGGAGATGCTGCTCAAAGACTTTCAAGAAGAGATTCGAATCAAGATTAAAGCTTCAAGATAAGGATCAAAGGCTAACGTCGCACGAATCATAGCAACGCCATCTTTCTTTTCTAATCTAAATTTCTGTAAGTCAGTTACTTTTTAGATTTGAACGTCTTTCTCTGTTCGTGACATGAAATTAAAGGAATAAAAGAATATGCCAAATCTCTCTCTCTCTCTCTATTCGAATCAGTGCCTATACTCTTGAACCTAATTAAGAACTGTTATGATTCGAGGACAAATAAGACCGTGACTATGAAACTATGGACCTTAAAACCATATGCCTATGACTATGAACATTTGCCGATGACTATGAACATTTGCCTATGACTATGAACATTGCCTATGACTATGGACATTGCCTATGACTATGAACATTGCCTATGACTATGGACATTGCCTATAACTATGAACATTGCCTATGACTGTGACTATGACTATGAGGATTATTTCCTTGACTAAGTCTATGCCTTTGATTAGGAAATGTAAACTATTGCCTATGACATAACAAGGACATCTGTGATTAAACACCTGTGATTCATGACTAGGAAAGTGTTGCTTAAGTTTTGTGACTATGAAATTGGGTCTAAACCCGATCATCTATTCTGTCTATTCTTGGTTATCTTTGGTTTTAGACCTTGAGAATTTACCTATTAAGTTAGGTCTACCCATGTTCTTGAACCTACGTCCTTATTCTGTCTATTCTTGGTTTTCTTTGGTTTTAGACCTTGGGAATTTACCTATTAAGTTAGGTCTACCCATGTTCTTGAACCGACGTCGTTATTCAACCCTCTTTATGCCAGTTAGTATGTCTATCTTTTGCATAGCATCTTTGGTTCATTCCCTATTTTCTACGAACCTAGCTTTATTTATAATCTAGACTGAATCACGATTATACGAACGGTGGGAATGCGGTTTGGGCAAAATATGAAATTTACTAAAAACGTAGTGTAACTTGGAAATTGGCATAAATTGGGAACATGTATTATGGCATGTTCATAGAAATGCAAATTGGATAAATTTGACATAAATTATAAGATGTGTAATTTGAATCAAGTATTGACGTGTAAATCTAGCATTTACATGAATAGTGAACTAGAGTAATAAGTCTAGTTTGACGTGAATTAGAATGTTGAATCGGAATTGGATTAGCTAATTTGGCATGGTAAGTATATTGGCATAAATGTGAAATTGGCCATAATTGGGAATAACTGACAGGTTTAGCAAAATCATGGTTAGTGACACTTAATTTGGTATAGTCTACATACCAAAAGGGCATAAATATGATATAGAGGGGAGAATGGGCCATAAGAATAAATGTTGACAATTCACATAAAAAGGGTAATTAGGAAATAAGTAAATTAGGAATAATTTACTTATAGAATTTGGCTTGAATAAGGAAATGTAAATTTAGACAAATTAAAGGTTTATTAACGACATCTCTTTTAATGGCACACCAGAAAGTTCTAGGGTGACAGAGAAGATAGTGTCTAGGCTTGGGTTTGGAAAATACAAGTTTCCTGCTCTCCCTGGCTATCCCTAACTGATCCGACGGACGGGATGGTTACTTTCAAAACTTGATTTGAAAAATAATCAAAACCCTTTGAACTTAGAAAACATGAATATGCCTAACCCGAGGTTATACTGAGTTGCGATGTAAACCTGCCCGGAACTAACCGGCATATCCAGTACTCGCAACAATATCTGTCTAATGTGAGTGGTAGTGGCTTTAATTTATTTAGTTAAAGCTAGAACAAGAGTGGTAGGGTTAAGTTAACTAAGATACTTAACCAATTCAACATGATAACCAAACCGGTGGGTGGGGTTAGGTTCTTAACACAATTAAGCTAGAATGGGAGGGTTAAGTCCATAGGAACACTTAACCAACTTAGCACAGTTAAGCTAGAACGGAGGGCTAAGTCCATGGGGACACTTAACCAAACTCATGGTAACAAGACAAGATTTGTAGAGGTTAAGTAACTAAGAAAACACTTAGCCAAATTAACATGTTAACTAGACTAGAAGGTGGGGTTAAATAAAGTTAATACATTTAGCCAAATTAACATGTTAACTAGTCTAGAGGTCGGGGTTAAGTAAAATTTAATACACTTAGCCAATTTGATATGTTAGCTGGGCTAGACCATATGGTTAAGTAAACTTGAACACTTAACCATCAGATTGTGATAAAGGAATAAGGTTAAGTCTGAAACATGAAGGGATAATACTTAACCATTAATAATAACATTTTAGTTAAAACAGACGGGCAAGGTTAAGTTAAAAGGAACACTTAACCAATACAGGGTAAATGGGTAGGGTTAAGTAATAAGAAATACTTAACCAATATAACTTGGTTTGTGATGGGGTTAAGTCAACATGGATTACTGACAACACTTAACCAGTTTAACAGGACAAATGAAGAGGGTTAAGTTGGCTTGAATTGACTAACGACACTTAACCAATCCAAATTGACGGGAAAGAGAACGAAGTAGTAAACCTTAGTTAAGAAAACAACGATTCTGGAAACTAAGTGGTAAATCTTAGTAAAACTAAGTAGTAATTCTTAGTATAACACGGGAAGGAGCGAATGTCCGTCTGAGTAGAAAGAAGGCTCCAACGAATTGGGTTATGAAGCCCGAGGCTTCGAGGGGACGTGAGGGTACTCTTGGTATCCCTCTGTGAGGCTGCAGATGATCCGCCTGGGCCCACAGAGGTTAAGGTCTGCGTAGAAGAACCAGGGGTATGCCTTGGTTGCAATACATGGCAACCTAAAGATTAGGATGGACCGGCGTGATTCGGCGAGCAAATGGTAGCCCTGTGATAGCGACTCGTCGTCTACCATCCATCTTGAGTCAATCGAGATACGTGAAGCGGAAAGGCGGAGAACTCCAAAAGACCATACACTTGCTATCTAGTTATGGGTGAGGATGGCCATAGGATAGTGGGGCACCGGGGGCCGGCATATAGTTCTCATTTTACAAGGTGTGCCTTTCATTAGTTGAGGGAGGGGTCAAGTGGGACCATAGCCACTGGAATAAAAACAGACCTTAGCATCGGCATCGACAGATATCTGAAAGCTCCCGACCGAGTTCTGTATTCCTTGATTTGCCCTGTCACAGGACTCGGACCGCACATTACAGGACATGTGCATCTAGACAAGTAATAACGATTCGCAATACATGCGTGGGGAAGTATAGGAACATATACCACTCTAGGTAGTGTGTCCTAGACTTGGGGGCATCGTTCGACATGTAGCGTAATCCCTAGTTGGACTAGGTGGCATAAACCCTGAACTCGAGAAGCGTTCAGCAGATAGCGTAAACTCTAGTTAAATCTCGAAAACACTAGATTAGATCTAGGTAATAAATAATAAATGTATGCCTAAAGGCAATGGAAACTACAGGGGTTGGGATCACGTTATCGTTACTAGTTGGAACACTAGTTAGGTGGTGCAGAGATATAGAAACCAGTATAACAAGGAAATAGCGAAGCGGCGAAAGTATTAGAGCATATCCAGTTTATCTTATCTTAGCATATCTTGTGATTATCTTGTCTAATCTTGCTGACCCTGTGGTCATGGTGTAATCTTGGATTCAGTTAATTCATGTCGTTTGTTTTTCCATGTTCACATGCTAGAAGTTACTGAACTTACTCAGGCTTTATGTCTGACTCTGTTTTTCTTTCGTCTTCTTTTCTTCCGTTCCCCCCCAGGTAGTAGAGGAGGGAGTAGTATAGCTCCGGTTAAGTTGGACTGTCACTCTTTCCCAGCTTGAAGATTTGTCGAAGTTTTGCTTGGATTCTCTTTTCAGATGCTATGGCTGGTTCTTGCTACATTGGGGAATATAAATGTATTTTTATGCATCTTTATTTTGTAAGACAGATGACACTCTGATATTGTAAAGGAATCTTTGTACAAACTATTTTATCAATAAAGCAAAGTTTTATTTTTCGCGGTTTAATTTCTGTCTGTCTTGTAATTTATCTGCATCTTTTACCCTAAATGTTCCACAGAACTTAGTGCATTCCCTTTGTGAGTGACACTAACGGACGTGGGGTGTTACAATTCACCTCTTGCCATTACACGTTCTTTTCTTCATTCGAGCTAAACAGATAAGTTTGGATAGATGGATACTTTGATGGATGATTTAATTGGGTGCTTTTATTTATTATTAGTTGATGTTAATTACATTTACGTCATTTGAAATGCATGGGATAGAATTTCTATTTCATATATTATTATAAAATGTTATAATAAGCTACGATGCATGAAAGAACAGGTTGGAGGGATCCAACCGAATTCCTCAAATATTATGTATGTTGTTTACTTTCATGTCATTTATATATGAACTTGTTCGACGACGAAGTTTCTATTGATTAGAAAACCATTGCGAAGTGTAATAAATCGCAAGCACGCGACATACACTTGTAGTACATTAGCGAATACGAGTCGATCCCTGGGGAAAGAAGCAATTATAATTTTATTCAATCAAATTAAAACGAACTAGAGTGAGATTTTAACTACAACTTCAACTAAACTAAATTAACAAACTAAGATAGATAAGTATGTGAGAGTTAAATAACAGCTTAGGAATAAATCCACTCCCTAGATCACATGAATCAACATAAAATGAAACCATGATCTCTCTTTTTTTTAGTCATTTGTGAATTTAGTTAATATGATTATTATAAGTATATCTTATTCATGTTATTAATTAGCATAAAATAAACTATAAAACTATAACATACCCACTAAATCACCTTATAGTTCTAATGAAAAATGACAACAAGATGAAGTGAAATATAATTTAAGTATGGCCTATGAACTATTAACTAGAACTATAGACCATTAAATTTTTATTTCAACCTCCACTTAATCACCATCATCGTATGTAGATAAAGAGGTAATTAGTGAACATATGACTAAAAATAGACTATTTGGTGTCAACAATATAGGCTATCGAATTCAATAATGAACATATAAAACCAATAACATCAGCATGGCATGAAGCACAAAAAGAGAGCATGAATAAACAAATTATATTGCATTTACATAATCAAGAGAGCTTCATTATCCCTAAGTTGAAAGGGATTAGCGTCTAATATATGTAATCATGATAACATAAGTGATTGCAACATAAACATAAACAAAATAAAAGAGGGAACTAATTAACAAAAAAACTAAACTACTTGCATAAAATTAAACTACATTAATGCATAAAATGAACAAGAAATTAAATTACATTAACATGAAAGTTACATAAGAGGTAAATGGATAATAAACCATGAAAGAAAGAAAGAGCTTTTGTTTTTGATCCGACAAACTAACTAATTAAAAGAGAGAGGATGTTTACATGAGCATACCTGGGGGTATTTATACATGTTTATACAGCCCTAACCCTAATCCATTGTATTGGGGACTACCAAAAATACCCCTTTATGAAGCTTCCATTTGTCTTTAGCCTCTAATTAATCAATAAAAGTTCATGAAGCCTTTTTTTTGTCTCCACTTGCAAATATATTAGCTTCTAATTGTTCCATTAAAGAAAGAGTGATAATGGTGGGTCCTCTGCTAAGTTGTGTGTAAATTAATTACATCTCCACTCCTTTGTATTCACTTTGTGCATGCATATCTCCATGTAAACTTCATGTGTATACTTCATTTTTTGCTCCTAAATTCCTATAAGACATATGAAAATAAACAAGTAAATTTTATCAAAAATAAATACATGCAAAAATGACCGTTTTGCCCCAATATGAAGATGAACGCATGATAATTTGAAAATTTTGAGTTCGTGGTTAAAACATGTAAAAATTTCCCACTTATGTTATTTATTTGACTAAAACAAGAATAAATGTGCGAATATAAATGTGCATATTTACGTTCACATCAAATACCCCCACACTTATCTTTTTATTCGTCCTCGAATAAACAAAACAAAAAAGTAGGATGGATCCATTTTCGTAGGGAGCAGGATTGCATTGAGTGTACGCAACAAGCCATTAAACCTCTGGGTGTCCCCGGTAGGGCGAGTGTTGTCTCGTGAGGGCTTTCGCGGATATTACCCACAAAATCCAGTTGTTAAATGCAAAAAAAAATATTTACAAAATGCAAGATTCGGAAATATTAACAAGATGAATGCGAATTTTCAAAAGAATATATACAAATGGATAATTTACTTTTAAATTTGACATGAACGAGTTAACATAAGTTTGGGTCGTCATTATGAAATTTAAGTTCCTTACGAATCAAAACTTCAAACAAAAGTCTGGTTATCGTTACATACCTATCTAGCTTGGCCATTTGTTTTGGTAGAAACATAGTGCAAACATGAAATGAATTATATAATCGACATCGACAATCGTAAAATGGCATATTTATTTCCTTTCGGTTAACAAGTTAGGTCAAATAAGTGAAGATAGTGCTTGGTTTCGAATGCTTACTCTCTCTTTATTTTGAAAAATATTTACATTATTATTATTTACAAACACCTAACTAAAGAGACCAAGGTATACCAACCCTACACTGCATTATGACTTACGTGAGGGTTAGGACAAATCTTGGTGGATTGTGCAAACCGACGTTGACTTTGTCAACAACATGTCAGTATTCCTTGGGTGTCTAACTCGTGAAATGAGACTAAGATATATACCAATGCACTGCGTTACGACTTACGTGAAAGTTGGGACAGAGCTTGGTGGGTTTGCATGCCAACGCTATATTTACAAGCAATGTTGGATACCCTTGGATTATTATGTATATTTTTCTTCTTTTTTTTTTTTTTTTTTTTTTGTTTTGAAGAGAGAGAGTTAAGCGAGAACATCCTAGCACAACTTCACTTAAAAGATCTAAAATGTTACGTAAGTAGTCTATATCAACCATTCTATTAATCAGATTACAATTTAGAAAGTATTTCATACTCATCACCTATGAATCTCCGTATATACCAGTTACACTAAATTTGCTCATAATTCGAACTTTCCTTTCGTTATCCGTCAAGAAAAGTGATTTCCATACATTTTGTGACGACCTAAATTTTCGGTACCTTTTGAGCTGACCAAACAACACAAGTCCAACCCAAATTGTACTGAAAACTAGATGCCAATAGAAATAATTTAAAGTATGAGATAAGAAAGGAAGAACTATCAGAATACAAGAAAAAGAAGAAGAACTAACACAACAGAATCAGAGTCTCATATCGCAGCAGAACAAAATATAACATAGAAATATATCTTTATTGAGATCTAGAAATAATACTTATAGTCTTCAGAGTACATCAACATATCTGGACAGTTATAATATTCTGCCCTCATATACAATACACAGCGGAATAGTAATTAATACATCTGAACTCCTCTAGCACGTCTTTTGAACTTCGTAGTGTCCAATATTCCCAACTTTGGTTTCATAAATTCACATAAAAACATCATTTCAAAATCTCTTTCGTTTCTCTACTTGAATACACTAACTTACACTTCCCTCTATCCAAGCTCATTTCGTTAATTCCTTAACTCTTGAAAATATAGTTATATTTTCACAAAATCTTTTCTATTTCCGATACTTTGGAAATACTATTTCGAATTATCCAGTCCATATTATTCTCTTTTACTTCAACAATCATTAGTCCCTGACCGTAAATTGGTAAGTGAATAATTTTCTAAGTATCAACCCCAAAGACCGAAATCAACATCATATCAATACTCAGAAAATCTCTCAACTCAACCAATCTTCGGTTAAGTTAATTCTTATCTCGACTCATTTATTAACCCCTAGTATTCCACTTCTAATTCATTTAACCGTTTTCCACTTTGAAATTTCGTTTCAAATTCATTATTAAATACATTAACTTAAACTCAACGTTTTAGTCTCACGTCCTTTTTATAAACATCGTTTATAACATTTTGGTTTATTATAAAACCCAATTTATCTCGGTTTCTTCTTACTTAATTTTTATATTATGTAAACACATATTTTAAGCTATCGTATTGGCTTAAAATCACTTTTATTAACTTAGTTTATAAAACTCAGTTTTAAAATAAATTTCTTTCATCAACTACTTCCAAAATCCAATTATACTTCAATATCAACTTTGATTACTTACTTCAATGAATCTCGTTTATTACTTGATCACTTAAATCATTATTCATTAAAATAATGATTTACATCATCATTAACTATCCTAGAAATAGTTAACTTCTTATTTAACTCAATTAAACAATAAATTTCTTTTCAAATTTTATTAAGGTTAAATAAATATTTGTTAAACTATTTTATTTGATTAATTAAGAATAAATTAATCAAATAACTAATTCCAATTAAATTAGTTTACTTCATCGGCTCAAACCATGATTACCTTGTTAATCAACTCTAGTTAGTTCCTCTTTTAAATTAATTAATAATATAATTAATTTAAATAATTCATTAAATTTTCTTTGAGAAATAATTAGTCCATGTCTTATCAGTTATGTTAATTTCTCCTCGTCTGCTTATAAATCTTATTAACAAAAGAATCGATTTATAAAACCATTTGAAATTACTTAAAAACTTAAATAACAAATAATACATATTAATTTCCTTTTATTAAACCTTTATTCAAATATATCGATTTCAAACCTGTCTTAATTTATAAAATAAATTTTATAACTTCATTACCGTCAATTCACCAGACGACAAATTAACGTTTATAAAACAAATTTATTTTTAGGCCAAGTGTTGCTAATCAGTCAACCAATACTATCCATTGGTTAAAAACAAAACAAAGTTGAATTCCCAGTAACGATCAACAAGCATATCAACCATCATGTAACACCCCGTATTTTTAGGATAATAAAATAAGAATAACTTAATTAAATAATGAGAATTAAGTAAAACGGACTGCGCCATTGCGTCCGTCCCGGAATTCTGGTTAAGATAGACACCTGGTTTACGTAAAACGTACATCATATGAAGAAGTTATTAAGTCTAGAAGTTTGTATACGCACAAGAGAAATATATATATATACACACACATACAAACAAATAAAAATATAAAATAAAGAATAAAATAAGGATTGCATGTAATAAATACACGCACGGAAAAAAATTGCAATGCATGCATTAAAAGAAAGAAAGGGTTAGTTGCATGCAATGTAAATATGTTGCATGCACTGTTTTGCAAACATAATGCATTAACATTAAAAGAAAAATAAAAGAAAAAGATTCATGCAATGGTTTAATTTAAGTATTGTAACTAACATGAAAAAGAGAAGTAAGGAGAGAACAATAATTATCATAGTTCTAAGATTTATTAACAAAAGACTTCAAAGTCCAGTTGGTTAAGACATTGGATTTGTAACATGGAGGTCGGGGGTTCGAACCCCGACGACGGCATAATTTTTATCTTTGTTTTAGAGAAGGCCAACTGAACATGCAAATATATGTACGTATAAAAATTCAAAATTTGAAAGGATAAGAACATACGTATAAGGAAATAAAGAAAATATATGTATATATATGAGAATATATATATATATATATATATATGCAGAAATATATGTATACGAAAGATAAATTTCAAGATAAGGCTACAGCCAGTGAAATATGGCAAGAATTAAATAACGATGCAGCATCGTTTGAATTTTGAAAATAAAACAAAAGTTGTCTACGCCAAAATAGCTTGTGGGACCCAATGCTGACTCAGCACTGTGTGTACGATAAGATTTGGCTAGATTCATCTGCGAACCTGGACTATTTTCTTAATTGGGTTAAATGCTGATTCAGCGCTGCGTGTATGATAAGGTCTTGAGCACCTATAAATAAGACCCTAGACCTAACCTTAAACATCATAATTCAGCAGTTACGCTGGAGCTCTACCATGGCTCCCTCTCTCTCTCTTCTCAAATTTATTCTGAAATTAAAATGTTAGCCTAGGAGGATTATGAATTCAGATCTGGAAGAGGGAATCAACGTTAATAAAAAGATTATGGAATCATAAAAGCAAGGTAAACCTCTAAGAACCAATCTATTTAAATTATTTCTCTTTCCCTTCTCTTTTCATGAAATAATAAATCCATGGTCATTAGGTCGTGAATCAAATTAAAAGGGAAAGGAAAACCATGGATGATAGAACGGATCAGATCCAAAATTTGGGGAAAGCTTAAAGGTGAGTGGGTTTAAGCTATAGCCTTTAGATAATGTTATGAATATTGTTTAGCATTCCCCTTTTTAACAAATTGTGAAATGGCCAGTTTAATTATAAATTACTGTTGTAACAAACTGAAATGTTGATATGAATAAATGGCATGCGACAAAATATAGGAAAAAACTGGATGACATGTAAATTAGATTACTATAAACTATATTACAGTAAAAAGGATTATATGTCTAAAATTTTCATGTAATGGGATTTTGGGACATAACATATATTATGTTTTGAGATTTTAATTTGGAAGCGCAATTTGACATGAACATAAGTGATTGAATGAAATTAAATATGCCTAGGATTATAATTAGAAATTGTAACTACACTTATGGCACGAGGTTAGGTTACATTAGTAGTGCGGAAGTCTGCCCGGACCCGACCGGCATATCCAGCAGCCACTAATGTTGAACCTAATGTGAGGGACCTAAGTGAAAGAATTAACAACATGTTCTAAGACACAAGGTTAAGTCAACGTGTGGTAGAAGTCTGCCCGGACCCGCCCGACAAATCCAGCGTCCACAAGTATACGCTTAATGTAAGAGGTCTAGTGCTTATATATATATATGTATATAACAAGATATGAATAAATGGCAAGGATGGTAATTAAATATCTAACACAGAAAATAGGAAAGCAAGGGATGTAATGAACCGAGTTAGTGTGATAAGAGGGAAAAGTGATGTATTTCCCTAAATGACTTATTTCTGAGAACGTTGTTGCAAGTAAGCCACAATAAATAAATCAAAAGTAAAGAAATTACTTGCTACCATGGATTTAGATAGGAAAACGTTATGAAAATAAATCATTGATTCCTTCTATCAAAATAATAAGGTGCATGATGTGTTTTCCATAATATAATAAGGAACATATATTATAGTGAATGAAGAATCATGGTTTACAATAGTAAATGCTTTAAAAGTGGAAAAATAATAACCTATTATAAATAAATAACATTAATGAAAATGTTGTATAATAGATAGACTTGTGCTAGGGACAAGTGAATATTATAACTTAGGTTATAATAAACTAGTAAGGGAATGGGATAACTGGTGAATTAAGTTAAGTGACACTTAATTGTAAATTAAGTAATCAGAAAAGGGGAAAACCTGAAACCAGTTAAGAAAAGGGGAAAAAATTATTGTACTTAATTATAAATTAAGTAGTCTAGGAGTCTGAACCCGTTGGTAAGAATAACATGTTTAGACTTGTCCTAGGGACAAGGGGAAATTATAATATAGGTTATAATAAATGGGTAGAGAAACTTATTAATGGTCCTTAGTTAATAGAACTAAGTTAATAAGTAAAAAAGGTAAGTCGTATTGACGACGTAAAGTGGAATTATGATTAAATGAGGAAAGATGAGGAAAACTTATGAAATGAAATAAGTTATATTTAATCATAAATGATAAGTGACATGTTAATTGGATATACTTAATTACATATTAAGTAAAACATGTTATTGAAATCAAACAAGAATATAAAAGGGATTGTGGATCACAGACCTTGGGCCACAATCTAGATAATAACATGTTGTAAGCTTATTAATAAACTTAAATAAATTGAGTTGTATGACTGAAATTAATAAGCAAGAGAAACTTAGTAATTTGAATAAGAATTCAATATGAATTGGAATAACCAAGTTAACTTGAAACCTGGTGAGTTGAGACAAGCGCGTAAACGAATGGTTAGACGTAGAGTCTAATGACATATAAAACTGAGGCGCTTAGACCAGTCCATACGTTAGAGGATGAATAACCATAAGGGGTAGATCATCGGGTGTCAAAAGACACAAAGAGGAACACATGTTCATCTTGATATTCTTATAGGCTCCAACAGACTGGGTTAAGAAGCATGCGGCTCCCAAGGACGTAGGGTACTCTTGGTGTTCCTCTGTGAATGGCAGATGATCTGCCTGTACTCACAGAGGTTATGTCTGCGTAGGTGAACCAATGAGTATGCCTTGATTGCAATAATAAGGGGCAATCAGAAGACTAAGATGGACCAGCGTGATTCGGCGAGACCAGTTAGTGCCTGTGATAGCAACTCATCGTCTACCTTCCATATTCAGTCAGTACGTAAAGCGGAATGGCGGAGAAATCCAAAAGACCATATACTTTTCTATCTAGTTATGGGTGAGGTTGGCCAATAGGTTTGAAGGGCATAGGGGGCCGAGGTTAAGTTCTCATTCTTGATATTCTTGGGTGCCTTTCAGTAGTCGAGGGAGGGGTCTAGTGGGACCATAGCCACTGTAAAAGAAGACCTTAGCATCTGCAATCGGCAGATATCTGAAAGCTCCTGACCGAGTTCCGTGTTTCTTGATTAGCCCTGCCACGGGACTCGGGCGCACATATAGAGAACACGTGCAATAAACATCGAGAATGATTGACGATACGTACGTGGGAAAGTCATGTCGCTCTGGGTGGTGTATCATAAGACTAGAGGGATTTATTCGAGGATGAACCTAATTTGATCGAATGGTTCAAAGATGGCAGTCTGAACGCTTACGTAATATAGAAGTAGTGGTTCTTTGCAGACGTAGCGCTGACACATATATAGAAATCCATACGACATTCGGGCGCAGGATTAGGGACTGCTATATTCCTGCGATGATACGGTGGAGACCGTGCGAGTAGGATACCATTGAGTGTACCTTAGTTAGTGATAGCTATATATACACTGTATTAGGTTAATCTACTAGGGAGTAAATGGGTGCGATGTGTGTGTAAGCCTTGAGTGCTGTTAACCCAAGTAACCTAATAAATAAGAAAATATGATTGAACGCTGCATGTAAGATTATCCAAAGTGTATAGTTTAAATCCATTCACTAGAACTTGTGTTTTGTCCCCCTCCTCATAACATACTCGCATGTTAGATTGTGACAGAGACATGATAGCTTTGGATACTGGTTGGGCAGTATTAATAATACGGTAAGACTATGTTTTGATTATACTACATTTTATCCTTTCCGCTGTGAGATATTCTATGAGCACTGACATGTTTTGTCTTTGTCTTTTCTGCAGGATGCCAGTGCAAACCAATCCGCGTTTTGATAGATCGGAATTTTAAAAAAAAAATCGGTCTGTCGAAATTGGGGTTGTCACATCTGGTATCATAGCTTAGGTTTAGGATTCCTATATAAATAGTGAGTGAACGTACTTGTATTTTTAAAAATATAAATATATTCTATATATACCTAGATCCATAGAGAACCCACTAAATAGAAAGAGTATAATATGGTATGAAATGGGATGTTTGTTTTGTACACTAAAGGAATGAATAAGGAAATTTGAGACCCTTAGGAAGTTTGGTTGGGAAGTGTACAATATACTTTGTACGAAAGGAAAGTAAATCCCATATGATTAGTATTTTGGGTTAGTGGGTTTGGCAGTAAAACCTTACAAATTGGAAAAGGTAGAACAGAGAAAAATGGATTAGGAATATATATATATATATATATATATATATATATATAGTTGAGAGAATTGACCTTAGGGAGTGTCTAGGAGAAACTAGAAAAGTTGGAAACCCACTTTGAGTCTAACCCTATTAATAACTTTTAAGAACTTGAGATCATAAAAGTTTTGGGAAAAAATGGTTTATGGTGTTTTCAAGTTTTAATCTTAAAAGTTATAGTTTTAAAATATGTAAAAAGTATATATTAAGTTTTAAAGTAAAATTCTCTCAGTAAAAGGTGCATATTATAGAGCATGTATAGCTCGCTAGTTTTTCTTGTTATATTTCATACATGAATTTTTAATCAAGAAAGTTTTGAAGTCTCTATTCTTTTGACAATTATTTTTGATAAATTATCTAAAAGAGAATTTTGTTGGGTGGACAAAATAAGTTGTAAAAAATGAGAATAGAGTGGATGTTGGCACCTTGTAGAAGGAGACTGAACTGACCTTATATGTAAGAACAAGTCATAAACCCGATTGAGGAAAATAGTTATCTTATTTACTCTAGTTTTGCGATTTTTTTTTGCAAGATAAGACCAAAATAAAGCTACAACAATGAAAATTTTATTACGTGGGATGTGCTTGGATTGGAAAATAGGAAATCTTTATATATTGTTTCATAAAATCCAAGTACGGTTGGAAAAAAGGTATATAAAAGAAAAATGGAAGGTGTGAAATTTTCCATTTTCCACCTTTTTGTAACAGAACAAATCGAATTTAGAAAATTATATTTTTCTGTAATTCGAAAAATAAAGTCGGTTGGTAGGATTATGAATGCAACAATTGGATGAACTATTCTCTTACTCAGCAAGAGTGTGGGAAAATTTGATGAAAAAGCATTTTGATTTTCAAAATATTGAATTCATGTAGAACTGCCAGTATATCTAGGATGTGAGCATCATATTTTAAAAGGATTTTTGAGAAATTTGCATACACATAGGAGGTACTGCTTAGGCATACATGCATTATTATGTTATACTTCACTCTACACATGTGCACAATGTTTGCTAAAATTGGATGCACACACGATGATGTATATTATGCGATGGGTTAATTGGATTTTACCCTTATTAAATTTTGGGGACGAAATTTACAAAGGGTGGGAGAATGTAACACCCCATTTTTTTTAAGATAATAAAATAAGAATAACTTAATTAAATAATGAGAACTAAGTAAAACGGACTGCGCCATTGCGTCCATCTCGAAATTCTAGTCAAGATAGACACCTGGTTTATATAAAACGTACATCATGTGAAGAAGTTATTAAGTCTAGAAGTTTGTATACACACAAGAGAAATATATATATATATATATATACAAACAAATAAAAATATAAAATAAAGAATAAAATAAAGATTGCATGTAATAAATACATGCACTGAAAAAATATATAATGCATGCATTGAAAGAAAGAAATGAATGGTTGCATGCAATGTAAATATGTTGCATGCACTGTTTTGCAAACATAATGCATTAACATTAAAAGAAAAATAAAAGAAAAAGATTTATGTAATGGTTTAATTTAAGTATTGTAACTAACATGAAAAAGAGTAGTAAGGAGAGAACAATAATTAAAAAATTTCTAAGATTTATTAACAAAAGACTTCATAGCTCAATTGGTTAAGGCATTGGATTTGTAACATGGAGGTAGGGGGTTAAGGCATTGGATTTGTAACATGGAGGTAGGGGTTCGAACCCCGGCAGCGACATAATTTTTATCTTTGTTTTAGAGAGGGCCAACTGAACATGCAAATATATGTACGTATAAAAATTCAAAATTTGAAAGGATAAGAACATACATATAAGGAAATAATGAAAATATATGTATATATATGAGAATATATATATACATATATATATATATATATATATGCAAAAATATATGTATACGAAAGATAAAATTCATGATAAGACTATAGTCAATGAAATATGGAAAGAATCAAATAATGGTGCAACATCATTTGAATTTGAAAATAAAACGAAAGTTATGTGTATATGTATATACGCGTAAAATAGTCGTTAGAGGAATTGTATACATATAAGAATATTTCATGTGAATAAAACAATTCAAGCATCAGAAATTCAAATTTCTACGCTAAAACAGCATGCGGGACCCAATGCTGACTCAGCACCGCGTCTACAATAAGATTTGGCTAGATTCATCTGCGAACCTGGACTATTTTCTTAACTGGGTTCAATGCTGACTTAGCGCTGCGTGTACAATAAGATCTTGAGCACCTATAAATAAGACCCTAGACCTAACCCTAAACATCATAATTCAGCAGCTACGCTGGAGCTCTGCCATGGCTCCCTCTCTCTCTTCTCAAATCTATTCTGAAATTAAAATGTTAGCCTAGGAGGATTATGAATTCAGATCTGGAAGAGGGAATCGACGTTAATAAAAAAGATTATGGAATCATAAAAGCGGTAAACCTCTAAGAATCAATCTATTTAAATTATTTCTCTTTCCCTTCTCTTTTCATGAAATAATAAATCCATGGTCGTTAGGTCGTGAATCAAATTAAGGGGAAAAGGAAAACCATGGATGATAGAACTGATCAGATCAAAAATTTGGGGAAAGCTTAAAGGTGAGTGGGTTTAAGCTATAGCCTTTAGATAATATTATGAATATCGTTTAGCATTCCCCTTTTTAATTAATTGTGAAATGGCCAGTTTAATTATAAATTGTTGTTGTAACGAATTGAAATGTTGATATGAATATGTCAGGAAATTCCTATGTTGAATTGGCTAAGTTATTGAATGCTTACATGTTGGAGAAAATAAACTTGTTAGGATATGAATAGCCAATTCAGTGACTGTAATTACATGCTTTACTTGGAACATATTATTGATTAAACGGCATGTTAAAATAATTACCTGATTGAATGTTTACATGTCCTAGTAGAATTAAACATATACTGAAAATGACATGCGACAAAATATAGGCAAAAATTAGACGACATGTAAATTAGATTACTATAAACTATATTACAGTAAAAAGGATAATATGTCTAAAATTTTCATGTAATGGGATTTTGGAACATAATATATATTATGCTTTTAGATTTTAATTTGGAAGCGCAATTTGATATGAACATAAGTGATTGAATGAAAATGAATATGCCTAGGATTATAATTAGAAATTGTAACTACACTTATGGCACGAGGTTAGGTTGCATTAGTAGCGGAAGTCTGCCCGGACCCGACCGACATATCTAGCAGCTACTAACATTGAACCTAATGTGAGGGACCTAAGTGAAAGAATTAACAACATGTGCTAAGACACGAGGTTAAGTCAGCGTGTGGTAGAAGTCTGCCCGGACCTACCCAGCAAATCCATCGTCCACAAGTATAGGCTTAATGTGGGAGGTCTAGTGCTTATATATATGTACATATGTATATAACAAGATATGAATAAAGGGCAAGGATGGTAATTAAATATCTAACACAGAAAATAACAAAGGAAGGGATGTAATGAACTGAGTTAGTGTGATAAGAGGAAAAAGTGATGTATTTCCCTAAATGACTTATTTCTGAGAACGTTGTTGCAAGTAAGCCACAATAAATAAAGAAAAAGTAAAGAAATTACTTGCTACCACGGATTTAGATAGGAAAACGTCATGAAAATAAATCATTGATTCCTTCTATCAAACTAATAAGGTGCATGAAGTGTTTTCCTTAATATAATAAGGAACATATATTACAGTGAATGAAGAATAATGGTTACAACAGTAAATGCTTTAAAAGGTGAATGATAATAACCTATTATAAATAAATAGCATTAATGAAAATGTCGTATAATAGATAGACTTGTCCTAGGGACAAGTGAATATTATAACTTAGGTTATAATAAACTAGTAAGGGAAAAGGATAATTGGTGAATTAAGTCAAGTGACACTTAATTGTAAATTAAGTAATCAGAAAAGGGGAAAACCTGAAACCAGTTAAGAAAAGGGGGGAAATATATTGTACTTAATTATATATTAAGTAGTCTAGGAATCTGAAACCCTTTGGTAAGAATAACATGTTTAGACTGGTCCTAGGGACAAGGGGAAATTATAACATAGGCTGTTATAAATGGGTAGAGAAAGTTATTAATGGGCCTTAGTTAATAGAACTAAGTTAATAAGTAAACAACGGTAAGTTGTATTGATGACGTAAAGTGGAATTATGATTAAATGAGAAAGGACGAGGAAAACTTATGAAATGAAATAAGTTATATTTAATCATAAATGGTAAGTGACATGTTAATTGGAAACATATGAATTGGATATACTTAATTACATATTAAGAAAAACATGTTATTGAAATCAAACAAGAATATAAAAGGGATTGTGGATCACAGACCTTGGGCCACAATCTAGAGAATAACATGTTGTAAGCTTATTAATAAACTTAAATGAATTAAGTTGTATAACTGAAATTAATAAGCAAGAGAAACTTAGTAATTTGAATAAGAATTCAATATGAACTTGAATAACCAAGTTAACTGGAAGACTGGTGAGTTGAGACAAGCGCATTAAAGAATGGTTAGACGTAGGGTCTTATGACATATAAAAACTAAGGCACTTGGACCAGTCCATATGTTAGAGGATGAATAACCATAAGGGGTAGATCATCGGGGTGTCAAAAGACACAAAGAGGAGCGCATGTCCATCTAGATATTCTTGTAGGCTCCAACGAACTGGGTTAAGAAGCACACGGCTAAGAAGCCACTGTAAAAGCAGACCTTAGCATCTGCAATCGACAGATATCTGAAAGCTCCCGACCGAGTTCCGTGTTTCTTGATTAGTCCTGCCACGGGACTCGGAAGCACATATAGAGAACATGTGCAATAGACATCGAGAACGATTGATGATACGTACAGGAGAAACCCATGTCGCCCTGGGTGGTGTATCATAAGACTAGAGGGCATTATTCGAGGATGAACCTAATTCGATTGAATGGTTTAAAGATGGCAGTCCGAACACTTACATAATATAGAAGTAGTGGTTCTTTGCAGACGTAGCGTTGACATATATATAGAAATCCGTACGACATTCGGGCGTTGGATTAGAGACTGCTATATTCCTGCGATCATACGGTGGAGACCGTGCGAGTTGGGTACCATGGAGTGTATCTTAGTTAGGAGTAGCTACATATACACTGTATTAGGTTAATCTAGTAGAAAGTAAATGGGTACGACGTATGTGTAAGCCTTGAGTGTTGTTAACCCAAGTAACCTAATAAATAAGAAAATATGATTGAACAGTACATGTAAGATTATCCAAAGTGTACAGTTTAAATCCAATCACCAGAACTTGTGTTCTGACCCTCTCCTCATAACATACTCGTAGGTTAGATTGTGGTAGAGACATGATAGCTTTGGATACTGGTTAGGCAGTATTAATACTATGCTAAGACTATGTTTTGATTATACTATATTTTATCCTTTCTGCTGTGAGATATTCTCTGAGCTCTGGCATGTTTTGTCTCTGTCTTTTCTGCAGGATACTAGAGCAAACCAATCCACTTTTTGATAGATTGGAATTTTAAAAAAAAAAATCGATCTGTCGAAATTTGGGTTGTCACACATTCTATTAGAACATTTCAAATAATGGTAACATGACTATAAATAACAACTCATATATCTAAGGAATCCAGTTGGATCCCTCCAACCTGCCTTTCCCAGCATCCAAATACCTCAAATAAAATCTCATATTTAAATAGACACATATAATTATTAACAATCAAACAATTATGGTCATTCAAATGTCCATATTCAATTTAATACGTTTATATTATAACAAACGTAACCAATGTGTTAAGTTACCTCATTTGAAAATAATCCTTAAAAATAACGATTGGTTTAAATTAAACAAACGTCTAATTTAATTAGTTCAGTTAACACATATAAATATATTCGGCATCCATCAAACAATTAATAATCAAAGCATACAAATATTTAAACCCGACTTATATAAAATATAAGGGGATAAAAACTGAGTGAATTGAACTCGCCTTGAGTTTCCATTCATTGTTGAATAATTCGCTTTGATTAAATTAAACTGACGTTTAATTTAAATTAAAAAAAATCCTCATAGCTACCAACTCTGACCGGACCAGCTTCATCGTCTATGCTCGTCGATACGGTTCCAATGTCTCCAGTCTCCTTGAATTCTGATAACATAGGAGTATGTTACAGAATTTTATACATACTTACTCATTATTTAAATAAACGTTATTTATAATTTAATAATATACTAATAACCCAAATAACTATATACTTTTAATAACTTAAATTAGGCACCTGTATACTCTCCCCCTTCCTGCTATGTATATATTAAACTTACTCATCTAATTATTTGACCGTGTTAACTAATATGAAATAGATTAGGTAAATTATAAACCTACCTAGGCACATACGGTCCACATAAATGGCCACCATAAAGATGATTAGTCACAACATAATAGGATTAGACACAATATTAATTATCATTAGTCATATTAGGCATGGTTAATCATTAATTTATTTTAACGCCATGTCATTTTAAAATGTAGACTGCATTTTAACTTGTTCAGGGGTAATAATAAACTAACGTACGTTACTTAAGAGGTGATTATGCATTTATTAAACTATAACTAGTTAGGCATATATATGATTACATTACTGAGCACGTTAGTTATGTATTATGCACCAGAAAATCTCAATTAGGTAATACTCACCCGGGCACTGTTCATATTCCTTCTTGTTCCGCTCTTCTCTTTCTTCTTCAAATCCATTCACCTCCAGTCTCAAGCAACCACATCCTCCCATGCTCACTGCACTTCCCCGTGCTTCCGCCATACCGGCCACACGTGGAGCACACGAGCCTGGCATCCATGCCACTGTCAATGGTCTAATCTGCTCTTTCTCCTTTTATTTTTATTTTTTTCCATTTGATCTTCTTACTGCTTGCCCCTTGTGTCGACATCGAACTACACCGTAACCATCGCACCAACAGCCACCATCCCTTGCCACGAGCTCTGCCTTGAAGCCCAGTGCCCACGCTTGAAGTGTCGCCCCATTCAACATTCTTTTCAACTCAGAAAACACAGTTAAGGCAATCACGTTCATCTCTCCTTCTTAGCCACCATTGTCCGCTGCAACCCTCTAAACTCCACGCGAGAGTCGAGCGCGCCTTCCCCTTCATCTCTTAGTTGAATACTTCGCTAATATTACATGGTTGTGACACATTGGTTATTTTCTTGGATGGAATGACTTGTTTTCATCTCACCAGAAGGGAATAGGGATAACACGTTGCTATTTATAGAAGAAATTGAAGAGGGGGATAAGAAGAACATCCATCATTATATGGTAGGTTAGCTGTGTCTATATTTTTAGCTGCATGAATTCTCTTTTTTCTGGGGTATCTCGATTGGCATGTGCCATTTAATTCTAAAGAGGACCGAACATGGATAGGCTAAAGAATATTCAATAGGAAAGGGCACTGTTACACATAGGGTAAAAAATTTAGTATGTGTTTTCTTTACATGTAGGTAGGCTGCGACTTATATAAATTTTAGGCTAGGCGTGTACCCCGCTTTTACTTAGATGTTAAGTATAATCATTTATTTTATTTTTCACGATATTAAATTTTACCATTTACCGATGTTTACTAATAACCATAAAATTTGTATCATCACCCACAGACTCCAAAACAATAAAAACAGATAAACCGCTATGTCTCAACATTCCAGTTCCAATGAAACTAATTTCATTGAAAACAGACTCTGTTTGCACAACATTGTTATTTTAATTTATCGGTTCACCCTTAAATTGCACGCACTAATAAAATAACTCTTATTGGCTCCAAACTGGAAATCTAGAAATAATTAATTATATGTATTCCAATAAAATTCGTTTCGTCGAAAATGGAGGTTGTTTGAAAAGAAAACTATTTTTAAGGCTTATATAGATCGATAAAATATAATTAAATCAAAAACAATTTAACTTAAATAAAAATAAATTATTATTATCATATATTCCAATATTACACATCTTCAAAATAAACCAATATATAATTTAAACTCAATATTAAAAATTCTGAGTTAAAACGATATTCAAATATATAAAAACCGCTTATATTTATTTAAATAAACGTTATCGTTTATTAACAAATTCCATAACGACTATTCAAAAATTTGAATTGGACATAACTCACATTCTATAAGCTGAAATCTCCATTTTTATCTTCCATTAGAAAATTATAATCCATTAGATTCAAACGTTTCTGGTTTCATAGAATTCCGACTTAAAATGGATTATGTATAATCAGTTGAAGTTCAAATCGTAAATTACGAACTACCGCGACATTACGAGTTCGTTATATATATATATATATATATATATATATATATATATATATATATATATGTTATAAGTTCGAAATTTGTTATATAAGCGAATTATATATTACAAATCCATTTAAAATTCCAGAATGAAATTTAAAATAATAAAACATATTAACTATCTGACTACCAAAAATGAGGAACGTTACATTCCTTCCCCTTAAAAGAATTTCGTCCCTGAAATTACTTAAGTAAGAAGAATGTTCTAATCCTAATTATTTCCATAATAAATATTATAGAATTATCATCAAAATTTCTAAGTAATATAAATTTACGAAAAATTCGCCAGCACCTCCTCTTCACTGCTCGATCGGAACAACTACAAACGCTACTCCGGGCCTCACCTCTATCAAAAGAAAACCAAAACCAAGTGGCTACCCAACTCAGGAGTATAAAATTAATCACCAATAATATTAAGGTTAACCTATTTGTCGGGCAACCAAACTCTAATTCCAAAGCTTAACTATTAACAGCTCATCCCTTTTCAACCAACCTGTGCTTAACTCATTTACAAAGAAAGAAAGAAATACAGGGTTATTCAGTTTTGTTTCAAAAGTCGAATTTAATTCAAATTCATTATACTGGAATTTAGTTTTCAATTCGTTTAACTTCTATTTATTTGATGAATTTATTCAATCAATCTAGCAAACAACCAATCAATAATTCACAATCATAATCAATACACAACTAACTTAACTAAATTAATCAATTTATATTCTACTTAGTTTCCAAATTTACAATTGATTTCATTTAACTCCAAAATCCATTCTTAAATTAATTCTTACTTAACAAAGTTAAGTTACAATCCCAATGTTCAATTTACTAATTTATTTCCAAAATTTGTTTATTCCCATTTCGAAATCCAAATTCTGATTTTATTTCAATAATCATCCAATTCTTCTTCAAATTTTATTTAACTTGTTTTTAAGTTAAATTCTAATTCATTTCAATTCGAAGTTGAAATTATCATTCACAAATTCCATATAAGAAATCTCTTCGGGTTATATCAAACCATTTAAATTTTTAATCTTATTTGAATTTCATTCAATAAAATAACTCAATATCTAAATAATTTAATAAAATTATTTATTTACTATACAAAAAATATTTCGGGTAAAATTATTTCATTTACCCCATTTACAAAACAATATCGTGTCCATTAGTAATTCAAATGATTCTCAACACCTAAACCGATCAAATAACACAATACAAAACATTTTTATATCAAATTTACAAATACATGCTCTCATATATATATATATATATATGCATATATATATATACACACACACATTCAACTCAATCTAGGGTATTACTGACCCTATCTCTATCAAGTAACGTCACAGAGCAAAGGTTATTACTAAACCATTGCTCTGATACCAAATGTGACGACCTAAATTTCTGGTACCTTTTGAGCTGACCAAACAAGACCAGTCCAACCCAAACTGTACTGGAAACCCAGATGCCAATAGAAAGAATTTAAAGGATGAGATAAGAAAGGAAGAAATATTAGAATAGAAGAAAAAGAAGAAGAACTAAAAAATAGAATCAGAGTCTCACATCACAATGGAACAAGATATAATATGGAAATAAATCTTTATTGAGATCTTGAAATACTACTTACAATCATCAGAGTACATCAACATATATGGACAGTTATAATATGTTGTCCTCATATAAAACACACAGTGGAATAGTAACTAATACATCTGAGCTACTCTAGCACGTCTTCGGAACTTCGTCGTGTCCAATAGCCTGAACCTGAAAAGCCCGGGCTAACCCAAGCATTAAAACGACGGATCAGTCTGGTGAACCAGAGTGACAAAAACTCGCCAAGTTTAAGGGGAATCATCTAACTTGATTTTAAAGTTAACAAATCTTTTTTGAAAGAAAAAGATAATAGTAAGACCAATCCACGCATAAACACGGACGGTTTTTTATCTTACGATAACCCAAAACACTTTGAAATCATAAATATATATATGTCTTCTAATATTATAATAGTGTCTAAATACAAGTAAATAAGAATCTAGCAGAATGCTTTCATCTCACGCTCTACATATATAGTATACAATCAAAACCGCGGGCTCTTATTGAAGACTGGATTCCGACTATGAAAAATGTAACTCCTCGTAATTTTAAATGTGACATAAGAGATAATTAAAGAATAATTAATCTTCAAAGAAGAATTAAGGGAAAAAGGTTGCGTCATTGCGTTCGTCTCGAAATTCTACTTGAGATAGAGTCTGAGTTTGCATAAAACAGATACAGTATGAAGAAGTTATGGAGGTTAGAAGATTTCAGTTTAAACCAGAATTAAAATAAAATATTCAAAACAGTAAAGACAGGAGGAGGAAACGCAGAACCGACCACGTTTAGGGTTCGACCCGAGACCCGCTGGGTCGACACCTATGTCAACTCAGGCTCTTTGGGGTCGACACCGGGGTCGACATAGGTGTCGACCCCCACCTGTAGGGGTCGACCCCATCAGCCAGATCTGGGCAGTGATGATTTTTGGCGTCTTAGGCATATGTGGCTTGTTTTGATTGGCCTGGTGAGGTGTCTTTGTGTTTTGGATGGTTTAGATTGATCCTAGATAAATCTAAAGGCTATAATTAATCCTAGACATCTATATATACATCTCTAAACCTAAACCCCAATTCATAACAATTCCTTATGACGACTCTATGCTGCTGAACTCTCAATTCTCTTAGCCGCCGAACCTAAATCATATTGGAAGTTTTTCATCAACAATCAACTTTGAAGCCTAATCAACATCAAATTAGAGTTTCTGCAACAACAATAATTCAATTCTCTTTTCTAATCCTAGCAATGTAAGTTCACGTTATTTTCAGATTTAAATACCTAATTGTAATTTTGGCATGTAATAAAATGAATCTAAGTCCATCTTGATTATAAGACATTCTTTTCAAATGTATCCCTATATTTCTATCGTATCCATGATTTTACATGCCTAAGAAGTTATTATATCGATACAATCATGCCTATCTTTGTTGTACATCAGGCATATAATCCTTTTTGGTTCATGATGTTATTCTTATGCCTACGATAATGATTGTATCAGTTTATACAAGAATCTATCTTTGTTGGATCTAAATTTCCTGTATTAGGTCTGTTGTTACATGCCTATTTTTATGCCTATTCTTATTTTTATACTCCTCCTCTCTTCCCTTATTTCCTTTTTCTTTTATGAACCTGAGTTACCTTCGAACCTAGGCTGAAATCGCGAAATACGAACGATTGGAATACGGGGAATATGTGGGTATAACCTATTTGGGTTAAATATTGGGCATAATGTATTTGGTGAAATAATTAGGCATAACATATTCGGTGAAATTGTGGGGCATAACTTGTAGTTACTATTGGGGCACTATTATCATTATAACTGCAAGTTTGGATTAATTGGCATGTAAACTAATTTTTGGGCATAAACTGCAAACTGAAATATTAAAACTAGATTGGGCATAACTATTGGTTGGGACGCCAAGCATAATGTATATTGTGATTTTGGAGCATGACTATTATTGTAAATTTGGGAAGATTGGGTGTAGCCTATTTTGATTAATAACTTGTAATTGAATTTGTTGGGTATAACTTGAGAATTGAAGCATGACTAGTTTTTGAAATTGGGCTAATTAGCATGTAAAATCTAGACTTGGACATGTACGGTAAATATGTAATTTAGCTAAAAGATGAAGATGCCTAACCCGAGGCTAGATTGAGTTGCAGTGTAAAACTTTCCGGAATCGCCTGGCATATCCAGTAGCCACAACAACATAGATCTAATGTGAGAGGTTAGCGCATTTAGCCCAAAACCCGAGGTTAGAATGAGTTTGCAGTAGATCTGCCCGGAACCGCCTGACACATCCAGCAACCGCAAACAACAGTTAATAAGAAACACTTAACCAATATAACATGATGAGTGAACAGGGTTAAGTTAATAGGAAACACTTAACCAATACAACATGATGTGTGGGTGGGTTAAGTTAACATGAATGGACAACACTTAACCAATATTACATAAATAAAGTGGACAGGGTTAAGGCAAGCTTAACTAATAATACATATTGACTTGATAAGTGGGAGGGTTAAGTAAACCTGGGTAGGTGGGTAATATTTGTATATATAGGCCCACAAACTTAACCGTTAAACAAACATGTTTGAATCAGTGGGAGGGTTAAGTACATCTCGTGTAAGTGGGTAATTTTTGTATATATAGGCCCACAAACTTAACCAGTAGGAAACCCTAGTAATGGGGACCCATTTCAGCAGTAACCCACATAGATGTAACATGGCACCCTGAACTAGGCAGGGTGGGGCACGATTACTGGGATGATTATAAGGGGTCAAAGTAGCGGCAGGTGGTGCAACATTGTAGGTTCCAACGGGATCATGGGCGTGCACGTATTCCGGAGTGGAAGAATTAGGCACTAGGCATCAGTAGATATAAAGCTATGCATCTTGATCGTGTCAGGTTGCCACCTTAGTGCTTGATACACCCTACGGTGGGACCAGCACAGGTATCTACAAGCAAAGGGCCGAGCGATACAAACTAGAACTAGATCGATACGAGTAGGAGCCGATCGGTTAAGGTAGTAAGGATACATCTAACATCTCCATGGCAATTAGGCTGATTGAGGTAAGATCCTCATACTAGATGTACACCTGAAGGCTACCACAATTACGGGATTGGGATCACCTTATTATATAACACATGATACTAGTTGGGACAGTAGTAGGGAATGCGAATCATTCTATAAAAGACACTAGTTAGGATAGTAGTTAATTGGTGCAGAGATATAAAAATCAGAATAACAGGGTAGTAGCGAAGCAGAGAAAGAGTAGAAGCACATTCGATTTTATCTTGCCTTATCATATCTTATGCTAATCTTATGTTATCTTGTTATCCCTGTTATCTTGTTATCCCTGTTATCATGGTATTATCTTATATTCAGTTTATTCATGTCATGTTACTTTTATCTGTTTACAGACTGAAAGTCACTGGACTTACCAGACTTATGTCTGACCTAGTTTGTTTCGCCTCTTTTCTTCTGTTCTCCCAGGTAGTCAGGGTGGGAATAGCTCAGCTTAGTTTGGACCGTTTCTCTTTCCAAGCTCGAAGATAGTCGATGTATTGCTCTCTTTTCCACGGGTATGGCTGGCTCATGCATATCATTGTCATTTTATGCTTTTTTATTTTTTTAAACAAGACAGATACTTTGTTGTACTAGGTATTGGTGTTTAGGTATTGGAAAAGCTACTGTTTTATCAATGAAGTAAAGTTTTATTTACTTTCCGCTGCTTTATTTGTCTGTCTTGTAATTTATCTGCATCTTTTACCTATAACGCTCCACAGAAGTTAGTGCATTCCCTTTGTGAGCGACCTTAATGGAGGTAGGGTGTTTCACTTAGTATCAGAGCTGAAGGTTACCGGATCAGATAAAAGATTTGAAAAATTATTTTCAAGAAGATTTTAAAAGAAGCATTTTATAAAGAAAAGTTTTGTTTTAAAGGCATATTCCCCAAAGCCATATGCACCATCTTTTGATCCTCTGTTTGAATCCTTGTTTTCCTTCTTTACCGAGTCTTCGGGGCACCTAGTTTTCTGGGAGGTAACCTCATCGCGGCTTGGTTCCGTAGGCTTGATGAGACTACGACACCTGTCAAAGGGCAAAGAAGTGCCCAACTTCCATATAGCTGCAGTAGTTTCACCTACGGCTAATTTTCTTTTAAGCTTTGTAGGGTTTTCCATGCGATGGAGGCAGCTTTCAAGAGACTTGTCAACAAGCCACACAAGGATGGAAAATATGAGAATGAGGGAGTTTAGCTAAGGATCACATCCCAAGGATGAGAAACTCATGGATATGGACTTCGTTCACAAAGGAGAAAAGAATAGAAACATCTAAGACAAGAGGAAGTGTCGTTATTATGGTATAACGGGTCATATAATTAAGGACAGGGGCAAGAACAAAGGACAGGATTTTCAGAAGGGCAAATGCATGCTCTCACCGCCAGCGTACCTGAGAGAGAGGTAGTAAAGTTTCTGTTGAAAAAGTCTAGTTTTTCTTTTTGATCATCCTATTAGCACTCTTTTTGATTTTAGCGCTTCACATTCATTTATATCTGCTTCCATAGTTGAGTCTCTGCACCTTAGTGCTTGTATAGTAGAAGATCCCATCATTGTCTCAAATCCAATTGGTGGTTCGTCTCATTTATCTTTGGTTTGTGAGGATTTGAGAATAGCTATATTAAGTATTGAGTTTAAGCGAAATGCTTATGTTTTTTTGGTTTCATGGGCTATAGGTTGATTCTAGGCATGAATTGGTTAGCTAGTAATTATGAAAGGAGGGTAATTAGACTTTTGACTTGCCTTGGGAATACCCTCGATATTTCGTGCGATCCTAAGGGATTAGTTTGGCTTAGCTACCTAGAGTCACTTGAGGCATCTATCGACGATTTGCGATTCGTTAGAATAGTCCATGAGTACGCAGATGTTTTTAATCAAGTTAGGGGTTTGTCCCCTAAAACGTGAGATAGACTTCTGCATATATCTAGTTGACAATGCCAAGCCAGTTGCATTACCTGTACGACAAATGGCTCCAAGGGAAAGGAAGGGCTCAGTAAACAAGTAAAAGATTACTTGGGAAAGAGTTCATAAGGCGAAGTATTTCTGAATAGGGGTGCTCCAGTTGTTTTCGCTACAAAGGCGGATGGTTCACTTCGCTTGTGCATAGATGATATTTTGGTTTTCTCTAAGAGTGAGGAAGAACATGCTTTGCATCTAAGGGAAGTCTCGGATACCCTCCGAGCACATCAACTTAAAGCTAAGTTCTCCAAATGTCATTTTTGGAGGAAAGAGGTGAGGTTCTTAAGACACGTGGTCTCTAAAGAATGGATAGCGGTGGATTCTGAAAAGGTGGTGGCAATCCAAGATTGGAAGATTCCTAAGAACGCAACGAAAGTAAGAAGTTTTCTAGGACTAACGGGCTAATATAGGAAGTCCATTAAGGACTTTGCAAAGGTATTAGCCCCACTTACAAGATTGACGAAGAAGAGTCTAACCTTTGTTCGGGATATTGGTTGTGATGTCTCTTTCCAACATTCGAAGAGGGCTCTTACAACGGCCCCAGTTTTAACTTTTACCTTACAGTAGTAAAAGGTTTACGGTATACACGGATGCACGCGGCACGGGGCGAGGCTCCATTTTGATATAAGAAGGAAGGGTAAGGTCGTAGCGGATGCCTTAAGAAGAAAAGGTTGACTTCAAGTCCTCTAATTTTTTTGAAAAGGAAAAGTTTAGAATACATATCAAACTTTGATTTTAAAACCTTCGGTTAAGTTAGTAGTTGGCATCGCTAGGAGTAAGACCTACGCTTTTGAATTAAATAGGGACTTCACAAAGAAAAGACTCTCAGATAGCTGACGCAATGGATAAGTTAAGTAAAAGGAGACCTCTAATCACCTTAATAAATACATTTGGAAACATGGTTAGCATATGTTTATTTTCAAGAGATAGTTCTTCTACATGGAATACCCTCTAGTGAATTTTGGAAGAAGCCATGAGTACGCAGTTATGTTTGACCACCAATTATCATCCTCTGACAGAAAAGGTGAATCGGATTTTGGAAGACCTTTTGAGGAAATGTTAGCATGACACAGTAGGAGTTGTAGTGCCGAATATACTAGAAGAAGAAGAGGTGGAACGAGAGGCGACAGTGAAATGAGTTCCAACTCATATTCTGGAAACAGAAATTAAGAAGCTACACAATCGTGAAGTTAAGACAGTCAGAGCGCTATGGAGTGAAGCTCAAGAAGATGCGACTTAGAAGACTGAAGACTTGATACGCTCATCATACCCTTTTTGAGGGTATATCCTTAATCTCTCTTTTCTGTAAAGTTTATTTGCATGCTAGTATTTATCTTTTAAATATATCCTCTCGATCCTATCTTCGATTATTAGGTAGAAGCCAATGGATGTAAACATGTGTTTGAGACATGTTATGTTTGGTGGATGCAAGTAGATGTAAGTGTTTGCTAGCGGTTGCTCGTGGATGCATATACACACATTAGGCACTAGATCGGCTCCGTCATTTCCATATTGTATATGCATGAGTGAATTTATATATATATGGATTAAAACTTGATGTGTTATCATATGGATGTTGCATTTGTATGAATGATTGTGCACTCATGTAGAAGTTATAAAGTACGATTAGGAATAATTGCTACATGATGGACTCATGGCACGAACATAATTAGCATTAAGGAGGTCAACTGAATCAGTAGATCGCCTGATTTTGCATTTGGGTAAGGACATATACACACACTATGCATATGTTCTTAAAAAGCATTAGAGACCTTTTAAGGATAATGGATGCTTGTGATTGTATGGTTGAGTAGATGGATGTTGGATGGGAGGATAAACATTCTTCTTAACTAGGAGATTTTGGGGCGAAATCCTTTAAGGAAGGGAGAAAGTAACACCCCATAATTTTAAAACATGACATAAGAGATAATTAAAGAATAATTAATTTTTAAAAGAAGAATTAAGGGAAACGGGTTGCGCCACTACGTTCATCTCGGAATTCTACTTGAGATAGAGTCCGACTTTGCGTAAAACGGATACAGTATGAAGAAGTTATGGAGGTTAGAAGATTTCAAATTAAACTAGAATTAAAATAAAATATTCAAAACAACAAAGATGGGAGGAGGAAACGCGGAACCGACCACGTTTAGGGTTTCGATCCAAGACCCGCTAGGTCGATACCTATGTCGACTCAAGCTCTTTGGGGTCGACACCGGGGTCGACATAGGTGTCGACCCCCCTGTAGGGGTCAACCCCCCCTGTAGGGGTCGACCCCCCTGTAGGGGTCAACCCCATCAACCAGATCTGGGCAGTGACGGTTTTTAATGTCTTAGGGCATATGTGGCTTGTTCTGATTGGCCTGGTGAGGTGTCTTTGTGACTTGGATGGTTTAGATTGATCCTAGATTAATCTAAAGGCTAGAATTAATCCTAGACATCTATTTATGCATCTCTAAACCTAAACCCCAATTCATAACAATCTTAGATTAATCTAAAGGCTAGAATTAATCCTAGAAACGCTTAACCAGTATAGCATGATGAATGAGTGGGGTTAAGTTAATAAGAAACACTTAACCAATATAACATGATGAGTGAACAGGGTTAAGTTAATAGGAAACACTTAACCAATACAGCATGATGTATGGGTGGGTTAAGTTAACATGAATGGACATCACTTAACCAATATTACATGAACAAAGTGGATAGGGTTAAGGCAAGCTTAATCAATAATACATATTGACTTGATAAGTGGGAGGGTTTAGTAAACCATAGGTAGGTGGGTAATATTTGTATGTATAGGCCCACAAACTTAATCGTTAAATAAATATGTTTGAATCAGTGGGTGGGTTAAGTACATCTCGTTAAGGTGGGTAATATTTGTATATATAGGCCCACAAACTTAACCAATAGGAAACCCTAGTAACGGGGACCCATTTCAACAGTAACCCACATAGATGTATCATGGTACCCTGAACTAGGCAGGGTGGGGCACGATTACTGGGCTGATTATAAGCGGTCAAAGTAGTAGCAGGTGGTGCAGCAGTGCAGGTTCCGACGGGATCACGGGCGTGCACGTATTCCAGAGTGGAAGAATTAGCCACTGGGCATCAGTAGATAAAAAGCTGTGCATCTTAATCGTGTTGGGTTGCCACCTTAGTGCTTGATACACACTATGGTGGGACCAGCACAGGTATCTACAAGCAGAGGGCCGAGTGACACAAACTAGAACTAGATCGATACAAGTAGGAGACGATCGGTTAAGGTAGTAAGGATATATCTAACATCTCCATGGAAATTAGGCTGATTGAGGTAGGATCCTCATACTAGATGTACACCTGAAGGCTACCACAATTGCGAGGTTGGGATCACCTTATTATATAACACAGGATACTAGTTGGGACACTAGTAGGGAATACGAATCATTCTATAAAAGACACTAGTTAGGATACCAGTTAGTTGGTGTAGAGATATAAAAATCAGAATAACAGGGCAATAGCGAAGCAGAGAGAGTAAAAGCGCATTCGGTTTATCTTGCCTTATCATATCTTATGCTAGTCTTATGTTATCTTGTTATCCCTGTTATCACTGTATTGTCTTATATTCAGTTTATTCATGTCATGTTACTTTTACTTGTTTACATACTGAAAGTCACTGGACTTACCAAACTTATGTCTGATCTAGTTTGTTTCGCCTCTTTTCTTCCGTTCCCTCCCAAGGTAGTCAGGGAGGGAATAACTCAGCTTAGTTTGGACCGTTTCTCTTTCCAAGCTCGAAGATAGTCGATGTATTGCTCTCTTTTCCACTGCTATGGTTGTCTCATGCTTTATTTGGGAATATCATTGTCATTTTATGCTTTTTTATTTTTTTTAACAAGACAGATACTTTGTTGTACTGGGTATTGGTGTTTAGGTATTGGAAAAGCTACTGTTTTATCAATGAAGTAAAGTTTTATTTATTTTCCGCTGCTTTATTTGTCTGTCTTGTAATTTATCTGCATCTTTTACCTATAATGCTCCACAGAAGTAAATGCATTCCCTTGTGAGTGACCTTAATGGAGGTAGGGTGTTTCGACAAGGTATGGAACCACCTGCCGATAGTGTATCTGTAGAGGGGAATACACTGGGGTAAATAAGAACATCTTGTAACCCGGCCACACATGACCGAACACTCATTTCGCTTGAGCATCGAATGCATATCGCCAATGGTTGGGATCAGCAACCATTTCCTGAATAGGTACAACATCGAATATAATAAAGAAGGAAATAAAATTTCTCAAGATAGGTGATTATACACCCTAATGGGAGCGACCCACTTAGGCATGCTGCCTGCCTAATTTTTGACATTTCCTGGTTGTGTGGTTTGAGGTTATAATTATCTCTTTTTGAACAACTGGCCACCATTCACTTTGATTGCCACATTGTCAAATCCATCAAATCACTAATTGACGTCCACTAATATACTATGGGTTTAAAAGAAGGGCCATTCTTTGCCACCAAATTGGTATATTTGTACAAATCAACGTATGTGGTTTTTAGGAAATACTCTGTTAGACATTCGTCCATACAAGTCATCCAGGAACATGATGAACCGAAGTCACTCTCCTATCACATCCTAGGAATCACCCTATGGATTTGTAGCGAGTAGTCCTTACAAATCCATAGATTTCAACCACGACGGAGTCAAAATATTTCTCTGGCCGCAAAACCAGAGATTATAAGAAATTTTACAATTTTATGAAGATCCACGGTCTTCAATTTCTTCATCTTGATCAGTATCCGATATCATCAACGTTTACATATCGAAATGGTTTATGAAATAAAAATTTGATCCTGGTATTTCCGTACCAACAATCGTGTTATAGTCGGTTATTTAACTATCAAATAAACAACCATTTAATTATGAAAATAAAATGAATTCATTGATAAAGTACTCAATCACTTGGCCCATATTAATTATAAATAATTAACGAATGATTAAATAAGCTTACATTCAATATTAAGAATAGAGCTTTCCACTTCTTAAAATTATTCAAATACTTTTAGAATTAAATCATATATAGATATTCCTAACTTTGGTTTCATATATTCACGTAAAAACATCATTTCGAAATCTCTTTTGTTTCTCTTTTTGTAAACACTAACTTACACTTCCCTCTATCCAAACTCATTTCGTTAATTCCTTAACTCTTGAAAATATAGTTATATTTTCACAAAATCTCTTTTCTATTTCCAATACTTTGGAAATACTATTTCAAATTCTCCAATCCATTTTATACCCTTTTATTTTAACATTCATTAGTCCTTGACCATAAATTGGTAAGTGAATAATTTCCTAAAGAACGAAATCAACATTAGATCAATACTTAGAAAATCACTCAACTCATCCAATCTCTGGTTAAGTTCTAATTCTTATCTCGGCTCCTTTATTAACCCCTAGTATTCCACTTCTAATTCATTAAACCATTTTCCACTTTGAAATTCTCGTTTCAAATTCATTATTAAATACGTTAACATAAACTCAACGTTTTAGTCTCAGTCCCTTTTTATAAACATCGTTTATAACTCTTTGGTTTATTATAAAATCCTATTTATCTCGGTTCCTTCTTGCTTAATTTAAATATTATGTAAACACATATTTTAAGCTATTGTATTGGCGTAAAATCACTATTATTAACTTAGTTTATAAAACTCAGTTTTAAAATAAATTTCGTTCATCAACTACTTCCAAAATCCAATTATATTTCAATATCAACTTTGATTACTTACTTCAATGAATCTCATTTATGACTTAATCGCTTAAATCATTATTCATTAAAATAATGATTTACATCATCATTAATTATCTTAGAAATAGTTAACTTCTTATTTAACTCAATTAAACAGTAAATTTCTTTTTAAATTTTACTAATGTTAAAATAAATATTTCTTAAATTATTTTATTTAATTAATTAAAAATAAGTTAATAAAATAACTAATTCCAATTAAATTTATTTACTTCATCAGCTCAAACCATGATTACCTTGTTAATCAACTCTAGTTAGTTCTTCTTTTAAATTAATTAATAATATAATTAATTTAAATAATTCATTAAATTTTCTCTAAGAAATAATTAGTCCAAGTCTTAACAGTTTTGTTAATTTCTCTTCGTCTGCTTATAAATCTTATTAACAAAAGAGTCGATTTATAAAACCATTTAAAAATTACATAAAAACTTAAATAATAAATAATACATATTAATTCCCTTTTATTGAACCTTTATTCGAATATATCGATTTCAAATCCGTCTTTAGTTATAAAATAAAGTTTATAACTTCATTACCACGGATTCACCTGACGGCAAATTAATGTTTATAAAATAAATTTATTTTTAAGCCAATTACTGCCAATTACTCAACCAGTACTATCCATTGGTTAAAAACAAAACAAACGTTGAATTCCCAGTCAACGATCAACAAGCATATCAATCATCCAATCAGAACAGCTCAAATAACGATAATATGACTATAAATAACAACCCATATATTTGAGGAATCTAGTTAGATCCCTCCAACCTATTTTTCCCTGCATCCAAATACATTACCTAAAATAAAATCATATATTTAAATAGAGTATAATATCCAACAATCAAACAATAACGATTATTCAAACGTCCATATTCAATTTAATACGTTTATATTATAATAAACATAACCAATGAGGTAAGTTACCTCATTTGGAAATAATAGTTAAAAATAATGATTGGTTTAAATTAAATTAAATGAATGTTTAATTTAATCAGTCCAATTAACACATATAAATATATTCAGCATCCATCAAACAATTAACAGTCAAAGCACACAAGTATTTAAACCCGACTTATATAAAATGTAAGTGGGATAAAAACTAGGTGAGTTGAACTTACCTTGAGTTTCCATTCATTGTTGAATAATTCACTTTAATTAAATTAAACAGGCGTCTAATTTAAATTAAAAAAATCCTTGTAGCTACCAACCCTGATCGGACCAGCTTCATCATCTGTGCTTGTCGATACGGTTGCAACGTCTCTGGTCTCCTTGAATTCTGATAACATAGGAGTATGTTACAATATATTATACATACTTATTCATTATTTAAATAAACATTAGGCATTTATATACTCTCCCCTTCCTTATGTATATATGAAACTTACTCAGCTAATTATTTGGTCGTGTTAACTAATATGAAATAGATTAGGTAAATTGTAAACCTACCTAGGTACATACAGTCCATATAAATGGCCATCATAAAATTATTAGTCACAACAAAACAGGATTTGGCACAATATTAATAATCATTAGTCATATTAGGAAGCCTAATCATTATTTTATTTTAATTCCATGTCATTTTAAAATGTAGACTATGTTATAACTTTTTCAGGGATATTAATAAACTAAGGTACGTTACTTAAGAGATGATTAGGTGTTTGTTAAACTATAACTAGTTAGGCATATATAGGATTACGTTACTGGGAACGTTAGTCATGTATTATGCACTAGTAAATCTCAATAAGGCGCAATATTCACCAAGGCACTGTTCATATTCCTTCTCATTCTGCTCTTCTCTTTCTTTTTCGAACCCATTCGCCCTCCAGTCTCAGGCAACTGCATCCTCCCATGCTCATTGCACTTTCCCGTGCTTTCACCAGATCGGCCACACGCGGCGCACACGAGCCTGGCGTCCACCCCACTGTCAATGGTCTGATCTGCTCTTTCTCTCTTTTTTAATTTCTTTTCCATTCGATCTTCTTACAACTTGCTCCTTGTGTCGACATCGAACTACACCGTCACCGTCGCACCAACGAACACCACCCCTTGCCACCTACTCCGCCTTGAAGCTCAGCGCCCATGCCTAAAGTGATGCCCCACTCAACATTCTCTTCAACTTAGAAAACACAATTAATACAATCATGTTCATCTCTCCTTCCTGGCCACCATTGTCCGCTGCAACCCTCCAAACTCCAGTGAGAGTCGAGCGCCCCTTCCCCTTCATCTCTTAGTTGAATACTTCGGCTAATATTACATGGTTGTGGCGCACTGATTATTTTCTTGAATGGAATGACTTGTTTTCATCTCACGAGAAGGGAATGACGATAACACATTGCTATTTATAGAAGAAATTGAAGAGGGGGATAAGAAGAACGTCCATTATCAAATGGTAGGTTAGCTGTGTTTATATTTTTAGCTGCATGAATTCTCTTTTCATCTGGGGTATCTCGATTGGCATGTGCCATTTAATTCTGAAGAGGACTGAACATGGATAGGCTGAAGAAAATTCAATAGGCAAGGGCACTGTTACGCATAGGGTAAGATTTTTAATATGCGTTTTCTTTACATGTAGGCAGGCTGTGACATAATAATTTTAGGGTAGGCATGTACCTTGCTTTTACTTAGAAGTTAAGTATAATCATTTATTTTATTTTTTTACCATATTAAATTTTACCATTTACCGATAACCATAAAATTCGTATCGTTACCCACAGACTCCAAACACAATAAAAATGGACAAGCCGCTATGTCTCAAGGTTCCGGTTCCAAAAAAGGGACTCCATTTGCACAATGTCGTTATTTTAATTTATCGATTCACCCTTAAATTGCTCGCACCGATAAAATAACTCTGATTGGCTCCAAACTGGAAATCTAGCAATAATTAATTATACGTATTCCAATAAAATTCGTTTCGTCGAAAACGGAGGTTGTTTGAGAAGAAAACTATTTTTAATGCTTATATAAATCGATAAAATATAATTGAATAAATTTTTTTTAGTTTAAATAATAATAAAAAATATTATTATCGTATATTCCAATATTACACATCTTCAAAATAAACCATTGTATAATTTAAACTCAATATTAAAAATTCCAAGTTAAAACGATATTAAAATATATAAAATCGCTTATATTTATTTAAATAATCGTTATTGTTTATTAACGAATTCCATAGCGACTATTTGAAAATTTGAGTTGGACATAACTCACAATCTATAAGTTGAAATCTCCAATTTTCTCTTCCATTAGAAAACTATAATCAAATAGATTCAAACATTTCTGGTTTCACAGAATTCCGACTTAAAATGGATTTTGTATATTAAGTTGAAGTTCAAATCGTCAACTACGAACTACCATGGCACTGCGAGTTCGTTAGATATGTATATGTGTATTATACATTCGAACTTTGTTATATAAACGAATTATATATTACTAATCCATTTAAAATTCCAAATCGATATTTAAAATAATAAAATATATTAACTATCTGACTACCAAAAATGCAGGACATTACACATTTTAATTGTACGACCAAAACCATTTAATTACTTCATCGAGCCCATTTGAAAGTGAATTAAAATGCTTTTTTTTTGAATTTTTTTTAATGAAAAAAAGAAAAGTCTATGCAAAACTTAAATAAATGTGAAACTCCCCCACACTTGATTTTGACTGTGTCCCCAAAGGAAATCCAAGTGGAAGGAGAAAAGAAAAGTAAAGAAAATTTTGAAAATATGCCCTATATTCACAAGAGAAAAGAAAATATAGTTACAGTACATCAGAAAATATATTGACAAGAAGTAAATGAAACGGTCTTCTAAATACAGATTCATTTGTCTACTTTAAAAGCATAGCTTAAGCTTGAAAAACCAAATTGTAAAAAAATTTGAAGTAAAATATTTGTTTGGAAAAACGAATGTCGGTTTATTAAATATCGAATGAGTTAGTTTGTTTTTAATGGTTTTTGCAGTAGATTGAATAAATTGTTGAAATTCATGTTTAAGTTCACCAATTTGAATTTCAGAATATCATTGAAAATTTGTTCAAAAATATTGATTTCAAAATCCAAATAGTGATTCAATTTACACTTTCACAATCCAACTCATCTTCCAAAAGACCCGAAAATTCGTGTTCGTCAAATTCGCCTTCCTTTGAGTTATTCACAACTTCATTGTTTATATCATTTTCAAAGTCTAAAGTTGTCATTTGAAATTCATTATTTTCAAAAAAAGAGATCGAATTTTAAACTTTGTTCCACCCTCTCAAGAGAATTGAAATCCAACTCAATTACCGTGTTATTAACAACTTCGTTAAGATTGTCATTTTCCATTTCAAAAGTTGTTATTTGAAAATCGTCGATTGTGGTAAAAGGTGGATTATTATTCGAATTGTCACAAGTTTGGATTTAATTTTGTTTTCATGAAATTTCACGTATGTTTCATATAATAAATCAGTGTAGTCAACTTCGTTCATTTGCTCAAAAAATCAAATTTATAATTACTTACATGAGAATTTTCAATTTGAAATTGTTGAGAACAAAAGTTTTCAGTTGCACCACAATTGAAACTATTCCCGTTGCCAAAATCAATTGAAAAGTTATTCACATTTCCATTTTGAATTTGAAATTCATTTTGGAGTTCGAAATTGAATTAGCAAGGGTTATAATCAAAATCATTTGAATTTAAAATTGGATTTGAATTTTGAAAACTTTGACTTGAATTGTTGCTCATTAATGAATTATAGGTTTCATTTATTCTTTGACTTGATTCAAGTAAAGATTGAATACTTGTTTCAAGACATGAGGGTTGATCATCATTTTGAAAATTTTGGGGTGTATCAGGATTATTTTGAAATATTTGAAAAGTTGGTGATGTAAAATCCAAATTATGTATATAATAGTTGTTATTAAAATATCCATATGTATTTGGTGTAAAATTATATGGATTATATTGATTTTCATACCTATCGTAAAATCCGTGAAATTAAGAAAATTGAGACATTTTCAAAAGAATGGGTTCTTTTTTTTCTTCTTCATTTTTTAGGTAAAAAGGAAATAAATATTTTAAAAAAGAGAAGTTTTTTTTTTTTGGATTTTGGATTTTCAATTATGTGTATATATATATGCATGAATCTAATGCAACTATATGGATGCAAATTACTTATTTACAATTTTTATAAAAATATATAATGATGGTTAATTAATCTCAACTAAAGATTTTTCAGCTAGTTAATGAAGAAGAGTTATTGGTGCACCAGGAATCACCCTAGCAATGCAGCTGAAGATTTAAGTACCTTCAGAGGAATAACCGCTATAATATTTATGAATCACCGTAATATTTATAAATGATTATTACTCTGCCGTAGTTTAGACACCGAGAAATAATTCATTAGAAATAATCCAACTTGTCAAAATATAATGATTTCCTTGGAAAATAAAAAAAATGATGAAGGCAAAAAAGAAATTAAACGTGTATTACCAATGCAATTACAAATGAATTTTTATTTTGTTTTTGGAATGTTTAATGCAAATGCAAGCAAATAACAATGCAAGATAAATAAAAACGAGAGTTGAGAGGACAATATCAGAGCGTGCAGAATTATTAGCAATTTATTTATTTAGCGGCAATTTTTTTTAATTGAGCGAAAAGCAAAGGCAAGCAAGCTCAACAAGCAATTCCTGTCCTGCTATTTTCTGCAACTTGAAGAGAAATCAAAAATAATATATACACGTATATACATGCAAGAAGACTAAAAATCAATAGAAAAACACACCCAAATATAAACACTCTTACAATTTAAAAATCAAATTCTAAAACCAAAAGCAAGGAGCTCCCTTTTTTTAAAGAGAACTAAAATAAAATTTACTCGATTAAAACTTTAAAACTAAAAACAAAACTGAACTAAACAACATGCTTAAATTTGCCGATTCTAGCTAAAGACCATTCAAACTTATTCCAAACCATTCAAGCCCAAAGTCTAGCTAGCAAAAGATGCAAGTAAAGAAGAGTCCAGAAACCACCGATTTCATTTAAAAGTCACACATTGAAACTTTAAAAATCAAACTCAAAATTCATAATTAAAAAAGTCCGGACTCATTGTAGGGAAATTTTTTTATTTTTATTTCAGTTTTTGAGTTTGTGGTTTTTTTCCGATTCGAGCTCCTCTCAACTGGGTGTTCGTGGATTTTCAGATATGGCAATGGAACTACTGTGAGGTGCTTGCGGGTTCTGGTGAAGGTGAATTCCGTGAAATGGTAAGGGGGAACAGTTGGCAAGGATTTGCTGATGGTTTTGGTTCTTGCGACTGATGGTTTGACTAGTTATGTGGTGGAGGTTTTGTGGTATGTCGAAGACAAAGTAGTGAGATAAGGGTTGGTTTATGTAACAACACGGAATTTCTAAACCAATTTAAAAAAAAAAATATTTTAGCAATTTTAATGGATTTTGAATATTTAAAATGATTTATTTTAAATAGTAATGATTTAAAAATTATTTAAATAGAAGTTAGAATATATAAATTAATTTTAATTATAAAACGAGCCTGAAATGGTGCGGTAATTTGAAAATTTGATTTTAAATTTCAATTGAATGTACAGAATTCAAAATAAACCAGAATTGAACGAAACAAGAAACGTTAGAATCTGTTTAACTATATCTTTCTAACAAATGTAAGAAACTGATATTTTACTTTATAAATTAAACGTTAAGCCCAGTTTAAAATTTAAAATAGTCGCTATGGAATTTATATATATTTTGAATAATATATAGTCCTTAAAAATAGCCGTTTTACAAACTACCTCCGTTTCTGATGAAACCACTTTTATTGGATCCAGAATGTCAAATTATTGTTAGGTTTAAAATTTCATAATTTTTGGAATTAATATGTGAGCGTGGTAAATTTAAACGTGTTTTGTATATTTAGTTTAAATTTAATTGACTAGAAAATGTTCATTTTTCAAACAGCCTCAAAATTCGACGAAATTAGTTTTGTTAGGATCGTATCGCCGAAACATAGCTAGATATAATTATTCTATAATTTTTGGAGTCAGTATGTGGCCCCGGTAAATTAAATTTTATGTTAAAAATTCAATACGTTGATTTATATTTTAATTTAAAGAAAAACTGATCAAACATATCGAATTAGCTTACGAAACATATCCCATCTTTTCTGAAATGGGGGTATTCGGCTAGGGGCAACATTCAATGGAGTTCAGAGGCAAAACTCACTTTATAGAAATAAATAGAATTAAAATATTAATAAAAATTTATATAAATACCCTTCATTTCTCAACCCTAGGACGTTTACTTCCACCAGTCGCCATAGAAAAAAACCAACGGCCAGGAACATCCGATTTCTTTCTTTAATTTCTCCACGAATGTTTCGAATTAACCAATGTTTCTAAAACAAAATTAATAGATCGTTCTGAGATCTTTAAAACCATATGAAGATGATCAATTTTCATATTCTGGAATGGGTGATTTTTAGGCTCAAAGAGCCGGCGATTCATGGGGTTTCGTGAGGCATAGGGGCCTTTGAATGTGCTGCCAGTCAAGGAGGAGAGGGAAGGCACAACGGCCGATGTCATGGGTGGTCTTGATCGAGGTGCAGTGCCTCGGATTGGGTGCGATTTAAAGCCCTAGAGGGCGGTTATGGGTTCAGAAGCATGGACGGTTATTCCAAAAGAAGATGACGGAAGGATTAGGTTAATTTATTAATTATTTAATTATTAATTACTTATTTAAATATATAATTGTATAAAAGGTCATATCTTTTACATACGGCGTCGAAATTCGATGATTTCAGCTTCGCTGGAACCGTGACAACAAACTCTATGCAATGGAACCAACTGGAACTAAAACGGAAGCTATTGGAATTTTAGATAAAATTAAACAATCGTTTAATTTGATCGAAACAATCGCCAATTAAAGAATGACAGAGTGGAACACAATGCGAGAACCCCTTCTCACTAAAAATTTGTACAATTATTTATTTTATTTTATAACTGTAAATATATAGAAATTGCCAGTATAGATTTTTATCTGTTGTATGGAGTTCAACACTCGAATTCACACAAATCTCATAAATTGGAAGCGATGTATGGATATTACCAACACTCGGATTTCATACTCCGCGATGGCCACTTGTGGCGCCGTAAATGGTACTGGGTAGTTGAGTATTTATTTACATGGACGATTTGGTGATTTGTGTATTATGATTGTGATGATTAACATATTAAAACATTGTTAATATTATTGTGGAAATTGAAATTAAAATTAGAAATATCCCTTTATAATTTAAAATAGTAAATTTAGAATAAATATTCATTTACAAGTCAGATGGCTTGTTTATGTACACCAATTTAAGTGATATTAATTGGGACGATAAATTTTTAAACATCGCCCAAATGCACAAATAATAATCAGTATTGGTTGGTTGAAAACCCCACATGGGTATTGGGATGATATTTGACGCACACTAATCCCAATATTTAGTCGTAATCGGTTGACAGGCAGTGACGAGCGTTATTTATTTTAATGCTTATATAGTTGTACAGTGCACTCTGGATGATGTTTGATTGTTAAATGATTATTTACCATTATTGTGAATACATGCGATGTATGAAATCTATATAACTGAAATTATACGGTAATTGATTGAGTCGCATTCCGATTCAGAAGTAAATAATATTTTAAAATAATGAATATTTTAATATACTGAATATTTTAAAATAACGAATATTTTAGAATAATATTCAGTGAAGAATTAAAGAATAATTTTGATGTCCGATTTTGGGTGGACACGAAAATATTGGAGTACATGAAGCCAAGTAAGTAGATATTCATCATTTTAACTCGATAGGATTTATCGATCGATTTTATTCATTGTAAAATAATATTGAAAAGAATTGATTTCAAAATATAATATTTGAAAATATTATCATTTTCATATTATAATGATATGGAATATTCAATTTTGATTTAAAATTGAAACTGAAGTTGAAATTGTTTTAAAATGAATTTATAAATGATTTATAAAATATGTTTTAAATAGAAATCGACGATATATATATTGTATATATATATATATATACATATATATATATATATAATGGCCAAAATAGAATGCACCGCGCAGCAACCGTTTGCGAATTTCAACTATTAACTTCAAATTGATGAAACGGGAGATCCGAAAGTTGGATTCTCCTAAAACCCAAACCATTGGGTTCGTATCGAAAAGAGCTTTCTGATGATTATAAGAGATTTGAAATCTAACAGTTGGATTTGAAATTACGTCCAAATCAATTTCAGAAAAGGTCGCTATGAATGTAGTTCGGTGGTCGATATTGGAAACCGACTGTAAGGGCCTTAATAAAATTATTAAAAACATGGGAATAATGTGTAAATCAAAATAATTGATTTGGAAAGAATTTGGATGAAAAATTCCAGTTTTGAAAAGATAAAAATGTATTTTTATCTAGATTAACTAGAGTAATAATCCAATCTTTTTAATAAATGAATTGGATGGAAAAAGGGGTTTTAAAATTACTAGAATTTTCCAATGAACGAATTGAAATGGATTTGAGCGGGAATAATCTTCAGAATATTTCGTTATTGGATTCCGTAATTATACAAATATTGTTGAGGAATTTGGGGGATACATATATCGTTATTCTCAATACGATATCAACTGGTTTCAGAATTTGATATTGAATATAAGCCGATATAATTTCTATTTAGAGTCTTGTACTTAATATCATATTGGATTTTGGGGTTGTTCATGAATGGTGTCTTCAATAACACTATTTTTAAACCTTGGCGAGAAAAGAATAAATCTTTTAAATAAGATTTAAAGAAGTTTACCAATTAAATAATATTTAATTGGAATTGAATTGAAGTTGGAATTATGTCTAAATCGATGATTTGGAATTTATAAAATTTTTTATTAAGATTTAGTGAAAATTTTATAAAGTTTTCCAATTTAATATATTAAATTGGAATTGAATGGAATTCAATTTGGTAATAATCGACATGAGTTTCTGTAAAGGAAGACCGTTACTATATATGGAATTTAAAAGGCTTTGCCGTTATTCCAGTCTGATACAGAAACTTATATCAATTATATATATTGGTCTGTTTTCTGTGAAGATTTCATTTCGATGGAATATGATTCTAGGGTTTATCATGAACTGTGTTTTAATAGACATTGGTTCTTTAACCTAGCTAAAGACAGGATTAATTTTCCTAATGTTAAATATTCATAAAGTGATGATTTTTGAGATCAAAACTGAACTGGAGTTTTAATGAATCTTTAATTAGATTGGAATGGGAATGAGATAATTAAATTTATCGAATTCATGAAATGATCGAAAATGGAGTACCACCAGTTTTACTCCAGGCGATAGGTAAATCTTTAATTAGATTTGAATGGGAAATGGTAATTAATTTTACTAATAACACAGTGGGTGTTAGATATTGAGTACTACCAATTTTGCTCCATGGGGTGAGTAGGTTGGGAATGGATAAATAAAATAAATGATTACTTCGGTAAGGCTCGATAATCCTGACTAGTTTTATAAACCTTAATTTGGTAAAATCTTTTGAAAACGATATCCAAAGGAAGATTAAAGAATAATTCTAAAAGAATTTATCTTTGATAAAATTAATGGGAACCTTTCCCTAAAGATATGAATGTTTGAATAAAAGAATATTTTGAACTGGAATGAGGTGTATGATGTGTTTTTAAAGCACTTGATTATAAGATACGTGAATTATTCAGAGAGACCGGGCTCAACCCATTCTGAATAATTGATACGATGACTAAATGTCGATGATATGAAGACGGTGGTTGAAGACCAGAGATCTTCACATCGTTTGGATGATTACTGATGTCTTGATTGGGATGTATACCCAAGACAAGGTAATAAGTGGTGATCGTTCGGAAGTACTTGGAGATCGAGCAGATATGCAAGGGCCTTTCTCCTGTATTGGACATATGGGATGAGGAATAAGGTGCCTCCGGTTTCATTCAGACCCAGAACGGACTTGCAAATGAATGGTGTGTCTGACATTGTATTCCTTTATAATGTATTCGTTGATCTTTGCTAAATATATATCTGTTTGGTGGCGGAGAATTTATTCTCTTGCTGAACACCCTTCTCTGAGACGTACGAGCTTAGAGATTATATTTTGGTGGAAATCAGTGGTATGGTATGGAATGACAGTGTGGCATGCTGAGATGGCAAATGATCAAGTCTTTTTCGAAAAGCAAAGTCTTGTGGTTGATGATCAAAGCACTGCTTTAATTAGCATAGTTTTGTGTAGCGTTAATTCGCGAACTTCACTCCCCGGTATGAACCTAAAACGGGATTAGGGACGTAGAGAAATGGACATATGTTAATTTCTAGCTACAAGTAATGTCATGTTATGGAGCCCAGACTGTTTACTTATGTGGATGTTGGAAAACTTTATTGATGGAAAAGCGAGGTACCTCAGATATGATAAGAGTCCCTAGAGGCTCATATGGTCAAAAACAGATAGAGTTGTCGATGTACTGATCATTTTGGAGGTTCGATAGAACCAGCTAACATATAGTTTATGGTATAACTGATCATCGACGGATGACTGGCTCTACAAGATCCAAGGGTTCACTACGGGGGATCCTGAGGCATTGCTAGTGTGTCTCGAATCGGTAAGGAGGATCGCTTGCCTTGGTTCACAGATGTAAACCAAATTTCCAATATGTGATTTTTCTGTTTTAGTTGTATATATATATATATATATATATATATATATATATATATATATATATATATATATATATGGCGATGTAATATAATGGTATCTACGCCGCCTATGATTGATACATTTATATTCGAAGTTGATTTCTTCACTTGTAGTAATAATAAAAGATGAAATTTCACGTATCAAGCATATTTGGCTATTATAAGGGAAAACTCTATCTTCGACTGCGTTCATTGTGTGATGGGACCTGAGTTTTATGATAGCTTCATTTTTCTGTTTAGCATTGCGCTGTTTGTTTAATGCACTGGCATTCATTGGAGCTAAACCCGTTCCGTGTTATACGGCGTGGTCCTGTGATTTATCGAACTTTAAAATAAAAGCTAATAACTATTTTAGTTCTCATACCAGTCCCATGATTGACTCGGGGTTTATTGTTTTAACCTAAACTCTGGGTGTCCATATTTCCACACGGGTGGCTAGTAGTTTTGGTATTCGCAGATACTTCTTTTCACATGATACTGGATTACAACTGGAGCTATATTCGGAAAGCTTTGTATCCATGTTTTTCTTTCAATTGTGGTTGTAGATGATTTCCGTTGTACATTATATTTATGTATGTATATATATATATATATTTCTACTGTTGTGTAATTAAATCTGTGATATTTTTCTGCTGTAAATTATTCATACTCTGGAATATTCTTGTACTCTGATGTAAATTATTGTAATAGTAATGAAATGTTATATTGTTTGTATTATGATGCGTCATGTTCTCAAAGCAATCTAGGCTTTCCCGTAAGGGGGATTTCGGGTCATTTCATTTTGGTATCAGAGCTTTGGTTTACAAAGCTAGAGAACAAGGCACATTAGAACCAAACGAAAAATTCATCAGAGATAGGATTAGTAATATCCTATAAGAATGAATCATTAGAGATAGGGTTAGTAATACCCTAGAATGAGTTCGAAGAGTGCTATTTTATAGAAACAAATTTAATTTTGAAAATTATATCTCATTATTCGTAAATGAGTATTTTATTTTAAATTGATTTTGGACTATCGGGTATAAGGAGATTTTTAGTATACGTATGATCCACATGTACTAGAAGTCTCAAATATACTGGGTAGATATAGAATCACACTCTAGTCGGCCGAAGATGATTCTGATGATAGCTCTAGCATCATCAGAATTTATGTTCGAGTTTCGAAAGTGGGATATCTATATATTTCTAATTGACTGGTGTGAGAACCAAAACTTAGTTAGAGTTTATTTTTGTGATTTGGCACTAAAAATATGATTCTTGAGAATATATTAAAGTTATATGATTGAAAATTTAATCAACAAACTAATTGCTAGTTGTGATGTTTGATTATTAGTATAACTAATAAAAATATTGGAAGGATAATTAATTTAACTAATATGAGAATGAATGATAAATTTACCCAAATCAGATCAAATATTGAACTGAATTGAAAATTGATTGAGATTGCATATATGTACATGTATATATAATGAACATGTCATAGCATGGAAGCTAAGAAGAGGAATAAGATTGTATGCCCGACAAATAGGTACATATTTACTGTGTTTATTGGGGTTTGATGATTTTATGAGTCAATTGGCTAGACGCTTGCCTTTTTCTTTTGGATTGATGAGGGCCCTGTAAGGCAAGTTGTGGTTTTACCGATAGGGCTGTACAAAAGAGGTTATGGCGATTTTTTTTGAAAATATAGGGCGTTAGCCAAATTTTTGGGAAATTAGAAAATTCTTTGAAACTGAAAAGTTGAAGAGTGAAATTGAGTTGGTTAGTTAAACAACTTTCAGCTCCATTCCTTTTCGAGGAGGAAATTTTTTTAAGTGGGGGAGATTATGACAACCCGTAATTTCTAAACCAATTTAAAAATTTTATTTTAGCAATTTTAATGGATTTTGAATACTTAAAATGATTTATTTTAAATATAATGATTTAAAATTTATTTGAATCGAAGTTAGAACATATAAATTTATTTTAATTACAAAATGAGCCTGAAATGACGTGGTAGTTTGAAAATTCGATTTTAAATTTCAATTGAATGTACAGAATTCAAAATAAATCACAATTGGACGAAACAGGAAACGTTAGAATCTATTTAACTATATCTTTCTAATGAATATAAGAAACTGAGATTTCACTTTATAAATTAAAAGTTATGCCCAGTTTAAAATTTAAATAGTCGCAATGGAATTTATATATATTTTTAATAATATATAGCCCTTAAAATAGCTGTTTTGCAAACGACCTTCGTTTTCAACGAAACCACTTTTGTTGGATCCGGAATGTCAAATTATTGTTAGGTTTCAAATTTCATAATTTTTGGAATTAATATGTGAGCATTGTAAATTTAAACGTGTTTTGTATATTCAGTTTAAATTTATAGAAAATGGCCATTTTTCAAACATCCTCCAAATTCGATGAAATTAGTTTTGTTAGGACCATATCGTCGGAACACAGCTAGATATATTTTTTCTGTAGTTTTTGGAGTCAGTATGTGGCCCCGGTAAATTAAAATGTACGTTTAAATTTCAGTAAATTAATTTATATTTTAATTTAAAGAAAAGCTGAACAAAACAGTTGAATTGGCTTACGAAACATATCCCACTATGTCCGGAATTGGGGTATTTGGCTAGAGGCAACATTCGTTGGAGTTCGTTTGGAGCTCGGAGGCGAAATTCACTTTATAGAAATAAATAGAATTAAAATATTAATAAAAATTTATATAAATACCCTTCATTTCTCAACCCTAGGATGTTTACTTCCTTCAGCCGCAACAGGCAAAAACCGACGGCCAAGAACATCTAGATTTCTTTCTTCAATTTCTCCACGAATGTTTCGAATTAACCAATGATTCTAAACAAAATTAATAGATCGTTCTGAGATCTTTAAAACCGTATAAAAATGATCGATTTTCATGTTTGTAATGGGTGATTTTCAGGCTCAAAAAGCCAGTGATTCGTGGGGTTTCACGAGGCACCCAGGCCTTCGAATGCGCCACCAGTGAAGGAGGAGAGGGCAACGACCGATGTCGTGGGTTGTGTTGATCGAGGTGTAGCGCCTCGAATTGGGCGCGATTTAAAGCCCTAGAGGGCGGTTATGGGTTCAGAAACATGGCCGGTTATTCCAGAAGAAGATGACGGAGGGATTTGGTTAATTAAGTAATTAATTATTAATGACTTATTTAAATATTTAAATGTATAAAAGGTCATATCTTTTACATACGATATCGAAATTCGATGATTTCAGGTTCGTTGGAACGATGACAACAAACTCTACGCAAGGGTACCAACTGGAACTGAAACGGAAGATACTGGAATTTAAGATAAAATTTAATGGTCGTTTAATTTTATCGAAATAATCGCCAATTAAAGAATGTGGAGTGGAACCCAATGTGAGAACTCCTTCTCATTAAAAATTTGTACAGTTATTTAATTTACTTTAAAACTGTAAATATATAGAAATTGCCAATATAGGTTTTTATTTGTTGTATGGAGTCCAACACTCGAATTCACACAAATCACATAAATTGGAAGCGACGTATGGATATCACCGACACTCGGATTTCATACTCCGCGATGGCCACTTATGGCGCCGTAAATGGCATTGTGTAATTGAGTATTTATTTATATGGACGATTTGGCGATTTGTGTATTGTGATTGTGATGATTAACATATTAAAACATTGTTAATATTATTATGGAAATTGAAATTGAAATTAAAATTATAAATATCCATTTTTAATTTAAAATATCAAATTTGGAATAAATATTCATTTACAAGTCGGACGGCTTGTTTATGCACACCAATTTAAGTGATATTAATTGGGATGATAAATTTTTACATATCGCCCAAATGCACAAATAATAATTAGTATTAGTTGGTTGAAAACCCCACACGAGGTATTGGGATGATGTTTGATGCACACTATTTAGTTGTATGTCAATTGATCGGTTGACAGGCTGTGACGAGCATTATTTATTTTAATGCTTATACAATTGTAAAGTGCACTCTGGATGATGTTTGATTGTCAAATGATTATTTATCGTTATTGTGAATACATGCGATGTATGAAATCCATATAACTAAATTATATGGTAATTGATTGAGTCACATTCCGATTCAAAAAAAAAGAATGTTTTTAAATAATGAATATTTTTAAATAATGAATATTTTAATATAATGAATATTTTAAAATAATGAATATTTTAAAATAATATTCGGTGAAGAATTAAAGAATAATTTTGATGTCCGAATTTTGGATGGACATGAATATATTGGAATATATGAAGCCGAGTAAGTAGGTATTCGCCATTGTTACCCGAACGGGTTTATCTATCGATTTTATTCATTTTAGAATAATATCGAAAAGAAATGATTTCAAAATCTAATATTTTGAAAATATTATCATTTTAATATTATAATGATATAGAATATTCAATTTTGATTTAAAATTGAAAATAAAGTTGAAATTATTTAAAAACGAATTTATAAACGATTTATAAAATATGTTTTAAATAGAAACAACGTTATATATATATACATATTTATACATACATACATACATACAAACATATATATATATATATGGACATATATATATATAATGGCCTAAATAGAACGCGCTGCGCAGCGACTGTTCGCGAATTTCGACCATTATCTTCAAATTGATGTAACAGGAGATCCGACCGTCGGATTCTCCTAAAACTGAAACCATGGGTTCGTGCCGAAAAGAGCTTTCCTATGATTATAAGAGATTTTAAATCTAACGGTTGAATTTGGAATTATATCCAAATCAATTTTAGAAAAGGTTGCTATGAATGCAGTTCGATGGTTGATATTAGAAACCGACTGTAGGGGCCTTAAAAAAATTATCAAAAATATGGAAAATTTATGTAAAATCAAAATAAACGATTTGGAAAGAATTTGGATGAAAAATTCCAGTTTTGAAAAGATAAAAATATATTTTTATCTAGATTAACTAGAGTAATATTCCAATGTTTTTAAATAAATTAATTGTATCGAAAAAAGGGGTTTTAAAATAACCAGAATTTTCCAATGAATGAATTGAAATGGATTTGAGTGGGAATAATCTTCGAAATATTTCTTTATTACATTCCGTGATTATACGGATATTGTTGAGGAATTTGGAAGATACATATATCGTTATTACCAATACGATATCCGTTGGTTTTAGAATTCTTTATTAAATATAAGCTGACATAATTTCTATTTAGAACTTTGTATTTAATATCATATTGGATTTTGGGGTTTGTCGTGAATGGTGTCTTCAGTAACACTGTTCTTAATCCCCGATGAGAAAAGAATAAATCTTTTAAATAAGATTTAGAGAAGTTTACCAATTAATCAATATTTAATTGGAATTGAAATTGGAATTATATCCAAGTCGATGATTCAGAATTTATAAATCTATTTATTAAAATTTAATGGAAATTTTGTAAATTTTCCAATTTAATATATTAAATGGGAATTGAATGGAATTCGATTTGGTAATAATCGAGATGAGTTTCTGTAAAGGAAGACCGTTAATATATATGGAATTTAAAAGGCTTTGCCATTATTCCATTTATATTATTAGTTTGATACGGAAATTTATATCAATTATATATATTGATCTGTTTTCCGTGAAGATTCCATTTTTATGGAATATGATTTTAGGGTTTATCGTGAACTGTGTTTTAAAGGACATTTGTTCTTTAATCCAGTTAAAGGTAGGATTAATTTTCCTAATGTTAAATAATCATAAAGTGATGATTTTTTAGATTAAAACTGAACTGAAGTTTTAATGAATCTCTAATTAGATTGGAATGAGAAAGAGATAGTTAAATTTATCGAATTCATGAATGATCGAGAATGGAGTACCACCAGTTTCACTCCAGGCGATATCTAAATCTTTAATTAGATTTGAACAGGAAATGATAATTAATTTTACCGATAACACAGTGTGTGTTAGATATGGAGTACTACCAGTTTTTCTCCATGGGATGAATAGGTTGGGATTGGATAAATAAAATAAATGATTACTTCAATAAGGATTGATAATCCCGACTAGTTTTATAAACCTTAATTTGGTAAAATCTTTTGTAAACAATGTCCAAAAGGAAGATTAAAGAATAATTTTAAAAGAATTTATCTTTGATAAAATTAATGGGAACCTTTCCCTAAAGATATGAATATTTGAATAAAAGAATAATCTAAATTGGAATGAGGCGTATGATGTGTTTTTATAGCACTTGATTATAAGATACACGAATTATTCGGAAAGACGGGCTCAACCCATTCCAAATAATTGATACAATGGCTAAATGTCAATGATACGAAGACGGTGGTTGAAGACCGGAGATCTTCACATTGTTTGGATGATTATTGATGTCTTGATTGGGATGTACACCTAAGATGAGGTAATAAGTGGTGATCGTCCAGATGTACTTGGAGATCGACCAGATATGCAAGGGCCTCTCTCCTGTATTGGACATATGGGATGAGGAATAAGGTGCCTCCGGTTTCATTCAGACCCAGATCGGACTTGCAAATGGATGGTGTGTCTGACATTGTATTCCTTTATATTGTATCCATTGATCTTTGCTAAATATAAATCTGTTTGGTGACGGAGAATTTATTCTCTTGCTTAACACCCTTCTCTGAGACGTACGAGCTTAGAGGTTATATATTGGGGGAAATCAGTGGTACGGTATGGAATGACAGTGTGACATGCTGAGATGCAAATGATCAAGGCTTTTGCTGAAAATCAGAGTCTTGTGGTTGATGATCAAAGCATAACTTTAATTAGCACAGCTTTGTGTAGTGTTATTTCATGAGCTTACTCCCCGGTATGAACCTAAAATGGGATTAGGGACGTAGGGAAATGGACATACGTTAGTTTCTAACTATAAGTAACGTCATGGTATGGAGCCCATACTGTTTACTTATGTGGATGTTGGAAAACTTTATTGATGGAAAAGCTAGGAATCTCAGATATGATTAAAGTCCCTAGAGGCTCATATGGTCGAAAACAGACAAAGTTGTCAACGTACCAACCATTTTGGAGGTTCGATAGAACCGACTAACATATAATTTATGGTATAACTAATCATCGATGGATGACCGACTCTACAGGATCCAACTGTTCACTATGGGGGATCTTGAGGCATTACTAGTGTGTCTCAAATCGGTAAGGAGGATCACTTGCCTTGTTTCATAGATGGAAACCCAATTTCCAATACGTGATTTTTCGGTTTTAGTTGTGTGTGTGTGTGTGTATATATATATATATATATATATATATATATATAGCAACGTAATATAATGGTACCTACGCCGGGTTTGCCTTGTTTCATGAATGAGTGGTCAATCATGTCTGGCCGGGTTGCAAGATGTTCTTGTTGAATCCTAGTGTATTGCTCTCTAGAGGTACTCTATTGAAAGGTGGTCACATATCTTATCATGTAACAACCCGCATTCTACGTATTTAGGATGGTAGAATATTTATTTCTTTTTCATATGAAGTTGTATGGTCGTGTAACTTTGGGAGACAACTATTGGTGTCATTTCCCATGTTCATGATTTTTGCCGATTTTTAAATGACCATTTTGCCCCTAGCCGATATTGTTTTGTCCATAACTTTTGATTGGAAAGGAATTTTGACCTGAAATCAATTCCATTAGATTTGTTTGATGGTTTACCTTTCCGTAGAGTGGTCACATTAGCCAAACGGACTCACCGTTTGGGAGATATGGCTGGAACAAGTTTCAGATAGTGAAAAACAGCTTAATTGGGCTTAACCGGGTGATTAACAGCTAGACCCAAAGGGGAATTTCGGGATTAGGGTTATGAGAGGGCTGGAAGGGTTAGGAAAATCATTTCATTTCAGTTTTTGAGCCGCCACTTTCATTCTTGAAACCCTAGCCATGGCCTCCACTCTCTAAATCTCTTCAAAACATCTCCAAATCACCTACAACTTGAAGATTGAGATTAGCAACATCAAATCAAGGGAGATCTTCACCAAATCAAGATTAGAGCTGCTGGAACACATTAGAATTCGACCCAAACAGAGAATCATTTCAGATCTATAGTTTACTTTGTGGCAAAGGTGAGTGATTTGCATTGTTTTTCACAAATTACGGTAATTATGGTAATTAGCGAAGATTAAAGAAATTTTGGCTCAGAAAAATCTAGAAAAATTTCTAAAATTCTAAAACATCATTTTATGCCTCTGATATGAATTTGGGTTAATTTCGACCAATTTTGCTAATCCCGGAATTTAGGGGATTAAGGGGTGATTAGTGATAATTAGCGAATTTATGCATGTTAAAAATCTGGAAAAATATTTATAAATTGCTAAATATTATTTTAGGCCTCTGTTAGAAAATTTGGCTGATTTGGTTAAGTTTTGTTAATCCTATCATTAGATTTGCTTAAACGTGATTAAGAGGGATTAAGGGAAAATATGGGGTTTTGGCTATGTTTGATCCATTTTAACCTATCATATTGTTGTTTTGGTGTTCGAGGTCACTTGTACATGTTGTTATGACTGTATGGTATGCTTTGTGATTGTTTAGAATAGCTAGAATGGTCTAAAATGCCGTCGAGAGGCGTATATACAGTCGTTGGAAAGTTGCAGGAAATTGCAGGCATGATCGGATCGGACCCCCCTTACCCGACCCGAACCGATCGTGGGCACATGCCATGATCCGAACCGAGGACATGATCCGATGGGAAGAAGAGCTCAAGTCCGAACCGCGCCAGCAGCCCCGACCCGATCCGCCCATGAAGGGTGAGCACGATCCGTTGACCTGGAGGAGTGTTTTCCGACCCGAACCGCTTGAAGGACCACGACCCGAACCAGCGATGGCGACTGGACTTGGAGACTCGACCGGACCCGACCCACTGGGGTGATCATAATCTGAACCATGGCGTGCTGAAGATCTCGATCCGATCCATTGAAGGATGATAAAAGCCGAACTGATCTGGTGATGACCAAAAACCCGAGATGCAAAGGTAGTCCAAATGGAAGTTAGAGCTCAGGATCCATATGGGAACCAACGAGTTCACTTCATGAGTTGGACTTTGCTGTGGGACGTGTGCAAAGGGGTTGTCGGTATTCATAACTTTGGTTCACCACTGAGAGACGGATAGTGGGCTTGTAGTGATAGTTGTACGGGATTGGATTTCGTCATGGCCCAAAGGATTAGGTGACCAAAGTAGTGGATATCGTATGCTTTACGCACTGAGTGGGAGATGTGAGGATGGTTGCTATGCTTGATTGTTTGCCATCACTATGACGTGCACACTCCCACCCCCATATTCTTTACACCATCTGTTTAGTGGCACCTTAGAGTATTGTACGGTATGTAGTGCTAACTCTTTGGTTGCAGGTTCAGGTTCAAGTATGATTGGATTATACCTGTTATTGTTTTGTTTTGCTGCTTATCGCTCATACCAGACTTTTTGTCTGACCCAGAGTTTTATGTCTCTTCTTATTACTCCGGGGGCTCTCACGAGCAGACTAGAGACAGGTTAGCTGGGTATGCACGAGTAGCTGATCCGGAGACGAGCAGGAGGCTCCCACGTATGATATATAGATATTCTCCATGTGTTGTTGAAGGTCACTGCTTGGGCATTAGTAGTGTACCTCCTTCTTTTGCTTTCTTTTGCTTTAGAGACAGTTTTAAAGTTGTAATAATGATGTTGGATCATAAGCCGTATTTTGGATTTCCACTGCCATGTTAGACATGATTTAGTTTTCAGCTTATGTACTGTCTCGCCTGTTTTATGTCAAGTATATTATTATTATTATATTTTGTTCCATGCGCTATGAGACATTCTACAGGTTCTTTGTTAGTTCATTCTCTTCTTTCTTTTCTTCTGACGACCGTTCCGTGCTAACTGGACATGTGTACAACGCACTTTTGGAGTAAATGTCGGTTGGTGCGGGGCGGGCCGTCACATTTGGTATCAGAGATCTAGGTTGTGTAGTTAACCTAGGGAAAGACACCAGGGAGAGATAATACGTATATGAGAGCGCGTATTTGTGATTATTTCGGTTTTCAAAAGCTATATTTATATTATTAGTATAGCTAAGGATGAAGTCGCACTGCACTGACACCACTATAGAGGTGGTTAATCGTTTTCTCTTTACAGATTGAACGATGAGCCGATACGCAAGAGGTGCCGGTAGGGGAGCTAATAATGGTAATGCCGCTGACATGAGGACGATGTTTACTAACCTCATGAGGGAGATGCTTAGGGATGTTCATAGGGCAGCTCCCAATGCCGGTAATGGTGGTGGTCCAGTAGTGCAGGCGCCTAGGGCCAATTTCGCCAAGTTGTGCAAGGATTACACTAACCTTGGTGGGAAGTCGTTCCACGGAACGGGGTCGGCCACGGATGTTCAGGATTGTTTGGATATCTATGGTCGTATCTTCGACGACTTGGGTATCGAGGATGCAATGAAGAGAAGGCTAGCGTCCCGTCAACTGCAAGGACGGGCAATGAATTGGTAGAATGCTATTAAGGCAGCTACTCCAGAGGATCAAGTCACTTGGGATCAGTTTAGAACTCGTTTCAGTGATAAGTTTATCCCAGCTGCTCAGAAGTCAGAATTGTTTACGAAGTTCTTGGAACTCAAGCAGAATGGCAGAGCTGTCTCGGAGTATATTGCCGAATTCGATACTTTGTCGAAATATGGATTATCCCTTATAGATACTGCCGAGAAAAAGAACGAGAAGTTTATAACAGGCTTGGATCAGTACTTGGGAGAAAAGCTTATTAACCACATCGATGAGACGTTTGAATCGATTGTGGGGAAAGCATTGAGGTCAGAGAGTCTTTACCCTAAGCCAAATACTGAGGTTGCTATTGCATTTGCAGAGGAGCCAAAGCCGCAAGCAGGCGGTGGAGGCAAGAATAATTCCCAGGACAAGAGGAAACAAGACCAAACAATGGATGGTCAGAATAAGAAAAGTAAGAAAATGGCGAGTGCTTTAGCTGTGGCAAGAAGGGCCACTATGCCAGAGATTGTCGAGAAAAGCCTGGGGAAAGGAAGTGCTTTAATTGCGGCCAAGCAGGACATCACAAGAATGAATGTCCACAACCTCCTAGGGAGAAGCAGATCGTGAGAGCATATGCTATCAACGCTGTTCCTTTAAGATGTCGTTATTCGAGGTATGCTTTCTATTTAAGATGTTTTGATCGGGTTTTATTTGACAAACCTGAGTTAGTCGATAGGCCTTTAGTAGTGATGAACCCGATTGGTGGTTCGATTAGCCTCAGTATGATTTACCATAACGTGGTCTTATCGAGCCATGGATGTATGTTTGTTTGTGATTTTTTTGTTTTGGGCTTTACTGGGATTAGCATTATTTGGGAGTTGATCTACTCTAAAGGAATAGGGTGGTATTGGGTATATACCTAGTGATGTTGGTAACAACTGGAGTTAGGGAAGCTGAGAGGTTATCGTTGTCTCTGGGAGGAAAATGAGTGCTCCAGTGTTTAGTTGTTTTGCTAGTATCACCTCACGTGGATTGTCCGAATTCGGAGGAGATGTTCCTTGGGTGCTTGCCTGATATTGGTTCAGGCCTTTGGGGCTTGTGTTTAAGGAATGTCAAGTTCGACTAGGATGGTTTGCGTAAGAGATAAATAGTTGCTGCAATTCTTCATTTGATGGTATCTTGGTTTACTCGAGGAGTGATGGGCAGCTGTGACAGGATAAGACTATTCGATGGTATGGACTGCCCCGAGTTGGACTCGATAGGGTTATAGGATGACTCGACTGGGATTCGAAAAAAAATGCAAAGTAATGGATTGTTTAGAACCCTATGCTGATGTTTTCTTTGGATAGTAGAACTTTGAAGGAATAGGATGTGTTCGTTGATCATGGAAGATGCAACGAAGGTTAGGACAATTCAAGTTGGACTTGAACTCGTAAAACAAAATAGGTATTCATTGACCTTGGAGCTGCAACGAAAAGGGAGACGACTCACGTTGGACTAGGGTTTGTAGGTGATGGATACTCAAGACTGGGTCTGAGTTTGTGGGTAATAGATTGACTCGAGTTGGACTCAAGAAGGCTGCAAGGAATTGGATTGGCTCGAGTTGGACTCGAGAGGGCAGCAAGATAATGGATAGACTTGGGTGGGACTCGAGTGTTTCAGGCGGACTAAAAGCAGGGGTATTTGGGGATGCCCACTTACCTTGGATCCATTGGACGTGATCTAGTTATCCTTGGAGGGTAAACGTATGTTGGACGTATGGTAGTCCATTTGGAGGCAGAGTTTCCATTAGTTATTGATGTTGGTTGGACCAGACATATAGGTATTGACGTATTCATGGCTTTAACAGGTGATAGATAGGATTTGTTTGATGGATGCTATGGTTGTTGTGTTTGTTCTTACCTTTCTTCTCTTGAGTATCACCTGTAGGATCCTGTTGAATGGAAATAGGGTAAGTTCGTTGATCATGGTGATATAACAAGTGTAAGATACTTAACGTTAGACCTGAAGTATGTTGGGCATTGTGGAGCGTCCGTTGTCTTGGAGATTCAACGGATATAGGAGTTTCAGTTGGACTTGAACTCATAGGTAGAGTACCTAGATTCATTGGATGAGTCTAGTTCACCTTTGGAAGGTGAATGTACGTTGGACGTACAGTACGGATATAGGTAGAGTACCTAGATTCATTAGATGAGTCTAGTTCACCTTTGGAAGATGAATGTACGTTGGACGTACAGTACGGATATAGGTAGAGTACCTAGATTCATTGGATGAGTCTAGTTCACCTTTGGAAGGTGAATGTACATTGGACGTGCAGTATGAATATGGGCAGGGTACCTGGGTTCATTAGATGAATCTAGTTCATCTTTAGAAGGTGAATGTACGTTAGACGTACAGTGCGGATATTGGTGTAGTGCCTAGGGTCATTGGATGGGTCTAGTTTGCCTCTAGGAAGTGAATATACGTTGGACGTGCAATATGAATGTAAGAAGGACTCAAGTTGGACTTGAAAGGACATTTGGAATGTAGTTGTAAATTTGACAAATAGGTTTGGATTACCTAAGAAAATGACAGTATAGACGAATGCCATAGTATCAGACTGGGTGCGATAGCTGATGCATTGAGTAAGAGACGTGCCAGTTTAGAGGCTATTTTTCTGGAATGGAAGCAATTAGAGTATATCACGGGATATGATTTCAAACCTAAGTATGAATTGGATTCAGAAACGCTAGTAAGCTTGACGATTAGATCGATCTTGATTAAGTGGATCGGTTCCAGTTAGAGGGACGATCCCGACTTATTAGAGGTTACCTCTAGGGTAGAGATGGGAATCGATGGCGAGAGAACGACTGTACTTGGGAAGTAGAGAATGGAATAAGAAAGTCGTATCCAAAGCTCTTTGCCTGGTAAGATTTTAGCGGCGATGATTCTTCCGTCGTTAATAAACCGCATGTTAGGGCAGAATGGTTCTGTTTGTTTTGCATGTTTGATTGTTGTATATGGTTGGTAGACATGCGGGATCCTTTGTATGTTTTGGGTTAAGGAATTTCGTGGACGAAATTTCTTAAGAGGGGGAGAATGTAACAACATGCATTCTACGTATCTAGGATTGTAGAATATTTATTTCTTTTTCGTATGAAGTCGTATGGTCGTGTAACTTTGGGAGACAACTATTGGGGTCATTTCCCATGTTCATGATTTTTGCCGATTTTTAAACGACCATTTTGCCCCTATTTGATATTGTTTTGGCCATAACTTTTGAATGGAAAGGAATTTTGACCTGAAACTACTTCCATTAGATTCGTTTGATGGTTTACCTTTTCGTAGAGTGGTCACATTAGCCAAACGGACTCACCGTTTGGGAGATATGGCTGAAACAGGTTTCAGATAGTGAAAAACAGCTTAATTGGGCTTAACCGGGTGATTAACAACTAGGCCCAATGGGGAATTTCGGGATTAGGGTTATGAGAGGGCTGGAAGAGTTAGGAAAATCATTTCATTTCAGTTTTTGAGGCGCCACTTTCATTCTTGAAACCCTAGCCATGACCTCCACTCTCTAAATCTCTTCAAAACATCTCCAAATCACCTACAACTTGAAGATTGGGATTATCAACATCAAATCAAGGGAGATCTTCACCAAATCAAGATTAGAGCTACTGGAACACATTAGAATTCGACCCAAACAGAGAATCATTTCAGATCTATAGTTTACTTTGTGGCAAAGGTGAGTGATTTGCATTGTTTTTCACTAATTACGGCTAATTACGGTAATTAGCGAAATTATGGCTCAGAAAAATCTAGAAAAATTTCTAAAATTCTAAAACACATTTTATGCCTCTGATATGAATTTGGGTTAATTTCGACCAATTTTGCTAATCCCGGAATTTAGGGGATTAAGGGGTGATTAGTGATAATTAGCGAATTTATGCATGTTAAAAATCTGGAAAAACATTTATAAATTGATAAATATTATTTTAGGCCTCTGTTAGAAAATTTGGATGATTTGGTTAAGTTTTGTTAATCCTAACATTAGATTTGCTTAAACGTGATTAAGAGGGATTAAGGGAAAATATGGGGTTTTGGCTATGTTTGATCCATTTTAACCTATCATATTGTTGTTTTGGTGTTTGAGGTCACTTGTACATGTTTCTATGACTGTATGGTATGCTTTGTGATTGTTTAGAATAGCTAGAATGGTCGAAAATGCCGTCGAGAGGCGTATAAACAGTCGCTGGAAAGTTGCAGGAAATTGCAGGTAGGATCGGATCAGACCCCCCTTACCCAACCCGAACTGAACGTGGGCACATGCCACGATCCGAACCGAGGACACGATCCGATGGGAAGAAGAGCTCGAGTCCGAACCGCGCCAGCACCCCGACCCGATCCGCCCATGAAGGTTGAGCACGATCCTTTGACCTGGAGAAGTGCTTTCCGACCCGAACCGCTTGAAGGACCACGACCCGAACCAGCAATGGCGACTGGACTTGGAGACCCGACCCGACCCACTGGGGTGATGACAATCCGAACCGTGGCATGCTGAAGATCCCGATCCGATCCATTGAAGGATGATAAAAGCCGAACCGATCCGGTGATGACCAAAAACCAAGATGCAAAGGTAGTCCAAATGGAAGTTAGAGCTCAGGATCCAGATGGGAACCAACGAGTTCACTTCATGAGTTGGGCTCTGCTGCGGGACGTGTGCAAAGGGGTTGTCGGTATTCATAACTTTGGTTCACCACTGAGAGACAAATAGTGGGCTTGTAGTGATAGTTGTATGGGATTGGATTCCGTCATGGCCCAAAGGATTAGGTGACCAAGGTAGTGGATATCGTATGCTTTACGCACTGAGTGAGAGATGTGAGGATGGTTGCTATGCTTAATTGTTTGCCATCACTATGACATGCACACCCCCACCCCCGTATTCTTTACACCGTCTGTTTAGTGGCACCTTAGAGTATTGTACAGTATGTAGTGCTAACTCTTTGGTTGCAGGTTCAGGTTCGGGTATGATTGGATTATACCTGTTATTGTTTTGTTTTGCTGCTTATCGCTCATACCAGACTTTTTGTGTGACCCAGAGTTTTATGTCTCTTCTTATTACTCTAGGTGCTCTCACGAGCAGACTAGAGACATGTTAGCTGGGTATGCACGAGTAGCTGATCCGGAGACGAGCAGGAGGCTCCCACGTATGATATATAGATATTCTCCCTGTGTTGTTGAAGGTCACTGCTTGGGCATTAGTAGTGTACCTCCTTCTTTTTCTTTCTTTTGCTTTAGAGACAGTTTTAAAGTTGTAATAATGATGTTGGATCATAAGCTGTATTTTGGATTTCCGCTGCCATGTTAGGCATGATTTAGTTTTTAGCTTATGTACCGTCTCGCCTGTTTTATGTCAAGTATATTATTATTATTATATTTTGTTCCATGCGCTGTGAGACATTCTACAGGTTCTTTGTTAGTTCATTCTCTTCTTTCTTTTCTTCTGACGACCGTTCCGTGCTAACTGGACATGTGTACAGCGCACTTTTGGAGTAAATGTCGGTTGGTGCAGGGCGGGCCATCACATATCATGTTGGAAATCCAATCTTCAATAAGCACCATACGTTTTTTGATTATATACTAAGTATATAGAGCATGAGATGCAAGCATTTTGGTAGTTGGATATTGGTTTGTAGTTTGATAGACACTATTATAATATCACTGGATTTTGATATCAAAAGTGTTTTGGGTTATCATAAGGTAAAAACCGTCCGTGTTTATGTGTGGACTGGTCTTACGATTATCCTTTTCTTTCAAAGGATTTTTTAAATTTAAACGATTTGTTTGTTTATGAGATTATTATATGAGTTTTATCTCTGAAAGTCTTCCAGGCTGACAATCTGTTTGATCTACGTGTTGTAAATGGGCTCGGTCAGACCGATTGCATTTCCAGGTTACAGTAGGATTTGCTTGGAGCTTTAGGAAAGAAGCTGGAGTTGAGACCTAATTCCATATTTTCTGGTAATAAAGTTATTTCACTGTATGAATTGCATGGATCTAGTGTTGTATTCTGATGTTATAATCATATATATATATATATATATATATATACAGTTTTCTTTTGAGTAAAGTGTTGTTGATGTATTATATTTTGTCCATTCCATTGCGAGATCTGATCTTCTTATTCTTCTATTCTAATATTTCTTTCTTTCTTCTCTCACCCTCTAATTCCTTTCTCTTAACCATCCACTTTTCTATGCAATTTAAGTTGACATGTTTTGTTAAATGTCGACTTAAACTATATGGAAAACTGGGTCGTTACGAGTAAACCCCTAGATTTTAGCAGATATCGTAACAACGACTTAGCTTTCTAGAGTTGTCTAGAACATGTTAGCAATTAACCAGATAGGGAAAGGAATAGAGGTGTGAATATATATATACACACACACATATATAGGGAAAGCCAATTTGAACACAAGAAATAGACACAAAATCTCCATCACTAAATTACCCCACGATTTCCACCTCTCACACAAAGACAAACTAATCCAATAGCTAAGATTTTCTCTTATTTTGTGTCTACTTTTGTTTTTAAATAGATGCCTATATATATAGGGACAATTCAACCTAAGAGGTCGGGTAAGTCAGCCTATTGGTCGACCCACCCATAGACCGGGTCCACCCTCCTCCTAAAATTCGCATAGGAATAAAAGAACAAACCTTGAAGACTTCGTCCATTATTCCATCTTCCTCAAGAGATGATTCCACTTGAAAATCTTTCAGCCGCCACCATGTCCACCATCTCAAAAATTCATCGTTTTCTTCAAGAAATATGCCTGTTGTGAGTAGAGGTTGTATATATGTAAATATGTATATAGTGTTATGTTTGGTGTAAATGAGCTATCGACATCAAGATGGGAATAAACAGCTTGGTGCCGACACCGACACTGACACTAATATCGACACTAACACCGAGGCTAAAAGATGATAAGTAATGATGAAGTCGATACCAAGAGAAGATACCAAGAAGTGATAAAGACGATAATAGGAGATGATACCAAGAAGCGGAAGCGACATAGATGTAATATTGTTTTACATTTTATTTCTTGTAGTGTTGATTGGCCAAATGTATATATTGGTGTGCTGCTGATGTGTAAATAATAATGAGAAAGTTTTATCTCATTTTATCCATGCAATTTCTTCTTTATTAAATAACATGGTATTAAAGCAGCGATTCTTGAATTGATTTCAGATCTCAGATCTATCTCTCAATCTCATTTGTAAATCAAGGGAGAGACTAAATCAGTGATGGCGGTCATACTGATGATATCTAAGATAACTAAGCATAAGTTGAGTGAATCAAAGTACTTCGATTGGAGTAAAAAGATTCAATTGTATCTACAGAGTATTGATAGAGATACTCATCTAATTGAAGATCCACCTGAAGCTGATCCATCAGATAAGGAAGCAGTGATTTGGCTTCAAGATGATGTTTGTTTGTTTCTTTAGATCAGAAATACAATTGAGAGTGATATTATTAGTTGGGTGAATCATTGTGAGTTTGTGAAAGAACTTATGGATTATCTGGAGTTTTTATATTCTAGAAAAGGTAGTTTATATTGGATGTATGTGATTTACTCATCAATTTATTCAGTGGAAAAACAAGATCAGTCACTGATGAATTACTTTATTACATTCAAGAAGACTTACGAATAGTTTAACTTGCTACTTCTTATCTGTGTTGATATTAAAGTGCATCAGAAGCAAAGGGAGCAAAAGACTATTATGAGTTTTTTTGGTAGGTATTCCATCTGAGTATGAATCTGCTAAAGCTCAAGTTCTTTCTGGATCTGACGTTACCTCATTACATTATGCGTTTAGAAGAATTCTTAAAACTAAATTTTCAAGTTCAATCCCAAGTAAAAATTATTAGCGTAATAATGCTCTGGTAGGAATGAATAACAAATATGTGACACTGGTGTATCTGGTCATGAGAATCAAGTGGTGAATGCTAAGTCATGTGATTACTCTAAAAAACCAAGACATACAAAATTTGTGTGTTGCAAACTATAAAATAAGCAAAGCAAGTAGCAAATACGCAGGTAACTGATGTTGCAAAATTACAAGATCAAGCTACTAATCAGAATATGCCAGTTTCTACTAAAGTGTATGCAAAGTTTATTGATTATCAAAATAAGATTAACAAGTCAACACCAATAGTGTCAACAATTGTGATTGATAATATCTTTGCTAATCCAGGAAAGACGCAATGGGTCATTGATTCTAGTGCTATAGATCATATGACAGGTAATGGTCTCCTTTTCTCTAATCTTCAATCAGAAAATTCTACATATAATGTCACTCTAGCTAATGCTTCTTCCTTTAATATTCATAGGTTTAGAACTATTGGTTCAACCCATTCAACTTTTCCGTTGACATCTTCATTGTACATACCCAAATTAGCTTTCAATTTACTCTCAGTCAGTCAATTAAATCAAAAGTTATTTTTTCTATCTCATTCTTTTCATCTTATTGTTTATTTCAGGATCTTGTAACTTAGCAAATTATTGGTAAAGGCATGAGTAAAAGGGACTGTATATACTTGATACTCCAGTTGAAGATCAAAAACTATTTGCTTGCTCAAGTATTTCTTAGGCCTTAAAGATATACTGTCAATTAGGTCATCCATCTCTACCTTTTTTAAAGAAATTATGTCCACAGTTTAACTCATTACAGTCATTAGATTGTGAATCATTTCAATACACAAAACATCATCAAGTCAGTTTAAGTCCTAGAATAAATAAAAGAGCTAATTGTTCTTTTGAGCATGTTCATTATGATATTTGGGGTCTATCATCCGCAATCTCTGAACCAGGGTTTAGATACTTTTTTTACCTTTGTAGATGATTATTCACATGTGACTTGGTTGTTTCTTATGAAAAGCCAGTCTAAATTGTATTCAATATTTTGTTCATTCTGTGCTGAAATCAAAACTAAATTCAATCTTTTTGTTAAAAATCTAAGAAGTTATAATGCAAAAGAGTATACTTCGAGTTTATGTCAGACTTACATGAGTCAAAATGGAATGCTACATGAAACATCTTCTATTGACACAACATATCAAAATGGAGTTGCTGATAGAAAGAACAGATGTTTGCTTAAAACAACACGAGAATTGTCATTTTATATGAATGTCCCTAAAAGTTTTTGGGCTGATGTTGTTTCCACAACATGTTTTTAATAAATCGTATGCCTTCAACTCTTCGTAATGGTGATATACCGTACTCAATTCTCTTTGCAGATAAATCACTATATCCTGTTAAGCTAAAAATATTTGGGTGTACATGTTTTGTTCGAGATGTCAGACCACAAATTTCTAAACTTGATCCAATATTCCTTTATTATTCTCATTTGCAAAAAGGATGCAGGTGTTTCTGTCGCTCTCTAAATAAATATCTTATATCTATTGATGCCACTTTCATTGAAGAAACACATTTTCTGTTCATCATCAAGTTTACCTTATCAAAGTCAGGAAAGTTAGAGGGAGAATGCTAATTTTCTCGTATATGAAATATCACATTCTGTACAAGAAGAGAGCAATATCAACGGTTCTGTTGAAATTAGTTTATCACCTTCTCGTGCTATAGCTCCATCTACATCTGACATTATCCCTCCACTTGAACATGAACCTGTTTCTACATTTAATCCTGAAACTAACCTTCTTACTAGTTTACGTAAGGGAAAACGTCAATGCACATATCATATTTATTTATTTGTCTCATATAAACATTCATCCTCATTAACTCATTCACTTATCACTTCTCTTAAATCTGTTTCTATACCTAAAACTCTTGAGGAAGCATGATCAAATCCTGGATGGCAGGTTGCAATGGTTGAGGAAATGAATGCTCTTGAATATAATGAAACATGGTGTTTAGTTCAGTTACCTGAAAACAAGGGACTTGTTGGGTGTAAATGGGTATTCACTATAAAAGTGAACTCTGATGGTTCAATTGCTAGATTGAAGGAACGCTTAGTTGCAAAAGGATATATGCTGAATTTATGGAGTTGATTATTCTGAAAATTTCCCCTAGTAGCAAAGTTAACTTTTATTTGGATGTTTATTTCAATAGCAGCAACATATAACTGGAAACTACATCAACTTGATATAAAGAATGCATTTCTTCATGGTGATTTAGAAGAAGAAGTTTACATGGTTCAGCCCTTTGGATTCATTACTCATGGGAAGAATGGCCTGGTGTGCAAGTTGATGAAGACACTGTATGGATTAAAACAGAGTCCTAGAGCTTGGTTTGAAAAGTTCGGTAATGCAATGGTAATCTTTGGAATGGTAAAGAGTGTGATCATTCAGTATTCCATAAGAATACTAAATCTGGTATAATTTTGCTCATGGCTTATGTTGATGATACTGTGATAACTAGCAATGATGAACCAAGTATTTCATCTCTTAGAACATTTATTGACAAACAATTTCACATCAAATATTTAGGGGACTTGAAGTATTTCCTAGGTGTAGAAATTACAAGAGATAGTTGTATTTTTGTTATGTCTCAACGAAAGTATGTTCTTGATTTATTGGAAGAGACTTGTGACACCCCACGTCTATTAGTGTCACTCATAAGAGGATGCTTTAAGTTCCGTGAAGTGCAACAGGCAATCTTCACAGAGAATATACAAGACAGATAAAATAAGCAGTGGAATTTTTTTAAACTTCATTATAAAAGAAATAAAGCATAGTCTCAGAAATACATCAAAGCTAGTTACAACTAGCAAACTGTCTCAAATCTGTCTTTCAAACCATCTCAGAAAATAAAATACCAAAGTACATAAAGTCATACCCCATTCCATAAGCAAAACTAAAGTAGAGAGCAAGTCAAAACGATACATCACAAGAAGTCCAAGTCAAGTCCAAGATGAAGAGATATCCTAGTTACTGTTGAGTGCCACCACTCTGGGACCTGAGGGGGAAGGGAAGGAAGAAAGAGGCGAAAGAAAAAGGGTCAGACATAAAGTCTGGTGAGTTCCAGTGACTTACAAATATGTGTAAAATAGGAATTCCCAGACAGGTAAATAAGACTAGATAAGAAAGGTAGCGTTACAACAGATAAACTAAACAGAATAGTAAGATGGACAAAATAACATGAATAAACATATGATCGGGTAATGCTTCACATTTATATCCTGAAAACAGGTAATGTTTGAACAAATATGTATGCACCAGTACTAGTACAACAAGTTTAACATGGTTAGGATCTTTGCCTAATTACATATCAGCAGGATTAACAACATGATTAATAATTGAAAATAACAATAGGGTTATACTGTAGGATTAAACAGCAGGATTAGGTGTACCCTAATTACATAATATGATTAGGTTTTAACCTAATTACATAACAACATAATTAGGTATACCCTAATTACTACCTATGCGATCGGCTCCCTATTATGTAAATACTCCATGTCAGCCCCGACAGTAGGGTGTGCCACTCCCTAACGTAGCGACTATATAATATAGACCTATTTACTGGTTTTATAGTGTCTTATCTTCCCTAGTCGGACCCATGCACACTCAGGATTCCGCCGGAACGCGCCTGTAACCACCCCCATGTGAACCTCTTACTAGTGCAAGGCCCCATCAGATAAGATACCTACATGGATACTGACTGATATGGGTTCCAAACAACAGACTGACACAAGCCAAAAACACCTAAGCTTGTGTCCCCAAATATCTTGGATTTAAGAACCCCCAAAACCCGATACAACAGCAGATGGGGGGCCTCTTTGCTTATTAATACTTATGTTCAACTTAGCATGTTCAAGTTTTATTAATAAGCATGGCTGTAATGTCATTATGTGTATACAACCCTATTCTTAACATTTCATTTACTTAATGTCCGTTTAAGTCAAAGTTCACATGTTTATTTATTATGCATATTATTTATCAACTACATTCCCAAGTTACAGGTGTATGCATAATGTCCATTTACAGCAAGTATCTATAGCAAGTCCACACTTGTATAGTAAACCTTTTCCCAAATTATGGTCAATTAGTCCAAGTAAATAACATGCCTAATTCCCTCTTTATATTATTCATTTTTCCCCAATCGTATACCCATTTAAATCAGGTATAGCCTAGGCTTCCAAAGGCCCAGACTGGGCATAAAGTTAAAAGGGAAACAGAGGGAGAGGAATAAAATAAAATCACATATGTATATAGAAAAGACTGGATATAAACATAGAAAATGGGAAAAGTAAGATAGATACATATAAATTGTTAATCTTTCTAATATTACAGGCATATGTATACTTAATTAACAACATCACATGCATATGTGTAGCTTGGTCTAATTAACATCATCACATGCATAGGTATAAAAACATCACTAGCACGTGATTAGTTTGTTTAACTAACAATATCACAGGCGTATAATAGATTACAACGACATAGACGATAACAACGAATCAAGTATAGTTATTTTACTATAGATTCTAGCCAGTTTTATTTAACTATCATGTTCCAGGCGTAATAAATTAGATTTGTAAATAACTGTAACTCACAGTGAGTCTTGGTGAAGATGATTCTAAGACTACGCCAAAGAAAGTCCAAATCCAATCCAATTTGTATGTATGCAAGTCTTTATGTTGTCTTTTTATAGCAACATCCCCCCTTATATGTATATAATTTTTAGAATAATTTCATGGAGGAGAAGAAGATATGAAGAAAATTTGTGTGAATTGTGAATGAGGGAAGCCATCTATTTATAGAGTTATAGAGCCAACATCAACCCTTAGTCTAGTTTTAAATCTGAACCATACAAGTCATGCAGAGTCATCATGAATAGAGACACAAAATAATCTAGGTTCAAGCTTCAGAATTCAGCCAGATCACGCATGGGTTGACCCACCTACCACAAGTCGACCATAAGGTTGACCCGACCCTCATTGGGTCGAACCCAGGCCAGTGGGGGTAAACCCTTAACGGGACTTTTTCCCATTACCCGCGCTCGTCCCGTTTTTGATATTTTTTTGGAATTTTTATTTGAATTATGTTTACACACAAGCTCGTTATATTTATATAAACTTCTAGAGCCTATAAATTCTTCATACGTTGTTCGCTCTACGCAAACATGGGGTCCATCTAAACCAAAATTCCATGACCAGCGCAATGATAATATCGGTTTCAGTTAATTCTGAATATTTATTATGGTTATAGTGTATTATGGTTTTGGGGTATTACCTTCTCCCTTACTTAGAGGATTTCATCCTCGAAATCTCCAAGTCTAGAAGAATGTTACAATCCTAACATCCACCTACAACCATTTACTCATCCATTATTCATGGGCATCCATTATCCTTAAGAGATTTCTAATGCTTGTATGAACTTATGCAAAGTGTCGTGTGTATATGTCCTTACCCTAATGCGAAAATCAAGCAGTCGACTGATTCAGTTGTCCTCCTTTATGCAATACATGTTTGTGCCATGAATCCAAAATGCATGCAAATAGTCCTATTATATCATGTAAACTTTATATGTGTGCACAATCATCCATCCAAATGCAACATCCATTTGATGATACATCCATTTCCATCCACAGAAAATCTATAATGCACACACATCCATATGCAACATGTAAGTAATTTGAGTTGATCTAGTGCCTAGTATGTGTATAAGGATCCATGAGCAACCACTTGCAACCATCAATCATAACATGTTTCAAACACATGTTTCCAATCATTGGATTCTACCTAAAGGATCAAAAGGTTCGAGCGATAGGATAAATAAACTTGAAAGGTAGAAGCAAATGCAAAGTAAAAGCTTGGAAAAGAAGTCAAGAACGTACTCTCAAAAAGAAAAAGAAAAAAAGTGAACTACGTTCCTTAGCAGTGACACTTTAATGAAGACCATATCTCCCACTTCAAATTTCAAGTCGTTCCTCCTCTTATCAACATAAGATTTATGTCTGTCTTGAATAGCTTTCATCCTTTGATGGATAAGATCGATCTTCCCTGAAGTACCTCGAATCATGTTTGGCCCAAGCATAAGTCTGTTGGTAGACTCCCACCAACAAGATGGCGATCTACAAGGTCATCCATATAGTGCTTCGAAGGGTGCCATGCCTATGCTTGATTGTTAACTATTGTTGTAGGCAAACTCCACCAAAGAAAGGTTCTCTTCCTAAGTCCCTGTAAAGTCTAGGATACATAGTCTTAGAAGACACTCAAGAAGTCTATTCACCCTCTCAGTCTATCCATCTGTCTGAAGGTGGTATGATGTGCTTAAACATAGCTGTATACCTAAAGCCTCTTGTAAGCTTTCCAAAAATCGCTAGTAAAGATGGGGTCGCAGTCACTCACTATATTGGAAGGTACCCCATGCAATCGAACTATCTCTCGGAGATAAACTAATGCTAGCCAAGATGCTATCCTCTTGCTTTTTACATGAATCAAATGAGCGCTTTTTGTAAGTCTATCCATTATTACCCAAATGCTCATATTTCCCTTCCTTGATTAGGGCAACCCATCGATGAAGTCCATAGTGATGCTCTCCCACTTCCATTACAGGATATCAAATTGCTGAAGCAATCCGCCTGGTTTCTTTTGTTCATCCATTAATCTTTGGCAAGTTATGCATCGAGGTACAAATTCTTCCACATCCTTCTTCATACTAGTCCAAAAGAAAACCCTTTTCATGTGTCGATACATTTTTTTCCGCCCTGATGAATAGTCATCCAAGAATGATGAGCCTCCTTGAGCACTGCCTTAACCAATTCCCCAATCTTAGGGACATATAGCCCTCCATCTCATCTTAGCCGTACCTTATCATCTATGGTATATCTAACAAGGTGATTAGAAGTATCTTCTCTACCAAGCCTATCCAAGATGTCTGAAATCTGCGGGTCCTCTTGTTGCATGAATCCAATTTGCTCCAATAGAGTAGGCCACACCTCCAATGATGCAAACAAACCCTCTGTGAAATCCATAGAAGGCTTAAAATCAAAAGTCGAAATGTACTCTAAGCTCCACCTTTCTATGAATAGAGGAATCAAAGTCATCCTCTGCCTACTCAGTGCGTCTGCCACTAGGTTAACCTTTCTTGGGGGTGTTAGCTATCTCGAAGTCGTAGGACGCTAGGAACTCCATCCATTGCTGCTGCCTTAGGTTGAGATCCTTTTGCGAGAACAAGTACTTGAGCGACTAATGATCCGTATACAACTCAATTTTTTCTCCAAGAAGATAGTGTTGCCAAGACCTCAATGCGAACACTATAGCAGCAAACTCTAGGTCATGGATTAGGTAGTTCTTCTCATGAACCGTCAATTGTCAGCTTCTGTAGCACATCACCTTTCCCTCTTCCATCAAAACGACACCTATCCCTGTTCCATAAGCATTGGTGTAAACTGTAAACATCTTGCTTCCGTATGGGAGAGTTAGAACTGGGGCTGTTGTCAAAGCCCTCTTCAACCTCTGAAAAGCATCCTAACAATCAATGCTTCATGAAAAATCCAAGTTCTTTTTCATCATTCGGGTAAGCGGGGCTGATACTCTTGCAAAATCTTTGATAAACTTTATACAGTTTCCAACCAACCCTAGGAAACTTCTTGCGTCTGTTGTATTCTTTGGAGCCATCCAATCTTGAACTGCAACGACTTTTGCGGGGTCTACTGCTATCCCGTCCTTGGAGACCACATGCCCTTGGAACCTTACTTCCTTTCTCCAAAAGTGACACTTAGAAAAATTCGCCTTGAGTTGATGTGACCTGAGGGTACGTATAACCTCCCCTAAGTGTTGGGGATGCTCTTCCTCATTCTTTGAGAAGATCACGATGCCATCCACAAAGACCACTACAAAGTTGTTTAGGAACTCCCTAAACACCCTACTCATCAAGTCCACAAAATAAGCGGGTGCATTGGTTAGCCCAAAAGGCATAACCAACCATTCAAAGAAGCCATCTCGAGTTCTGAATGCAATCTTATAAATGTTGTCTTCTGCCACTCTTAACTGATGAAACCCTATGGCCAGATCCATCTGCGAGAAAACTAACGTGCCAACCAGCTGATCAAATAGGTCATCGCTTCTCAGTAGCGGGTTCCTATTCTTCTTACTGAGCATGTTTAGCTTCTTATAATCCGCACATAGACGAAGTGAGCCATCTGCCTTAGTTGCGAAGACGACCGAAGCTCCACATTCTTAAATGCTTCGCTTAATAAACCATTTCTCGAATAGCTCCCCTACTTGCTTACTGAGCTCTCTCCTTTCCGTTGGAGCCATATGGCGCACTGGTAGAGCAATTGGCTTCATGTTCTCTACCAAGTAAATCCAGAAGTCTATCTCACGCTCTGGAGGTAGTCACTTAACCTCATCAAACACAAATGGGTAGTCTCTAACTATGGAAACATATCGCAAGTCGTCAAGAGAAGTATTTAGTGATTCTAGAAAAGTGAGCATCACCAACCCCCATGGGTCGCAAGAAATTTTGAGAGTCCAACCATTACAAGAAAGAAGTCAATCAAGGATGGAACCATACATGGCTAGCCAATCCATGATTAGAATCAAACCATAGTCCATAAAGCCCAGTATATATGCTTCGCATTCAAATTCGACACCTAATATAGAAATTCTCAAACCCCTGCACATCATGTTAAATGTGTCGATCCTCCTATGGGGTGTGAGACTATTACAGGTTCAGAGACTATACTAGTATTTAGGTGGAGACTATCAACTAAAGAACTGGATATAAATAAGTGTGAAGAACCAGAAACAAACATGGTTCGAACAGGATAGTCAAAAAGGGAAATCAAACTTTCAACCGTGACGTTTCTACCTCAATCAGGTCTACTTGCTTCCAAAGCATGCACTTATCCAGAAGTTCCTGCCCTTTGCCCTTACTTGCCAGGGCATTTCTTAGTGAAGTGTCCCATCTGTCCAAATTAAAGCAAGCTCCATTGGTCTTTCTACAGTCTTTTAGAAAGTGCCCGATAGCACCACAACCATGACACTTTACCTCCTTTTTGATTTGAGCATTGTCAGGCTTTCCACATTTCTTTTGTTTCTTTCCTTTCTTGGGCCTCCATTTCCGCTTTTCGCCCTTATCTTGGGTCTCCTCAGTCTTAGTCTCTTTCTTTTCTCCCTTGCCATCTTCTTACATAAGCGCCATATCAACTAGCCTTTCAAAAGTTGCCCCCATCGGTATGTGAGACAAAGCAAGTCCTTGGAGGGGTTCACTAAACCCTCTCACAAATCTAAGCGCCTTCTTGTGGGGGCGTATTCACCAACTCTTGCCCAAACCTTACCAGTTGATTAGACTTATTCACATATTCCTTAATCGACATGTCTCCTTGTTTCAAAGCCAGGAACCTTTCCATTTGCAGTCCCTCCTCTGCTTGAGATAAGAATTTCATCTCGAATCTTTGCCTGAAGTCATCCCATGTCACCACCAGTTGTCCAGCTTGTGTTACTTCCCACCAATAGGAAGCCTCATCTTTAAGTTGCCATGCAACCATTGTATTTTCCTTCGGTCGTCAACCTCAAAAAGTCGAAACAAGTTCTCAGTCTCTCGCATCCAATTCCGTGCTTCAACAAAGCTTTCAGTTTCATGAAATGGTTCTCCTCACATAATGCAGAAGTCTTTGCATATCCTAGAGAAATTATCTACTCGAGGAGGTGGAGGAATAATGGCTGCAGCTAGGGAAAGGACATCTCCTTGACCATCGATGGGTGTCGTAGCCTCGAGATATCCACAGAACCACGAAGGTATCTGAACTCCCTCGAGAAGATTGAGTTCCCCAGACATGCTAAAAAGAAAGAAAAAGGATTCAACGTGGGATCGAGAATATTTTGACTATGGCTTGCGGGGATATGTTTTTTTCTTTCAAAAACAGTTTTTATTTGAAAATACTTTGCTTTTTGAAAATGGTTTTATATACTTTTTCTCCATCTTGTAACCTTCGGCTCTGATACCAAATGTGACACCCCACATCTGTTAATGTTATTCATAAGAGAATGCATTAAGTTCCATGAAGCGCAACATGCAATCATTACAGAGAATATATAAGATAGATAAAATAAGCAGTGGAATTTTTTCAAAATTTATTATAAAAGAAATAAAGCATAGTCCCAGAAATACATCCAAACTAGTTACAACTAGCAAACTATCTCAAATCTGTCTTTTAAGACATTTCAGAAAATAAAATACCAAAGTACATAAAGTAATATCCTATGCCATAAGTCAAATTAAAGTAGAGAGCAAGTCAAAACTATACATCACAAGAAGTCCAAATCAAGCCCAAGGTATAGAGATATCCTAGTTACTGTTGAGTGTTGCCACTCTGAGGACCTGAGGTTGGGGGGAGGGGGAAGGAAGAAAGAGGCGAAAGGAAAAGGGTCAGACATAAAGTCTGGCGAGTTCCAATGAATTACAAATATGCATAAAATAGGAATTCCAAGATAGGTAAATAAGACTGAATAAGAAAGGTTAAGTGTTACAATAGATAAACTAAACAAAATAGCAGGATGGACAACATAACAGGAATAAACTTATGATTGGGTAGTGCTTCACATTTATATCTTAAAAATAGGTAATGTCTGAACATATGTCAGCATCAGTACTAGTGTAACAAGTTTAATAGGATTAGGTTCTTTGATTAATTATATATTAGCAGGATTAACAACAAGATTAATAACGAAAAATAATAGCAGGGTTATACAGCAGGATAAAACAGCATGATTAGTTGTACCCTAATTACATAACAAGATTAAGTGTTAACCTAATTACGTTACAACAAGATTAGGTGTACCCTAATTACTACCATGCGATCGGCTCCCTATAATGTAAATTCTCCATGTCAACCCCGGCAGTAGGGTGTATCGCTCCCTAACCTAGCGAATATATAACAAAGACTTATTTAATGGTGTTACTGTGTCTTATCTTCCCTAGTCGGAACCATGCATGCTCATGACTCCGCGGAGCACGCCCATAACCACCCCTATGTGAACCTCTTACTGTCAAGTTCAGTAAAGCATGCCTTGAGCCTTTACCTAGTGCGAGGCCCCGTCAGGTAAGATACCTACGGGGATACTGACAGATATGGGTTCCAAACAACAGATTGACACAAGCCAAAACCCCTAAGCTTGTGTCCCCAAATGTCTAGGATTTAAGAGTCCCCAAAATCTATACAATAGCAGACAAGGGACCTCTTTTCTTATTAGTACTTATGTTCTACCTAGCAGGTTGAGATTTTATTAATAAGCATGGTTGTAATGTCAATATGTATATACAACCCTATTCTTAACATGTCATTTACTTAATGTTCGTTTAAGTCAAAGTTAACATGTCTATTCCTTATGCATATTTTTATCAACTACATTCTGAAGTTACAGGTTTATGCATAATGTCCATTTACAACAAGTATCCACAACAAGTTTACACATGTATATTTATCCTTTTTCCAAATTATGGTCAATCAATCCAAGTAAATAACATTCCTAAGTCGCTCTTAATATTATTCATTTTCCCCAATTGTACACCCATTTAAATCAAGTATAGCCTAGGCTTCCAAAGGCTTGGGCTTGGCCTAAAATAAAAAGGAAAAGAAAGGGAGAGAAATGGAACCAATCACGTATGACTGGCAATAAACATAGAAAACGGAAAAAGGAAGATGGATACATATAATTTGTTAATCTTTCCAATATTACATGCATATGTATAACTTGTTAATTAACCACATCATAGCAATATGTGTAGCTTGTCCAATTAACATCATCACATGCATTGGTATAATAACACCACAAGCATATGTATAGTTTGTTTAACTAACAATATCACATGCATATAACAGATTATAATGGCATAGGTGATAATAATTAATCAAGTATATTTATTTTACGCTAGATCTAAGCAATTTTTATTTAACTATCACATTCAAGGCCCAATAAATCAGATCTGTAAATAACTATAACTTACAGTGAGTTTGGTGAAGATAATTCTAACACTATGCCGAAGAAAGTCCAAATCCAATCCAAGTCTTGATGTTGTCTCTGCTCAATCCAATTTCTAGAAGCATTCCCTCATTATACGTATATAATTTTCAGAATAATTTCATGGAGGCAGAAGAAGATATGAAATTTCTTTGTGTGAACTGTGTATGAGGGAAGCCATCTATTTATAGAGTTACAGAGCCAACATCAACCCTCAGATCTAGGTTTTAAATCTGAACCGTATAAGTCATGATGAGTCAGCTTGAATAGAGACATAAAATAATCCAGGTTTAAGCTTTAGAATTCGGCCAGATCACGTATGGGTCAACCCACATACCACATGGGTCGACACGACCCTAGGGTCGACCCGTACCTCATTGGGTTGACCCAGGGGTCAACCCAGACCAGTGGGGGTCGACCCTTAACGGGTCTTTTCCCACCTACCTGCATTTTTGATTTTTTCGGAATTTTTATTTGATTTATGTTTATACACAAGCTCCTTATATGTATACAAAATTCTAGAGCCTATAACTACTTCATACATTGTCCGTTTTGCGCAAACTTGGGTCTATATGAACCAGAATTCTGAGATGAACGTAATGGTTATGCCTGTTTCAGTTAATTCTGAATATTTACTGTAGTTATAGTGTATTATTGTTTTGGGGTGTTACAAGACTAGAATTCTAGGAGTTAAACCTAGCACTATTCCTATTCCATTAAATTGTAACATTGTAGAAAATGATGAATTGTTCAAAGATCTAGAGAAATATCGGAGACTGGTAGAAAAATTGAACTATCTAATTGTTACACGACTTGACATTGCTTTTGCTCTTAGTATTGTAATTTAGTTTATGTCGTCTCCTAATGCGTATCAATGAGGAATACTGAAACATATTTTTAGTTATCTTAAGGGAACTGTTGGTCAAGGAATCGAGTACAAGAATCATGGACATGCAAGAGTTGAATGTTTCTATGATGCTGATTGGGCATGAACAAAGCTGTATAAGAATTCCATTTCTGGATTTTATGTTTTTCTAGGAGTAAATTTGATTTCATGGAAAAGCAAGAAAAAAAATGTTGTTTCTAGATCAAGTGATGAATCCAAATATAGAGCAATGGCTAAGGAAATTTGTGAAAAGATGTGGGTGGATCATCTTATGTGTGAAGTTGTGATAAATATTGATAAACCAATAACTCCCTATTGTGGTAATGAGTCTGTGACACATATTGCATCTAATCTGGTGTTTCATGAGAGAACGAAGTATATTGAAGTGGACTGTCTCTTCATTAGGGAAAAGTTACAACATGGTTTTGTTCTGACAGAGCATGTCAAGACTGAGGAGCAGGTGGCTGATATGTTTACGAAAGCAACGAATGGTGTTAGAATCAAGTATTGTGTATCAAGTTGGGCATGATGAACATCTATGCACCAACTTAAGGGGGATTGTTGTCAGTAGAGATTGTATATATGAAATATGCATATAATGTTATGTTTGGTGTAAATAAGCTATCAACATCGAGTTGGGAAAAAACTATTTGATGCCATACCTACATCGACACTACCGACACCAGCACCGATATCGAAGCCAAGAAAATGATACCAAGAAGTGATGAAGTCGATACCAAGAGGAGATACCAAGAAGTAATAAAGACGATACCAAGATACAGTACTAAGAAGCGGAAGTAACATAGATGTAATATTGTTTTTCATTATATTTCTTGTAATGTTGATTGGCCAAATGTATATTTAGCGGTATGCTACTGATGTGTAAATAATAATGAGAAAGTTTAATCTCATTTTATCCATGAAATTTCTTCTCGTTAAATAACAATGCCAAATCGAAGTATGTCCCTAGATCTACACATTCCCATACCCTGTTTATATAGATCATAAGATTTTTTGTCATGCCTTCAAGGAAATCTTTGATTGATCTGCTCCAATAGCTAACACCGCAAAAGATATCCTGTTGTTGGAGAACGAAAAGGACAGACCACTTACCAGTTCTCATAGGGAGGAGCAATCATGTTCAACGATTTTTCGGTATGCCGCTTGAATAGACTTTTATGGATGTTAGATTGCTTTAGATTCTCAGCGATAGGACTTTTGAGCAGAAAGCATATCTCAGGTTTATACATCTCTTCAATGCTAATTTACAGTCTGTTAACGAACCAAGGATTTTCCGCCCCGAAAATTGACATAAATACATTTACCATATCTCATGGTGATCTTCCAAACACCAAAAACACCAGAACGTTTATAGAAAGAAATTAGAGGGTGAGATAAGAGAGAAGGAAACATAAGAATAGAAGAAGAAGAAGAAGAAGAAGAACCAACACAACACAGAATCTGAGTCTCACATCGTAGTGGAACAAAATATAATATAGAAATAAATCTTTACTGAGAGCTTTAAATAAAACTTACAATCATAAGAGTACATTATCACACCTGAACAATTATAATAAACTGTCCTCATATACAACACACAGAGGAAAAATATTATATAACATCATAAGTCGGAACTTATCCAGCTCGTCTCTGGACTTCGCATCATCCTATACCCTAGACCTGTACAACCCAGTCTAACCTGAGCATTACAAACATCGGACCAGTCTGATGAACCAAAGTGAGATAAACACACCAAATTTTAAGGGAAATCATCCAACTTGATTTTAAAGTTCAAAAATCTTTCGAGAGAAAAAGATAATCGTAAGACCAAATCCATACATAAATATGGACGGTTTTTACCTTACGATAACCCATAACATCTTTGAAATCAATATCTTTTCTGATATTATAATATTGTCTAAATACAAATAAATAGCAATCTAGTAGAACGCTTGCATCTCACACTCTACATATATAGTATACAATTAAAACCACAGGCACTTATTGAAGATTGGATTCCGACTATAACAAGGTATGGAACCACCTGCCAATAGCGTATCTCTAGAGGGGAATACACTAGGTTCAACAAGAACGCCTTGCAACCCGGCCCACACATGACCGATCACTCATTTCGCTGGAGTGTATCAAATGTATATCACCAACGATTGGGATCAGCCACCATTACCCAAAAAAGGGACAACATCGAATAAATTAAAGAAGGAAATGGAATTTCTCTAGATAGGTGATTATACACCCTAATGGGAGCAACCCACATAGCCATGCTGCTTGCCCGATTTTTGTCTTTTCCCGGTTGATGAGGCTTGAGGTTTGAATCACCTTTGAAACATCTGGCCATTATTTACTTTGAATGCTACATCGTCAGATCCGCTGGGTATCACTAATTGACGTCCACAAAAATACTCTGCGGTTTAGCTAAGAGAAGGTGCATGGCCTTCAACGCCATCAACAGAAATTTATTTAAAGAAATCAATGTACATGACCCCTTTGGAAATACTTTGTCAGACACTCGTCCATACAAGTTGTCCTGGGACTGGACAAACCGAAGGCATCCTCCTACCACATCCAATATAGGAATCTTCCCATGGATTAGTAGCGAGTAGTCCTTGCAATCTGTAGACTCCAATCACAGTAGAATCACTATCGAAATATCTTTGGCTGCTAAACAAGAGAAATTCAATTAGTAGTTCTTCCGCTCATGTAGATCAACGGTCTTCAATTGCTCCATCTTCAATAATCTTCCACATATTTGTTGGTCGGAATTGTTTTTTAATATAAATTCGATCCCGGTTTTCCGTACCAACATGTATGGATCAGATTTTGATAGTCGATGATTTAGCTATCAAATAAATAATTATGTGGATAAAATGAGTTTACTAGTTCAATACCAGCATTACATGGCCTCTTTAATCAATATAGTTACAAATGGTTAATTTAAAAACACTACAATCTTTAAATATTACAAATATAGCTTTTCCTTTCTTATTTAACATAAGATTTATTTTGAAAAACTATTTATTTCCATAACTAGGAAAATATTCTATAATCATATCCAATTCCTATTTTATTATCATAATCACATAAATCTCTTTTAAAAACTTCCTTTACTTGGGAAATATTATTATATATATGTACACATATACTCGAGCCTTCTCATTGCCATTACCTTGGAAATTACATTATATATTCCCAAATCCTATTTTTCCCGTAACTTTGGAAATCTCTATATATATTCTCAAATCTTGAGATTTACATTTTGTTATTATTTCTTATATGGAAATAATAAATTATTCTTAACCTCCTTCCCATTACGAACTAACATCATCCTCACATAATCCTGAAATCAACAATATTCTCATCTTTAGATAGACATGAGTTGTAATTAAAAAACAGATATTTATTTTGATAACAAACTCACCTCATTTAAATATTTTATTTATAATATGTTTTATAAAACTTCTTACTTTTGAAAATTCCCTTCTCGAGTATAACTATTTTTCTTAATTCATTGAATAAGGATTTACTTATTAAAATATCACCTTTCCTTTATTTTTTTATAAACAATACATTTTATTACTTAGATTCTTGTTAAAAATCCTCTTACTCAACTTCTCTACCAATTTCACTTTTAAACCTCCCGCTTAAAGTCTTATTTCACCAATTTTACTCAATTCCATTATTAAGTAACGTCAACTAACGTTCTACACCTCATCTCCTTTTTATAAACTTCGTTTATAATTCATGGTTTAATATAAACACTTTTATTATCAATTTCCTTTTTACTTAATTCAAACATTAAGTAAACATTAATTTAAGATATCGCATTTTCTTAAAATTCCTTTTTCAACTATGTTATAAAAACTCAGGTCCTACATAAACCCGTTCATGAACTTCTTTCACAATTCAATTGCAGCTATACTCAAATTAATATTTAAAAATAATAATTTACTTTATCATTAACTACTATAAAAGTAGTTAACCTCTTTATTGACTATATAATTAGAATTTCTCTTTTTAAAATCTTATTAAAATTAAAAAAATATTCATTAAATTATAGCATTAGATTAATCAATAACAAACTGATTTAATAATCAATCCCAATTCAAAATGGTTAACTCAAAATTTGATTATCTCGTTAACCATTTCCAATTATTTCACAATTTAAATTAATTACTATAATTAATTTAAATAATTCCATTAAGTCATGTCTTAACAACACAATTATCCAAGTCTTAACCATTAGATTCAGTTCTGCTCATTTGCTTATAAATCTTCTTAACATAAGAGTTTTCTTTATAAAATCAATTAATAAATTTAATTTAAACTTAATAAATAATGAATATTTATTTCTTTATTACAAACTTTTATTAAAGATAATATATTTCAAAAAAACTGTCTTCAGTTATAAAATAAATTTTATAATTTCACTTTTATCGATTCACCTATCGGTGAATCCATATTTGGAAAACGATTAATCTATGGACCATATACTGCCAATTGCTCAACCAATATTACTCATTGGTTTAAACAAAACAAACGTTGAATTTCAGGTTAACATTCAACAACCAAATCAATCATCTAATCAGAACAGTTCATATAATAATAATATGAAAATAAATATCATTAAATATATTTGAAGAATCCCGTTGGATCCCTCCAACCTGTTCTTCCCTGCATTAAATATGTTATCTAGAATATGAACATTTAATTCAAATAAATAATGGTTTCATAACAGTCAATAACAACAATTAAAGATCAACCAATTTATTTCACACAACCACAATAATTCAAACAGATCATTAAATTAAACATGTTTATTTTATAAACGTGGCCAATAAGGTAAGTTACCTTAACTGGGATCAATTGTTAAAATAATGATTTGGGGTTTCACTGAAATTAAACAGCCGTTTAATTTCATCGGTTCAAACAATAAATTTTTAACGATTAATAAATGGTCAATCATTAGCAACCATAGCATACAAAATAAAAACCCAACTTATATAAAATATAAGTGGGAAGAACTGAGTAAGTTTAACTCACCTTGATTTGATTTATCATCAAAAAAGCTTGTTTCAGTTAAATTAAACAACGTTTAATCTATCTAAAAATATCCGTTGATTCCGATTTCGTCTATCTCTGTTCCATAATGTAGCGCTCGCTGATTTGAGTTCACTGCATCTCGGTTCTTCGATTTGTTTTGATTGCAAGATATTGGGCCGACACTCTTCTTTTCTTCTGCACTGGTTTATGTTCGACTTCAGTTCCAGTGCTCTTGTTATTATGTTGCCTATAAGTGGTTGGCCGATGCTATTTTGTCCCTGAGTCTTCGTTCCCCACTTTTAATCCTACCCAATGTATTGTTACATTATAAAGGTGGTTGATCGAATTATTCCTTTATCTGCTCCTTCTGTTTGCTAAGTGCCATTTCATTCTGTCGTGTTCTGCTTGATCCCATTCCTTTTACGTGAATACCACTAACTCTTTCTACAAAAAGCCTCATCCACTGCTCACTGTTTCCTCCAATTTCTCCTCACCTGACTAACGCTCCATGCAAATACGGCTTCATACAAACCATGCCAACCTTCTTGCACTTACCAAGCAGGCCGCCTTCATCCTATATATACTTGAAAGCCCTTTTTTCAAATACTTCCACCCATGTAGCATGAAACAGAATATCTCACCAGTAAAGCACCTCCTTTTATAACTGCTTCTTCATGTTTACATACTCCAGCCAAAGGTTTTCACCGTGACCATCTCCCTTCCTTAAACTCACCTTCAAATTACTCTACGCCTCAATATCTTATCATCCAAGACAGTCTATGCTCTGATCCTTCCACCACTACCACTCCGCCCTACTCGAGGCGCCACCGCTAGTTGTCCTTGCATCCTTGAACGACAAGCTCCACTCGGTGGCATCAAACCCAAAACTCCAGCGATCCGAATGAAGAGCATATATATGAGATTGATGCTTATATTATGCGAGTTGGACAGATCAGGTATTTTCATGGAGTGTTGACCAAATAAAAATATACAAAGTTTCAAAAAGGAAAATGGGTTGCTGTGAATGAAGAAACGCTTCGTTTTGATTTCCTTTTATATGCACAGACGAGTACAACATCATTAATTTATTACATTATTTATGCTGGTGCACATGGTGTTCACTAAAATGTCTCAGAGATCTTTTTCTTTCCATTCAATTTGTACATGGTTCGTGCATACCCCTGCCATGCGATGGTTGTAGAAAGAAATGTTATAATTTTTTTATATTAACACTTGGAGACAAAGTAAACAAAACTCAGGAATGTAACAGAGATTTTTATGATCTCACGAAAGGATTGGATAAGATCACATACTGTTTTGATTTATCACTTGCTAGTACTTGACATGTAGGATGAAACAAAGACAGATCGCTATACACAGTCTGCACGAGTTCTTTATTTTTATTTGATAAGATTACACATGCCAGGATTTCAATTTTCTTAAAGGATACGTTCAGATGCTCGCAAGACATTAGTACAATTCTTTTCAAAATTTGCAGAAGATTGCAAAGATTTTTTATCAGCACTACCAAGCTATGCCGACGGTATAAATTAATGGAATCAAAAAATTATTTTATACAGCTGGGTTCACAATTTGAACGAATTAGATTGGTAAGCCGAAGGTGGTGAATGCATAAGGACATATAAACTTGCACATGGCTTCTGATATTTTGCACATGTCAAGATATACTGCAGATTTGTATTGAAATTGAAGAATACGGCGATGAGATGTGCACATGGTTTTTTTCCATCAACTGAAATATTGACTAGGAATAGGAGGACTGGTACATAGATTTGGATAGATATATGTTTGCAAGTGAGACTTGCCCAGATCTGCATACTTTCAAGATTTGTGTTTCAACATTCAAAACAATACGTACAATGCCAAGATTTAGTTTAAAAATTTTACACAGATAGGAGAAAGGGTGGGATTCTAGGATGCAGATAGGAATAGGCTGCACAATGTATTTAATTGATTTGAGACTAACGATATTTTATGAAGGCGACCAACGATATTTTATAGCGCATAATGTTCGGCATTTACGGTTTGCACTAACCTATACGAACTTCGATTGAAACAAAACTTGAAATAAACAATTAATTAAATATTTTGAACATGATGGAACTGATTTCATCAAATTCTGGGATTGTTTGTGAAATCGCTATTTAAATTTTAAACGGTAAGCCGTATGCGTTTATACCGCGCATAGTCATAAAATAATCCAAGCCAAAATGATATTTAAAATATAAAAAACCCTTTTATTTACATAAATAAATCGTTATAATTTATAAACAAATTTCATAGCGACTATTTTAAAATTTGAATTAGACATAACTAACAATCTAATACGAAAATTTTCTCTTTCATATGGAAATTATAATCCATAAGATTACAACGCTTCTTGTTTCACCGAATTCCGACTTATATCTGATCCAGTATATTCAATTGAAGTTCAAATCGTAAATTACGAACTACTGCAGCATTTTGAGCTCGTTTAAAATTATATATAAATTAAACGTTTAAACTTCGTTTTATTAAAAGAATTCAATATTAAAATCCAATAATATCCTAAATAAAATATGTAAAATAATAAATTAAATTAAATATTTGACTAAAAAAATATGGGACATTACAGTCTGTAACTATTGGTGATGAGTTCACCCTCGAGTCGAAGGTCAAGGAGGTTAGAGCAACATTCACTAATGTCAGTTAAGCGTATTTTATGCATTAGAGAGAAAAGTTAAGACCTAAAGTGAATCCAATTGACAGAGGATGTCGTCTGAAGATCGATTTTTATTAATCCACAACATTAGGTTTAGCTTATTGGACATTTGCGCCTTTAGCCTGGTTGGTTACATGCATCTTGCAGTATAACCTCATTTCCAAGACAGAGAATTTTGGTTAGATTTACCCAGTAGTTAGATATGCCACCTAAACCATATCGGATGACAGAACATTTTAATTATAGTCTTGTAGTGCAGGGCATACGAGGCAATCCTTTAGATGTAGTTGCAAGCACTCTCTTGACTAGAAGGTAGAACCATATCGAGGAGGATATGAAAAGTAATATGGGTGGTATTTAGAGCCGAGGCCGTCCAAGGGTATGTAGCTACACATATATATTGGCTATTAGGATTAATCTACTTAAGAGTAGATGAGTACGACTCACGTATAAAGACGAGAGTAATGCAACCTTAATAAACATAATATAATAAAAAATGGAAATAAATGTTATATATTGTATTATGCTTGAAAGTATATAATTTGTCATTCACCAGAACGTCAGTTTTGGCCCCTTCGTCATGATACACTACTTATTAGATAGAAAGCAAAGGTTATTCTTCTTAGAGATATTTGATCTAGAAAGTATCATTTCCCTGATGAGCATCTATTTAATACTATATTTTAATCATTTCCGTTGTGAGTTATTTACTTGAGCTCCGATATATTGTCTTTGCCTATTTACAAGATACCAAGTATCCAACTCGAGCTTCAGTGGACTTGGATTTTAGTGTTTGCAACAAAACTGTGTCCGTTGAGGTTTTGGTTGTAACATGCTCTTTGTGGCATGTTTACGGCACATGATTTACGCATGAGTTATGCTTTTAGAAACATTGTATGTTTAACACATTCAACAGAAAATGATTTGCATGAATTTTTTGTTATATGTTTGCATCAGAATCATGTGTAATTATTCGAATTTTTGTTTCTAAATTCTAAGTTGTAATATTTAGTTTTTATTAGTTTTATTTTTAATTTGTGTTATTAATCAATAAAGAACGATTTTCTGAAGAATGTTTATTTATTAGATACTATTTTTAAGTGATATTAATATTTGTTAGTATTTACAGAAATTTAGTTTGAATTTGTAAAAATTATTTAACTACTTGGTCCTATTTTTAAGTATATAAGGATATTTTTTGGAAGTTCTCGGCCGTCGGACAAAAGTTTAAGTGTACAAGCCAACTTTTAATAAAGTTATATGCTACTTTCATTATTACATCCAACACATGTTAATATCACTATGATGCCTAATTGTCTTCTCTATACACAATGAAAGAAAAATGAATATTGCTTCTTGCTATGATTTTACAAATTGTCAAAATAATTGAATTTATAATTTGTCATATTGGTATGGACATCAGGTTTCTCAACAACATTTTTGAAAAACTAAAGTATGGAAAGCAAAGAAGTTAAAAATTAGAATCAACAAAAGAACAAAGACCAACATCTAATTAAATCGTTAAAGTATAAGTAGTTAAATCAAAGTATAATAGTAAAGTACTAAAATCAGAGTAAAAGTTATAAATATTATAATCTAACAAGTATAAAAATATTTTAAAGTACAATTACTAAAATTTTCTTTTTGAAAAATATTCGAAAGGACTATTTTGTAAATAAAGGTTTTTGAAAACTATTTATAAAAGAAATTTAAAAAATGGAATTTGGTTTGAAATCGTTTTAAAAATAGATTTTGAAAATAGAAATATTTTGAAAATCATTTTGTAAAAATTGGATGGAGATCAAATAAGTGCAACCTGATTTTTAACATATTTTTTAAAACTCTATAATATCTTGAAATTTTGAAACTCATGAGTTTTCATTTTATTGAGTCAACTTTTTAAATATCCAATTTTGATACTATACACTCTTGAGTAACAAATTCCTGCATAACATCCAGCATTATACATAATAGATATATTTGGACAATAGTAAGTATATGTAAAATATAAAATGTTCATTACCTAAGTTTATTTTCATTAAAATACCATCCACCATACTAATAATCTTCTCCTTTTTTACGATGAGAACCATTTTATAAAATATATTCTTAACTCCTTTATACCCTCTTGAATTCAATAACTCCTACTTATTCTATACTCCCCATAATTTGTGCATATTTTTTATTTTATCCTCTTTTGTTATCAACAAAAACCACCATAATTTAATAGTAGACTAACTAAAGTACTAATATTTATTAAAATTCTAATTATATTATTGACTGACTCTAATGCTATCTTTAAATATAAGGATATTTCAAATGATAAACAAGAGAAGTCAAACATAAACAGGGAATCAAGCATTTCAATATAATCCAAATTAATATATATTTTAATTCATTCAAACAAAACAATCCACACTAATCACATCTTATGTAAGTAGTTTAATACAAATCAAAAAATTACGTCTTATTAAATTCAAACTAATTCAAACAATGAGTATAACTAGTTGAACAACCCAGTTTAAACATTACTTGGAACTTCCACCCAACTATCCTTGCCAAATATGGTATTTTTTTCTTATAGCATTCCAATCATCGTTATCTTTTGTTATAGTGCATTCAAGATTAGCTTTGGGTTCGTCTTTATGAAGTGAGGAAATCATCCACTGAATTTCATCAAAGTGCCTCTCTTGCTCTTTGATGATCTATATTTAATAGATTTCTAAATACCTTTAATTTTTGAGTATAAAAGAGAGTGCATTCTTGAAAAATTCAAGTGTTTGCTCCAAGTTTCACTCAAATTATGGATAGGATAATCTGTTTTCAGTTTATGAATTAAAAGATGAAAAAGAAATAAGAAAATGAAGTTTTATTTTTGTTTTCTGGTCTGGGGTGCTATATATAGGAGAAGAAATTTGTTTGAAATGAAAAGATACATGGGTTGTTATTTAAATTCCAAAATTTAATGTTTTAGTTTCTAGCCATTATATAATGGCATGTATACAAGGGGTATGTTGACATGTTTATGGTAGATTTGAAAAACTAATCAGTTTTTGAATTTTTAAGTTGCATATCGTCGGTTTATTAATTCGGCTACCACATGTTATTTACAAAGAATAAAAGGATTTTCATTCATACTAAACATTGACTACAACTACTACTAGAAATATAAAGTAATATAATGCTTGATAGACTAGGATACATCATTAATACAACATAAATAAAGGTAGATAAGTTAGAATGTAGCGGATGAAGACGATGACTGTAAACCTAGCTTTCTTTCAATCTTCCCAAACAACTTGTCCACTTCATGTGAAATTTTGTTGAATTTCTCGCTCATGGAACGCTTATGAATCTTTTGGTTTTCTATGATTTTCATTTGAAAAAGGTCTTTGGTGGTTAAATGGGCCGGGTTATCGACACTTTCTGAAACGGTATCTTCCTCTCTTTCTTTTTCCACTTCCTCAATTTCAATTCTTTCCTTTTCTTTTTCTTCCATTTATTTCATAAAACAAACCTTTTCTCTTTTTCAGTGAGTGATCCATAAGGCTCAAATGTTACATGAATTTGCATAAGACGGATATTTGCATTAGAAAAAAATTCAAGGCGAAAATTGCTCTCTTTTCAAATCGACATCGGAAAATTTAAAGTTTCAAGTAAGATGTACTCCATGAAAGAGAGTATATCCATGTTTAGAACGATTACAAAGACAAAATTCATCAAGTATGGCTTGTGCCCTATTTATGTCGTATTGACCAAAAAAAGCGAAAAGAGATTTTCAAACATTAAGAATTGGCTTACTATAATATGTGACGGCCCGCCCCGCACCAGCCTGCATTTCCTCCAAAAGTGCGTTGTACACATGCCCGACTAGCATGGGACGGTCGTCAAGGGAAAGAAGAGAATGAACTAATCAAGGAACCCGTAGAATGTCTCACAGCGCATCGAACAAAATATAATAATAACATACTTGACATAAAACAGGAGAGACAGTGCATAAGCTGAAAATCAAAACTAAACATCATAGCAGCGGAAAATTCAGAATACAGCTTATTACAACTTTCAAACTGTCTCAAGGCAAAAGAAAGCTAAAATGGAAGATACACCACCAATGCCCAAGCAGTGATCTTCAACAACACAGGGAGAATACTATATATATGTTACGTGGAAGCCTCCTGCTCGTCTCCGGATCATCTACACGTGCATCACCAGCTAACCTATCTCTAGTCTGCTCGTGTGAGCACCCAGAGTAATAAGAGGAGACATAAAACTCTGGGTCAGACATAAAGCCTGGTATGAGCGATAAGCATCTAAATAGAATAATAACAGGTATACTAAACCATACCTGAACCTGGACCTGCAACCAAAGAGTTAGTACCACATACCGTACAATACTCTAAGGTGCCATAATAAATAGTGTAAGGATACGGGGGTGGGGTGTGCATGTCACAATGATAGCAAACAAATCATCCATAGCAACCATCCTCACATCTTCTCACTCAGTGCGTAAAGCATACGATATCTACCACTTTGGAACACTAGACCAACTGAGGCAACGACGAATCCCGACTTGTAGAAACCCTGCTATGACCAAGCTAAACATATGGAGTCATGACCAAACATTTCAATGACCCACTTCATTGGTTGTAGCCCTTGGTTCTAACGATGCCATAGTGGCCCTGAATCCGCCTTCGTACCTACTACCATAGTGGTCCAAAGTTATAGACGTCGATAACTCCTTGGCACGCGTCCCGCAGCAAAGCCCAACCATGAAGCGAACTCGTTGATTCCCATCTGAATCTTAAGCTCTAACTTCTCATTTGGACTACCTTTGCATCTCGGGTTTGGTCGAATTGGAGTGGGTCTTCAGAAGAGTTGTCGCGCATTAACAGTCCTAGAATTCGGTTCGGTTCGGTAGTCATCACCTTCATCGGTTCGGGTCGGGAGTCAACACCTTCATCGGTTCGGGTCGGTCCTCCTTCCTTGTCATCTTTCCATTCAGTTCGGGTCCACTTCGGGTTAGGTCGGTATCCTCCTCCGGGTCGGGTTGGGTGTCCTTCCTGCTCCGATCCGCTCCCTCATTTCTTCACGTATTCCTATCCGATCCCTCCTTGCCATCTTATCCGCGTGGCCTTCCCTCTTGCTAGTTCTCCCAAATGTTTACTTCCGATCTGATCCCCTTGTCCACTCCAACTCTAAGTAAACAGCCTTCCTTCTCGCCAAGCCTCCTCCAGTGACAAGTTCCAATCCAGTTCGAATTTCCTTGGTCAGTTCACAAGTCCGATCCGACCCCTTACTCCGATCCGAACCGGTTCGGAACCTGCACACTTCTGCAACTTTCCAGCGAGCTTTCTACGCCATTTGACGGCATTTTCGACCAATCTAACTATTCTAATCAATCATAAAACATACCATAGAGTCATAGCAACATGTAAGAACAACCACAAACACCAAACAACAATTCAAATGAACCAAAATGGATCAAAAGTGGCTAAAACCTCACATTTTCCTATAATCCCTCTTAAACATGTTTAAGCACATACTTAGTAAAACTTAACCAAATCGTCTAAATTTTCTGACAGAGGCATGAAATATTATTTAAGAATTTCTAAACATTTTTCCAGAATTTATTAGTGTATAAATTCGCTAATCTTCACTAATTACCCTTAATTAACTGTAATTAGTGTCAAAACGATGCTATCACTCACCTTGGCCACAAGATAAAACACTAAATCTGAATTATCCTCTGTTTGGGTCGAATTCCTATGTATAGCAGCAGCTCCAACCTTGCTTTGTTGCTATTTGGCCTTGTTTTGATGTAGTTTAGGCTTAATCTTCACTAAAAATGTGTTTTGGAGTGGTTTTAGAGGATGGAAGCCATTACTAAGGTCTCAAGAAGGTTTGTGGCGGCTCAAAACTGGAATGAAAGTGATAACCTAACCATAATCAGTCCTCCTATACTTCTAAAACCGAAATTCCCCTCTGGGCCTAGCTGCTAATCACCCGGTTAAGCCCAATTAAGCTGTTTTTCACCATCTGAAACTTGTTTCAGCCATATCTCCCAAACGGTGAGTCCGTTTGACTAATGTGACCACTCGACGGAAAGAGAAACCATCATCCGGAGCCAATGGAAGTGGTTTCAGGTCAAAATTCCTTTCCAGTCAAAAGTTATGGCCAAAAAAGTGCCAACTAGGGGTAAAATGGTCATTTAAAAATCGGGAAAAATCATGAACATGGGAAATGACCCCAGTAGTCGTCTCCCAAAGTTACATGACCATACGACTTCGTATGTGACAAAAATAAATATTCTACGATCCTATGATGCGTAGAATGCGGGTCGTTACACTCTTCCCCCCTTAAGAAATTTCATCCCCGAAATTCTTTAACCCAAAACATACAAAGGATCCCGCATGCCTAACAACCACATACAACAATCAAACATACAAAACAAGCAAACAAGCTTATCCTAGCATGCGGAAAACTAAATCGGAGTCAAAATCTTACCAGGCAAAGAGTTCTGGGTGTGCCATCCTAATGTTCTCCTCTGTCTCCCAAGTACAATCATTCTCGTCCTCGCCCCACTGAACCTTGACTAGCTTCACCGCCTTTCTTCGAAGTTGCTTCATGTCGTGCTCGACAATACGGGCCGGCTTGCAGTTCCCAACCGCCTCGGGTTCTACTTCGAAGTCCTTTAACTGATCAGGTGAAATAGTCATATCTGAGTCGTGAACGAACTTCCTTAGTTGGGAAACATGAAATACGTTGTGAACTCCCGCCATTTTCTCTGGTAAGTCAATTCTATATGCCAAATTCCCGACTAGTTCAAGAACAGGGAATGGGCCTACGAATCTTGGTGCCAACTTGCCTCTCTTGCCAAATCGTATTACACTCTTCAACGGAGAAATCTTGACAAACACCAAGTCACCAACGGAGAATTTTAGGTCTCTTCTTCTCTTATCAGCATAACTCTTCTGCCTATCTTGGGCAGCTTTCATTCGTTGTTGAATGATCTTAATCTTATCTGAAGTTTCCCTCACCACATCTGGTCCAAGCATAAACTTCTCGCCAGTCTCTACCCCACATGATGGTGAGTTGCACGGTCTTCCGTACAAAGCTTCAAACGGAGCCATACCGATACTGGATTGGTAGCTATTATTATATGCAAACTCTACTAGATGCAAATGGTCATCCCATGATCCACCAAAATCCAATATACATGCTCTCAAGAGATCTTCCAAAATACGATTCACCCTCTCCGTCTGACCGTCGGTCTGAGGATGATATGCGGTACTGAGATGTAACTCTGACCCTAGAGCCTCTTTTAAGCTGTTCCAAAACCCACTAGTGAACAACGGGTCTCGGTCACTCACAATGCTTTTAGGTACTCCATGAAATCTCACTACCCACTTCATATACAATTCTGCTAACTTAGCTGCCGTTCTGGTTGATTTGACTGGTATAAATCTTGCACTTTTAGTCAGTCGATCCACAATTACCCAAATGCTGTCATATCCCGATCTAGTCCTTGGTAAACCATTGATGAAATCCATCGAGACTTGCTCCCATTTCCATTCGGGAATTTCTAAGGGCTGTAACAAACCACTAGGCTTCTCTTGCTCGGCTTTAACTAGCTGGCAATTCATGCATTTGGATATAGACTTCCCAACGTCTCTTTTCATCCCTTCCCAGTAGTAAGTCTGTCTCATGTCTCGATACATCTTATTACCACCGGGGTGTATAGTCAGTTTTGAGTGATGACATTCTCTAAGCACTTCATCTCTCAATCCATTGACGTTGGGTACAACAAGCTTTCCATTCTTTCTAAGCCATCTATCTCGATCAAGCCCATACTTGTTCATCTCCTCATCGATACCCATCTCTAACTTGGAGATGATTTCCAATAGGTTAGGATCGTCCCTCTGACTAGAGCCGATCCGCTCAATCAAAGTGGGTCTGATCGTCAAACTTGCTAACATTTCTGGATCCAATTCGCACTTTGGTCTGAAATCAAACCCCGCGATAAACTCCAGTTGCTTCCATTCAAGGAACATAGCCCCTAAGCTGGCATGTCTTCTACTCAATGCATCAGCCACCGCATTGCCCTTTCCCGGTGTGTATGCGATGCCAAAATCATAGGAAGCTAAGAACTCTAACCATCTCTGCTGACGGAGATTCAGATCTTTCTGAGAGAAGAGATACTTTAACGACTTATGATCTGTAAACAACTCAAATCTTTCTCCCAAGAGATAGTGTCTCCACATCTTTAACGCGAACATGATCGCTGCCAATTCTAAATCATGGGTAGGGTATCTTCTCTCGTGCGGCTTCAATTGCCGACTTGCGTAAGCTACAACCCTACCGCCTTGCATCAATACAGCACCCAGTCCGGTACCACAGGCATCCGTGTATACCGTCATCTCTTCATCCCCCTTAGGAATGACTAACACTGGTGCGCTTGTCAACTTGTCCTTTAGACTCTTGAATGCATTCTCGCACCTTTCATCCTAAACAAAAGCTTGATTCTTCTTGGTCAACTGGGTCAATGGTGCAGCTAACTTGGAGAAACCTTGGATAAACTTACGATAATATCCAGCTAACCCCAAGAAACTTCTTACATCTGTTGCATTCTTGGGCGTAGGCCAATCTTGTACCGTAGCCACCTTTGCTGGGTCCACGGCAATACCGTTCTCTGATACAACATGGCCCAAGAAACTCACTTCCCTCTTCCAGAAGTGACACTTAGAAAACTTGGCTTTCAATTGGTGTTTTCTCCATACCTCCATTGCTACTCTTAAATGTTCCTTGTGTTCTTCCTCTGTCCTCGAATAGACCAAAATATCATCAACGAACACAAGGACAAACTTATTCAACTGATCTCTGAATACCCTATTCATAAGATCCACAAAATATGCTGGGGCATTGGTCAGCCCGAATGGCATGACCAACCACTCATAAAATCCAGACGGCGTTCGAAATGCCGTTTTAGCTATACTCTCAGCTTCCACTCTAAGCTGATGAAAACCTGTCGCGAGATCCAACTGGGAGAACACTCTCGCGCCACTCAACTGATCGAACAAATCATCTATCCGCGGGAGAGGATACTTATTCTTCCTCGTCACCTTGTTCAACTCGCGGTAGTCTACACACAAATGAAGGGAACCATCCGCCTTAGTAGCAAACACAGCTGGTGCTCCCCATTCAGAGACACTCCTTCTGATAAATCCCTTCTTCAAAAGATCGCTGACTTGCACCTCGAGCTCTCGCTGCTCCCTTGGTGCCATACGACGAAATGGCATCACTATAGGTCTGGCATCTTTTACCAAATCAATACGGAACTCAATCTCTCGGTGTGGTGGAAGTCCGGTCACTTCTTCGAAAACATCCGGATACTGGCCAACCACGGGCAAACCTGACAACTCACTATGCGGAATGTCAAGGGAGTTTAGAAAACTAGCCAATACCCCCTTACTGGGTAGACCACCAAACACTATCCTCCGCCCATCATCCGCTCTAGCTGTCACCAACAAGCCCTCACAGTCTACCACCACCCCGTATCTTTGGAGCCAATCTACTCCCAAAATAATGCCAAACCCAGTAAAGCCCAAAACAAAGCAATCGCAAACAAACATGCATCCATGACTCGATAAGACCACATTACGACAAATCATGCTAAGGCTAGTAGAACCACCAATCGGGTTTGTCACTACTAAAGGTCTATCGACAATCTTGGGCTCCAATCCCAACCTATCTACCAGGTCACTAGATATGAAAGAACTGGAAGCTCCGGTATCAAACAAAACTCTAACAGGAACATCATAAACAGAAAGCATACCTTGAATGACGACATTCTTTCCCTTCTCCGCCGCTGTTGGGGCATTTGACGAAGAAGGAATAGCATTAAGGGCGTATGCTTTCACCATTTGCTTTTCTTTAGGGGGTTGCGGACACTTATCCTTGTGATGTCCCAATTGGCCACAATTGAAGCACTTCCTATCCGCTGGCTTGGCCCGACAATTACTAGCATAATGGCCCTTCTTACCACAGCTGAAGCACTCAACATCTTGCTTATTCTTTTTCTTCTGGCCATCCTTAGTCTGATTCTGCTTTCTCTTATTCTGGGAACCACCCTTGCCTTCACCACTTGCTTGTGGCTTTGGCTCACCTGCGGACGCAACCTCAGTCTTCGACTTAGGGTAGAGACTTTCTGATCTTAATGCTTTCCCCACAATCGACTCAAACGTCTCATCGATGTGGTTAATAAGCCTTTCCCCTAAGTACTGATCTAACCCAGTTATGAATTTCTCATTCTTCTTCTCGGCAGTATCAATAAGAGATAACCCATACTTTGACAAAGTGTCGAATTCAGCAACGTACTCCGAGACAGCTCTGCCATTCTGCTTGAGCTCCAAGAATTTCTTAAACAGCACTGACTTCAGAGCAGCTGGAATGAACTTCTCGCTAAAGCGAGCTTTAAACTGCTCCCAAGTAATCTGATCTTCGGGAGTAGCTGCCTTTATAGCATTCCACCAATTCATTGCCCGCCCTTGCAGCTGACGGGACGCTAGCTTTCTCTTCATCGCATCCTCGATACCCAAATCCTCGAAGATACGTTTGCAACTATCCAACCAATCCTGAACATCCGTGGCCGACTCCGTTCCGTGAAACGGCTTCCCACCAAGGCTAGTATAATCCTTATTCAGCTTGGCGAAATCGACCCTCGGTGCCTGCACTATTGGACCACCATCATTTCCATCATTGGGGGCTGCCCTCTGTACATCTCTAAGCATCTCTCTCATGAGGTCAGTAAACATCGTCCTCATGTCAGCAGCATTCCCATTATTGGCTCCCCTACCGGTACCTCTAACATATCGGCTCATCGTCAATCTGAAAAAGGAAACGATTAACGATTCCATAGTGGTGCTAGTGCAGTACGACTTCATTCTTATACTACTAATAGTATATATATAGCTTTTGAAAACCAAAATAATCACAAGTACGCTCTCTCATATACGTATATTATCTCTCCCTGATAACTCCCCTAGGTTAACTACGCAACCCAGAGCTCTGATACCAAGTGTGACGGCCCGCCCCGCACCAGCCTGCATTTCCTCCAAAAGTGCGCTGTACACATGCCCGACTAGCATGGGACGGTCGTCAAGGGAAAGGAAAGAAGAGAATGAACTAATCAAGGAACCCGTAGAATGTCTCACAGCGCATCGAACAAAATATAATAATAACATACTTGACATAAAACAGGAGAGACAGTGCATAAGCTGAAAATCAAAACTAAACATCATAGCAGCGGAAAATTCAGAATACAGCTTATTACAACTTTCAAACTGTCTCAAGGCAAAAGAAAGCTAAAATGGAAGATACACCACCAATGCCCAAGCAGTGATCTTCAACAACACAGGGAGAATACTATATATATGTTACGTGGAAGCCTCCTGCTCGTCTCCGGATCATCTACACGTGCATCACCAGCTAACCTGTCTCTAGTCTGCTCGTGTGAGCACCCAGAGTAATAAGAGGAGACATAAAACTCTGGGTCAGACATAAAGCCTGGTATGAGCGATAAGCATCTAAATAGAATAATAACAGGTATACTAAACCATACCTGAACCTGGACCTGCAACCAAAGAGTTAGTACCACATACCGTACAATACTCTAAGGTGCCATAATAAATAGTGTAAGGATACGGGGGTGGGGTGTGCATGTCACAATGATAGCAAACAAATCATCCATAGCAACCATCCTCACATCTTCTCACTCAGTGCGTAAAGCATACGATATCTACCACTTTGGAACACTAGACCAACTGAGGCAACGATGAATCCCGACTTGTAGAAACCCTGCTATGACCAAGCTAAACATATGGAGTCATGACCAAACATTTCAATGACCCACTTCATTGGTTGTAGCTCTTGGTTCTACCGATGCCATAGTGGCCCTGAATCCGCCTTCGTACCTACTACCATAGTGGTCCAAAGCTATAGACGTCGATAACTCCTTGGCACGCATCCCGCAGCAAAGCCCAACCATGAAGCGAACTCGTTGATTCCCATCTGAATCTTAAGCTCTAACTTCTCATTTGGACTACCTTTGCATCTCGGGTTTGGTCGAATTGGAGTGGGTCTTCAGAAGAGTTGTCGCGCATTAACAGTCCTAGAATTCGGTTCGGTTCGGTAGTCATCACCTTCATCGGTTCGGATCGGGAGTCAACACCTTCATCGGTTCGGGTCGGTCCTCCTTCCTTGTCATCTTTCCATTCAGTTCGGGTCCACTTCGGGTCGGGTCGGTATCCTCCTCCGGGTCGGGTCGGGTGTCCTTCCTGCTCCGATCCGCTCCCTCATTTCTTCACGTATTCCTATCCGATCCCTCCTTGCCATCTGATCCGCGTGGCCTTCCCTCTTGCTAGTTCTCCTAAATGTTTACTTCCGATCCGATCCCCTTGTCCACTCCAACTCTAAGTAAACGGCCTTCCTTCTCGCCAAGCCTCCTCCAGTGACAAGTTCCAATCCAGTTCGAATTTCCTTGGTCAGTTCACAAGTCCGATCCGACCCCTTACTCCGATCCGAACCGGTTCGGAACCTGCACACTTCTGCAACTTTCCAGCGAGCTTTCTACGCCATTTGACGGCATTTTCGACCAATCTAACTATTCTAATCAATCATAAAACATACCATAGAGTCATAGCAACATGTAAGAACAACCAAAAACACCAAACAACAATTCAAATGAACCAAAATGGATCAAAAGTGGCTAAAACCTCACATTTTCCTATAATTCCTCTTAAACATGTTTAAGCACATACTTAGTAAAACTTAACCAAATCGTCTAAATTTTCTGACAGAGGCATGAAATATTATTTAAGAATTTCTAAACATTTTTCCAGAATTTATTAGTGTATAAATTCGCTAATCTTCACTAATTACCCTTAATTAACTGTAATTAGTGTCAAAACGATGCTATCACTCACCTTGGCCACAAGATAAAACACCAAATCTGAATTATCCTCTGTTTGGGTCGAATTCCTATGTATAGCAGCAGCTCCAACCTTGCTTTGTTGCTATTTGGCCTTGTTTTGATGTAGTTTAGGCTTAATCTTCACTAAAAATGTGTTTTGGAGTGGTTTTAGAGGATGAAAGCCATTACTAAGGTCTCAAGAAGGTTTGTGGCGGCTCAAAACTGGAATGAAAGTGATAACCTAACCCTAATCAGTCCTCCTATACTTCTAAAACCGAAATTCCCCTCTGGGCCTAGCTGCTAATCACCCGGTTAAGCCCAATTAAGCTGTTTTTCACCATCTGAAACTTGTTTCAGCTATATCTCCCAAACGGTGAGTCCGTTTGACTAATGTGACCACTCGACGGAAAGAGAAACCATCATCCGGAGCCAATGGAAGTGGTTTCAGGTCAAAATTCCTTTCCAGTCAAAAGTTATGGCCAAAACAGTGCCAACTAGGGGTAAAATGGTCATTTAAAAATCGGGAAAAATCATGAACATGGGAAATGACCCCAGTAGTCGTCTCCCAAAGTTACATGACCATACGACTTCGTATGTGACAAATAAATATTCTACGATCCTATGATGCGTAGAATGCGGGTCGTTACATAATATCTCGATTTATAAGTAATGAATTGTTGTAAAAGAAGATTGACAATTTTTTCTTTAGGACATAAATTGTTATTTTTGAGTTTAACATATGAATCGCTTCCAAAGATGTGATGGAAAGTCTATATCGGTTTCATTAATTTAAAACGTTGAACAATCAGCTTCACTAAATATAAATTCAAGGATTTGGCTTAAAAGTACGCAATCCAAAACAATTTGCATTCTTTTACACTTCTACCAACTTGATTATCATTTCTTTCATAAAACCTTGTGTTCAAGTTAACATAAAACATTTTGACAAGACGAGGATAACAAATGAAATTATTTTAACTTGCATCAACAAGAGAAAGAATGAAACTATCTTCAAAAAAGGAATTTAGTTCGTATGAAGGGAAATCGGTAAAGGTAGCAAACCTACCCAGTCGGACTTTGCCATAGTTCATATATCTAATGTAGGCATCCATTGCTCTTAGTTATAATAAAGATGAGCTTTTACAGCCTTTGTGAGTCTCATGGTTGTAGGAATGTTTGAGGAGGTTTAACAAGCGATTGTAGAAATATTGTAATATAAGTATTTAAAATGAAAATTATTTTCTTCAATTTACGATAACTTTACTGAGATAAGTGTATAATATATTAAATTTTATATTATTGTTTACATATATTATTTAAACTATGTGACTTATTTAACTTTATATTTGGAAGAAAAACTAATTTTGCTATTTTTGTTGATATAAACATAGTATACATTTTAAAACATCATACTTAACGTTAATTAGATGAATTAACAACATTCAATGATTGAATTCATTTGTTAAATTCAAAATCATTTAATTAATTTAAATATATTGACTTAAATATTCAATGTTAAATGGTATTGTGCAGTATTTTATAAATAACTAAATACATTTTAAAATAAAGGCGTTTGACATTTATTTTATAATGTAAAGTTTTAATAGAGGTAAGTATGGAGAAGGATAAACTTTGAAACAAAAAATAAACTGAAGGAGACCAAGTTTCATTTTTAGTCTGAAGGTCAAACTTTCAAAGTTTGTCCTTCATCTTAAATAAGAAACTTGGTGTCCTTCAACCTATTTTTTCTTAAAAGTTTGCCCTTGTGCATATTATCCATGTTTTAATATTATGTTAATTAATTGTAGAATATGGAACTAAATATAAAATATTAGAAAAGAATTGATACTTTTGTCATTTTTAAGTGTGGGTATTTAAAGTCGAAATTTTATCGTTTTCTAATAAGTTAATTAAATCTAATTAAATTACTTAAAGTTTATAATTAATTTAAATATGTGGACTTAAATATAAAATGTTGTGAGCTAACTATTAATAAATAATCGTGTAAACTTTAAAATGTGCATATCAAAAAGTAAAATAACATAAGAGGTAAAATAATATAAGAGAAATAGTAAATTAGTGCAAAGTGATAAACTAATTTAAAAAGAATATCTGGAAAGAACGAAGGAGAATAGAGAAACTCCTACAACTAAGGAGAAAGCCCTAAATGGTTATGCTTTACTATTATTTAATTGTTTTGTTGTTACATTTTCGGGTGACCTACACCAATTAAGTACTACCATAATCAATATAATAACATATGAGGTAAAAAAATAGTAATCATACTGTACCTTATACAAACAAAGAAAGTGATCCAAAAATCACCAACTTAAGATACTCGCGTGTGTGTTTGATTTTAGTACATATCTATTTCACATTGTTTATCCATTTTACACAGCTGTCTCTAACTGAATGCCTACTATGTCTACATTGTGGATTTCATTTGCTAAAAATTGACTACTGAAAGATATAAATTTATACATGCATATTAGCAGCATTTCATTGTATACAATATTGAGTAAACAACCAGAAGCTTCTTTAAACGTATTGTTCCCCGAGTACCTAATATGTATTAGAATTTTTGCCATATTTTCGTAGCAAAGCTGTTATCATAAAAAAACACAGATATGTTTATTATGATCATAACTACCAAAATTTAAAAAAATATAAGACGCTCACAAATTTTCATTTAAAAAATCCATATGTTTTAATCACCATAAAAGTTAACTCAAAAACTATAAAATAAATATACAATGAAGCTTTAACTTTATTTATTTATTGCGGAAAAATATACCATATATAAACATATACTGACAAAATGAATATTAATGTCAGATCAATGTAGTGGACTAGACAAATAAAAATGTTTTTAGAAAAAATAGTTCAAGAGAAATAATGCAAAAAAAACTTTAAGCATCCATAAGCCGTTTAGTTATTCAAAATCTAATAATATAGACCTTAAATAACTCAAAATAAATGTATCAAGCAAGCTTATTATTGTTCAATCTTTTAACAAATTTTGCACCTGAGTCTTGATGCAGTCTTCAAGTTTATGAATGTAACGAACCGGGATTTTCGACTCCGAAAATCAACATCAAACTACCATGTTGACCATTCAGACATCGAACATTCCAGATCATTAATAGAGAGAAGTTAGAGGGTGAGAATAGATAAGATAGAAATATTAGAATAGAAGAAGAAGAAGAACACAACACAGCATAGAGTCTCACATCGCCGCGGAACAAAATATAATACAGAATAACCTTTATTGAAAGCTTTAAAATACTTACAGTATCAGAGTACATCACACAATGGGACAGTTATAATGATCTGTTCCCATATACAACACACAGCGGAATAGTAGTAATATCATACGTCTGGACTCTTCCAGCTCGTCTCTTCACAGCAGTCGATAACCTGGACCTGTACAACCCGGCCTAACCCGAGCATTTACAAAACACCGGGTCAGTCTGGTGAACCAGAGTGAGATAAACTCGCACAGTAACAAGGGTGAACCATCCAATCACGATTTTAAAGTTCAAAACCTTTTCAAAGGAAAGGATAATCGTAAGACCAAATCCACACATAAACACGGACGGTTTTTACCTTATGATAACCCAAAACAGTTTTGAAACCAATATCTTGTCTGATATTATAATAATGTCTAAATACAAGTAAATAACAATCTAGTGGAACGCTTGCATCTCACGCTCCACATATATAGTATACAATCAAAAACCGCGGGCGCTTATTGGATATTGGGTTCCAACTTGACAAGGTATGGGACCACCTGCCGATCGTGTATCTCTAGAGACGAATACACTGGGTTCAACAAGAACTTCTTGCAACCCGGCCCTCACATGACCGACCACTCATTTCGCTTGAGTGTATCGAATGTATATCACCGACGGTTGGGATCAGCAACCGTCTCCCGATAAGGGACAGCATCGAAACATAGATTTAAGAAACAAATAGGATTTTCTCTAGATAGGTGATCATACACCCTAATGGGAGCGACCCACATAGCCATGCTGCCTGCCCGATTTTTGTCATCTCCTGGTTGATGAGGCTTGAGGCCAGAATTAACTCTTGACATCTGGTCGCCATTCACTTTGAATGCCACATCGTCAGATCCGTCAGATATTACTAATTGACGTCCACAAAAATACTCTAGCTGAAAGCTAGAGAATGGAAATTCCCTGCCAACAACTATCGTACGTTTGAAGAAATCAACGTACGTGATCCTTTAGAAATACTCTGTCAGACATTCGTCCATATACGTCATCCAGGAACAGGATGAACCGAAGGCACTCTCCTACCGCATCCATCTAGGAATCACCCCATGGATCAGTAGCGAGTAGTCCTTGCAACCCGTAGATTCCAACTACGACAGAATCACAGCTTTACTCTGCTTGCCAGGCAGAGAATATTAGTGGTTCTTCCGTGTATGAAAATCCACAGTCTTCAATGCTCCATCTCAACCATCTTCTGAGAACTTCCACGTATTTGTTGGTCGGAATGGTTTTCGAATATGAATTCGATCCCGGTCTTTCCATACCAACAATCGTATTGGATAGATTTGATAGTCGGTGTTTTAACTATCAAAAATATACAGTGTTTCAATCATGACACTCCAATGAGTTCGCTGGTTCAGTATTTAGCATCACTTGGCCTTTAACAAACTAATTTCCTTTTTGTTACATTGAAAACTTCTAATTTCTTTTAATATTCAAAATACGATATTTGAATAACTCTAATTGATTAGTTAACATTCGTCTTAACTCCATTCGCTTGACTCTAGATCACAGCGATCACAATGGTTACGCCTGATTCCCTCAGGAAACATCCGACCGCCGTAGGCTATCTGCAGCCCTGCGAATTACGCTAGCAGTCGTACGAATTGGCAACTCAGCCGAATAATTTTGTTTGGCTAATTCTATCTCGAATATCTATATTCAATTTCCCACTTAACTCTTCCATCAAATCATCTTTTAGATTCGGAAATCCATTAGTTTTAACAAAGAAATTTATAGCACATATGTTATAACAATAGCATTATAATTACTATTTGGATTTACAAAACAACAGCGCTATAATCGCTGTTTAGATTTACAAAACATTTACTATAGCAAAAGCGCTACAATCGCTATATTAGATTTGCAAAACATATATGATAACGACAGCGTTAAAATCGCTGTTTAGGTTTTCAAAACATATCCACTAACGTCTCTTACAATTACCAACTAATACTATCTTCAGATAATCCCGATGTTGTTCAAGTTGGGGTATTTAAATTACCTCTCAGACCTTGACCAAACAACGTTCTTATCCCCTGATGAATATCAGTTGTAATCACAAAATCAATACTCCCATTTTCATCTCGAAATACATTCCATTATAATACTGGGGTTTAGTTATACAACCCTACAACTCACTTCTTTAACCATATTCATTTATTTCCAATCTTCTTTCAACTCTGTTCGACCATTCCCCACTTTTGAAATCTCATTTCAAATTTCCCTCTTGATCTCAATTTCAAATAACGTTAATTCCATATTAACGATTTACACTTTGAAACTCATTTATAAATCCTGGTTTATCTTAAACCCTTTTCCAAAACCATATCTACATTTAAACGTTACTTAATCCAAAAACACATTAATTCGATAATCAATTCAACTTCAAAATGGTCGATTTCATTCACTCAACTTGATTATCTCGATAGCCCATTCCAAATAAATTCTCACTTTAAATTAATTATATAATTAATTTAAATAAATCCCATAAATGGTTTTCTTAACAAAACGATTATCCAATTCTAACTATGCGCTTTTATTTCCTATCTCGTACTTATCAATCTGATTTACATCGGAACTTGCTTTATAAAATCAATTAAAAATAAATTAAAGTCTTACATAAATAAAATATTTATTTGTTTCTCTTGAATAACTTTTATTCAAAATAATATGTTCAAAAATCTATCTCCAGTTATAAAATGCACTTTATAACTTCACCTCTATTGACTCACCTGACGGTGAATCAATATCTATAAAGCGATTGATTTTATTGGCCATACGCTGCCAAATACCCAACCAATATCACCCATTGGTTTTAAACTAACAGATGTTGAACATTCAATAATCAACCATCAAATCAATCACACAACAGATCAGTTCATATATGAGAATATAAAAATACATTTGGGGGATCCGGTTGGATCCCTCCAACCTGTTCTTCCCTGTATTCAAATGGTTATCTCAAATCAGACGGTTTAGTTTTGTTTAACTGATAAATTAAATAACGACCATTTAACATCAACCATAAGCAATTCAAACAATTCAACCATTTAAACACGTTTATAGATAAACGTGACCAACCAAGGTGAGTCACCTTTATTGGAACCAATCGTTAAAAATAACGATTTGGTATTTCACGGAAATTAAACACAGTTTAATTTCATCAGTTAAATCAACAAACAAGTGTATAACTAGCAACAGGCAACCATCAGCAAATAGAGCACACAAAATAAATAAAAAATACCCAATTTATATAAAATATAAAAAGGGTAACTGAGTGAGTTTAACTCACCTTGAGTTGCGTTGTTATAATAACAACTGATTTGATTAAATTAAACTCGCGTTTAATTTAACTGGGATCTCCAGCTGCATTCTACTACGTCCATTTCTGTCCCAGAATGTAGATCTCATCCTTATAATCCCGGCATCGCTTGTTGTGTTTCATTCTGATCATGAATGCATGAGAAATAAAATTATAATCAGATGGTTTATATTAATACACTATTTTCTTGAATATAATTAAATTAATGTTAATGTTTTAATTACTTTTATCAATCGGTTTTAGGCTGATAATCTTCTGCATCTTTACAGTATCACTTCCTCGTTCAAGATCGATTTCATTCTACTGTTACCAATAGCTCGATTCCTGTTTTAAAAAATTATATGTTAGCATAATTTTAATTAAACAAATATATTTCTTAATTAGACCAATTAAAATTTTAATTACACTATGGCATTGCTACGGTGGACTACTGGTTTCTTAGTTCACCTCCACTCCTCCTGTACGTCCGCCCTTCCTTCCCTTCTTTTTTTTTTTCTTTTTTTTTTTTTTCCATGATGCTTTCTTCATTCCTTTTGGTACCAGTTCGCACCACACTGCCTCCCATTCCATCCATGCTGTTCCCTTCACACAACCATCCGCCTTTCCTTCTTTTTTTTTTTTTTTTTTTTTCGATGCCAGGCTTCCTTGGCTTGAACCCGTTACTGCACCGCTCCATCCCACGACTGTCCTTCCCTCCCTCGCCTTTCCTGCTGTCACGCACCCACCCAAAGTCCATACGTGCTTTGAACTCAACTCCACATCCATGTATGCTGACCCCCTGATCAGAACCGAACTTTCACCATCACCCCTTGTTACTGCCCCTCCTTTCCTACTTTGGAACCCAGCTCACGTCCCTCCCCTATGCTATCGTTCAACGTGGAGCTTTTCGCGTTAAACACTTCTCGAAAACATTGTTTTTTTTTTTTCGTTGAAAGAGAGTTGGTTTGCTTTACTGAAACAAACGAAATAAAAACTGAAGGAATAAAAGTGGCTTTTATAGGAGAGGACTTCGTGGGTGGCAAGGCATTTAGATATAGGTTTGCAGAGACCCTATAGTATAGCTGTGTGGGTAGGATTGAAATTTGAGCACTTGGTCGGCACGTAAAAGAATTTGGTTGGCAAGAAATTGAAATGTTTGGCCGCAAACATCAGTAGATTGGACACAAGAAATTGAAAGGAGACTGCGGAGAGAGATTTTGAATAGGCTAGCCGGACTAGACCAGAAATAGGATAGACAGTCTCGAATATAGTATGTGCCTATGTATGTAGAAATAATATCAATCAAACTTCACTGCTAAGTAGTTGATTAAGACCCCTACAATCAATTTCTGTCTACTGATTAAAATGCTAATCTTAGTGTAAAAAGGTATTCCGGACCCAATGGGACAAGTTTCGTCGCAATCCGAGGTCGCATGAAAAAATTTCCTTTATGAAACCAGAAATGAACACGCGTTTAATTTTTTCACGATCACCAGATAAATCAAATCCACTTGAAACTGCGAACATCGATAATAACTTTTCGATACGAACCCAAGGACACTAATTTCGTCGCATTCTGAGACTGTTGCCCCGGTAGGCTGTTTTTACCCTGAACCGTCCTACCCTTTTTAACACCAAATTTTCCGGTCTCTAAAAATAACAAACTATATACTTATTCTGACTCTAATCGACGATACGAACTCAACGGAACTGGTTCCGTGGCCTAATTCGATCATCTGCTCCAGTTACATTCAAATATCCTTTTATTTATTTGAATACGCGCTATAGAAATGAACGGGCGTTTATGGCTACCGTGGTCACATACGACATCGGTTTTCCACGCAATTCACCACCGTACAATAATTTAACGATACAGTTCTAATGAAACTGATTTTGTCGAAATCTGAGTCCGTTTGCAAAACGGCCATTTTAAAGGCCTATAATTTAATAATGATTTTCCATAGCGACTATTTCAAAATTTGATTTGACCATAACCATCAAACTATAACACGAAATCTGGATTTTTCTCTTTCATATGAAAATTATCATCAATACGGTTCCAACGTTTCTTGTTTCACAGAAATCCGACTTATATCGAATCCTGTATTCTCAGTTGAAGTTAAAAATTCAAATTTACGAACTGCACGCCATTTCCAAGCTCGATTTATAATTATATATTAATTATAACGTTCAACTTCGTTTAAATAACGAATTCAATATTAAATTTCATAAATATTCCAATATAATATTTAAAACTAATTTTATTATTCATATTCAAATGTCGAAAAACAGGGTCGTTACATTCTTCCCCCCTTAAAATAATTTCGTCCTCGAAATTGCTAAGTTAAGAAAGAACGTTATAAACTCATTAATTTCAAATCTAATTTATTTTAAATCCAAAACCGATTTAATACCGTATATAAATATTTTCAAAAATATCGAAAATTTTCTAATACTTTAAATTTCCAAAAAAAATTCGCCAGCATCTCCTCTGTACGGCTCAATCGGTACAACTCCAACTCGCCTTTCTAGGCCTTCTCAAATTCAAAAGAAAATGAAACAGCCAAGTGGCTAGCCAAATAGGCTCATAAATCACCAAACCCATATAAAAATAAACATGTACCTTTTTGTCGGGCACATCATTATATCCTTTCTGTCTGCTACCCTGTCAGCATATACAAATGCATTTCCAACTAAATTCTTTACGCGTCCAAGCCAAATCCATTCTTGACTCAATTTCCATCCATTATCCATTTCAACTCTTACCTTACCAGTCCAACACCATTTCAGATTTCTGTCTCACCATTCAGAATCTGATTCTACTTAATACATTATATCATGATTCAATTCCCAATTAATTGGTTTCAATTCAATTTATATTTGTTTTCCCAATTTCTATTCAAATTTTGTTCAACAATTTCTCTGGGAGTTTTTCAAACAGTTCAGCTCTTTCAAAATCAAATACTCCTTTTCAGGATTCAAAACAACTTGTTTTTCTCAAAGCAATTCAAAACAAAATTTTTGGTAGTAATCCCTCACTTAGAACTCGAAAATGAACACCGATAATGGCGCGCACATCATCGGAATCTATTTTCCAGTTGTCGAAGTGAGTTCAATACTATATCTTTTCAAAACTTCAATTGTAACCACTTTCATTTTGAAATCCATTTCAAAATATCCCTTTCAAATGCTTGTAACAAATTTAAAATCTCCCAGGATTTTAAACCTCATATATTCAATTCAAGTTCATTTGCAATCATCTATCCCACTTTTGGGAATTTTAATTCCAGATTTAATTCATTTGTTTTCATATTATATGAATTCTAATTGGTTATTTATATAACCTTTTCAATTATAGCCAAGCAACACATCCAATATACTATAATATTTCAGATGTATATCATTCTTTATATTAAAATATAATTTGGGTAAAATTATTTCATTTACCCTCTTTCAAAAACATACTGTGTCGAATTATTCTGTTCAAGAGTTTAGAAACACTTATCGACACAGTTTGCATTACTGTATCGACCGGAATTCATAAACTACTCGACAAACCAATCAACACAATATAAACAGTTTTTATAACAATTTACAAATACGCGCTCATATATATACACTCAAACTCAATCTAGGGTATTGCTAACCCCATCTCTACTGAGTCACGCCACAGAGCCAAGGTAATTACTTAACCAACAGCTCTGATACCACTGTAACGAACCGGGATTTTCGACTCCGAAAATCAACATCAAACTACCATGTTGACCATTCAGACATCGAACATTCCAGATCATTAATAGAGAGAAGTTAGAGGGTGAGAATAGATAAGATAGAAATATTAGAATAGAAGAAGAAGAAGAACACAACACAGCATAGAGTCTCACATCGCCGCGGAACAAAATATAATACAGAATAACCTTTATTGAAAGCTTTAAAATACTTACAGTATCAGAGTACATCACACAATGGGACAGTTATAATGATCTGTTCCCATATACAACACACAGCGGAATAGTAGTAATATCATACGTCTGGACTCTTCCAGCTCGTCTCTTCACAGCAGTCGATAACCTGGACCTGTACAACCCGGCCTAACCCGAGCATTTACAAAACACCGGGTCAGTCTGGTGAACCAGAGTGAGATAAACTCGCACAGTAACAAGGGTGAACCATCCAATCACGATTTTAAAGTTCAAAACCTTTTCAAAGGAAAGGATAATCGTAAGACCAAATCCACACATAAACACGGACGGTTTTTACCTTATGATAACCCAAAACAGTTTTGAAACCAATATCTTGTCTGATATTATAATAATGTCTAAATACAAGTAAATAACAATCTAGTGGAACGCTTGCATCTCACGCTCCACATATATAGTATACAATCAAAAACCGCGGGCGCTTATTGGATATTGGGTTCCAACTTGACAAGGTATGGGACCACCTACCGATCGTGTATCTCTAGAGACGAATACACTGGGTTCAACAAGAACTTCTTGCAACCCGGCCCTCACATGACCGACCACTCATTTCGCTTGAGTGTATCGAATGTATATCACCGACGGTTGGGATCAGCAACCATCTCCCGATAAGGGACAGCATCGAAACATAGATTTAAGAAACAAATAGGATTTTCTCTAGATAGGTGATCATACACCCTAATGGGAGCGACCCACATAGCCATGCTGCCTGCCCGATTTTTGTCATCTCCTGGTTGATGAGGCTTGAGGCCAGAATTAACTCTTGACATCTGGTCGCCATTCACTTTGAATGCCACATCGTCAGATCCGTCAGATATTACTAATTGACGTCCACAAAAATACTCTAGCTGAAAGCTAGAGAATGGAAATTCCCTGCCAACAACTATCGTACGTTTGAAGAAATCAACGTACGTGATCCTTTAGAAATACTCTGTCAGACATTCGTCCATATACGTCATCCAGGAACAGGATGAACCGAAGGCACTCTCCTACCGCATCCATCTAGGAATCACCCCATGGATCAGTAGCGAGTAGTCCTTGCAACCCGTAGATTCCAACTACGACAGAATCACAGCTTTACTCTGCTTGCCAGGCAGAGAATATTAGTGGTTCTTCCGTGTATGAAAATCCACAGTCTTCAATGCTCCATCTCAACCATCTTCTGAGAACTTCCACGTATTTGTTGGTCGGAATGGTTTTCGAATATGAATTCGATCCCGGTCTTTCCATACCAACAATCGTATTGGATAGATTTGATAGTCGGTGTTTTAACTATCAAAAATATACAGTGTTTCAATCATGACACTCCAATGAGTTCGCTGGTTCAGTATTTAGCATCACTTGGCCTTTAACAAACTAATTTCCTTTTTGTTACATTGAAAACTTCTAATTTCTTTTAATATTCAAAATACGATATTTGAATAACTCTAATTGATTAGTTAACATTCGTCTTAACTCCATTCGCTTGACTCTAGATCACAGCGATCACAATGGTTACGCCTGATTCCCTCAGGAAACATCCGACCGCCGTAGGCTATCTGCAGCCCTGCGAATTACGCTAGCAGTCGTACGAATTGGCAACTCAGCCGAATAATTTTGTTTGGCTAATTCTATCTCGAATATCTATATTCAATTTCCCACTTAACTCTTCCATCAAATCATCTTTTAGATTCGGAAATCCATTAGTTTTAACAAAGAAATTTATAGCACATATGTTATAACAATAGCATTATAATTACTATTTGGATTTACAAAACAACAGCGCTATAATCGCTGTTTAGATTTACAAAACATTTACTATAGCAAAAGCGCTACAATCGCTATATTAGATTTGCAAAACATATATGATAACGACAGCGTTAAAATCGCTGTTTAGGTTTTCAAAACATATCCACTAACGTCTCTTACAATTACCAACTAATACTATCTTCAGATAATCCCGATGTTGTTCAAGTTGGGGTATTTAAATTACCTCTCAGACCTTGACCAAACAACGTTCTTATCCCCTGATGAATATCAGTTGTAATCACAAAATCAATACTCCCATTTTCATCTCGAAATACATTCCATTATAATACTGGGGTTTAGTTATACAACCCTACAACTCACTTCTTTAACCATATTCATTTATTTCCAATCTTCTTTCAACTCTGTTCGACCATTCCCCACTTTTGAAATCTCATTTCAAATTTCCCTCTTGATCTCAATTTCAAATAACGTTAATTCCATATTAACGATTTACACTTTGAAACTCATTTATAAATCCTGGTTTATCTTAAACCCTTTTCCAAAACCATATCTACATTTAAACGTTACTTAATCCAAAAACACATTAATTCGATAATCAATTCAACTTCAAAATGGTCGATTTCATTCACTCAACTTGATTATCTCGATAGCCCATTCCAAATAAATTCTCACTTTAAATTAATTATATAATTAATTTAAATAAATCCCATAAATGGTTTTCTTAACAAAACGATTATCCAATTCTAACTATGCGCTTTTATTTCCTATCTCGTACTTATCAATCTGATTTACATCGGAACTTGCTTTATAAAATCAATTAAAAATAAATTAAAGTCTTACATAAATAAAATATTTATTTGTTTCTCTTGAATAACTTTTATTCAAAATAATATGTTCAAAAATCTATCTCCAGTTATAAAATGCACTTTATAACTTCACCTCTATTGACTCACCTGACGGTGAATCAATATCTATAAAGCGATTGATTTTATTGGCCATACGCTGCCAAATACCCAACCAATATCACCCATTGGTTTTAAACTAACAGATGTTGAACATTCAATAATCAACCATCAAATCAATCACACAACAGATCAGTTCATATATGAGAATATAAAAATACATTTGGGGGATCCGGTTGGATCCCTCCAACCTGTTCTTCCCTGTATTCAAATGGTTATCTCAAATCAGACGGTTTAGTTTTGTTTAACTGATAAATTAAATAACGACCATTTAACATCAACCATAAGCAATTCAAACAATTCAACCATTTAAACACGTTTATAGATAAACGTGACCAACCAAGGTGAGTCACCTTTATTGGAACCAATCGTTAAAAATAACGATTTGGTATTTCACGGAAATTAAACACAGTTTAATTTCATCAGTTAAATCAACAAACAAGTGTATAACTAGCAACAGGCAACCATCAGCAAATAGAGCACACAAAATAAAAAAAATACCCAATTTATATAAAATATAAAAAGGGTAACTGAGTGAGTTTAACTCACCTTGAGTTGCGTTGTTATAATAACAACTGATTTGATTAAATTAAACTCGCGTTTAATTTAACTGGGATCTCCAGCTGCATTCTACTACGTCCATTTCTGTCCCAGAATGTAGATCTCATCCTTATAATCCCGGCATCGCTTGTTGTGTTTCATTCTGATCATGAATGCATGAGAAATAAAATTATAATCATATGGTTTATATCAATACACTATTTTCTTGAATATAATTAAATTAATGTTAATGTTTTAATTACTTTTATCAATCGGTTTTAGGCTGATAATCTTCTGCATCTTTACAGTATCACTTCCTCGTTCAAGATCGATTTCATTCTACTGTTACCAATAGCTCGATTCCTGTTTTAAAAACTTATATGTTAGCATAATTTTAATTAAACAAATATATTTCTTAATTAGACCAATTAAAATTTTAATTACACTATGGCATTGCTACGGTGGACTACTGGTTTCTTAGTTCACCTCCACTCCTCCTGTACGTCCGCCCTTCCTTCCCTTCTTTTTTTTTTCTTTTTTTTTTTTTTTTTCCATGATGCTTTCTTCATTCCTTTTGGTACCAGTTCGCACCACACTGCCTCCCATTCCATCCATGCTGTTCCCTTCACACAACCATCCGCCTTTCCTTCTTTTTTTTTTTTTTTTTTTTTCGATGCCAGGCTTCCTTGGCTTGAACCCGTTACTGCACCGCTCCATCCCACGACTGTCCTTCCCTCCCTCGCCTTTCCTGCTGTCACGCACCCACCCAAAGTCCATACGTGCTTTGAACTCAACTCCACATCCATGTATGCTGACCCCCTGATCAGAACCGAACTTTCACCATCACCCCTTGTTACCGCCCCTCCTTTCCTACTTTGGAACCCAGCTCACGTCCCTCCCCTATGCTATCGTTCAACGTGGAGCTTTTCGCGTTAAACACTTCTCGAAAACATTGTTTTTTTTTTTCGTTGAAAGAGAGTTGGTTTGCTTTACTGAAACAAACGAAATAAAAACTGAAGGAATAAAAGTGGCTTTTATAGGAGAGGACTTCATGGGTGGCAAGGCATTTAGATATAGGTTTGCAGAGACCCTATAGTATAGCTGTGTGGGTAGGATTGAAATTTGAGCACTTGGTCGGCACGTAAAAGAATTTGGTTGGCAAGAAATTGAAATGTTTGGCCGCAAACATCAGTAGATTGGACACAAGAAATTGAAAGGAGACTGCGGAGAGAGATTTTGAATAGGCTAGCCGGACTAGACCAGAAATAGGATAGACAGTCTCGAATATAGTATGTGCCTATGTATGTAGAAATAATATCAATCAAACTTCACTGCTAAGTAGTTGATTAAGACCCCTACAATCAATTTCTGTCTACTGATTAAAATGCTAATCTTAGTGTAAAAAGGTATTCCGGACCCAATGGGACAAGTTTCGTCGCAATCCGAGGTCGCATGAAAAAATTTCCTTTATGAAACCAGAAATGAACACGCGTTTAATTTTTTCACGATCACCAGATAAATCAAATCCACTTGAAACTGCGAACATCGATAATAACTTTTCGATACGAACCCAACGACACTAATTTCGTCGCATTCTGAGACTGTTGCCCCGGTAGGCTGTTTTTACCCTGAACCGTCCTACCCTTTTTAACACCAAATTTTCCGGTCTCTAAAAATAACAAACTATATACTTGTTCTGACTCTAATCGACGATACGAACTCAACGGAACTGGTTCCGTGGCCTAATTCGATCATCTGCTCCAGTTACATTCAAATATCCTTTTATTTATTTGAATACGCGCTATAGAAATGAACGGGCGTTTATGGCTACCGTGGTCACATACGACATCGGTTTTCCACGCAATTCACCACCGTACAATAATTTAACGATACAGTTCTAATGAAACTGATTTTGTCGAAATCTGAGTCCGTTTGCAAAACGGCCATTTTAAAGGCCTATAATTTAATAATGATTTTCCATAGCGACTATTTCAAAATTTGATTTGACCATAACCATCAAACTATAACACGAAATCTGGATTTTTCTCTTTCATATGAAAATTATCATCAATACGGTTCCAACGTTTCTTGTTTCACAGAAATCCGACTTATATCGAATCCTGTATTCTCAGTTGAAGTTAAAAATTCAAATTTACGAACTGCACGCCATTTCCAAGCTCGATTTATAATTATATATTAATTATAACGTTCAACTTCGTTTAAATAACGAATTCAATATTAAATTTCATAAATATTCCAATATAATATTTAAAACTAATTTTATTATTCATATTCAAATGTCGAAAAACACGGGTCGTTACAATGAATGTGTACCTATTGGTAAGATTTGGCAGAAGATTTAGTTATATCCACAAAATTTCACCCACAGTAAAGCTTTTGAATAGGAATCCAAGCCAAAACCTTGAGTTGATTGTACTAAAAAATGTTGAGATCTTGGACGTACGACAATGCAACCACCAAAATGAATGAAAATTAAATGCATGGTAACTTGAAATTCATTTGAGACATGACTTTGAAAAGAAAATCTGGAAACCCAAATAATATATCTATATAAGGCTTGCGCTAGATCCATCAACCGCTTAATCACACCAACCATTTGCGCTGTTATCATATATAATGGTAACGTGTATGGTAACTATTATAATGTAAATGAAATTCTAGGCTGTGTTATATCTTAATTGTATTCGGGTTTTTGGCTATTGCGCCAAGCCCAGTTTTTGTTCTGTTCAATTCAAACCTGTTATCTCATAAGTCGATGTGTATAAATACCAGCCGTATTTTATTCATCTAAGACATCGACAAAGATACAAATCATTCCAGTTTTCTACTGCATTAAAAAATCTGTCAATTTAAACATTAATCAAATTCTTACACAGTATCAGAGCCAAAATGCTTAACATCAAAATCTAGTTTTAAAATTTAGAAATCTCTCATTTGCAAACTAATTTGTCATTTAATAGAATACCCATCAGAGAATTCTCATCATCTGGATTACTCCAATTAGACATATTGTTATGTCTCATCATTTGTGTAACGACCCATATTTTTAGTCACTTTAAAATATGGATTTAAACAAGTGGATTTTAAATGTTAAATATTGAATTTGGACCGAAAACTATTGAAAATGAATTCTAATTTTATTTTATATTTCATTGAAGTAAAAATAAGTTTAGTGAACTTTTAAAATTTAAATTAAAAATGAATATATTGAAATTTAATTATTTAATATTATTTTAATAGGCAAAATAGACCTTTTTTGACATAGTCTCAGAATTCGACAAAACCAGTTCTATCTGTATCATTGAAGTATGGTAGGATTTCAAATTTTGTATCAATTGGACTTACGATTCGATTATATGAGTTGAAAATGCATAAGGACTGTTTAATTAAATAAACCATGAAGTAGGAAGCTTCCAAGTGCTTCCATGACCATGTGTCTTCACTTTTGAGGTGTCAATTTTTTCTTCTCATTCCTTCTTTGACTTACACCTCATTACTTCATTATCAAGTTTCATTATTTACAACAGTGCCATCATCTACTTTATAAAACAAGCTTCCTTCCTCCTCCTCCTTCTTCCTTTCTTCATTTTTATTCCTTCTTCTTTTCTTTTCTCCTTTCTTCCGCTATTAATGGCCTTCTCCTCCCTCGAACTTTCGACCCAAACCCTATTCCCCCTCCTCCACTCAAACCACTTGAAATCTTCTTCTCTACTTCACTAAACCCCATACATACCTTCTCTTCTCTAGTAACCTCCAACTTGTGCCCATTCTCCCTTAGATTGATCTTATATCCCCCTTAAACACCTTAAATCTAGCTCGTTTCCACCATTAAAGCACTTCCCTAGCCCCTCTCAACCAAGTCAAAGTCCTTCATGTGTTAAAAATACGATCTTTGTGTTAAAAATCCCTCCTTTACTTCATTTAACTCTAGATCCAAGATCCACAAGAACCACACACACTTATGCACCTCCCCTTGCTTAGGTCGACGCCCTTTGCCTTAAAGATCCCAACTTCAGCTATAAAACCCTTAAACCTTCCACCTTTATGCTACAAATCCCATCTTTAGTTCATACGATAGTTTTACACACACACACATACACACACGTATTATACTTAGTTGATGTTAATGATCCTACCTTTGAAAGTTTGGCGAAGTGGACCTTTATGGTGATCGATTTTTTCTCATGTTTGGATTAATCATTATGTTTCAGTTTGCTAATTTGAAATTGGCTAAGTTATGTATGTTTGGTTGTGATAGTTTGCATAATGAAAGTTTGCTAAGTGTTTTATGGAAAGTTAACATGTTAGTATGAAAAGTTAGTAGGGGTGAGCATTCAGTCGTTTCGGTTAGTTTGGAATTAAAAAAACTCAAATCAAACTGAAACCAAAAATTTTCAAATCGAACCGAATTAATTTCGGTTAATTCAGTCGGTAACCAATTTAATTGAATTTGAAGGATGTATTATTATTCAAATAATGGACTCACTCAAAGTAAAACACAAATCCATGTTTGGAGAAATTTTATATAGTAAATTTTATGTTTATGATAAGATGCAATCTATTTGCAACAATTTTTTTGTATTATATAACTAAACTAATTATTTAAAGTACCACACCACCATAAAATTAGATAACAAATTAAAAGTTCAGTTAATTCGGTTAAACCGAAAACCAAAAAAAAGTATTTTACAAATCAAATTCAAAGCGATTTAGTTTTAAAACCGAACCGACAGAATTGAACTAGTTCGGTTGGTTTATTCGATTTGAACCGAATATTGCTCACCCCTAAAAGTTTGTAAGGAAAAGTTAGATTGTTAATTTGCCAAATGTTGTTAAAATTAGCATTAAAAAGAAACTAGCATGGTTATTTAAATTTTTAAGGAATTTAAAATGTGACATTTGATGATATGGATGTGACATTAGTTGATTTGTTGTGATGGTTGACAACTTGATGTGATGTGATGGCTGATAAAGTTGAAAAGTGACACGAACCAAACCCCCGCTCCATGGTGGCAAGGTCTGTCTTTGGAATATAACACGTTAATCACATCAGCAATTTACAGAATATAGCATAATACATAAAATAAGGGAATAAATTACTTCACGTCATAACGGCGGAAATCATCAATGTCATAAACATCATCAGAGTTACACAGATATAGTGTTCTGCTTATACATAACAAGTTTCATCAAGTAGAGAATAAGTCTACAACAAAATCAAATATAAACATGCATAAGACAATGCTTAAGAGTTCAAGAGAAATGATAAAAGATAAGTCTTCATCTTCAGCCAGAAGATCACCCAATGTTATGATGCATATCCAAAAAAAAGCCAATCACCTGTTCACTTGGTTGCACATGTAAAAATAGGGGCACCCGAGTTTACAAGGGAAAAACAAACTACGAATCAATCATGGGACTAGTATAAAAAATCATACAGTTACTTAATTTGTTTAAGAATAAGGCAAATCACAGGACCACGCCTTATGTCATGGAACGGGTTTACTCCATTGGATTGTCGGTGTATAAAATAAAGTAAATAAAGTAAACAATCGACATGCTTTTTAGAAAAATGAAGCCATTATAAGACTCGGATCCCATCACACAATGCAAACATAAACCAGAGGATGGAGTTTTACTTTATAGTGGCCTAATATGCTTGATACGCATAAAACAAAAATCATTGGATATTGTTATTAGTGTCTAGATGTTTCATAAACCATTTCAATATAAATGTATCAATCCTAGACGACATAGTACCCCATACTACTATGTCGCCAATAGTATACAATTAAAACTGTAAAATTTCGTGTTGAAAATTGGATTTCCTTCATGAGTCAAGGAAAGGGATAGTCTCCTTACCAAATTCTGATCACCTTTAGCAAGATGATCCAAGATCACACCTATAGGCAACCCTTGGATCCTACAGGGCCGGTCCACACCTAACATTCGTGGATTGGTTATTCATGAACAATACATTTCCCAGTCCTATCAGACCTGTCACTCGAGCCTTTTAGTCGACTCCATTCATACGTCCGTTCTGGGTCTGGAAGAAACCGGAGGTACCTTATTCCTTATCCCATATGTCCTATACAGGAGAGAGGTCCTCGCATATCTGGACAATCAAAAAGTACATTCGGGAAACTACCACTATAACCCTTTCAAGGGAGCTACCCATATAGAAGACATTGGTAGTAATACATTCGATGTGAAGATTGCCGATCTTGCACCATCTTCATTTCTTTAACTTTAAGTCATCGTTTAATTATTTGAAATAAGAATTAACTCGGTCTCTTCAAATAATTCTCTCATATATAATCAAATAATTTTTTTCCTTTGGTTAAGTTATTTCCCTTCACAATTTATTTCACTACCTTATTTTAAAAGTTGTAATCGAGAATCTAATTCGGTCGTAGAATCAAATACTCAGTCACAATATTCCCAAATTTCATTTAATAAGTTTTCATGCCAAATCATACTTAACCATATTTCATTTTTATAAACCAATCATTGGTTTACTCACGTTCTAAATTGCTTACTTTAATTTAAAACGATTATTTCCTACATTTTATATATGTAAAAATAGTTCAATTTAGCCAAATGACGTTTCAAGTCATTCGACTGCACTGGCGTTGTTTTCATTCAATTTTGAATTAAACATTTCTAATGATCTAATTATCAGATCTTAACATATTTATTATCGTTGGAAAGATCTTTTCGAAGCGAACCCAATGGTTCTAATTTCGGGAAAATCCGATGGTCGGATCTCCTGATATACTTGTTTAAAATTACGAGTCAAAAACGTGAACTACCGCTGTGTGGTTCATTTAATTTAATTTTTAATTTTCGTATAAAAATATAATTTGTTTTATGACTTCCAAACTATTTAATTGACTAAATATTTGGCTAACGACTTTAAGTTTCGGAAAAATTCGTCATAACATCCTTTGTACGAAGTGCTCGGAAAAAAATCACGTATGGCCTAAAAGGTTCTAATAAATCACAGTATATACCTACAACTTGTGTACACTTAGATGTGTAAAAATAAATCATTTTAATGCCCGTGTAGGAATAAAAAATCATGTGAATATCCATTGTGCCTTACACATCACCCCCAAGCAATGTGTACAATTTTATTACCCTAATTCCCATGTACTGTAACTATGCAAGAGTGACGTGTATATTTTTGTCCTCTCCTGACCTGTCTAGGGTTTATTATTAAATCTTGCATATTTATTTATAGGTTCAATTTAGTTCAAATCATATCCTCTGCTCACATCTGGTCAATATGCAGTATACCTGATCTCCAGTCATTTTTCTCATCATATAACATCAAATAAATGAATACAATACAGTTTACATCTTATAAGCATCAAGCAGCTACATGCTTATATGGGTATGTTGGGATATGCTTATGTTGTGTAGTCCAATATCTGCATTTTGTTCTATGGAATTGTTTAATTAATCCGGATACCATTACTCTCATTCAATGCACACACAGTAGTCATAAATAAATAAATAAATAAATACTCAACATCCAGTGTCATTTAAGGTGCCACAAGTGTCCATCCATGTCGTACGAAATGCTAGTGTCACATATCCATATAGCGCTTCTAATGCAAATGATTTGTGAATAGTTCAAGTGTTGAACTAAGAAAGATATATATGCATGCATGTAAGCAGTTATAGACATCAACAAACGTGATTAAATATTTTTAATCGCCAACTACTTAATCAAATAAATTCACTTCACTTATTTTTCCAATTCTAGTTTGGCGCAAGTTTACATATTCACTTACATAATGATTAAAAATAATATTTTTACCTCGTTAGTTGCTTACTAAAATCTTAATAGATTTTATTACTTTGCAGTTAATTTTATTTCTAACTACCCCTAACTGATGCTTGAATAGTTAATTTTACTTAATCCATTTAAGTTACAAGCTCATGATATCAATAGGGTTTTATATCCATGTCATGCAGTAATCTACATCGCATATATTAGTTAAAAATCACTATTTTAACTAAGTAAAATTTATCTCATCGCATACACTAGTTAAAAATCACATTTTTAACTAACTAAAAATTATTTCATCATGCACACTAGTTAAAAATCACATTTTTAGCTAACTAAAATTTATTTCATTGCTAATACTAGTTAAAAATCACATTTTTATCTAACTAAAAATTATTTACTCGCATACACTAGTTAAAAATCACATTTTTAACTAACTAAAAATTATTTCATCGCATACACTAGTTAAAAATTACATTTTTAACTAACTAAAAATTCTCTAATGATTCACTAACTTATCTAACCCCTTTCTAAATAAAATTTAGATTTCTCACCACGAGTTCCACTCCGTCAATTCTTTAATATGGAAGAGTGCGACTAATTCAAGCTCCAATGCGGCTACCCGAAGTTATGCGGTGCTCTAGCTTCGCTCCAATGCTCTCCAAAGCTCGATGGAGATGAAACCAAGCTCGTGCGGGAAGCTCAAACCCTTTTTCTCCATTGTCCGGAATTTCGGAGGTGTTTAGAGAGGGTTAAGAGAGTGAAATTGGAGTTTAAAGGAGGTAGGAGAGGACATAGGGTGTGTATAAAGCTTAGGAGGAGGAAGGGAGGAGTTTTGAAGTGGAAAAATAAGAGGGGGGCTGCACGTGGGCTGCATACGGGGAAGGGGGGGGGTCTATGCGTGGGCTAGGACAAGGGAAGGGGAGGGGTAGGGTGGCTGCTAGGAGGGAGGAGAGTGGAGTTAGTGTTAGGGTTTTGGAAGAGGCCGTTAATTTAATGAAAATGGAGGAAGGAGAGAAATAAGAGAAGTGAGAAGAGAAAGACAGAATGAAGTTTTTATGTAGGAATTTATCTCCTTCTCTCTCCAATTGCCCGACTGCAAATAATTCTTGTTTGCTATGAAACTTCTTCACGAGATAATACTCGTCAATACGAATCCAACAAATCAAGTTTCGTCAAATTTCGAGTTCATTTGACCTTCCATTTTAATTTTCTCTCTAGCTCAAATTAGCTTTAAAAATACGATTTTGGCATACCTTTCGTCTTGCACGCCTACATGCTAACACCAAAAATTATGAAACTTTGGATTCCTTCATTATTTGAGGATATGAATCCGAAAAAAAGTGAAATCGAATTCCAAGATCGCCCCAATAATGTTCCTTTGTAAACTGATTGTCTGATTCTTAGCAAATGTGTCTGCTTGTCATGGCCACATGCCAACTCCGTTTAACGTGATATTTGAAATCAAGTAATGATTGATTATTCCGAGTCCATAAACTTGGCCTCGTCGAATTCTGAGGTTGCTATCAAAATTTCATTTTCCAAGGGCTATATGATGATTTAAAAATCGATTTTTTAAATTCTGATACATTTTTCGATAAATTATACTAAAAATAATTTTAATTTTTTTTGTGAAAACCTGGGTTGTTGCAAACCTCCCCTACTTAGAAGTTTTCCATCCCTCAAAAAGGGAACAACAGTAAAGCAGGAAATAAAATAGGAAGGCAACGTAACATAAATGTACCTCTCACCAGAGCTAATCAGAGATGTCCACTCTACACATGGGACAAGCCTGTTTAGTGCTATCTTCTGTCTCCCATGTACGGTCTCTAGGATCTCCTCTCCATTGCACTTTGACTAGATGCACCTTCTTATACCTTAAACTCTAGTTTATATACCAATAATCTTTAGCGTCTCCTTATGAACAGCCAAATTCGGAGTAATATCTAATATTGGTTGATTCGCCTCTTCCACGATCAAGTCTGAATCGTGTACATGCTTCCGAAGCTGAGAAATGTGAAACACATCAAGTACTCCGGGCAACCAATCTGAAAACTAAACCCTGTAAGCTAGAATTCCAATCCTATCGAGTATAGGAAACGGACCAATATATCTAGGAGCCAACTTCCCCGTCCTCCCAAATCGATTTACTCCTCTCATTGGAGAAATTTTCAAATATACATGATCATCAACAGAAAAATATCTTCTTCTTGAATCTTCATAACTCTTCTGTTGGCTCTGTGCTGCTTGTAACTGCTTCTTAATGAAATCCACTTTATTTAAAGCTTCTCGGATCACTCTGGACCCAACACTAATCGAGTACCAGGCTCCATCCAACATGCAGGAGATCTACATGGTCTGCCATACAATGCTTCAAATGGGATAATATCAAACTCGCCTGATAACTATTATTATATGAAAACTCCAACAAATGTATGTGGTCTTCCCAAGATCCTCCAAAATCAAGAATACAAGCCCGCAATAAATCTTCTAATATATGATTCACCCTCCCAGTCTGGCCGTCTGTCTGAGGATGATATGCAGTGCTAAGATTTATCTTCGTTCCCAATTCAGATTGGAATGCTCCCCAGATCTTACTAGCAAAGATCGGGTCTCGACCACTGACAATACCACTGGGAATAACATGCAATCTGACTATCTCTCTGAAATATATCTGAGCCAGACTATGAGCTGTTCTAGTCGGTTTCACTGGAATAAAATAGGCTCTCTTCTTGAAACGATCAATAATAACCCAAATGTAGTTATTGCCTTTCTTGTTCTAGGCAAACCATAAATGAAATCCACAGAAATATGATCCCAGTTCCCTTCTGGAATCTCTAAAGGTCGCAACAACCCAGTGATCTTCTATCGATCACTCTTAACTTATTGGCAAGTTGGACATCTGCTAACATATATAGAGACATCTCTCTTCATAGACTTCCACCAGAATGTGCACTTAAGATCGTAATACAACATACTTACCCTTGGATGAATACTAAGCTTGGATTAGGGACATTCATCCATCACATATATTTTGAGCCCAGGAATATCCGGAACAAATAAACGGCTTAATAATCTTAGAATTCCCTTGTTATATATCTGGAAACTCGAGATTCCGCCTTGCTGAATTCTTTTAATGATGTTTTGAATAAAACCATCATCTTTATGAAGGACAAAGATCTTCTCAATCAATGAAGGCGTAATAATAAGATTGGCTATGATTTCATTCTTCATGCTAAGTGCATCAACTACAACATTGGCTTTCCCTGAAGCATACAAAATATCTAGATCATATGCTGCAAGAAATTCTATCCAACGCTGTTGTCTCAAATTCAAGTCTTTTTGGGTGAATAAATATTTCAATGATTTATGATCTGTATATAATTCAAACTTCCCTCCCAAAAGATAATGCCTTCATATCTTCAAAGCAAATACCACGGCTAACAGCTCTAAATCATGAGAAACATACCTCTTCTCATGCGGCTTCAACTAACGGCTAACATAAGAAACAACTTGGCCTCTTTGCATTAATACCGCACCTACTCCTCCATGAGAAGCATCTGTATAGACAGTCAAGTCCTGGTTGCTATCTAAAATAGTCAACACTGGAGTAGTAGTCAACCTTACTTTCTGCTCTTGGAAAGCTGCCTCAGATTATGTCGTCCAATTAAACCTTGCATGCCTCTTTGTAAGCTTCGTAAGTGGACTAGATAGCTTCAAAAAATCCTTAACGAATTTCCGCTAATGGCTTGCCAATCCCAGAAAACTTCTAACTTCTGTGGGAGTGCTACATTGCTTCCAATCTCCTATAGCTATAATCTTGCCTGGATCTACTGAAATTCCTTCCTTCCATACTACATGACCAAGGAACTTCACTTTCTCTTGCCAGAATATGCATTTAGAAAATTTGGCTTTCAATACATTCTTTCTCAAAATTTCCAAAACCTGTTTCAAATGCTTTGCATGCTCGCTAGCTGACTTAGAGAAGATTAAAATATCATTAATGAAAACCAGGACAAATTTATTCAACACTTCACAAAATACTCAATTCACAAATCAACAATATAAGCAGGAGCATTACATAAGCCGAACTACATTACCAACAATTCGTAAAATAAGTCTGGACCTCTAAAAGCTGTCAAAGGAACACATTCTTTGGCAATCTGCAACTGATGGAAACCTGTAGTTTGGTCCATCTTTGAAAACACTCTTGCTCCATTCAAGCGATCTGATAAATCATCAACGCGTGACAATGGATATTTATTCTTCAATGTTTACTTATTTAGGTCTTGATAATCTACATACAAACTGAGAGTACCATCTGACTTAGGAACAAAGACCACTGCTGCTCCCCAACTTGAGAAACTAGGCCTAATCAGACCTTTCCATAGAAGCTACTAAGTTTGATCACTCAGCTCTTCCTTCTCTTTCAATCATTCTTCGAATTGCATGCACAATGGGCCTTATATTCGGAGCAAGATCGATTATGAAATCAATTTTTCTACACGGAGGTAAGCTATCAGCTTCTTCGAACACATCCGCATAATGTATAACAATGGAAATATTCTCAATGAAATATGAGAAACTTTAAGAGCACACCAAAATTATTTCCTGTCCAAATTTGAGCCTTCGCATGGTATAATAATACTCCCAAGTTTTGTTTCAACTTTAACAATTCTTTCAGCACATTTAACTTCGGCCTCATACTTCATCAACCAATCCAACCTAAGTATAATATCAAATTCGGAAAGATTCGTGATGATCGAATCAAAAGAAAACCGATAAAAAGAATAGGAGACAGGAACTCTACAATATAAACAGAGAACAAGCGAACCCCTTATCGGATTATGGACACTAATTGATCCTTCAATATTCCTCAATTTTAAATTTAATTTCTTAACTGTTTTACTCGAAATAAAACTCTGCGATACACCCATATCAAATAATACTTTAGCAGGAATATTTTTAATTGTAAGCGTACCTTCTAAAACATCCGACTACCTCCCTCTGTAGAAGGAGATGGCGCATTCTCCCTATCATAAACATAAGCGACCCCGGCTTTCTTAGTTAGTGGGCAGTTCCTTGCAAAATGTCCTGGCTTATGGCAATTATAGCACTCACCACTGTTGCGAGGATGACGACTAAGTCCAGATTCATTTCTTTTTGGCCTCTTAGAAGCATTGCACTGATTAGAACAATGCCCATACTAGTCACAATTGAAGCATTTAATTTTCGCTCGCTTATCTTCTTGAGGCTTAGCTGCTTCAGTCTTGCTTGTCTCAGACTTTGCGTCGGGTAGCATTCTCTTGCTATTTGCTTGGCTTCTTTCCTAATCCGCTTGACAGTTTTTCTTATCGATACCCTTATATCTACAAGCCATCTCTACAATCTTAGTAGTTGGAAGTTTTATATGCGTTGTTACTCTACTATGGTACCTCCTTTGAAGACCGTCTAAGAACCGCATGTTCTTCCTGATCGGTCCCTGAATTAATTATGGGCCGTAGCGAGAGAGTGCACTAAACTTGCTGACATACTCAATAATGGTTCTATCACCTTGCTGGAGGTTAGCAAATTCACCATGCAAGTGCTCGACTTCCTTTCGTGGAACAAACCTTTCCTCAAAGACTTCTTTAAACCTTGCTCATGTGATATCAACTTCTAGATCACCTAAAGTTATGGCTTCCCACCAGATTAGGGACTGATCTTTAAGTAACCAGGATGCCAAGTATCTTTTCCAGTTATCTGCCAATTCTAGGCACACGAAGATCCGTTCGCAAGACCTCAACCAAGCTTGAGCTTCCATTACGGTTCCAATGCTTGTGAATGGCACTCCGCCCAAGTTCTTATATTTCTTGGCAACTGCATCAAGATTAAATTCATCGAAACCATGCTGACTATTAACAACGGGGATATTGCCCCTTCCTCCACCTCTGCCTCTACTGACTCTGCCTTGTCCACTCATTTTTTACTTCAGTGATTAGCAAGAAAACAGTTAGGCCAACAAAAAAAGAAATCTTAAGGAATAATAGAAGCACAAAGAAATATGCATGAATAATGATGTAATAGTCAAGTTAATGCTATACTGATGTACTCATTCTAGGATATTTCTAATCCAAACTCTAATTAGTTACTCGTCCTATAATACTACTCAATATTTCTCTAACGAGTCATTTAATGTGTTTAGTTCTAGAGCTAAGGTTAACCAAAGCTATGATACCCGCCTAACACGAACCAAACCCCCGCTCCACGGTAGCAAGGTCTATCTTTGGAATATAACACATTAATCACATTAGTAGTTTATAGAATATAGCATAATACATAAAATCAGATAATAATTTACATCAAATTATACCAGCGGAAATCATCAACATCAAAAACATCATCAGAGTTACACAGATACAGGATCGTACTTAGCACATAACAAGTTTCATCAGGTAGAGAATAAGTCTACAGCAAAATCAAATATAAACATGCATAAGATAGTGCTTAAGAGTTCAAAAGAAATGATAAAAGTTAAGTCTTCATCTTCAGCCAAAAGAGCACCTAATGCTATGGTGCATATCCAAAAGAAAGCTAATCACCTGCTCAATTGGATGCCCGTGTAAAACTAGGGGCACCGAATTTGCAAGGGAAAAACAAACTACGAGTCAGTCGTGGGAGTAATATGAGAAATCCTACAGTTTCTTAACTTATTTAAGAACAAGGCAAATCATAGGACCATGTCATATGTCACGGAATGTGTTTTTGCTCCATTGGATTGTCGTTGCATAAAATAAAGTAAATAAAGTAAACAATCGTCATGCTTTTAGAAAAATGAAGTCATTATAAGACTCAGGTCCCATCACACAATGCAAACACAAACCATTTAACAAAAATCATTGGATATTATTATCAATGTATAGATGTTTCATAAATCATTTCAATAACAATGTATCAACCCTAGACGACATAGTACCACATCCTACTATGTCGCCAATATTATACAACTAAAACCACACAATGTTGTATTGGAAATTGGATTTCTACATGAGTCAAGGCAAGGGATGGTCTCCTCAATGAATTGGGATCACCTTTAGCAAGATGAACCAGGATCACACCTATGGGCAGCCCTTGGATCCTGCAAGGCCGGTCCATACCTAATGTTTATGGATTGGTTATTCCTGAACAATATGTTTCCCGGTCCTATCAGACCTGTCACTCGAGCCATTTAGTTGGCTCTATATCCGAGGCGCCTCGCAATCCATCATCCATATAAGTAAAAATGTCTGGGCTCCATACCATGACACAACTTTTACTAGAAAGAAACGTTTGCACTCTCTGCATCCCTTATCCCGTTATTGACTCATGCCGGGGTGTGAGGCTCGTGAATTAACGTTATACACAAAGCATGCTAATTAAATCAGTGCTTTGATCATTAAACACAAGGCTTTGCTTTTCAACAAAAGCCTTGATCATTGCATCTTAGCATGCCACATTGTCAATCCATACCATACATGGATTTCTACTAATACATAACCTCTAAGCTTGTACGTCTCAGAGAAGGGTGTTAAGCAAGGGAATAAACTCTCCACCTCCAAACATATATGTATATAGGAAAGACCAACGAATATGGCTCACAATACAATGTCAAACATACAATCCATTCATATGTCCGTTCTGGGTCTGAACGAAGCCGGAGGAACATTATTCCTCATCCCATATGTCCAATACAGGAGAGAGGTCCTCGCATATCCGGACAATCAACAAGTACGTTCGGACAACTACTACTATAACCCTTTCAAGGGAGCTACCCATATCAAAGGCATCAGTAGTAATCCATTTGATATGAAGATTGTCGGTCTTGCACCATCTTTATTTTTTTGACTTTTAGTCATCGTTTAATTACTCAAAATGAGAATTAACTCGATTTCTTCAAATAATTCTCGCATAACTCAAATTCTTTCCTTTGGTTAAGTTATTGGCCTTCACAATTTATTTCATTACCTTATTTTAAAAGGTTTAATCGAGAACCTAATTTGGTCATTGAATCAAATACTCAGTCACAATATACCCAAAATTCATTTAATAAGTTTTCATGCCAAATCATAGTTAACCATTTTTCATTTTTATAAACCAATCTTTCTTACTTTAACTTAAAACAATTATTTGCTACATTATATATATGTAAAAATAGCTCAATTTAGCCGAACGCGTTTTGGGTCATTCGACTGCACTAGCGCTGTTTTCATTCAATTTTGAATTAAAGATTTCTAATAACCTACCTGTCGGATCTTAACATATTCATTATCGTTGGAAACATCTTTTTGAAGTGAACCCAATGGTTCTAATTTCGAGAATATCCGATGGACGGATTTCCCGGTATACTCGTTTAAAATTACGAGTCAAAAACGTGAACTGCCATTGCGTGGTTCGTTTAATTTAATTTATATTTTTTGTATAAAAATATAATACGTTTAACTGCTTCCAAACTATTTAATTGACTAACTATTTGGCTAATGCCTTTAAATTTCAGAAAAAATCACCATAACCTCATTCGTACGGAGTGCCCGAAAAAAAATCACATATGGCCTATAAGGCTCTAATAATCCATAGTATATACATACAACTTGTGTGCACTGGGAGATGTGTTAAAATAAATCATCTCAATGCCCGTGTGGGATTTAAGATTCATGTGAACATCCATTGTGCCTTAGACATCACCACCATGCAATGTGTGCAATTTTTTTACCCCAATTCCCATGTAACATAACTGCGCAAGAGTGACGTGTATATTTTTTCCTCTCCTGACCTGTGTAGGGTTTATTATTAAATCTTACAAATTTATATATAGGTTTAATTTAGTCCAAATCATGTCTTTTGCTCACATCTGATCAAATATGCAGTATACCCGATCTCCAGTCATTTGTTCTTGTCGTATAGCATCAAATAAATGAATACAATACGGTTCACATCATATAAACATCAAGCAGCTACGTGCTTATATGGGAATGTTGGGCTATGCTTATATTGTGTAGTCCAATACCTACTTTCTATTCCATGGTGTTGTTTAATTAACCCGGAAACCATCACTCGCATACAATGCACACACAGTAGTCATAAATAAATAAATACTCAACATCCAATGTCATTTAAGGCGCCACAAGTGTCCATCCACATTGTATGAAATGAGAGTGTCACATATTCATATAATGCTTCTAATGCAAATGATTTGTGAACAGTTCAAGTGTTGAACTAACAAAGATATACTTGCATGCATGTAAGTAGCAATGGACATCAACAGACATGATTAAATATTTTTAATCGCCAACTAATTAATCAAGTAAATTCACTTCACTTATTTTGCCAATTCTAGTTTGGCACAGGTTTACATATTCACATACATAACGATTAAAATAATATTTTTACCTCATTTGTCACTTACTAAAATCTTAATAGGCTTTATTACTTGGTAGTTAGTTTTATTTTCAACTACCCCCAATTTACGCTTGAATCGTTAATTTTACTTAATCCATTTAAGTTACAATCTCATGATATCAATATGGTTTTATATACATATCATGCATGTAATCTACATCACATACATTGGTTAAAAATTCACATTTTTAACTAACTAAAATTTATTTCACCGCATACACTAGTTAAAAATCACATTTTTAACTAAAAAAATATTATTCATCGCATACACAAGTTAAAAACCACATTTTTAACTAACTAAAAATTATTTCATCGCATATACTAGTTAAAAAATTCATATTTTTAACTAACTAGAAATTATTTCCTCGTATACACTAGTTAAGAATCACATTTTTAACTAAAAATTATTTCATTGCATACACTAGTTAAAAATCACATTTTTAACTAACTAAAAATTCTCTAACGATTCACTAACTTATCTAACCCCTTTCTAAATTATATTTAGATTTCTCACCATGAGTTTCACTTCATCAGTTCTTTAATATGGAAGAATGCGACTAATCCAAGTTTCAATGCGGCTAGCCAAAGGCCCGATGTGCTCTTGCTATGCTCCAATGATCTCCAATGCTCGATGGAGAAGAAATCAAGCTCGTGCGGGATGCTTAAACCCTTTTTCTCCGCTGTCCAGAATTTTGGAGGTGTTTAGAGAGGGTTAAGAGAGGGGAAATGGAGTTTAGAGAAGGTAGGAGGAGATATAGGGGATGTATGAAGCTTAAGGAGGAGGAAAGGAGGAGTTTTTAAGTGGAAAAAGAAGAGAGAGAGGCTACACATGGGCTGCGTGGTGAGAGGTCTATGCGTGGGCTACGGGGAGGGAGGGGGAGGGTATGGTGGCGGCTTGGAGGGAGGAGAGTGGAGTTAGGGTTTTGCAGGAGGCCATTGATTTGAAGAAAATGGAGGAAGGAGAGAAATACGTGAAGTGAGGACAGAAAGAGAGAATGGAGTGTTTATGTAGGAATTTATCTCCCACTCTCTCCGACTGCCAGACTGCAAGACTGCAAATAATTTCCGCTCGAGTACTCGTCAATACAAGTCCAACGAATCAAGTTTTGTCGATTTCTGCGTTCGTTTGACCTTCTGTTTTAATCTCCATCTAGCCTAAATTAGCTTCAAAAATGCGATTTTGGCATACCTTTTCATCTTGCACGCCCACATGCTAACTCCAAAAATTATGAAACTTAGGATTCCTTCATTATTTGACGATATGAATCCAAAAAAAAAGTGAAATCGAATTCCGAGATCGTCCCAGTAACGTTCCTTTGTAAATAGACTGCCCGATTTTTAGCAAATGTGTCTACTTCTCACGACCACATGCTATAACTCCGTTTAACGTGAAATTTGAAATCAAGCAATGATTGATTATTCCAAATCCAAAAAAAGTGGCCTCGTCGAATTCTGAGGTTACTGTCAAAATTTCACTTTTTAAGGGTTATGTAATGATTTAAAAATCAAAAATTTAAATTCTGGCGCATTTTCAGATAAAATCATACTAAAAATAATTTTAATTTTTTTTTGTGAAATTCCAGGTTGTTACAAAAAGTAATCATGATGACAAATTGATGTGATGTGATGACTAATTGAATTATTAAGTGTTAATGTCCTCAATACTTAGGCAGATAATGTCATGGAATGATAATTAAGTGTTAAGGATGATTAACGCTTAGTTAACAATGGTATGCTATAATAATAAGTATTAATGACCTTAACACTTATGCTAATGTTGCCACTATGCGATAATTGGATGTTAGTGATAGTTATTGATTGTTAATGGATGTTAATGATGTGTGAACCCCATATAAGTTGGATTATATGGTGATTGATTAAGTCTCATTCAAAAATTGGAATTTAATTGAATATTTTATTAACTAAATAATAAGGGAAAAATACAAGTTTAAACTTGATATCCTATTTTTTGTATGAAAATGAAATTAAAGTCATTACGATCAACTTTCGTAAAAGAAAGAAATGGATTTGAAAAAGCTAAGTCTAAGTTATGGCATGTTAAAGTTTTTAAATTGAAAATAAATTGATTTCAATTTAATAGAAAGGTGAAGTTTGGTTTGCTATACCAGTAAAGTACAAATACCGATTTAATTTTTTCAATAGTCTTATATATTATTTAATTTGACTTCAGCAAAGTTTGGCTTTTAAAAGATAAAGTTTGAAAAATAATATTATTTTAATGATTCAAATAATATTATAATATTCACATAATGCAATATTTGAATTTAAGGTTAAATATTGGAGATATAGTTTCCAAAAGTTATTACATATGTTGTATATAGTAAATAAACTATTTTGAAGACAATTCAACTTGATTTAAAATATAGGTCAAAGTTTGGTCTGAATAGGACTAGTCGGCAGTGGTGGTTCGCAAATTACGACCATTGAATTCAAATTGACGTACCAAGAGATCCGACTATTGGATTTTCCCGAAATGGAAAACTTTTGGTTGGAAATGAAAAGAGTTTTCAAAGGCAAAAGAAAGTTTTATACTCCAATGGTTAGAACTTGAAATAATTCCAAATCTATTTTGAATAAAAATCGCACTAGTGCAGTTCGGGACCCGAAATTGGATATTTATGAAATAAGCTATTTTTAAATTATTAAAAGTAGAGATAAATTATGATTTATCATAATAAATGGTTTAAAAGTGACTTGGATTGAATATATAAGTTATGAAAAGTTGGAAGGCTTTTTTGTGAAAATGAGTTGTTTTAGCAATGCTGTTTACAACAGGTTTATAGAACATGTGAAATAATTTTTTTTGTTAACCGGCCTTTTGGTCCGGTTCCCAAAAGTACACAAGACATGCTCAACTCAACCCATCGCATGGAGTCAAGACCATGGAGGACATCTAGGAGCGAAGGAAACAGGTCGAAGAGGGATCGCACCAACAAAGACCTCGCAGCCCAAACCAGGAACCCAAGCCACGGACCGCCAAGACACCTTCCACCATGGCCTTCGCACCCTCAAGAGGCGACCTACATACCTACCGGGGTGTGAATTTCACACACTTAAGGGGTGAAAAATTCGCACCCCGCAGGGTTATGAAATCCGCACCCAGCAGGGGTATGAAATCCAGTAGGATGCGAAACTCGCACCCAACCAGGTGCGAAATTCGCACCTAGCAGGGTGCGAAATTCGCACCTAGCAGGGGATGAAAAGCGTACCCTGAGGTGCGAATTTCGCACCCCAGGAGATACGAATTTCACACCACCAAGAGTTGTGAAATTCGTACCCCGAGAGGTGCGAAATTCGTACACCAGGGCTGGCTGCGAATTTCTGGCATGCGCAGATGCTGGGCGCGAATTTCTAGGTGTGGTCCCCTATTTTTACCTACTCCTACCTTCTCCTACCCACTCCCACCTACTCCTACCTGATCCTTTATCTATAAATACCCCACTACATCATACTTCAAAGGGGTTGGAATTCGGGACATTGAGACTTCATGAGAGATCCGTTAGTGGCATCTCTACTTTGAGGAAGAATAAGGGAAAAAGTGTCCTTTTCGTATATTTTGCAATATATGTCAATTATGACATCATATATGATAAGGATGACATCATATAGCTTAGAAGCTAATGCAATGATATGTCATGAGATGGGTCTCAATCTTGTAACCTTCTGTGATCAATAATATTCCAACAACGCTTCAAAGTGGATGTAGGCCCCTCACGAGGCCGACCAACAATAAATCTCCTTTGTTATTTACTGCTTTTTGTTCTTGTCTACATGACAAAGTTAATTATTCCTAATAATTGGAATCTTTGGTGTTTACAACATTTTTTTCCGTCAACATTTTGTGCTTTCACTGAGAAAACTCGGATTTTTACGCCTTTGTCGCACGTTACCATCTCGACCTCTGACAAGCTTTAGGTTCTTCAGATTAACCTGCCACCGAGTCCGCTTACGATGGCAAAGTGACCAAAGAACGCAATGATCGGATCTTCAGCCACAACCAAAGCCGGGACATCTCAATAGCCTCAGCCGGCGGATATCCCAACCACTAATGAAAACGTATCTCCTACTGTGGACCCTGAAGCGCCCACAACACAAGCTCAGATTCGCGCACTTAGTGATAAATACGAGAACACAGTGGTCGAGCTCAATCAAGTATTAAGGAACAACATTGACCTATTGTGACAACTTCAAGAATGTCAACGCGTTGTCGCTCTACTTCAACTAACCTGGAATAATGCTCAACCTCGACCAACTTTCTCGGAAACTTCTTCCTCTTAGTCAAGGGGCCCACATAAAAGAAGGATGTTTAGCCTCATCAACAACGTCGCTGTCCGCACCAACGCTGTCGACAACGACAAAGGCAATGGCCACGCCAATGGCAATGGGAACGGTAACGGCGACCAAACACGGTCACATATAGCGAGGGGGCACAATACCAAGAACTCTCATGCTTGATCATCAATGACGGACCGGGTCCGACCAAACAACACCTTCCTCAACAAAACTGAACGGTCGCCCATCGAGATATTGGAACTACTATGCCAGCGGTCCGCACTCTTCCAGAACATGATCCGATTATAAACAACGAGGACATGGAAGAAGACGGCCCAAACATCCATCATCGACGACGTCCTCGCAATAGAACTCCAGAACCTCGCCAAAATCCATGGGTCCCAATGGCGGATCCTCATCCAACTTATCTTCTTGACATGGTCCAAAGAATCATGAGGGAAATGCGATGAAATGTGCATGATTCACGGGAGGCGCACATTAGGCGCAACCCCTTCACAAGAAGAGTAAACGAAGCTGAGTGGTCGTGACGCTTCAGCATGCTACAAATGCCACTTTATGATGGCTTTACTGATCCTTGTGCTTTCTTGAACCGGTATGAATGGCAAATGGATTCAAGCCAGGGCAATGATCCAGCCAAATGCAAGTGCTTCCCAGTCTTCATATCAGGAACCGCTTTACTTTGGTTCTCTCGCCTCCCACTTGATTCCATCAACAACTTCGGCCAACTAGCAACCAAACAAGTCAACCAATTTAGGATGTATATCCTGACACTGAAAAATGCCCTTACTTTTTCCAACCTATACCAAGGACCCGCCGAGTCGCTCAAAATATTCCTCTCCCAGTTCAAGATTGCCCTCGCTGAGGTTGAGGATCCAGACTCTCGTACCATACTCTTTTAGTTAGCCAAAGGTGTCCTTCCTACTTTCGAATTAGGGGAATGGATCGATCGAAAGCAACAAAAAAGCCTCGACGCCTTCTATGAGAAGGCAGATCAGTACTTATGCTCAGAGGAGGCAAGACGGAACTGGCTATCCGCCACAAGTCTCCCCAACGACCCCCAAGCAGACACTTCAAATAACAACCTTATAGGAAAACAAGCCAGAGAGCCCTTTGATCAGAACAAGGGGATAGGTACCAGCAGGCAAAGGCCGAACAATGGTAGGCAAGGGGGCCGGAACAATGGTCAGGCCTCGGCCGAGCCATGGAAACCCAGTCCTTACTGGGCCTTTGAGGCGTACACCCCGCTGAATGAAGACTTAGAAACAATCTACTTGGAGACATGCAACACGTTGCCATATAAGAAGCCATGCACAAGAGAATCAACTGACTGCGAGAAAAATACCAGGAAGCACTGTCGATACCACAACGTGTACGGGCATGTTACCAATGAGTGCCGCCAGCTTAGGGACGCAATCGAGAAGCTTATCCATGAGAAACGACTCGAACAATATGTCCAAGATCCCTTTCCTCCTAAGGCAAATTCAAAGCCTCTGATGCCAACACCTCAGGCATCCGCCAAGATGGTTGCGGGTCCATCTAACCCAAGGCGAGGGATCGTGATCTACACTATATGTGGTAGACCTTACCCCACACATGACATCTTTCAAAAAATGGAAGAGTATGTGAGTTCCATAAAGCATGCTACTTATGAAGCTTTCTCCACTCCCACGAATCTGTCCCATCCAAGATCCAAAAAACCATGCGGGACGACATCGTTTTCCGCGAAAGAGACTCTACGGGTGTTGAAATCGCAACCATCGATCCACTAGTTATCGCAGCTCAAATCAGTGCTGCTTCTGTCTGAAAAGTATTAATTGACTAGGGAAGCTTGGTCAACTTTATTTTCAAAGATGCTTATGAGCAGATGAAATTGGAAGTAAAGGACCTAAAGCCATGCCGCACCATGATCCACGGAATCAATGGGGCTTCTAGTTGCCCGGTAGGAATAATCGATTTGCCTGTAGTACTAGGCATAGTGGATCGGAGCCAGGTTCGAATCCTCAGTTTCGTAGTTATAGACATTGATTCCCTCTACAATGCTTTCCTTGCACGCCCTTTTATCACCGAGTTTCGGGTCTGCATGTCGCCATGGTCTCCCCTAATGAAATTCCCGACAGAAAATGGGATTGGAATAGTTAGAGGCGATCAAGAAAGCACCAGGGAATGTTATGCAATGGAATGGAAGAATGGGCTCAATAAGGACAAGGGCAAAGTCATCCCCACACCTTCTTGCGCCAAGACTGTCTCCGCATAACAATCATCGGCATCTGGGCCTTGGCTCAGGCGCTACTGTCGTCTTTCCGATGACCTTGACCCGCGGAAGGACGAAGAGCCCAAATACGAAAGCACCACTCCGGTCGAGCCTATAGTAGATATTCCAGTAAATCCCGATGGTACATCAAGGGTGCTAAAGATAGGATCGCACCTTCACCCCACAATCAGAGAAGATCTTGCAAATTTCTTGAAGGAAAATTTGGATGTGTTCGCATGGACTCATTCCGATATGAAAGTCATCAATCCCGTGGTCTCTTGCCATTATTTAAGTATCGATCCCACAATGCCACCAATCAAGCAAAAGCGCCACTTCCTGGGACCCGAGAGGTCCAAAGCACTCGAGGAAGAGGTAGACCGTCTACTCCACAATAACTTCATTCGTGAAGCCGACTACACCAAATGGGTCTCCAATCCAGTCCTGGTCAAAAAAGCAAATGGTAAATGGAGAACATGCGTCGACTTCTCCAATTTAAACAAGGCATGTCCCAAGGACAGCTTCCCTCTCCCAAAGATCGATCGACTAGTCGATCCAACCGCCGGATACCAGCTACTATCTTTCATGGACGCTTACCCAGACTACTATCAAATCCCGATGAATCTTCGTGACCAGGATCATACCTCTTTCATAACAGACCTTGGACTTTACTGCTATCACGTCATGCCCTTCGGCCTCAAGAATGCCGGCGCCACTTATCAGCGAATGATTAATCGGCTGTTTAAAAGCCAAATTAGGAAGTCCATGGAGGTGGACGTGGACGACATGTTGGTCAAATCAAAAGAGTCCAACGACCACATCCATGACCTCTCTGAAATGTTCAATATCCTTCGCCAGTATGACATGAAAATCAATCCTCTAAAGGGCTCCTTCGGAGTCGCTTCAGGGAAATTCTTGGGTTTCGTCGTCGATTCCCGGGGAATCGAAGCCAATCCAAAAAAAATCCAAGCTATTCGGGACATCCAAATCCCAAGAACATCAAGGATGTCCAACGTCTAAATGGAAAGTTCGCCGCTTTAAGTCGGTTCATCTCTAAAGCCACCGACAAGTGCATTCCTTTCTTCAATTTACTTCAAAAAGGAAAACACAACTTCAAGTGGACCCAAAAATGCATTTCTGCGTTCGAGGACCTCCTGTATCAGTTAGAGCGACCACCTATCTTATCTAAGCCTATGGATCACGAGGACTTATATGTTTATTTGGTTGTTTCCATACATGCGATTAGCTAAACGTTGGCACGCATCGAGGACCATATCCAACGAACCTTCTACTACATTAGCAAATGATTGATAGGAGCAGAAAAGAACTACCCGAAGCTGGAAAAGCTGGCATTCTTCCTATTGACTTCTTCTCGGAAGCTTTGACCACACTTCCGGTCTTACCCGAAGCATCCAGACGGCTACTAAAGTGGAGTATGGAACTAAGCCAGTTTTAAATAACCTTTTTACCCCGTCGGGCCATCCTCGGACAAGCCCTCGCTGACTTCATTGTAGAATTCACAGCTCCTGAGGAGGCTCCTGCAGAGAACGCTGAAGCTCCCAACAATTAATAGAAATTGTTTGTGGATGACTCCTCCAATAGCTAATGCTCCGGGGCCGGAGTCGTGTTCATCAACCCCGAAGAACGCCCGATAGGCTACGCACAAAAATTAAATTTCCCTGCTACCAACAACAACGCAGAATATAAGGCCTTAATAGCTAGGCTTAGAATCACGACCGAGCTCAAACTAAAGACAATCCAAAATTTCTCCTATTCACAACTCATTGTGCGTCAAGTGCAAGGGGAATATCAAGCTAAGGGAGAACGACTCACCCTGTACATAGCTCAGGTCCAGGAATTACTCACCCATTTCGACCACTTCGTCATCACACATGTCCCCCGAGAATAGAATGAAACAGTTGATTCACTAGCCAAACTAGAAAGCTCCGAGGATCTGAAATTCTTGGGGTTTACCCCTGTCGAAGTGCTCAGCTCCCCGAGTATCAAGCAACCACAAACCGAGGCGGCCATGAACGCCAAACCCAAACCTGAATCTTGGATGACACCAATCAAGAATTACCTATAGCATGGGACCCTTCCGGGAAGCTACCTGGAAAGGAGATCACTCACCTTCCAATCATCTCGTTATCTTCTTATGGACGGGGTGCTCTACTGTAGGGGTTTCTCTGTCCCACTGCTCAGATGCGTAGCCCATCCGGATGCCACCCGAGTGCTTACTAATGTACATGAGGGTGAGTGAAGTGACCATACCGGAGGCCAAACCCTAGCCAGAAAGATACTTAGACATGGCTATTATTGGCCTACGCTCAATCAAGACGCCGTAGACTAGGCTTGCAAATGCGATAAGTGCCATGCTTCTCAAGGATCCCGAGAGCCCCGCCTATAGAATTGACACAATGATTAGCCCATGGCCATTCTCCATCTGGGGAATCTACATCATTGGAACTCTCCCAATGGCCAGAGGTGGGGCAGGATATGCTGTCGTCGCAGTTGATTACTTTACCAAATGGGCAGAGACCAAATCCCTCGCCACAATCACCACCAGGAAAATGATCAACTTCGTTGTACATAACATCATCACTTGATATGAGGTCCCTTAAGCTATCATCTCCGACAATGACACATAGTTCGAGAGCGCCGAATTCAAAGCTTTTTGTCAATAGAACAACATCAAAAAAAGATTCTCGGCCGTGGCTCATCCCCAAGCCAACGGGCAAGTTGAGGCGGTTAATAAGGTCATTAAATACGTCATCAAGAAACGTCTGGAGAAGGCCGGGGACATGTGGGGGGACAACTTCCTCTAGCCTTATGGGCCTACCAAACCAACCAAGTGACAACGATCGGACACACTCCTTTCACTCTTGCCTACGGATTCGAAGCCGCCATTCCCATTGAGCTCAAGATTATATCTCACCGAGTTACTTATTTCGACCCAAAGACAAACATAGATTTACTTTTGGGATCGTTTGTCTTGCTAGAAGAGAGAAGGAACGAAGCTGACCTTAGAGACGCTGCCCTACGGCAACGAGTAGCCCGATACTTTAATTTTAGAGTCCATCATAAGGACCTCAACATCGACAACCTCGTCTTGAAATGGGTCTTTCCTCCACCGATAGGCCTTGCCCCTCGCTGGAACGCCACTATTCCATACAACGAAGGCTCTGCGATGGAACTTTCAAACTCACAACCGTGGATGGAGCAGAACTCCCAAGGGCATGGAACAGTGAACATCTCCACCGCTACTTTACGTAACTTATTGCATAGTTGTTTAGGCTTTCCAACGATGTTTTGTTTTCTAGCAATTCAAGGCATTGTAAAGGCTATTACTACCATAGTTACTAGTAGAAATGATGTTCAACTTTCTATCTCTTTCCTGTGTTTACTCCATACATGATACGTTTGATTAATCATGACGACCATCTAGTGTGTGAACAATCGATTGCCATATCGGCCCCCGAGCGCGGGAGCCGGAACTGCCATCCTAACCTTGAGCTGACCTTAAGGTCAAACTACATTGGCTACAAATGACACCCCAAGCACGGGAGCGGCAACGCTACTCGAGTCACCGTTCCATGGCGCGACCGAGTATAAATAACCACGAGCTCGAACCTCGTCCCCGTGCCGAGGCTAAGGATAAATCGTTCCGCGCCCAAGTCCCCAGCGAGTTGGGGCCACCCAATAGCCAGCTAGGAGTAATGTAAATTCCTCCCCTGGCTATGGATGTCGGTCGAATCTTGGCGCAACACCGAGACCGAACTTAAATCGTTTCTTCCCCGAAGCCCTCAAGGCTAAAAGGTAGCCCATGGCCATGATTGGACCCTACGGGCCGATAATCTGGGCTTCACCTCTCAGGCGAATAAACAACGTCTGTGGCTGGCCTCAACTCGATGAACGACGGGAGAGCAACACACCGTACAGACTGCATAACGCGACATCATACACCTTCACTACACTTGGGATTAACCTCTGGCAACCAAAACAGCAAGAACTCAGCCTGGCTTCACAAACTACGGGTTTCCTGAGCTGAGGGAAACTTACTCGAAGCCTACACTTAATCACGCCCCTTTGGAATAATCAACCCATAGCGTGGTCCCCCGATCGCTTTTTTGTCAAGTGTAACGATAAGTATGCTTATGCAAGTACAGGACGTTGGAAAACATAAGAAGAACATCCGAACACTCGACATGAATCGCGATCTTTACTAATTCATATTCAATTTCCACACACACACATTAAACAAGCTACATGCCTAACATCTTTCTTTCAAATGACTGGGTGTACATGAGAACCACATCGTATCTTGAAAAACCAAAAGTGAGGGCCGTACTCGCGTAAACTATCGGCCTACACAACCAAAATAAACGGTAACTTCTACCTAAATTGATAACACTAACCGTGTCTTTTCTTTTTGTCCTTGTGTTTCTTCTTTGCAAATTCGATACTTGATGGTTCATCCTTCGCGCTGGGCTTCTTCTTACCAGATACCCTCCTTCCACTTCGGCCCTTCTGGGAAGTAGTCAATTCATGAGAAGCCAAGAGATGCTTCTCGTCCGCACCATCGCCACTAGAGATCTCAGTGATATCAACAAGGGTGGTATGCGACATAAGCATGGGGGCACTTCTGGCAGCAAGGCCAGTTACAGCTTCACTCTTCTTTGGGATCTCCCTGCCTTCCCACTTAGCCTGCTCCTTGGCCTCTCTAGCGGCCTGTCGCTCAGCGAGCTTCTGGGACTTATGCGTTGTGACAGAACCAGCCTTGGTTTTCTGAATAGACCCGGTGACCCTCTGTTGGGCTTCGTCATCCTCCCTTTTCTTCAGGGCCTCATCAGCAACCCTCTTCTTCTCTACTTCCTTGTTGGCCCTCCTCCGCACGACTGTTTCAGCGGCTTTCACCTCAGCTTCTCGTTTGGTTTTCATTAGGACCTACTGCCTGGTAGCCTCGTCCTGCCTCTGTTTCTCCTCCACCTCTTCACACTTGGTTGCAATTTAACCCTTCAAACTTTGCACCAAGTCATGCATCGAAGGCACATCGGCTTTGGCCGTCCCTCTAACACGAGAGCTCTGTTCGTCAACCATCTCCGCTTCATCAATAAGACCCTCATAAAGACTAGTCGTTAACCGTATATCGGATAAGGTGTTATGTTGATCACCACCTTCTCCAAACCGCATCCCCGTAGGACCTGGCCCGGACTCGGTCACTTGTGGGACCGCGAGGGCAGAACCTGATGTCGTGGTCAGTCCAGGAATGGCTGCACAGTAAAAACACAACCTTTTAGCCTGCGAATTCGGTAAAAATGGCATCCTCAGGGATACAAGGCAATGGGAATTTACCTCCGGTAAGGGGTGGTGTAGGAAAGGTAGAAGGATTGCTCATTGTGGTAGATAGGGTAAACCCGATCTCACCTAGCCTCGGGTATTCGGGGTCATACTCAGTAGAAACCCCAACCAAAGTAGCAGGATCACTCACCATGGCAGGTTTTAGGACTAGTGGCCGATAAGAGCTTCCTACTTCGAATGTATCTGCTACTACCACACTCTTGGTTACTACGGACTTTGCTTTCTCAACAGTGAGCCTCTCTAGCCTCTCTCTCTCTCGGCATCATCAAGCAACAACCTCTTACCCTCCTCCAGCTTCTCGTGCTCTTCAGCGGTCAAGAGATCAATCATGAGATGTCCCTCGTCCAAGGATCCGACATCCACTTGGCGCAAGTAGGCCTCATATGGAATCAAACTCTCCCAGGTTTGAGCTAGTTCACAAGGGGTAATCTTCGACTAATGAAAGCCCATAAAATCTTATAACTTTGACATACATGTTTCATATATCTTCCTCCATGGACGATTGTACCCAGAACTCTACATTCTCCAACTGCTCTCTCAGCTGTTCCACCTCTCTCAGATGTGCCGCTCTCAATCCATCCATTGTGCCCAACACATCCCGATTACTGGCCTCCGCGTCCTCCTTGGCCTTCCTCATCTCCTCAAGCTACCTATTCAAGTTGTCATTCTTTGATCTCAAAGCATTGTTATCATCTTGGAGCTGACTGACTCTCTCATTATCTTTCTCTAAGTCAGCACATGCTTGCACCATCTCAGCCTTGTCCATTTTTAAAGCTATGTTCTTAGTGGTCAAGTCAGCTATGGTATCTTTGAAGTTTGAGAAGGCATGCTCTGTCTCCCTCTTCAGTTTCATACAATCCTTCTTTATATCCGCTGTAGCAACATGGTTACAAGTTAGAATTTTGGAACATAAAGGCTAATAATTAAACGACCAATGCGCAATAGATAGGCTTTCTTATCTCTTTTTCCAGATCACTAGCGGTGGTTTTCTCACAATTAATGGTCAGTTGTCGATTCATAAGCTTCAGGTTCTTCTTCCTGATCAGCTCTGAAAGATAATAGGAATACTTGGTAAGTTCATTGGCCTGGTGATATGCAGCCGTCACATGCATCCATATTTCCTCGGACTCCCTAGTTGGGGCTGGTCGGAGATCAGGGAGAAACATAGGCTCATTAAAATAATGATGAGCATAATTTTTTAAGAATGCCCTCCGCTCTTCTATTGAAAGCACTAACATATAAGGCTCTGTCAGGTCCTGCATCTCTATCCAGGTCACCTCATCCGACCATGGTTGATCAAACGGTGGCTCCTTCCCCCATAGTAGTCTAAACAGGAGCCGAGGGTGTTGTAAAAGGAGGAGTTGCTGATGACAAGCGCCTTGATCCCCTAAGTCGAGTTGGGAATCTCCCACAAACACTCAGATAGGAGGAGGGGAGAGGGAGATAAAGGCAGTTGGGGTCTGTCGGGTCGACAGCTCTTGCTGCTACGATCCTGTGGAGGTGGGGCATCACCATACAAACTGGCCTCTCTCCTAAAGTCACTAAGAAAAGCACTCTGAGGTCATCACCGTCTCCAGGTCTATGACTTCGTGCTTCATTCCCTCTAGTCATATTACATTTTAAGGGAGAGAAACAAAGCTAGTCATGTCATGCATTCAGAAGAGTTTCTACGCTATGTAGTGTTTATGAGTGTATGCCCTAAGTGTTCTCTCGACAAACCAGATTATGGTCCACATGAAGGAGTTAACCCCTCCGCAATAAGAGATAATTCATCCATGCTAGCCAGAGTCAACCACGGGGATACTTCTAGGTCAAGTTTATTTAAGCCATCAAATTGGCACTCATCTTCAAGGGGGGTTGCAGCTCCAGGGGAGGTCACTGGAGAAGATGGCCAGATCGACAATCCCGCCCCTCTTTCCGAAGGCAGGACAAGAACATTCATAGAGCCCTTATCTCCAGTTACGACCCCCTCACCACAAGCCCCATCGCCACCAACATCTCCCTAGAACTTGACAACCTTTTTTGGCTTAGGCCCCGCAGCGGGCAACTTTCTTTTCAGATCAGGAGTCACAGGTCCTTTCGCTACCACCTTTTTTGGCACACTACTTGCGAATACGAGCCAAATTATAGCCCGATCATCTGGGAGCAGCCCAGCACGGCGAAGGCGCTCTTGGCTTGTCACAGTATCAGCTTTTTTAAACTCTTCGGGAATCGCTCGCAAAGCATTAAGGCATTGCCAGTACTCTTCACTGGTCGGCACTTCTGGATTTCCTGTCGCAATAAAAAAGAAATGATGAGACTCGGGCTCCAAGAACTTTATAGTAGGGAGCGGAGTTTGAAAGTACTTACTCCCCTCTATCCACCTTCTTGCAAATCCAGGAGGGCAGCGCACAAAGAACCATTTTTGCTTGAACACAGACGGCCTGGGCCATTTCCCGACGAAGAATTTGTTGGCGGATGATGCTTCTAGGAACCATTGGGAGGGTGACCCGCTAGATGTTCTTCTCAGATTGAAGAAATACCAAATGTCCTCTCCAGTAGGTTCCATGTGCAAATATTCCCAGTAAAGAACATAAGTGCCTAAGAGCGAAGAATAAGCACTCGGGTGCAGTTGCGAAGGTGCGACATGGAAATAGGATAGCATGTCCCGGATAAAGTCGTTGGCTGGGGGCACGCATCCCGCAAAACAAGCTTGCCTATTCCAAGCAATCAAACCCTCGGGTGGTATATGTGCTCTGCCACCCTCTCCCGGTGCGTGGAAGTCACCCACCGGAATATTGAACCGCTGCACCATTTTCCTAATCATTGTAGCATTCATGCACGACGGTACCGAATCCATCGGATTTTCCAAGATAACGACATCGGGAAACATATCTGATGCTACTGGAGCCGCCGGCGCATCTCCACTAATAATATCCATGTCCTTAACTACCGCATATACGACCGGAGAGTGTAATCTCTCGGTTTTTTCATCATATTCGGACACTTCGGGTGAACTGGCTGTTTGGGAAGGATTGAATCCTTCAGTAGTCTCAATCTCGCTGCCATTCAAGCTACCATTGTTGACGAAATTAGATGTATGTGACGACGGGGAGGAAGCCTATGCCTCCAAGGTCTTCCTAGTTTGTGATGTTGTTAGCATCATTAGCTATACTTTAATACACTAGTATTAGACATCACAGTGGAATAACCTGTACCCCTCGTGTTGATGAAAACTAACAACTGCATGCGGTGTCATGCAAAATCAAGATGTACAAAGAGAATTTAAACAGTCCAACAGTTCAGTCACAGTTCAAGTGTATGCGCCATACTACGTGAAAGGCTTGAAACTCTGTCCGCACAATTAACTACGTGTGCACTAGGCGCAATTATGCAAGCAAATAAGTAATGCATAAAGCCAAGGGCGGGCATTCAGGAGATTGACGTTTTGTAAAAGAGAAGAAACACCCCATCATGGCGCGGCATGAAGCAGTCGCACCAAGAAGCTTAGGCAGAAGGATCGAGCCCATCTCGGGGTTCGAGATCTTGAACCTCCCACGGGGTTTGAAAATTCAAATCTTCCAGGGTTCGAAAATTCGAACCCCAGAGGTTTGGATGCTCGAACCCCCTCGGGGTTCGAAAATTAAAACCCTGGAGGTTCGAATATTCGAACCCCTTCCGGGTTCAGAAATTCGAGTCCCACAGGTTCTATCCGAACCCATTTCGGGTTCGGAAATTCGAATCCCAGAGGTTTGAATATTCGAACCCCTTCCGGGTTTGGAAATGCGAACCCCAGAGGTTCGAATATTCGAACCCCTTCATGGTTCAAAAATTCGAACCTCCCTGAGGGTTCGAAAACTCGAGCCTTTGATGGTTCAGATTTTCAAGGCTCCTCTTTGTCTTGGCCCTTCGACCTCACTCCTCCTGTTTTTCTTCGACTTCGTTCCTTACCTAAGTGTTGAGTTCTGAAGCTTTCACAATAATGGCGGCCAAGGAAGAAAATCATGGGAGGAAGAAAATAAGGGGGATTTATTTATAATGAAAAGGGAAAAATCCCTTGGTATTCCACGAACCTCGAACCCACGGTTTCAAAATTCCAAACCCAAGGGCCTTGAAATTTCGAACCCTCAGGGTTCGAAATTTCCAACACCCAGGGTTCGAAATTTCGAAACTCTAGGGTTTGATATTTCGAAGCCCCAGGTCTCGGAATTTCGAACCTATAGGGTTTGAAAGTTCGAACCGAAGGGTCTTGAAATTTCGAACCTCTATGGTTCTTAATTTCGAACCCCTAGGGTTCAAAATTTACCAATTTGGATGCCGAAATTCGCAGCATCAAAAAAAGGAGAGAAGGAAAAAAATTCTCGTACCCCTAGGCTCAAAGCATCGCACCACGTACACACACTCTGTGCATGCACCGACCACCGCAACACGCGGAGGTGACGCATTGTGAATACTTAGCAACTTAAGCGCATCGCTGCACCAACAATAGCTCGTTTGCAATTCTGCAGCGAATGAGCCCGACAACTAACATATGTTTTTCTTTAACCTATAGGACAAGTCAACAACCCGAAAATTATCTTAATCAATACAAAGCACATCATGTCGAGACAAGACGTACTTTATGGGGCAAATTTTAACTGGCCTTTTGGTCTGGTTCCCAAAAGTAAAGAAGACATGCTCATATCAACCCATCGCATGGAGTCAAGACCATGGAGGACATCTAGGAGCCAAGGAAACAGGTCGAAGAGGGATCGCACCAACAAAGACCTCGCTGCCCGAACCGGGAACACAAGCCACAGACTGCCAAGACACCTATCACCATGGCATTTGCACCCCCCATGAGGCAACCTTCGTACCCCTCAGGGTGCGAATTTCGCACCTCCAAGGGGTGTGAATTTCGCACCCCTAAGTGGTGCGAAATTCACACCCAGCAGGGTGCGAAATTTGCACCCCGTAGGGGTACGAAATCCGCACCCAACAGGGGTGCGAAATCTGCTCCCAGTAGGATGCGAAACCTGCACCCAGCAGGGGGAGAAACCCACACATAGCAGGGTGCAAAATTCACATCCAACCAGGTGCAAAATTCGCACCTAGTAGGGGGCGAAATTCGCACCTAGTAGGGGGCGAAATTCACACTCAGCAAGGGGTGAAATTCGTACCCTGAGGTGCGAATTTCGCACCCTAGGATGTACGAATTTCGCGCCCCCTACGATATTTGCACCCCGAGAGGTGCGAAATTCGCACCCCAAGGTTGGGTGCAAATTTCTGGCATGCGCAGGAGTTGGACGTGAATTTCTGGGTGTGGCCCCCTATTTTTACCTACTCCTACCTACTCCCACCTACTCCTACCTAATCCCTTTCCTGTAAATATCCCACTACATCATACTTCAAAGTGGTTGGAATTTGAGATCTTGAGACTTCATGAGAGCTCCATTAATGGCATCTCCACTTTGAGGAAGAAGAAGGGCAAAAGTGTCTTTTTCCTATATTTTGCAATATATGTAAATTATGACATCATATATGATAAGGATAACATCATATAGCATAGAAGCTAATGTAATGAGATGTCATGAGATGGTCTCAATCTTGTAACCTTATGTGATCAATAATATTCCAATAACGCTACAACATGGATGTAGGCCCCTCACAAGGCTGAACCACTATAAATCTCTTGTGTTATTTATTGTTTTCCATTCTTGTCTACACGACCAAGTTAATTATTCCTAGTAATTGGAATCTTTGGTATTTACGACATTTTTTGCCGTCAACAATTTTGATATAACCAATGTTATCTAAAGGTTTTGCAAACATATCTAAATGGCTAAAATGAGGACTTTAAGATATTTGGGATTTGAAAAGTATGTAACAAAGTTAAGTTTTAGAATTAATGAATTAAACTGGAGTTGAATGGGAGTCGATTTGGTGATAATTGAGATGAGTCTTTATGGATGAAGAACTTTACTATTTAAGGAATTTAAAAGGCGGTTCCATTACTCTGCTTATAATATTAGTCCGATATGGGAATCTATATCGATTATGAGCTGATATGATTTCCGTGAAGATTTCATTTAGAATGAAAGTACGATTTTGGGTTTATCGTGAATGATGTCTTAAATAACATTTGTTCTTTAACCCATTTAAAGGAAAAATGATTTTTCAAGATAGGTCGAAGAGAAATCTTTATTAAATTTGAATATAAAGATTTAATGAAAAAGTTTTCCTTAGCAAATGATAATGGGAAAAAAGTTTAAAGATTGTTTAATGATAAGCGAGTTTTTCCCTAATGATAAATCAAGAAATTGCAACGATTTTGTGCCAAAGATATGATCAGGGAAGGTTAAAAGTAATTTACCATAATTATGGTTCATGAATGATTTGGATTTAGGTAAACATGTTTTCACATAAAGATAAGATTTAATCTTTAATAAGGTTTGGATTAAAGTTTGGGTTTAATAAAGGTAATAAAACTTTCCAAAATACGAGGAGAATTAGATATGGAGAATTCCCAGTTTTGCTTCATGGGATGAATAGGATGGGAATGGGATAACGATTTGAGTAAAAGAATATTCCAATGTGGAATGATACGCATGATATCCATGTATATCTATATTGGTTTAAAAGATGCGCTAGTTATGTCAGAAAGACCGAATGTAACCCATTCTGAATAACTATACGACGAGCATTGAAGATATTTGAAGATGGTGTTGAAGACCGTGAATCTTCACATCAAAAGGATTGGTATGCTAATTTTCTCTTCAATGGGTTTCTCCAATATTGAGATGCATATTGTGGAGGCACATGCAGAAGTATTTGGAGAATTTTCGGATTGCAAGAACCCCTCTCCTTTATTGGATAAGGTGCCTTTGGTTTCATTCAAAACCCAAAATAACTCATATTGGATGTATATATGACATTGTACTTTATGGCATAATAAATTGGTTTTCATTAATGATATATCAGGTTAGTGGCGGAGCATCTATCCTTTTAACTTAACAGTCTCCTCTAGGAGATATATACTTAGAGGGTGATATATTAAAAGATACCAATTATATGTTGTGAATTGATAGTTTGGCATGCTAAGTGCTGCTGGCAGATATATCAAAGCTTTTGTTGAAAAGCAGAGCTTTGTGCAACGTGACTTCAGGGCCTCAAAACTTGGAAATGAGCTGAAATAGGATGAAGTACCGCAGAGTTAAGGACAAAATTTTCCTTCTAGTTGAGAAAGTGATGCTATGGTATGAAACCAAGAAAATTTACTTATGCAGAGATGGATCGAGGCACCTTAGATAATGGTCGGTTACGACCGGGAGACGTTATGTTCAGGAGAAACCCAAACTACACCTAGTATAGGTGGCCCATCTTTGATGATTTGGATAAAAGGGATCATCTGTTGGTTCCTAGGATATCCCGCTGGAACCCAAATCTGTTAAGTAAGATCCTTTGCCTTGGTCATTGTAGAAATCCATTCTCCAAGACGAACCTTTACGGCTTCAGTTGTAATCTATGTATGTAGACGTAATCTATTGGTACCTATGTTTGCTAAGATTTATACATTCACTTTCGAAAGTGATTTCCACATTAGACATTAATGATAATATCCAATGACTTCCGCGTATGACGCATATCTGTTTATCCTAAGGCAAAACTTGCTCCTAATAGTGTGCGCTTGCATTGTGTGATGGGATGTGGGTCTTATGGTAACTTCATTTTCCAAAAAGCATGCATGAAGTTTTGAAGCCCTTTTGATGATTGTTTGATATATGTATGGTTTATTACCTAGTTTTGAAGCTAGTTAATCCAAGCCTGACTCGAGTGTTTTGGCACTCGGGTCAGATCCGAGTGTATTTCAGGTTTAAGCAGGATTCGAGGAGTTCCCATACAATTCCAAAGGAGTTGGTGAACTTCATCAAAAGGCAGGGGGTATTCTACTATCTATAATTAGATGTCATGGTCGTAATATGCGATGATACAATTTATAACTATCCATGGTATGTTTACTTTGATTATTTAAATGTTTTCCATCGTAAAGTTTCCGCTGAAAATTAGTTATATTTAAATATTATATTTTGCTCTATTCTGCTGTGAGATTCTGTCCTTGTCTCTGGTTCTGTTCCGCTATGTTTGCTCTGATAAATCCCGATGGATTGAGTTCGTGATATTTGGTTTTGCGATGCATGAACACCGACGATGTTTTAAATATCGACTACTAAAGATCGAAAATTCGGTGTGTCACAGGACATTTTGAGGATGCTTACTTTTTGGACTAGACTTTGGTGGTTTATGGTTGGTTCAAAGGGTGAGGATTTTCGGGGTCATCACAATTTAAGGGTTAAGGCCTGAATTGTGAAGCTGTGCCTACCACCTCGGTTAAAACTGGCTATAACAACTTCACAATGTCAAGGTAGTGGTAAAAACATTATGAATATTAGAAATCTAATCAAGAAATTCAAGAAATGCTTTACATTTGAAAAAAGTGCTATTCAAGAAGACTTATCAGAAAGGAAATTCTAGAATTTAAAAAAAAAATATCATCTAAGCATCCAAGATTGCATCTTCTCATTTCAAAGCATATAGAATTCAGAATCTCATACTTTCTTATTATTAAGAAATCATCACTTTTGTATCCGTGGCCGAAGATAACTCAACTACTGCAGCAAACCAACCTGGAACTCAAACTCAAGCCACATCCAATATTCAAGTCACAACCAATGTTGAATCATTGGTCAAATCTATCATTAATCTGCATAATCAATTGATCACAGTCCATCTTGAAGAAAACAATTATTTACTTTGGAATTAAAACTGTTATCCAAGGATATGGGATTAAGGGATACATTCGCGGAACCCTAAAATTCGTTACTAACACAAAAAATAAAGTGATTTGTAATGAAGAGTATGTGAAATTCACATGCAAGATAGATTAATTTGTTCTTGACTTCTGTCTTTCATCAGTGAAAAACTGCTTTCACAGGTTATAGGGTGTAAAACTGCTAATGAGATTTGGTCTACAATTGATAAATCTTTCAACACTCAATTTGCAACCCAAATAATGTTCTACAGATGCAAGTTACAAGGCTCGAGAAAAAAAAATTATCCATGAGAGAATATTTTGCTAAGGTAAAAGACACTTATAGCCATTTAGAAGCAGCATGACAAAAGATCAGTGAATCTGAACAAATCTTAACCATCTAAAATAGTCTTAGTGACAAGTATGAAACAGTTATGGCAGTAATATCATAACAAAAAGTAGTGTTCTCTAAAGAAGATGTGCATTCTATTTTTCTAGCACATGAAGCAAGAGTTAAAACCTAGAAATCACAATTGTCAAAAATATCAGTTAACTATGCTAAAAACAAAAATAAGAATAGAAATAGAAACGATCATACTGTTCAAGGAGGAGGTTATTTTAACATAAGCGGAGGAAAAGAAAGGTGGAACAGTGACAATAGCAAACCTATGTGTCAAATATGTAAAAAAACGTGGGACATACTATTGTGAAATGCTATTTCAAATTTAATTCAAACTATGTTGCAGGTTAAAGTCAAGGCAGCTAGAGAAAACCAATCCTAAGTGCTAACATGGCCTAAATAGAAACTGGGCTTCGCCCAATAGCCACAAATCTGAATAAAATGAAGATATAACACAGCCTAGGGTTTTCGTTTACATTATAATACTCACCCCGTAAACGAAACATAGGGTTTCCTATATTCAGCTGCCATAACGAAATCCACTGAAATAACAAATCAAAGCTTTCAAAATGGCTCAAATTAGACTCCTCTTATGCTTTACTTCAAATGAAGGTGAGGATTTGAGAGAATAAACACCATCATCTCTTAAGGTTTTGGAAAGATCTTCAAGTCTAGTTTTTTTTTAATGATTTATCTTTGTTTTTACTATGACAACGAAGATAACTCCTAGTAGGTGCCTAAATCTGGCCTGTTTGATCTCGAAGATGAAGAACCATTCGATTTCAAGTTTGATTGAGGATTAGAGTTTCTGGAACTGTTGGTGCCTACTGCATCTAACTCTTGATCTAAAGTTGGTTGTTTTGTGGCATGAAAAGAGTTTGGCCTTTTCATTACTTTAAGTTCAGATCTGAGTCACATAAAATTCTTGGTTGATAGTGGTTTGGTGAGTATATCTACAATTTGATGACTTGCTGGCACATGATTTACTAGTAATTTCCCTTTAATAACAATTTCGCGCACAAAATACAAGTCAATTTCCATGTGTTTTGCTCTTGTATGTAGCACTAGGTTAGCCATAAGCGACAGTGCACTTAGATTATCGCACCATAGTGTTGGTAATCTATTTGATATGATCATTAGTTCACTGAGAAGTGATTGCATCCATATGATTTCTGCAGTAACATGTTCAATACTTTTGAATTCTTCTTCTATACTTGACCTTGACATAGTAGGTTGCTTTTTAGAACACCAAGATATAGAGTTGTTTCCTAGGTAGATGCAATAACCTGAAGTTGATCTTTTATCATCAGAATATGTTGCCTAATCAACATCAGTATATCCTGTTATATTTAGTTGTTTGCATGCCTTGAAATTTAATTCATGATCATTTGTTCCTTTTAAGTATCTAAATACTCTTCATTGCCTTCCAATGCTCATCTTTTGGTTCCTGCACAAATTGAGAAATTTTATTAACACTATATGCTATTTCAGGCCTGGTGATGGTAACATATTGTATTGCACCCACTAGATTTCGATATTGTTTAACATTATTTACGTTTTCCCTCATGTGTTTTGATTGTTGATGGCATATAATCTTTGGTGTAAACATGGAATTAGCTGCATCCTACTTTGCTTTGACCATAATTTAATTGATGTACTTTGTAACGCCTCATATTTTCCATAGTTAGATATTTAATTTAATTTAATATTTTAAATATTGATTTGGAATTTATATATGGATTTATAATATATAATTTATTTATATAACGAATTTTAAACATTAAATTTATGCTTAATTATAAAACAAACTCGAAACGTCGTGCCAGTTCGTATATGATTTAAAACTTCGATTGAATACACAGGATCCGATATAAGTCAGAATCCTGTGAAACAAAAAATGTTTGAATCTATTTGATTATATTTTTCGAACGGAAGAGAAAAATGGGGATTTTATGCTATAGTTTGCTAGTTATGTCCAATTCAAATTTTAAAATAGCCGCTATGGAATTTGTTAATAAACGATAATGTTTATTAAATAAAATATAAAAGATTTTTATATAAATTTGAATATTGTTAGCCCTGGACTGTAGGTATTGAGCTTAAAATATATATTGGTTTATTTTGAAGCTGTATACGATTTCATTGGGAGTATGTGATGATAATAATAATGATAATTTTTATTTAAATAGAATCGTCTTGGAATTTAATTATTTTATCTATATTATATAAGCCTTAAAAACAGTCGTTTTTCAAACAGCCTCCATTTTCGATGAAACAAATTTTATTGGAATACGCATAATTAATTATTGCTAGATTTATAGTTTGGAGCCAATCAAAATTGTTTTATTTGTGTGTACAATTTAAAGGTGAACTGATAAATAAACTAAAATTAAAATAACATCATTGTGCAAACAGAGTTGGTTTTCAACAAAATTAATTTCATTGGGACCGGAACATTAAGACGTAGCAGTGTGTCCATTTCCATTGCATTTGGAGTTTATGTGTGATGGTACGGATTTTATAATTATCAATAAACAATTATAAGCGGTAAAATTTAATACCGTATTAAATTATATAAATATATAAGCTTAATGCCTAAGTAACTGAAGTACGTACATTATCCTAAATTTTTTATACAGGCCTACCTGCCCTATTTTGCTTCTGCATGTGCCGAACCCCAAACAAGAAACATACCCCATGCAAGCTTAAGTATGAAGTAAATGTAATCTAGCCTAGGAATGTGCAAAGCTGTTCTAAATTCTAGCAAAAGAAGGAATATGGCTAGCTTAAGCTATCCCCATGCAGACTAATAAAGAATGCAATGCGAGCTGATTGGAATATTGTAACCTATTCCTTTTGCCAACCTATATACTGAAATATGCAGTACCTTGTTCTTTCAGTTGAAAACACATGCTAGTTTGAGATTTTTCCTACCTTAAGTAAACAATTCGAATAGTCCTAACTCACCTAAGCACATGGCTACCGAACGTATGAAGGGACATTGTTCTCAACCATTCATCTCTTCCCCTATATATACATTGCTCACCGCCATTGTTCGTTCTTTTTAGCAAAACTAAACGGAGGCCTCGTTCACGAATTAAAAATAAAATAAAGATGTTGAACTCCTCCTTCCAAAAAAACTCAGACCTCACAAGACAAACTCATATCAACTCTTATCGGCGACAGCTAACGTGGAAGAGGGGCGTAGTTTTGAAGGGTATTGTGTGTGTTTCGGTGCAACGTTAAGGTTGGCACAGGCTTGGGTGTGGCTGACTCTCGGGTTGGCAGTATTGACGATGGCAGTGGGTGATGATCCGAGTGTTGGTGACCGGTGTAGTTCGATGTAGTGGGTTCGTTAGTTTTTCTGTGCAGTGGCAATGACCAGGGGCTCGTGACTAGGAGCGAACGTTGATGGTGGTAAGGCGGTTTGGGTGGCAATGTCACATCGGTGGTTAGACGATGGACGATGGCGCGATTATGTTGAAGTACGTGGGTGAAGCTGTTTATATGAGGTGCTGGAGATGTTGAACGAGAAGTATACAAGGCGAAAGTTTTACATGCAAAACAAAGTGGCTACAGGAAAGCCAAGGCATACATTAGATGTGAAAAGAAATAGGATGAAGTTTGGTAGCATATTTTGGAAGTGCTAAAGCAATCAAAGTGGATGGAGAATGAAGGGATGTTTGCATGTGGGAAGAAAAGGATGCAGCCCTTGTTTTTATTTCAGAAATAAATCGGGCACTGAATATAAAAAAAAATGTGGGCCGAATGGGCTAAGGTGAGCCAAGTAGAAAAAAAGAGGGGGTACCTGGGCAATGATGAATAAACGAATGAAGGTGGCAGAAGTTTTGGGCATTTATATTGATAATCAAAGGAGGAAAGTCTTGGAAACAAAATAAAGGAAGTCGGTTGTTTTGGTTTAAAATGAAAATGATAACTGGGCTCGTGTTTATTTTCCAGTCAACAGTAATTTATTTAATTAAGATAAATTAAGAAGTATTTATTTATTTAATAATTGTATAAACTGAAAACATTAATAACCTTTTATTCCATGTACAGAGTAAGACAAAACAAGATTTGCTGGAATTGTATTGACGAGTATCGCTTTAAGAAACTGATTTGGATAGGATGGAGACAGCTGGAGTTTATAGTTAAACATCTGTTTAATTTAACTATAACCTAACCGCTTCAACGATAAACGAAATCGAAGTGAGTATAACTCACTCATTTTTTACCCACTTATATTTATATAAGTCGAGATTTATTTTGTGTGCTATGTTTGATGGTTGTTTGTTGTGTGCTGAATATATATATATATATATATATATATATATATATATATTGGATGAATTGGTTGATTTAGATGTTAGTTTGATTTTAATAAAAATATGATCGTAATTTTAACGTCTATTTCCAAACGAGGTAACTTACCTTATTTGTTACGTTTATAATGATATAAACGTATTAAATTAAAACATGCATGCTTGGATTACTGTTATATATTTACTTATTGTTGAATATTATATATGTTTATTAAGTGAACAATATTATCTGAGAAAACGTATTTGGATGCAGGGAAAAACAGGTTGGAGGGATCCAACTAGATACCTCAAATTTATTGTTACAATTATATGAACTGTTTGACAAACCTGATTAGATGATTGATTTGTTTATTGATTATTGAATCATAATTCAATGCTTGTTTGATATTAACCAATGGGCAGTATTAGTTGAGTAAACGACATCAAATGGCTTAAAAATCAATCGTTTTGTAAATGTTGATTACCGTTAGGTGAATCCACAAAAATTAAGTTATAAAATTTATTTTATAACTAAAGATAGATTTTTTGAAATCTATTAATTTAAATGGAAATTTTTCAAAAATAAACAAATATATATTATTTTTTATTTAAGTTTATAAATAATTATAGAATGATTTTATAGTGCAAATTCTTATGTTTTATAAGAAAGTAGGTATAATTTAACCTAATGGTTAAAAGTAGGATTAATTGTTCCTAAGAAACAATTAAATGAGATATTTAAATTAATTACAATATTAATTAATTTGAAGGAAGGATTAATTGGAATTGATTAATGAAATAATCATGGTTTGAGTTGACTAAAAGTCAACTTATTTAATAGAAATTGGAAATTTGATTAATCTGTTTTAATTAATCAGATGGAATAGTTTAACAAATAGTTATTATATTTTAATAAGACTTTAAAAGGAAATTTATTGTTTATTTTAGTTAATAAAGCAGGTAACTGTTTTTACAATAGCATATGTTAAAGTAAATGATTATTTTAATTTAAAAGATTACTTTTTAAATGGAAATCATTAAGTAAGTGATCGAGTTTTGTAGTGAAATACAATTAAATTATGAAAGGATTTTATGATCGGGTTTATATTAAAACTCGAGTTTTATGAACGAAGTTATAAAAGGGATTTTTAAACAAATATGATGGTTTAAAAATAATTGAATTAAGTAAAATGAAGCGAGATAAAAAGGTTTTACATTAAAACAGAGTTATATAAACAAGGTTTATAAAGAGATGAGAGGTTGAAACATTATTTTAATTTGGTGATACTTAATAATGAAATTTAGTGAAGTAAATTGAATTGAAACAAGTTTTCAAAGTGGTAAATGGTTGAAGGGATTAAAAGTGGAATAATATGGGTTGATAATGACTTAAGATTAGAAATTGAAGAAATGGAACCTAACTAGAGATTGGTGGAGTTGAGTGATTTTCTGAGTGTTAATCTAATGTGGATTTCAGCCTTCGGGGTTGATGCTTAGGGAATTATTCTCTTACCAATTTATGATCAGGTACTAATGAATGTTGTAGTAACGGAAATGGATAGAGATTGTGCATATACCTATAGATATTTTTGAAGTAAAGGAATGAGATTTATAATGATTTTATTCTAAAAAGATAAGTGTCGATTATCGTTTTCAAGTAATGAAGCAAAAGGGATTTTCATAAATGATTATTTTATGGATAATAAGTTAAATGGATGTTCTAGTTATAGATGATGAATAATGTTGTAGCAAAGGTTTTGCAAATGGTAGGCAAACGAAATATTGGATATTGTTATAGTATTTTTCTAAGTATTAAAATGAAATGGTTTTGCGAGTATCAATATATTAAAGTAAGAAGTGACATGTTGTTTTCCAGATATTGGAATATTTAAACTAACCATTCGTTAATTATTTTTAATTAAAGAAGCCAAATGATGCTGAGTACTAAACCAACAAATCTATTTTTATTTTATGATCGAATGGTTGTTTTATTTGATAGTTAAATAACCAACTATCAAATCTGGCCTGTACGATTGTTGGTTTGGAAAGACCGGAATCGAATCTATATTAGAAAACCATTCTGGCCAGCAAATATGAAAATGTAGAAGATAATAGATGTCGATCGAGATGGAGCAATCGAATTCCATAGTTCTTCATAAAACGGAGGAACCTCTTAAAATGTCTAATTCAACCCGGAGATATACTGGGGTTCTGTTGTGGTTGAAATCTTCGGATTGCAAGGACTACTCGCTATTGATCTATAGGGTGATATCTAGGTTATGGTAGGAGAGTATCTTCGGTCACCCTGTTCCTGGATGACTTGTATGGATGAATGTCTGACAGATTATTTCCAAAGGATCACGTACATTGGTTTCTACAAACATACGTCTGTTGGTGGAAGAGGAATTCATTCTTACTGCTTAGACACCCAGAGTATTTTTGTAAGCATCAATTTGTGATTTGATGGATCTGACGATGTGGCATTCAAAGTGAATGGTAGCCAGATGTTCAGAAAGATAAATTAACCTCAAGCCTCTTCAACCGGAAAATGACAAAAAAGGGCAAGCAGCATGGCTAAGTGGGTCGCTCCTAGTTAGGGTGTATATATCAACAATAAAAAAAAATCATTTCCTTATTTAATCTATTTTGATGCTGTCCCTATTCAGGAAACAGTGGGTAGCTCCCAAACGTTGGTGATATACATTTGATACACTCAATTAAAATGAGTGGTCGATCATGTGTTGCAAGATGTTCTTGTTAAACCCAGTGTATTCCCCTCTAGAGATACACTATCAGAAGGTGGTTCTGTACCTTTTCATAGTCGGAATCAAATCTCCAATAAGAGCCTATGGTTTTCGATTTTGTATTATATATGTAGAGCGTGAGATGCAAGTGTTCTGCTAGATGGTTATTTATTTGATTTAGAGACTATTATAATATCAAAATAAGATAAGATTTCAAAATGTTTTGGGTTATCGTAAGGTAAAAACCATCCGTGTTTATGTGTGGATCAGTCTTACGATTATCCTTTTCTTTCAGAAAAGATTTGTTACTTCTAAAATCAAGTTGGATGTTATCAATAAAACTGAGTGGTTTCTCACTCTGGTTCACCAGACTGATCCAGCGTTTGTAATGCTCGGGTTAGACCGGGTTTACAGGTTTAAGTTTGGATGCTACGAACTACAAAAGATATGTTGGAGGAGTTCAAACATATGATGTATATCTAGTGTGTTTTCCGTTGTGTGTTGTATATGAGGAAAGATCATGAAAACTGTCCAGATGTGTTGATTGTAAGTGTATTATGATGATTGTAACTACTTATTTCAAGCTCTCAATAAAGTTTTATTTCTATATTATATTTTGTTGCTCTGCGATGTGAGAATCTGATTCTGTTATGTTGTTATTCTTCTTCTTTTTCTTCTATTCTAATATTTCTTTCTTATCTCATCCTCTAATTTCTTTCTATTAACCATTTGGTGTTTTCGATACTTGAGCTTGGCAAGTAATACATGTTTATGTATTATTGTTTGAATTCGGGCATCGTGTTTTTCCGGGTCATTACATACTTCCTTTGACATAAAAATATTTCTGATTGAGATACTTTAGATACTTCAATTACCAGGAAGTAATTTATTTCTCCAAGATCCTTAGAAGAGAATTGCTTGTCTAGTAAGTGAATAAGTTTCTTTATTTCAATCTCATTATTTCCTATAGTAATAAGATCATTAACATATATTAGAACTTTTATAATTATAGAATCATTAGTTTTAACAAATAGGGAATGGTTTGATTTAGTGGGCTGAAATTTTAACTTGGTTATAATATGTTTCACTTTATCAAAACAAACTCTAGGAGCTTGTTTGAGCCTATAGATAGTTTTATTTAGCTTGCACACAAGCTCTTTGTCTTTCTGATATCCATGTGGCAGACTCATATAAACTTTTTCCTTTAGATCACCATTTAAGAATGCATTATTTATGTCCAATTGTTGTATACTCCAGTTGTTAAGCAAGGCTATTGTGAGAAAAATTCTTATTTTAGCTGGTTTAACCACTAGTGAAAAGGTTTCCTTAAAATCAAAACCACATTGTTGAGTGTATCCATTAGCCACATGCCTAGCCTTATATCTACATATCAACCCATCTGTATTTTTTTTAGTCTGAAGGTCTATTTTCCATCAACAATGTTTTTATCCTTTGGTGCTTTGACAATAGTCCATGTTTTGTAGTTTATCAGTGCTTGATATTCTTCATCCGTGGCTTTTTTTCCAATTTGTGTTGTTGGGTACTTAATTGTAATTCACTAGTTCTTTTTATGAGAAAGTGGTTGTGTAAACTTTAGGTTTGAAAATGCCTCTTTTTGGTCTAGTGATCATTTGGTGACCATTTTGTGGTTGCTCCCATTCTCGTTCATGACCTATTGAGTTGCTTTGTCTAGTATTTGTTTAATCATTGTTGTTTCCTTGACTTAAGCCTTGCGATAGACACTCGGTTTGTGCTTGGTTATCAGTAGAAACTTGAGTGAGATGATTGGATGACTCATATTTCTTATGAATAAACTCAGAGGGCATGATATGTTGATAATCTAAGCAACTATCATCCCATTCCTTGACTTGATCACTTGAGTAAAAGGGTATGTCTGGAATTGATTTTCTTGCATTGTAAACTTTCTATGTTGTAGGAATTTCTGCACTAAAAAATAGAAATACCTTTTCATTAACACAACATGCCTATTAACAAACACTTCACCTTTTTTATCACTAGCATATCCTATAAATGTACATGGTGTAGATTTGAAATTTAGCTTATGAGTATTATATGGTCTTAAGTATGGATAACATAGAGAACCAAATACTCTTAACTTCTTGTAGTCTGCTCTTACATTATATAGCACTTCTATTAGACTTTTATCCTTTAGTAATTTGGTTGGTAATTTATTTATCAAATATACTCAAGTACTGAAGGCATATGGTAAAACGTCATTGGAAGATGACTTTGTGCTAATAATGTAAGATCACACCCTATAATATGTCTATGTTTTCTCCAACCCATTCTGCTCAGATGTTACATACATCTTAACCAATTAATAATTCCTTTCTTTTGAAAGCATAAGACGAGGCTGACTTGAGCCATTTCAAAAGCTTCGATTCATTATTTCAGTGGATTTAGTCATGGTAGCTCGATATAGGAAACCCTAGGATTCGTTTACGGGGAGCATCATGATGTAAATGGAAACCCTAGGATGTGTTATATCTTCATTGTATTCGGGTTTGTGGCTATTGAGCCAAGCCCAATTTCTATTTTGTTTTTTAATTCAGACATGTTATCTCATAAGTCGCTATGTATAAATATAACTACATTGTATTCATCAAAAACATCAATAAAAATACAAACAATATTAGTTTTCTGCTGCATTACAAAATATCTCATTTCAAATATATATAAATTCTTACAATAATGGTTAAAAAGTTAGAATATCACGGTAAATAATACCAACTATAGGTGATTATTTCATACAATGTTTAACATTAAAATATAAAAATTGGTAATTAAGTCAAAGGAATAACTTGTATATTGGCAATATACGCCTTCATGAACTAATAATATATATGTTCATGGTCATTATGTATACAAATAAATACATTTATAAAAAAAAACAGTTGTAGGGATTTATCATAAATAATACATGTAATTAGAAATAAATGTACAAAATGTTTTAAAATTTGAACTACGACGGTTAAACATCATAGATGGTTAAGATGACAGTTACTAGAATTTACAACCATCAACAACGGTTAAGGTTACGGTTGGTGGTAATAATGACGATTACCATAACTGTAGTACCCTTAAGATAATACTTCATCATGCCTGGCCCATACGTTAGGCTACATAGGCCATCGCATAGGGCATTGCAATTCCCAGGGCAAACAAAAAACATCAAGCACAAAACAGAAGAAGAGTAAAGAAAAAATTTCTCCTTCCATTGCCAGTCTGAGCCTGCCACCAACAAGTGCCACTGTCGCCACTCTTTTCTTACCACCTCCCACCAGACAGCCTACCACTGTCCACTTGACATCCCTGACCATGTGCATTATTTGTTAAATTACTGATTTAGGGTTAGCTTGATTATTTAGGTTTTTGAGTATAAATCAATCTCCAATTTGTTACTTAGATTGAATTTTTTTTTTACGGATTTAAGGTTAGGCAGATTTGTACTTGCATTGATTTGTTACTGATTTAAGGTTGGATTGTTAAAATAGTTTATACAAACAAATTTCGAGCTTGTGTAGACACACTTTGAGAATAATCAATAACATATTCTCTTATTGAACATCAATCTTCAATTATGAATATATTTTCATTATTGCTTGTTAAAAATGTTACTTATTTAAGATTGGATTGTTACTCCTTTACAGATTTGTGCTTGCATTAATCAGTAATTTATTGTTAAAATAATTTATTATCTCAACAAACTTTGAGAAAATATATTTGTTATTTGATTCATTCATTGTAAAAATAATTATTGTTAAAAAAAATCAATGAAAATTTGTTGAAATTATTTGAGATATGAATGCGAAGAATTAATAATAAATTTTATATAATATTATTATTAGAAAATGTAAATAATACACAATTAAATTTTTTATATTAATATTATTTTGTAACTAGTTTGAGATAGGAATCAAAAACAAAACTCTGGATATCAAAATAGACAACAAAAAGATGAAGAGGCTAAATCATTAGCCAATTCAATATCAACTATATTTCAAGCCAAAAATAGACAATCTCAAACTTCAAGTAAAATTGAAGAAAAAAATTAGGAGCCCATAAACAGAGAGCCTATTGATAAAGTGTTGAATAAGAAATTAATAATCAGCATGTGGCACCCTACGTCCCCGTAATGTCACCCATATGAGGATGCATTAAGCTCTGTGAAGCACAATAATAATATAAGACTAATTGTAACAAGACAGAATATAAAATGCAGTTGGAAATAACTTTCAAACTTTAATTCAAATCAAATTCAACATTACATTTCTAAATGTTATAAGTCATAATCAATAAAACAACATCTATCTCATATGCCATTAGAGTGCAAAATCACAAAATAATATCCCTCATATGCCATAATAATAAACATAGAAACTGAAGTAATATATGAAAAGAGAAGTAATACAAGTCCAAGATAAATAGAATCACAGTCACTTCAATTGTCCATCGCCTTGAGAACCTAACGGGGGAAAGGAAGAGGGTGAAGGAAAACAAAATAGGCCAGACATAAAGTCTGATGAGTTCTGGTGATTTTTAGCATAAAGACATGATAGAAAGTATCAAGACAGATAAATAATGTTGATCATGAAAATACAGTAAGATAAACAAGTACGAATAAATGAGATAACAAATTAACAAGTTAACAAGGCAGGGTAAAGATCATGTACGCTTCTCATTCATCTCCCAAGAACAAGTTTCTGTGCTAATTATCTAAATAATACTACTTATTTCAGATTCAAATTATTTACTATCATAATAATTTTTAAATATCTGATCTAAAAATAACTAGAACTCACAGTGATTTGAATTAGATCCAGAAATTGTACGAACATATGCAAAGGTGTTCTATTTATATGTCCCTATACTAATGCGAAAATAAGCCGGTCGACAGATTCAGTTGACCTCATTAATGCAACATTTTTCTTTGCCATGTATCCAATATGTATGCCAAAGAGTCCTAATAGTATATATAAATTCTATATGTCTTCCCAATCATTCACCAAAATACAACATCCATTTGATGATCCCACTATTTTCATCTATTGAAAATTAAAATGCGCACACATCCATATGCAATATGTAAGCGTTTGAGCTAATCTAGAGCCTAAGGGGTGTGTTTATGAGTCCACTGGCAACTACTAGCAAACACTTGCATCCATTTGCAACCATCAAACGTAACATGTCTCAAACACATGTTTCCAGCCACAGGTTTCTACCAGAGGATCGAGATTAGAATGATAGGATAAACAAATTTGATTTCAAAAGATTAAAAGGAATTAAGAACATACTCTCAAAGAGAAAAGGGTAAGAAGCGCGAATCTTGTGTTCGGGTTCCCATGGCGCACTGTCTCGATCTTCTCCACATTGCACCTTCACTAACTTGATCTCATTGTTGTGTAGTCTATTAACTTCCAATCTAAGAATATAGGTAGGAAATTCCTAACTGACGCCTCCTTCTCAACTTCAACCTCCTCAAGTGTACTTGGCCCAACTACCTATGCTGAATCATGTAGACATTTCCTTAAATGGGAAAAATGGAACACGAAGTGAGCTCCCGCCAGTCTTTCTGGTAGTCTAACCCTGTAGGTCATCTGGCCTATCCTCTCAACTATGGGGAATGGCCCGACAAACCTTGGTGCCAGCTTCCCTACAAAGCAAAAGTGAACAACGTTTCTTAGAGGTAATACCTTGATAAAAATCATATCTCCTACATCAAACTCCAAATCAGTCCTTCTCCTATCGGCATATGACTTCTGTCTGTCCTGAGCTGCTTTCATTTGTCCGTGAATAAGGTCGGTCTTCTCCGAAGTCTATTTAATCGTCTCAGGACCAAGTAGAAGTCAGTCCGCAAACTCTCACCAACATGTCGCCGATCTGCAAGACCGTCTATGGAGTTCCTTGAAGGGCGCCATCCCTATGCTTGACTGATAACTATTATTGTAGGCAAACTCAACCAATGGGAGAAGCTCCTTCCAAGTCTCTCTAAAGTCTAGGATACACAGTCTTAGTAAATCCTTAAGAATCTTATTGACCCTTTCAGTATATCCATCGGTTTGACGGTGATATGATTTGCTAGGTCGTAATTATGTACCTAGTGCCTCTTGCAAGCTCATCCAAAACTCACTTGTGAAGATGGGGTCATGATCACTAACTATACTATAAGGTACCCCATGAAGTCACACTATCTCTCTAAGGTATACCGATGCTAGCCAAGCTATTGTCCTTTTGCTCTTGACATGGATAAAATGAGCGCTCTTAGTAAGTCTATCAACTATAAACCATATATTCATGTTGCCCTTCCTCAATATGGGCAGTCCATCAATAAAGTCCATATAGACACTCTTCCATTTCGACTGTGGGATATCCAAAGACTAAAGCAATCCACTAGGTTTCCTTTGTTTAGCCTTTACTTGTTGGCAAGTCAAACATCAGCTCACGAATTCTGCCATATTCTTCTTCTTTATGCAAGTCCAATAGAAAAATCTCTTCATATCTCGGTACATTTTGTCACTGCCCAGATGGATAGTCATCCGAGAGTGATGAGCCTCCTCAAGGACTATCCTCAATAAGTCTCCAACTTAGGGAACACATAGCCTTCTGTCTTGACATACCACCCTTTCTCGTCCATAGAATATCTATCTAGGTGACTTGAGGTCTCTCCTCCACTAAGTCTATATAAAATGTCCTACATAAGAGTAGGTGGCACCTCTAATGATGCCAACAAACCGGATGTAAAATCCATAGGTAGCCTAAAATCAAAGGACGAGATCCAAGCTCTGCCTCTCTACGAATAGAGTACTCAATGTCATCCTCTTCCTACTCAACGCGTCCGCAACCACATTCCCTTGCTTGGGGGTATAAGCTATCTAAAAATCGTAGGATGCAAGGAATTCCATCCATCGTTGCTGCCTTAAATTGAGACCCTTCTGCGAGAAAAAACAACTTGTGATCCATGTATAGCTCAAATCTCTCTCCAAGTAGATAGTGTCGCCAAGACTTAAGTGCAAAAACTATTGCAGTCAACTCCAAGTCGTCAGTGGGGTAGTTCATCTTGTGAACTCTCAGTTGCCTACTTCCATAGCAGACTACCCTATCTTCTTGCAACAACACAACATCTAATCCCATGCCACAAGCATCCGTGTAGTATGTAAACACCTTGTTACCATTCGGAAGAGTCGAAACGGGTGCTGATGTCATATCCCTCTTTAACCTATGGAATTCATCCTCACAATCAATGCTTCAATCAAAAGCCAAATTCTTCTACGTCAGACGGGTTAGCGGACAGATATCCATGCAAAGTCCTTAATGAACTTTCTGTAATAAACCGTAAATCCTAAGAAACTCCTAAGCTCTGTCACATTCTTAGTAGCTTTCCAATCTTGACTCACGACAACTACAGCGGGATCCACCGTTATTCCATCCTTGGAGACTACATACCCTAGGAACCTTACTTCCTTTCTCCAGAAATGACACTTAGAAAATTTAGCCTTAAGCTGATGCAATTTGACAGTGCTAAGAACCTTACCTAAGTGTCTAGCATGCTCTTCCTCTCTCCTCGAGAAAACCAGAATATTGTCCACAAAAATCATGATGAACTTATTCAGATACTCCCAAACACCCGACTAATCCATGAAGTATGAGGGTGCATTGTTCAGCCCAAAAGGCATGAATAATCACTCAAAGAAAACGTCCAAAGTTCTAAAAGCCGTCATTTCAAAACTATCATCTACTACACTAAGCTGATGAAATCCCGTGGCTAGATCCAATAGTGAGAAAACCGAAGCGTCTACTGCCTAGTTAAACAAGTCATCAATCCTTAGAAGTGGGTGCTATTCTTTTTGATGATTTTATTTAACTCCCTATAGTCCACGCATAGATAAAGAGACATGTCTGCCTTGGTCGCAAAGACGACTGGAGCTCCCAACTCAGAAGTGCTCCATCTAATGAATCCCTTCTCGAGTAACTTACCTACTTGTTTTCTAAGCTCCCTCCTCTCTCTAGGATCCATGTTGCGCACTGGTAAAGCCACCAGTTTCGCATTCTCCACCAAGAAAATCTAGAAATCTATCTTCTGTTTGGGAGGTAATCCTCTAACCTCATCAAACACGTCTGGAAAACCACTAACTATGCGTTCTGATCTAAGGTCATCAATGGAAGCATCAAGAGAACCTAGGAAACTGAGCATAACTGACCCCCGTGGGTCACAAGTAATCTCGAGAGTTCTACCATAGCACATTAGAAGTCCAGCAACTCTCCTCTCACAATCTAGGATGCCCATACATGGCTAGCCAATCCATTCCTGGAATAAGTCCTTAACCCATAAAGACAAGAATATACGCGTCACATTCAAATTCAATGCCCATAACAAAAATTCTCAGACCCTTACATATCATAGATAAATGAGCCGTACCTTCTATGGGGTTTGAACTAAAACAGGATCAGAAACAATACTAGCATCCACGTCCAGATTATATACCAAGGAATTGGATATGAATGAATGAGAAGCATTGGAATCAAAGAGAATCCTAATATGAGATTCAAAAAGATAAATCAAACCTTTAACGATGACTTTACTACATCAATCCAATCCACCAGCCTAAGCCGCCTCTAGAGGGTGAACTTGTCCTCCAGATGATCCGACATTCTGACCTTGCTTTTTGGGGGCATTGCCTAGCGAAATGTCTAACTTGACCACAACTGAAACAAACATTCTTCGTTTTTTATAGTCTCTCACAAAATGCCCCGAATTCCCACTACCATGGCACTTAACCCCTGTCTTGATCTGGGCCTTGTTAGGTTTTCCTCCTTTCTTTGTTGCCCCCTTCTTGGGCCACCATTTATTTTTCTTACCCTTGGGTTTTCCTTCTCGGTCTTAACTTCTTTCTTCTCCTCTTTCCCATCCTTATGCATCAAAGTCATATCTACTAGCCTCTTGAAAGTTTCTCCCATTGGTATATGCATTAGTGATAGTCCTTGGAGCGGTTGGTTTAATCCTTTCGCAAATGTCAACGCCTTCTTTTGAGGAGTGCTTACCAAATCCAAACCAAATCTTGCTAGTTGGTTAAAGCTATTGACATATTCCTCCACTGTCATGCTTCCTTGTTTAAATTCAAAAACTTCACCATCTGCATTCCTTTCTCAACTTGCGATAAAAATTTCATCTCACATCTACACCTAAAGTCATTTCAAGTGGCTACTGCCGGCCCCGCCTAAGTCGCTTCCTGCCAATATGATGCTTCTTCTTTGAGTTGCCAAGCGGCCAACTGAATCTTTCTCCTATCATCTAGCTCCAACTAGTTAAACACAATCTCTATTTCCTTAATCCAATTGTGCGCCTCCACAAAACTCTCAGTACAACGAAGTGGTTTGCCTCCAATCGTACAAAAAGTCCCTACAAAGCTTAGAGAAGTTGAATATAGGATTGGGTGGAGCTACTGCTGCTGTAGCTAGGGGTAGGGCATTACCTTGCACTTCTGTAGGTGTCATAGCCTCTACGTATCTATGGAACCATGTTGGAATGGGTATGCCCTTAGGGAAGTTAGGAGCCTAAAACATGCTGAAAAAGAGAAGAAACAAAGATTCAAAAAAAAGATCGAAGAAATATTGTATATGACTTGAGGGGATATATTTTTTCAAAATTCGGTATTATTTGAAAATATTTAATTTGAAAAATATTTTTTTCCAAAAACTTTTTCCTCTGATCTTGTAACCTTAGGCTCTGATACCAAATGTGACACGCAACGTCCCTTAATGTCACCCGTATGAGGATGCGTTAAGGTCTGTAAAGTGCAATAATAGTACAAAGACTAATTGTAATAAGATAGAATATAAAATGAAACAAAAAATAACCTTTTAAACTTGTATTTCAAACCAAATTCAGCATTACATTTCCAAATGTCATAAGTCATTATAAAGAAAACATCTATCTTGTATGCCATTAGAGTGCAAAACCACAAAATTATATCCCCTATATGCCATAACAATAAACAAAGAAAATGAAGTAATACACGGAAAGAGAAGTAATTCAAGTCGAAGATGAATAGAATCATGGTCATTGCTATTGTCCACCTCCTTGGGATATTGAGGGGGGAAAGAAAGAGGGAGAAGGAAAAAAAAATAGGCCAGACATAAAATATGGTGATTTCTAGTGATTTTCAACATAAAGATAAGATAGAAAGTATCAAGACAGATAAATAATGCAGATCATAAAAATACAATAAGAAAAACAAGTACGAAGTAAACGAGATAACACAATAACAAGGTAAGGTAAAGATCATGTACGCTTCTCATTCATATCCCATGAACAAGTTTCTGCACCAATTATCTAAATAATTGGATAAGGTTTTACCCTAATTACTACCCATGCGATCGGCTCCCTACAAACATGAATAACATGTGCTAACTGCGACAATTGGGGATAACAGTCCCTAACCGTCAAATTGAAAGATACAGCTCTATTCGTCGGTGTTATAGCATCTTAGTTTCACCTAATTGGACCCATACACGCTCATGACTCTGTCGAAAAGCACCCGTACCCACCTCCAAGACTTTGAACCTCTTACAATCCAGATCATTAAAGCATTCCCTGGCCCCTACTTGGTGTGAGGCCCCTCTATGATACCAACAGGGATACTGACTGATACAGGTTCCACACAACAAGATTGACACAAGCCACCTCTAGGCTTGTTCCCCCAAGTAATTAAGATTTTAAGTCCCAAATTGAATATAAACAGTATAACATGGGACCTCTTAGCTTATTAATTAACATGTTTTACTTAGCAAGTTTAAGTTCATTAATAAGCATGGTTGTAATGACATTTCCTATAAATGTTATTTTGTGTACAACCCCTCCCTTGAAAAAGACAAGCATCTGCTCAGATGTATATAGATCTACAGTAACAAGTTTTACTAATTTTACTTCTGATTCTCATATTTTACCTAATATGTTTTGCTTAATATTAAATTAAGTCTAACCTATTCAGATTAACATGTTTGCATATTCTTCCCTCTATAATTACCCCAAATTTACATTCAAAGGTCCTCAAGTTATAATATGCTCAATTCTCGTTTTTAATGTCATTAAAAGTTATTCCCATTCATCCCAATTATACACAATTCTAACGGAAATGGCTTAGGATCTTGATGGCCTAGGCTCAGCTTAAAATAAAAAGAAATAGGAGAAAACATATCCAAACTCAAACCGAATAAATTGGCATAGAAAAGACTCTAAATAAATAAAAGGAAGAAAGGGGATAAGGAATAAGTATATATATATATATATATATATATATGAACATATAATGAATGTAAACTGAATAGATAACTGATGGTAATAAAAAAAATATATAAGTTTAAACTTACAAACATTGCTTATTTCAGATCCAAATTATTTACTTTCATAATACTTTTTAAATATCATATCTAAAAATAACTAGAACTCATAGTGATTTGATTTAGATCTACAAATTGCCTCTTTAAAATTGTTGTTGTAGAAAAACTAGAATTATCCCTTTAATCTACGTTTTGGCAGCACCTCGGCATCTTCTTATTTTTATTTAGAAATAACAAGGGGAGGAAGAAGATGAAGATAGGTTTGTGTGTAAGAAAATGGTGAGGCTACTAGCCTATTTATAGATTAGCTAGGATAATTCTAAACCATTATATTTTAGGTTATCAAATTAAACCGTACACCTCAAGCAAAGTCAGTGCATGAATATAGAAAATAAAACAGTTAAGGTTTAGGCGTAGGAATCTACCCTGCATGCAGGTGGGTCGTGTAACACCCCGTATTTTCTATGAACGTATAAGTAACAAATCAAAGGATAATTAATTTTTAAAATAAGAATCAAGGGAAACGGGTTGCGCCATTGCGTTCATCTCGGAATTCTGCTTGAAAACGAGTCCATATGAAGAAGTTATGGCCTTCCAAAGTTTCAGAAATATTCAGAGTTCAAAACAGCTCGAATTCGAATTCAAAATTCGAATTTCAAGCGCAGAACAGACCCAGGTCGACTGGGGAATCGACTGGGTAGTCGACCTCCCTTGACCAGGTCGACTGGGCAGTCGACCTGGTCTCCGAGCCCATTTTTGGGCCAGTGTTCGTTCTGATGTTTCCAGTCCGATTTCTGTCCAGATTCATCTTCCCAAACCTATTTAAACAGCCCCAAACCCTAGCCTTCTCTACACACAATTCTATTCTGCTTCTTCTCTGCCTTTGTTCTAAATAAAAATAAAAATGGCGTCGCTACTCTGTTGGAATCAAAACTAGAAGCTAATCAACATCAACCTAAGCAACCCAATTCAAACTAGAGATTAAAGCTTCTGCAACGATTCTACAACAATTAAAGTTCTTTCTTTAATCCAACCAAGGCAAGTGCAGTTATTTTCCGATATAAACTTTAATCATAATTGTGACATGATTGTAAATCTGAATTTGAGATTGTTCTGTTCTGATCTATTTTATTCTGTATCTCTTCTTCTTTCTGTTCTATAGCCAGGCTACTACGAGCCTGCACCAATCTCCTAAGAGATTAACGCACGAACGCTAAAATGTTTGGGACAAATAATGAATGTGGCATAACTGGACATGGCTAATCTGTGACTGATTTAAGAAAAAGGACATAGGTTGTAAACTAGATTTAGATCTATGCATATTCTATGAATTGGAAGAAGAGGAACCATAGTATGTTAACATGTGACTTGAGACATTGGACATAACGCATATTTTGAATTAAGATCTGTTTGGCGTATTGTTTATATAACAATTCATGATTTGAAAGAGAATATGACTTAGGTGTGAAGATCTATATTAAGATTTGATAACTATTAAATGTGAATAATACCTAAGTAGGAGATTTTTGAATATATGACATGCATTGAAATCGATGGCTATATTTGGTATAATTTATATGTGAATCTTTTGTACTACGCAAGTTGAACTAAATTGGGACATGTAAATTATGGCCATAATCTGTGACATGTAAATTCAATGCAAAAGTGGGGTATATGATCATAGTGTGAATCATGAAAACTATTTAGGCATGCAAACTTAGGCCAAGTTTATAATTAGGCAAGATATGTTTGTGAAACTTTAAGGAATGATTAAATCTGTTATATTTGCCTAATCTGCTAGTTCCGTTATATTGCTTAAGCTGGTAGTTCTGTTATATTGCTTAATCTGCTAGTTCTGCTCTACAGCCTAGTCTGCTAGATCTATACATCTGCCAAACCTGCTAAACTAAATCTGTTGAGATGCCTAAACTGCTAAATCTGTTGAGATGCCTAATCTGCTATCTGCTAAATCTGCAAGTTTGCCTAATCTCCTAAATCCGTTAAGTCGCCTAATCTGAAAAATCTGTTATCTGCTATATGTGTTTAGTTGATATATTCAGTCTGTTATTGACATAATCTGAATTAGCTATGAGTAATTGACATGTATATTAGGCATGGGCATAAATGGTAAATTATTAATTAATTGGCCGCAAAGATGAACATGGCTAACTCGAGGTTAGAATGAGTTTGCAGCGTAATTCTTCCCGGAACCGCCCGGCACATCCAGTGGCTGCAAACAATAGGTTTTAATGTGAGAAGTTAGTCATAACGTGCTTGAAACCCGAGGTTAGACTCAGTTTGCGGCAGAAATCTGCCCGGAACCAACCGGCCTAACCAGTAGCCGCAAACTATCAGTCTAATGTGAGAGGTCTGGGTATTAATATTTAATTAATGAAAATCTGATATAAATATGATGTCTAAAACGTGTTGGGTGGATAGGGTTAAACCCACTAGACTGATGAATCTAATAAATCTGTTCCGCGAATCTGTAGGCCCAATTACAAAGTTAGACAAATCTGTAAGTCTGTTAATCTGTAACTGGTTAATCAGTAAGTCTGTTAAATCTGTATATCTGATCCGTTAGTCTGAAAACTTGTCTGAGAAACTAGTTGATCTGAATTTTGTATGTCTGAACTTGTAAACAAGTTAATTTGAAATCTGTTAGTTTGGGACCCATATTAGTCAGTAACCCTTTCTGGTATCAAAACTTTGACCCAACCGTAGGTAGGGTCCGGGCACGCTTACTGAACTAATTATAAGCGGTTCATTCTGATAATGGCGAGGGGTGTTGATGGTGCGTTCCAACCGAGTCATGTGCATGCATGGATCCCGGTCTGCCTCTGAGGATGTAAGACGCCGTGACATCTATAAATAGGTCTGTGCCAATTGGTTGTCACTTTAGGGAGTGATACACCCTACTGTGGGGCCGACACAGGGTATTTATGTATTAGGGAGCCGATCGCTTGGGGTAGGGTTTTAGGGTACACTTAGTTCTGTCTGTTTATGTTGATACCGTCTGTTTCTGTTGGGTGGTAACACCTGTCTGTTTCTGCATGGTACCATCTGTTGGGGTGCTAAAGGCCCATTACTAGTGTACACCTAATTCTACATTCTGTTTCCGTAGGGATTAATCTGTTTCTGCTTCTGTCTGTTTCTGTTCGGGTGGTAAAGGCCCATTGCTAGCACTCTCTTCTGTGGAAATTATTCTGTACCCGTTTCTGTTTCAGTTTAGACATTATGGTGACACCTAATTCCATTATACTAGTATTAGTGCAGAGAAGTGTAAAGAAATAGCTTATGTCATTTTGTTCTTCTGTAATATCCACTACACCTGTTACTGTTATCTCTCATCTAGTTTATTTTCATGTCATGTTATTATTATCTGTTCATAACTGAAAATCACTGGACTTGCCAGACTTTATGTCTGACCTTGCTTGTTTTCGCCCCTTTTTCTTCCGTTTCCCCCCCAGGTTATCCAAGGAGGGAATACTTTAGCTTGATCCGGATTCCTTCTGCTTGAAGTGTTTAAAGTATGGCTTGGCTCTATATAGCTTCCGTTCTGTGGGGATTATGATTTTAAAGTTTTGTACTCTGATGGCTTTTGAACAAGGCTGATATATATGTACTTGAGTTTTTGGTAAAGTTGTAACCAAACCGATTTCTGTCCGCTGTAATAAAGTTATAAAGTTTTTCAAGTACTATTTTTATATCTATCTTGTAACGACCCGGATTTTTGGCTAATTTATTTTTAAATATTTAGTATGGTTTAAATATTGAATTCATATAAATGGTATTTTATTGGGTTATCGATTAAATAATCGAAATACGATTTATTTTGATAATTATCGAAATACGAGAAGTTTGAAATAATTCAATTCGAAGATAAAACCGAACCATGAGAATAGAAATTCATTGATGAAGAATTTATTTGTTTTGAATTTAAAATGATTTAATATGGCTATTTTAAATATACGTTCAAATTAAATTGTATAATCTATTTCATTAAATTCAGAATAGTGAATAACGTTGGGGACATCAGTCATTACGATTAAATAACGGTTCAGAATTTTGAGTAAAGGACCATGAGATATTTTCTGTAGAACGTATTAATTAACATCAAATCAAAATTTAATACATACCAACATCAGCCGACCTCTATTTCATTCAGCAGACCTATTATCCTTCTCGAGCACAAATTTTTGTCCCTAACCTTCAACGCAAAGCTAAACAAAGAAATTAATGTCCTCGTACACATTGTCCCCTCTTCAATTATATAAACGCAACACCTCCTCCTCTTATTTTTTTTCATTCTGGTTCTTCTGTAAATCGATCTCGAGAGCTTCACAAACAAAAATGGCCACCGCTAAATTGAAAACCCCTTTTTCCATCTAAATTTCGAAATCTGGCCAGTTCGAGGCTTTTAAAGATGAATATCGCAAGGATTAAATCGGGATTACGAAACCGCGATAACCACCTGAAGCTCGAGACCTGGTCAGCAACGCTCGCGATCAAAGTGAGGGATTTCCCGAAGCTCAACTAGTTCTGCAGGGATGTGCGTTCAAATGGGGTTGCTCGATTTGGTCCCTGCGATGTCAAGGGGACCGTCGAAGTTGAAGTCGAGCAAGGCAATGGGGTTCGATGGTCTTCGTCGACCTAGGGCTTCAGCTGTTCGACTATGGGAAGTTGCGAACCCATTTCTGGGCTTCGATAGTTTTCAGTTGCAACTCAAGTTCGAATGGGAAGTTCACCGTGGAGCAAGCTCCTGAAACATGATACACGGAGAAACAAAAGAAAGGGGAACGGAGCGTGGTTTCCAGAGTGAAGGAACAGAAGGTCGGCTAGCTATTTGGAGGGAGTTCGATCTAAAGAATTGAGCTGAAGTTGTGCTGAAAGGATTAAGCAGTAATGGTGTTTGGTGAAATGCCGGAAAGAAAAAAAACGGGATTAAGGTACGAAATCATTCTAAAAGATTAGTAGCTGGTGGTTGGGAAATAAACAGGATACTCGACGACTGCAAAATCACGGTGAGTAAATCTCACTCACCTTTTATTTATAATTATTTTTATTTCATTAAAAATAATTGTCTGTTGCTTGTGTGAATGCTTTATGGTTGATTTATATATATTAGTTATTTAGGCTATATATATATATATATATATATATATTGGGTTGATTGATTGGTTGGATTCCCGCAGTCTCATTAGCGGATGCCCGCAGTTTCATAGCGGATGATTACCCTATACGCCCCACGCTATGATTAGTGGATGACCTTCTATACCGCGATATTCTGCCACGAAGCAGAATGGGTATTATTTATGTGCTAACATCTGTGGATGCAGGAAAACAGGTTGGAGGAATCCAACTGGATTCCTCAAAAATATATTATCTGTTTGTTTATTTGTATGCATATATATTGTTATATATGATGTGTTAGAAAAATAATAATTCGTTGCTTTGTGTGTTTAAATATCACTGGGCTTAAGTAATGATATTTAAAAATATCGTGGAAGGATAGTGGAGATTTAAAAAAAGGGGAAATTCTATTTTCATATAGAATTTGAATTTTTAAATGAAATAAAATATAAAACTTGTTTTGAAAAATAAAACAAGTAGTTTCTTTATAAACGAAGTTTATAAATAATTCTTTTATAACGAAGTTATAAATGAAGTGAAAAGAATTATCATTTGATAATTCAGAAATAGAAATACAAGTGCGAAATTGGAGTTTGAAATGAAATTTCAAATAGGAGGTGAAATGAAATTTTTAAATATATAACTCAAATGAAATTTGAGTATAACATTTGAATTTTTAAAAGGGAGTTTAAATGTTTGAATTTTAAAAGGAGATTGAATATTAGAAATTCAAATAAGAAATTCAAATAGAATTTGAATAGACGAGATTAGAATGAAAAGTAGAACTTGAATTCAAGAAATTAAAATAAAATTTGAATTTCAAAGGAATTCGAATAAAGAAATTCAAATAGAGATTTCAATGTAGAATTTCAAAATAGAATTTGAAATATAGTATTTCAAAGAAGAATTCAACTGTGAAATTTGAATAGAGATTTGAATGGAATTCAAATATGAAATTTGAATTGAGATTTGAAATAGAAATTCAAGTGTTAAATTTGAACATGGAATTGAATATAGAAATTCAAGTAGAAATTTGAATATGAGATTTCAAAAATAGAATTTGAAATAAACTTTGAAAGTAGGATTTCAAAGTAGGATTGAAATAGGATTTCAAATAGGAAATCCAAATAGTTGAAATGGAATTTGAATTCAAGGGAATTCAAATAAATTTGAATATTAGAAATTCAAATGGTGTTGAAAATGAATTTGAATACTAGAAATTCAAAAGGGGCCGGAAATGAAAATGAAATTTGAATATAAGGGATTCAAATTGAATTCAAAAAGGATTTAATCTATGGGATTTGAATATGAAATTCAAATGGGTTTTAAATTATGGAATTCTGAATATAGAATTTAAAAAGGAGTTGAATATTGAATTTCAATAGAATTCGAATATAGAAATTGGAATATAAAAGTTCAAATGGAATTTGAAACATTTAGAATTTCAAATAGAAATTTAAAGGGAGTTTGGATATTTAAATTCAAGTATGAATTTCAAATATAGAAATTCAAAAAGGAGTTGAATAAAAGTGGGAATTCGAATAGAGGATTTGAAATGGAATTCGAATAAAGAATTTGAAATGGAATTCGAATAAAGGATTTCAAATGGGATTTGAATACAGGATTTCAAATGGGATTTGAATACAGGATTTAAAACTATGGAATTTGAAATGTAAAGATTCAAATGGAATTTGAAATATATATGAATATATATATTAGATGAAGTTGAATCCATTTTAAAGAAGTTTAAAAGTTTATATTTATAAATATAATTAAAACGAACTCGCCGCAGCGCTGCAGTTCGTAAATTGGCAACTCGAACTTCAATCGAGTATACAGGACGCAATTGAAGTCGGAATTCTTCGAAACAAGAAACGTCAGGACCGGTTTGATAATAGTCTTCTAATGAAAGAGAAAAATCTGAATTTCGTCGTATAGATTTTGAGTTATGTCAAAATCAAAATTTCAAAAATGCAGCGCCAGAAACCATTATAAACCATAATGGATTTTATATATAAATATTGGGATTTTTAAGCAAATAAAAATCCGGATTGCCATTTAAAAATCTAGACTTGAGTTAGAAAATAAATATGGACTCAAGTGAAGTAAAGAAGATGATTTTTGAAACAATAATCCTATTTTTGAATAGAATTAACTAAATCAAAGGAGAATTAGTTAATTGAGTTTGAACTAAGGTCGAACTTTGAAAAGTGAAAATTTGGGATTGTAAATATATATTCGAAATCGAATATAGAACAAAAATTGAAATTTGAATTCAATTATTTGATAAGTATGTTGGAATATATTTGGAATATGTTATATTCCAATAAACAAACGAAATAGACCAACGAGTTAATTAACGAGTTAGTTAACGAGTTCGGTCAAAACGAGTGTGTGAAGTTGAAATAAATTTGACAGGTATAGACATACAGGAGACAGGTATGGGACAAGGATAATGCAGGTATAAAAATAATGTGCTCGACAAAAGGTACATGTTTAATTCATATATGAGATTTTATGCGCCGTATCGGCAAGCCGCTTGGCTTTTTCTTTTTCTTTTTGATTGAGGAAGATACCGGGAAGCTATTTGAAATTTCCCGATGCTCCCGATACAGGGGAGGTTATGGCGAAATTTTCCGAAAATTTAAGGAGTTAGAATATTTTTAAGATATTTTGATAATTAGAAATCATTGTATCGACGTATTGAATTCGATAGGTAAGTGAATATAAAAATCGAATATTGTAAACAGATAAGGGATAGAGATAAGTGATTGGAATTGTTTCCAATTGCAAATAGAGACATTTTCTAATATATAGAAAATAAAAGAAGTTAATATTTGGAAACGTTTTCCAAATGGCATAAGAGGCCGAGATGATTATTGAAAATATTTGGTTAACAAATATTGATAGAGGAAATGGAAAAGAGATTTAATTAATGAATAATTAATTAAAGGGCCCAGTGATTTGTTTGATATGTTGGATGAACACTTGTTTTTATTCGATAGTTAAATCATAGACTATCGAAGTTTTGACCATCGTTGTCAATATGGAGAGACCGGTTGGATTATTATCCGAAGAACCACTCCGTATCGGCATAAGCGTTGCGAACCAAGTATGCTGAATATATTGAAGACGGAGTAAAGTGCAAGGGCTTTTCTAGTAATAGAAATAGTGCCTTCGGTTTCGTTCAATCCCAGAACGAACGTAAATGGACGAATGTCTGACAAAGTATTTCCAATGATTAAATGGGTTGGTCTGTACGAATATATATGGTTGCAACGGATTTATTCCCTTAGCATAATATCCAGAATATTTGTGCAAACTCAACTGGTGATTAACGGATCTGACAATGTGGCATTCAAAGTGATTGTGCTATCAATGAATGGTAAGTATGCGTAGCCTCAGGCCTCAACAACCGGGAAAGGACAAAAATCGGGCAGGCAGCATGGCTATGTGGGTCGCACCCATTAGGGTGTATAATCACCTATCTAGAGAAATTCCTTTTGTTTCTAAATCTATCGATTCTGCCCATTCGGGAAACGGTGGTTTGAGTCCAACCGTTGGTGATATACATTCGATACACTCAAGCGAAATGAGTGGTCGGTCATGTGTGGGCCGGGTTGCAAGATGTTCTTGTTGAACCCAGGTGTATTCCTCTCTAGAGATACATCATCGGAAGGTGGTTCCATACCTTGTCATGTTGGAAATCCAATCCCCAATAAGCGCCATGCGGTTTTTGATTTTATACTATATATGTGGAGCGTGAGATGCAAGCGTTCTGCTATTTGATTATTTATCTGATGTAGACATTATTATAATATCACTGGATTTTCGTATCAAAGTGTTTTGGGTTATAGTAAGGTAAAACCCGTCCGTGTTTATGTGTGGGCTGGTCTTACTATTATCTTTTCTTTTGAAAAGAGTTTTGAAAGTTAAACAAGTGGTTGGAGTTTACTCACACCAGTCCCATGACTGACCCAGAGTTTATTTTGTTTTTGTTTTCCCTAAACTCTTGGGTGCCCAAATTTGTACGGGCAGTCAAGTGTTTTAGGCTTTTACAGATACACTTGGAGGAGCTGGAAGCAGGAGGCTTCAACGTTAGTTATTTAGAGTTACTTCCGCTGAATCAAATGTTATGTGTACTCTGATGATGGTATGTATGTATGTACAAAACAGACTTGTATTTCAAAGCTTATATTATATAATATATTTTATTCGTTCCGCTGTGAGTTTGTGATCTTCATTTTTCTTTTATTCTAATATTTCTTTCTTTCTATTTCTCATCCTCTAACTTCTTTCTAATAATGAGTCGTATTTCTGTGTTATTTGGGTTGGATGTGTGTTGTATTTAGTCAACTCCGATAGCACGGATTGGCGGGTCGTTTCAGTTGGTATCAGAGCTTAGGTTGAGCGAACACCTAGGCTTGTGTGGCATGTGCTCATTAGAGATAGAGTCAGTAGTACTCTAGAATGATTTGAGTATGAATATACGAGAGAGCGTATTTGTTAATTGATATAAAAATTGTTTCATATTGTGTTGGTTAGCCTGTTGAGTAGTTTATGAATTCTGGTCGAATCGTGGGACGCCACGAAGTCGATAGGAATTTCTAAACACTTGGACAGAGAAATTCGACACAGTATTGTTTTAAGTGGGTAAATGAAATAATTTTACCCAAAATTTCTATTTTTGATATAGAAAGAATAATTTTCTAGAATTACTATTATATGGATGGGTTGGATATTGACTTTAGAATCAAATGAGATTATAAACTTGGAATGGTTATTTATAACCAAATAGAATTTGTATATGAATTTAATATACAAATGAGGTGAATTAGAATTAAATTCAAACCAGAATTAAGAATTCAAAATCCTGGGAAGTTGAAAAATATTTTTCAAGGTATATTAAAATAATATAGATTTGTTTTACAGGATTTGAAAGAAAATCATGGATTTTGAAATAATAAAGCACTGAACTCACTTCAGTGGCTGGGAAATAATTCTGATGATGATTGCAACATCATCAGTGTTCATTTCCGAGTTTCTAAGTGATGAATTGCTACCTTAGAAAATTTTTGATGGAAATTTGTTTGGAAGTAAACAAATAGTTTGGAAATATTCAAATGTTTTGAATTTGAATTAGTTATAAATATATGTGATTTCAAAAAAGGATTTGAAATGAAACCCCTGGGATTTGAATTCTGGAATTAAAATTTAACTGAAGCAAGTTAAATAGTTCGAGGTTAATAAATTGACTTGAATCAATTTGAAATAAAAGTGAAAGGAATATGAATTAGAATGCATATGAATGGAAACCAAAAGCTTTGGTTGAAAATAAAGTCATAGAAATATGAGGAGTTGAGTTTCAACATAAGTGAGATTTTTAAAAGTAATGAGTTTGTACCATTTTTCCTACCTTAGCAATTTCGAGGACGAAATTATTTTAAGGGGGAAAGAATGTAACGACCCGGATTTTTGGCTAATTTATTTTTAAATATTTAGTATGGTTTAAATATTGAATTCATATAAATGGTATTTTATTGGGTTATCGATTAAATAATCGAAATACGATTTATTTTGATAATTATCGAAATACGAGAAGTTTGAAATAATTCAATTCGAAGATAAAACCGAACCATGAGAATAGAAATTCATTGATGAAGAATTTATTTGTTTTGAATTTAAAATGATTTAATATGGCTATTTTAAATATACGTTCAAATTAAATTGTATAATCTATTTCATTAAATTCAGAATAGTGAATAACGTTGGGGACATCAGTCATTACGATTAAATAACGGTTCAGAATTTTGAGTAAAGGACCATGAGATATTTTCTGTAGAACGTATTAATTAACATCAAATCAAAATTTAATACATACCAACATCAGCCGACCTCTATTTCATTCAGCAGACCTATTATCCTTCTCGAGCACAAATTTTTGTCCCTAACCTTCAACGCAAAGCTAAACAAAGAAATTAATGTCCTCGTACACATTGTCCCCTCTTCAATTATATAAACGCAACACCTCCTCCTCTTATTTTTTTTCATTCTGGTTCTTCTGTAAATCGATCTCGAGAGCTTCACAAACAAAAATGGCCACCGCTAAATTGAAAACCCCTTTTTCCATCTAAATTTCGAAATCTGGCCAGTTCGAGGCTTTTAAAGATGAATATCGCAAGGATTAAATTGGGATTACGAAACCGCGATAACCACCTGAAGCTCGATACCTGGTCAGCAACGCTCGCGATCAAAGTGAGGGATTTCCCGAAGCTCAACTAGTTCTGCAGGGATGTGCGTTCAAATGGGGTTGCTCGATTTGGTCCCTGCGATGTCAAGGGGACCGTCGAAGTTGAAGTCGAGCAAGGCAATGGGGTTCGATGGTCTTCGTCGACCTAGGGCTTCAGCTGTTCGACTATGGGAAGTTGCGAACCCATTTCTGGGCTTCGATAGTTTTCAGTTGCAACTCAAGTTCGAATGGGAAGTTCACCGTGGAGCAAGCTCCTGAAACATGATACACGGAGAAACAAAAGAAAGGGGAACGGAGCGTGGTTTCCAGAGTGAAGGAACAGAAGGTCGGCTAGCTATTTGGAGGGAGTTCGATCTAAAGAATTGAGCTGAAGTTGTGCTGAAAGGATTAAGCAGTAATGGTGTTTGGTGAAATGCCGGAAAGAAAAAAAACGGGATTAAGGTACGAAATCATTCTAAAAGATTAGTAGTTGGTGGTTGGGAAATAAATGGGATACTCGACGACTGCAAAATCACGGTGAGTAAATCTCACTCACCTTTTATTTATAATTATTTTTATTTCATTAAAAATAATTGTCTGTTGCTTGTGTGAATGCTTTATGGTTGATTTATATATATTAGTTATTTAGGCTATATATATATATATATATATATTGGGTTGATTGATTGGTTGGATTCCCGCAGTCTCATTAGCGGATGCCCGCAGTTTCATAGCGGATGATTACCCTATACGCCCCACGCTATGATTAGTGGATGACCTTCTATACCGCGATATTCTGCCACGAAGCAGAATGGGTATTATTTATGTGCTAACATCTGTGGATGCAGGAAAACAGGTTGGAGGAATCCAACTGGATTCCTCAAAAATATATTATCTGTTTGTTTATTTGTTTGCATATATATTGTTATATATGATGTGTTAGAAAAATAATAATTCGTTGCTTTGTGTGTTTAAATATCACTGGGCTTAAGTAATGATATTTAAAAATATCGTGGAAGGATAGTGGAGATTTAAAAAAAGGGGAAATTCTATTTTCAAATAGAATTTGAATTTTTAAATGAAATAAAATATAAAACTTGTTTTGAAAAATAAAACAAGTAGTTTCTTTATAAACGAAGTTTATAAATAATTCTTTTATAACGAAGTTATAAATGAAGTGAAAAGAATTATCATTTGATAATTCAGAAATAGAAATACAAGTGCGAAATTGGAGTTTGAAATGAAATTTCAAATAGGAGGTGAAATGAAATTTTTAAATATATAACTCAAATGAAATTTGAGTATAACATTTGAATTTTTAAAAGGGAGTTTAAATGTTTGAATTTTAAAAGGAGATTGAATATTAGAAATTCAAATAAGAAATTCAAATAGAATTTGAATAGACGAGATTAGAATGAAAAGTAGAACTTGAATTCAAGAAATTAAAATAAAATTTGAATTTCAAAGGAATTCGAATAAAGAAATTCAAATAGAGATTTCAATGTAGAATTTCAAAATAGAATTTGAAATATAGTATTTCAAAGAAGAATTCAACTGTGAAATTTGAATAGAGATTTGAATGGAATTCAAATATGAAATTTGAATTGAGATTTGAAATAGAAATTCAAGTGTTAAATTTGAACATGGAATTGAATATAGAAATTCAAGTAGAAATTTGAATATGAGATTTCAAAAATAGAATTTGAAATAAACTTTGAAAGTAGGATTTCAAAGTAGGATTGAAATAGGATTTCAAATAGGAAATCCAAATAGTTGAAATGGAATTTGAATTCAAGGGAATTCAAATAAATTTGAATATTAGAAATTCAAATGGTGTTGAAAATGAATTTGAATACTAGAAATTCAAAAGGGGCCGGAAATGAAAATGAAATTTGAATATAAGGGATTCAAATTGAATTCAAAAAGGATTTAATCTATGGGATTTGAATATGAAATTCAAATGGGTTTTAAATTATGGAATTCTGAATATAGAATTTAAAAAGGAGTTGAATATTGAATTTCAATAGAATTCGAATATAGAAATTGGAATATAAAAGTTCAAATGGAATTTGAAACATTTAGAATTTCAAATAGAAATTTAAAGGGAGTTTGGATATTTAAATTCAAGTATGAATTTCAAATATAGAAATTCAAAAAGGAGTTGAATAAAAGTGGGAATTCGAATAGAGGATTTGAAATGGAATTCGAATAAAGAATTTGAAATGGAATTCGAATAAAGGATTTCAAATGGGATTTGAATACAGGATTTAAAACTATGGAATTTGAAATGTAAAGATTCAAATGGAATTTGAAATATATATGAATATATATATTAGATGAAGTTGAATCCATTTTAAAGAAGTTTAAAAGTTTATATTTATAAATATAATTAAAACGAACTCGCCGCAGCGCTGCAGTTCGTAAATTGGCAACTCGAACTTCAATCGAGTATACAGGACGCAATTGAAGTCGGAATTCTTCGAAACAAGAAACGTCAGGACCGGTTTGATAATAGTCTTCTAATGAAAGAGAAAAATCTGAATTTCGTCGTATAGATTTTGAGTTATGTCAAAATCAAAATTTCAAAAATGCAGCGCCAGAAACCATTATAAACCATAATGGATTTTATATATAAATATTGGGATTTTTAAGCAAATAAAAATCCGGATTGCCATTTAAAAATCTAGACTTGAGTTAGAAAATAAATATGGACTCAAGTGAAGTAAAGAAGATGATTTTTGAAACAATAATCCTATTTTTGAATAGAATTAACTAAATCAAAGGAGAATTAGTTAATTGAGTTTGAACTAAGGTCGAACTTTGAAAAGTGAAAATTTGGGATTGTAAATATATATTCGAAATCGAATATAGAACAAAAATTGAAATTTGAATTCAATTATTTGATAAGTATGTTGGAATATATTTGGAATATGTTATATTCCAATAAACAAACGAAATAGACCAACGAGTTAATTAACGAGTTAGTTAACGAGTTCGGTCAAAACGAGTGTGTGAAGTTGAAATAAATTTGACAGGTATAGACATACAGGAGACAGGTATGGGACAAGGATAATGCAGGTATAAAAATAATGTGCTCGACAAAAGGTACATGTTTAATTCATATATGAGATTTTATGCGCCGTATCGGCAAGCCGCTTGGCTTTTTCTTTTTCTTTTTGATTGAGGAAGATACCGGGAAGCTATTTGAAATTTCCCGATGCTCCCGATACAGGGGAGGTTATGGCGAAATTTTCCGAAAATTTAAGGAGTTAGAATATTTTTAAGATATTTTGATAATTAGAAATCATTGTATCGACGTATTGAATTCGATAGGTAAGTGAATATAAAAATCGAATATTGTAAACAGATAAGGGATAGAGATAAGTGATTGGAATTGTTTCCAATTGCAAATAGAGACATTTTCTAATATATAGAAAATAAAAGAAGTTAATATTTGGAAACGTTTTCCAAATGGCATAAGAGGCCGAGATGATTATTGAAAATATTTGGTTAACAAATATTGATAGAGGAAATGGAAAAGAGATTTAATTAATGAATAATTAATTAAAGGGCCCAGTGATTTGTTTGATATGTTGGATGAACACTTGTTTTTATTCGATAGTTAAATCATAGACTATCGAAGTTTTGACCATCGTTGTCAATATGGAGAGACCGGTTGGATTATTATCCGAAGAACCACTCCGTATCGGCATAAGCGTTGCGAACCAAGTATGCTGAATATATTGAAGACGGAGTAAAGTGCAAGGGCTTTTCTAGTAATAGAAATAGTGCCTTCGGTTTCGTTCAATCCCAGAACGAACGTAAATGGACGAATGTCTGATAAAGTATTTCCAATGATTAAATGGGTTGGTCTGTACGAATATATATGGTTGCAACGGATTTATTCCCTTAGCATAATATCCAGAATATTTGTGCAAACTCAACTGGTGATTAACGGATCTGACAATGTGGCATTCAAAGTGATTGTGCTATCAATGAATGGTAAGTATGCGTAGCCTCAGGCCTCAACAACCGGGAAAGGACAAAAATCGGGCAGGCAGCATGGCTATGTGGGTCGCACCCATTAGGGTGTATAATCACCTATCTAGAGAAATTCCTTTTGTTTCTAAATCTATCGATTCTGCCCATTCGGGAAACGGTGGTTTGAGTCCAACCGTTGGTGATATACATTCGATACACTCAAGCGAAATGAGTGGTCGGTCATGTGTGGGCCGGGTTGCAAGATGTTCTTGTTGAACCCATGTGTATTCCTCTCTAGAGATACATCATCGGAAGGTGGTTCCATACCTTGTCATGTTGGAAATCCAATCCCCAATAAGCGCCATGCGGTTTTTGATTTTATACTATATATGTGGAGCGTGAGATGCAAGCGTTCTGCTATTTGATTATTTATCTGATGTAGACATTATTATAATATCACTGGATTTTCGTATCAAAGTGTTTTGGGTTATAGTAAGGTAAAACCCGTCCGTGTTTATGTGTGGGCTGGTCTTACTATTATCTTTTCTTTTGAAAAGAGTTTTGAAAGTTAAACAAGTGGTTGGAGTTTACTCACACCAGTCCCATGACTGACCCAGAGTTTATTTTGTTTTTGTTTTCCCTAAACTCTTGGGTGCCCAAATTTGTACGGGCAGTCAAGTGTTTCAGGCTTTTACAGATACACTTGGAGGAGCTGGAAGCAGGAGGCTTCAACGTTAGTTATTTAGAGTTACTTCCGCTGAATCAAATGTTATGTGTACTCTGATGATGGTATGTATGTATGTACAAAACAGACTTGTATTTCAATGCTTATATTATATAATATATTTTATTCGTTCCGCTGTGAGTTTGTGATCTTCGTTTTTCTTCTATTCTAATATTTCTTTCTTTCTATTTCTCATCCTCTAACTTCTTTCTAATAATGAGTCGTATTTCTGTGTTATTTGGGTTGGACGTGTGTTGTATTTAGTCAACTCCGATAGCACGGATTGGCGGGGTCGTTTCATATCTTGTAATATTCCGTTCTTTTTACTAAAATGCTCCATCAAAGTTAAGGCATTCCCTTTGTGAGTGACCTTAACGGAGGTGGGGTGTTACAGGTCGACTCATCTACTACTTGGGTCGACCCGCCTTAGACGTAGGTCGACCCCTGTGTCGACCTAGTTAGGGGCTGGGTCGCCCACTCACCATTGCTTTCTGCGTTCAATTATTTATATATAATACACTATTTTAGTTCAATCTTCTTTAGGTCATAATTTCCTCATACTTAAACCGATTTACGTAAACCAAAGGTCCGTATGAACCATAATTTCATAAAAAATGTAATGGTAATGTCCATTTCACTCAATTCTGAATATTTTATAAATTAATATTCATTTTGTTATTTTCATTATACAATTATGGTGTATTAAATTATGGGGTGTGTAACACCCCACGTCCATTAATGTCACTCACAAAGGGAATGCATTAACTTCCATGGAGGTTATAAGTGAATATAGAACAGAAAAATTACAACAAGACAGATAATAAGTAGTACTTGAAAACTAAAACTTCATTTTATTGCAGCGGAAATTAAACAGGTTTGTTACATCATAAAACCATAGATCATGACCAAGTACAATATCCATCTTCATAAAAACAAAATACATAATCCCATTACACAAATAGCCATTAAAGAAGATAACAAGCTGGACTTTACTTCAAGGGTCCAAACTTTCCAAAGAGAGATGAGCAATCCAATCAAACTCCACTAGAGCTGGGCCCAACCTGAGGACCTGGAGGGGGAAAAGGATAGAAATGGAGGGGGTCAAACATAAAGTCTGGCGAGTATGATAATTCTAACAATACTATTATCAAAATAACTAGACTAAGGCATAAGCTGGAAGACAAGTAAATGTCTATGAACTCTTAGGAAGATAAAGATAGCATTTAAGATAACGTTAAAGATAACGGTAAATGCACACCTAATTACTAACGAATGATTACTACACTGCACCGCACATTACTACGCTGCACCACACCAGTCACCCTATTGTTTGATCCCACTTGCTTCACATAGAAACTTTATAAATAGCCTTACGTACCCCTAGCTGACTACATAGGTGCCGTCTGCCCCTATCTCCACTAGGTGTACCCCACTACCCACTTTCGATCGGCTCCCTACTCGTAGATACCCGTGCTGGCCCCACAGTGGGGTGTATCACTCCCCTAAAGTGGCAACCCGATACAACTTGAGAATGCATGGCTTATACCTACACGATGCAACAACGTCTTACCTACCAGCCCGGGTCCACACACGCATACGAAACCCGTTGGACTTGCGTTGCCACCGCTCCCCGTTTTGGCCTCTTATAGTCAAGCCCAGTATGCGTGTCCCATCCTCGACTTGGGTCGATCCCACAAAGATACGTTTGGGATACCGGTTGAAATGGGCCCCCGCAAGCTACCCACCTAAGCTTGTCACTGGTATATCCCACTTAACCCTCTTAGTTATGTTCATTTACATGTGTGTTTGGTTAAGTCTTACTAATCGTATTTCACATGCCACTAAGGGCACCCCCTAGATTCCTCATGCCACCCAAGGCACCTACTTAACCCCCATGTCCCACCTTACATGTTTATCTGGTTAAGTATTTCTTAATTCATTCAGGCCATAACCTCATAAAGACCTCTCACATTAGACTGGCATTTATGGCAGCTGGATTTGCCGGGCGGGTCCGGGTAGTCTTACACCATAAAAGAGTCTAACCTCGTGTCTTTACAACCGTTACGCTTTAGTTTAGGCCTAGGACCTCTCACATTGGGCTGACATTTGTGACTACTGGATTTGCCGGGCGGGTCTGGGCAGGTTTACGTCACAAACGAGTCCAACCTCGTGTCCTAAAAATTGATTAACACTTAAAATCTTTTACCCCAGTTTTAATAATTCCCTATTCAAATTATTAATTAAGTCAACTTTTAATGATGTCCATAATTGACTCAATTATGGCCATCCACTTATGGCATGCAAAATCATATCAATTGCACCCCAACTTTTTAATATTAAATCCTTAATATTACCCCTACCCCACGTTTATACGTTCGCTTATTCAACGCATAATATAGGCTAGACTTGTATAGTCTAACACCTAGCACAAAGATAAATTATCACAACATATAGACAATTAAAATAAATCTAATCATAATAGGGGTGAAACTTGCATAAACTGCACATGTTATGGATCAAAAGGTGTCAACTTGTTAAATGTCTCAATTTATATGATATGATCATAGCCCAAATCTATACATAAACTTGCATATGGGGTTTTTAGGCAACATAATGATGGTGTGAACTAGCAGAGGATATCACATATGTCATAGCATAATTCTAGATGTCATAATAGATGTCTTGGTATATGTTCATAACTTTTCTAATCAATCTAACTTGCATATGTGACTTGTCATATAGATCAACATAACCCAAACATGATGATTTAATTAATATGAACTAACTAGCATAGATGGTAACATCATGGCCTTTTTAACATGTATGATTCATCACAACTTAGCATAGAAACTTTCAACATACATAACATCATCATAGCATGATTTACAACATATAAGATATCATCATCACATAACATTGGATTTACAATATACTTGATAGCAAAAGGGGTTTACAACAACATATATGATAATTCACATCATCTACTCATAATCCATTCATAACTCAACCTAATTAAAATGATAATAATCTTGTTAAGATCATCATACTCACAATTTAGAGAAGAAAAGAGATAGTTTTGCTTTGCTTTAAGGTTGAGAGAATTAGAATTGAATTTTCTTTTCTTCTTTCTTAGTTGGCGGCGGCTCCATTGATTTCCATGGCGACGGTAACTATTCTATTTTAATTAGGTTTAGGGTTAGCATTAGGATGTATTTATAGGTGTAGGAAGTTATTTAGTACCATTAGATTTACCCTGAACCATGAGAACCAATCAAATGCAAAATCTTCATTTGAGCGAATCGGCCCACGGGTTGACAGCCAAACACCCTGGATTAACCCCTAGTCGACCCAGCATAGCTCGGGTCGACCTCAAAAATGGGCCGGTTCGGTTATTCCCCCTCCCAATCCACTGTTTTGAACTTTTTCGCATATTTATTTATTTATTTATATATATATATATCAATATATATATTTCTCTACGCAACCCATTTCACTTAATTCTTTTCTAAAAATTAAGTATACTTTAATTTGTGAATTTTAATGTTATAAAATTACGGGGTGTTACATTCTCCCATCCTTAAAGGATTTCGTCCCCGAAATCTCCAAGTCAAGAAGAATGTATATCCTACCATCTAATCGTCCATCTACTCAACCATCAAACACCAGCATCCATTGTCCTTAAAAGACTTCTAATGCTTTAATGTTTATATGCACAGTGTGTGCATATGTCCATATCTAATGCAAAATTAGGCGGTCTACTGATTCAGTCGACCTCCTTAGTGCGATTCATGATAGTGCCATGCATCCAATATGTATGCAAAAGATTCCTAATGATACATATTAATTCTATATGCGTGCACAACCATCCACCCGAATGCAGCAACTATATGATAATACAACCATTATACATCCATTTTACTAAATACATCCATATATATCCAATATGCAATATGAAGTGACTGAGCCGATCTGGTGCCTAATAGTGTGTGTATATGCATCCACGAGCAACCACTAGCAAACACTTGCATCCACTTTGCATCCGCCATACATAACATGTATCAAACACATGTTTCAACCATACGATTATCCTAACTAAAGGTCAAAGATACTAGCGAGAGGATATACTAAAGATAAGATAAGTACAAGCTAAGCGATAAAGGAGAAATTAAAAGACATACCCTCAAAAAGAAAAGGATATCGTGAACGCATCTTCTCTTCTGTCTCCCATGTAGCGTTGATCTCATCATCTCCCCATTGCACTTTGACTAGTCTGACCTCTCGATTCCTCAACCTCTTGATCTCCGACCCAAGAATGCGCGTAGGAGCTCATCGAATTGTCGCATCACGCTCTATCTCCACCTCTCTAAGAAAGCTTGGCTCTACCACTTCCGCGGTCTCGTGCAAGCACATCATCAAATGTGACACATGGAATACGTCGTGTACACCACTAAGTCTCTCAAGCAACTCCACTCTATACGCCATCTGTTCAATTTTCTCCTTACTAGGAAACGACCCTACGAACCTTGGTGCTAATTTCCCAATGGACCCAAAGCGAAAAACGTTCTGTAATGGAGACACTTTTACAAAGACCATGTCCCCAACTTCAAACTCGAGATCTGTCCTCCTCTTATCCGCATAAGATTTCTGCCTATCCTGTGCTGCTTTCACCCTCCTTCGAATCAAGTCAATCTTCTCTAAAGTCTCCCTAATCATATCGGGCCCAAGTAAGATCTTATCCGTAGATTCCCACCAACTTGTAGGTGAACGACAAGGTCGTCCATATAGAGCTTCGAATGGTGCCATACCAATACTGGACTGAAAGCTGTTATTATATGCGAACTCCACCAATGGAAGATGCTCTTCCCACGTACCCCTAAAGTCTAGGATACATAGCCTCAACAGATCCTCTAGAATGCGATTCACCCTCTCAGTCTGGCCGTCCGTCTGAGGATGATATGCGGTGCTCAAACATAACTGAGTCCCTACCGCCTCTTGTAAGCTTCTCCAAAATTCGCTAGTGAAAATAGGATCGCGGTCGCTCACTATGCTAGAAGGATGTAATGACCCGTATTCTACACATCATAGGATCGTAGAATATTTATTTCTTTCCCATATGAAGTTGTATGGTCATGTAACTCTGGGAAACATGTATTAGAGTCATTTCCCATGTTCATGATTTTTGTCGATTTTTAAATCACCATTTTGCCCCTAGTTGGTACTGTTTTGGCCATAACTTTTGATTGGAAAGGAATTTTGACCTGAAACCACTTCCATTGGATTCGTTTGATGGTTTACCTTTCCGTAGTGTGGTCATAATAGCCAAACGGACTTACCGTTTGGGAGATATGGCTGAAATAAGGTTTGGTGGGTGAAAAACTGCTTAACCGGGCCAAATCGGGTGATTAGTGAGTAGGCCCATAACCCATTTCGGGATTAGGGTTATGGGGAGGCTGAAATGAGATAGAGGATCATTCCATTTCAGTTTTCTAGCCTCCACTTATCACCAAGGAACCCTAAAAATGGCCTCTAACCTCTAAATCACCTCCAAATCATCTTTTGGTCAAGGATTAAGCTTAGCAACCCCTAATCAAGGAAGATCTTCACCAAAGCAACATAGGAGCTGCTGTTTGGCATTGAGATTCACATCAAATCAGAGAATTATTTCAGATCTTAGTTTATTGGTGGCTAAGGTGAGTGATTTGCATAGTTTTACACTAATTATGGCTAATTAGGGGTGATTAGTGTTAATTAGCGAATTTAAACATGATAAAATTATGGAAAAATGTTTATAAAATTCGGAATGATGTTTTAGACCTCTGTTAGACATTTGGTTCCATTTGGTTAAGTTTTGCTAATCATATCATTAGTTTTGCTTAAAACATGCTTAAAGGGAAATATGGGGTTTTGGTCATGTTTGATCCATTTTGATATGTCATATTGTTGTTTTGGTGTTTGTGATTGATTCCCTATGTTCCTATGATTGTATGATATGCTTTGTGGTTGATTAGAAGTGTTAGATTGGTCGAAAACGCCGTCGAGAGGCGAAAATAGCTTGCTGGAATGGTGCAGGTTTTAGGACCAGGAAAAAACCGACCAGGCTTCTGACCGACCAGGTTCTTGACCGACCAGGTTTCGACCGGCCGGGGGAAAACAGAATGACCGACCAGGTTCCAGACCGACCAGGAATGAAGGAGGACGACCAACCAGAAATGGTGAAGGAGACCGACCGACCTGAGCTCCAGAACGACCGACCAGGGATGGTGAAGGTTAGACCGACCAGGGGGACAAAACCAACCGACCAGGTTTGATGAAATGCGACCAACCAGGGGGAAACAAAACCGACCGACCAGGTTTGGTGAAATGTGATCGACCAGGGGGGGGGACAAAACCGACCGACCAGGGATGGTGAAAACTGACCAGGATGAAAGATGTTTGATCAACCGACCCAAACAAGAAAGAGGACCAATAAACCGAGATGCAAAGGTAGTCCAAATGGAAGTTAGAGCTCAGGATCCCGGAACCAGTTGGGAACCAATGAGTTCACTTCATGGTTGGACTTTGCAGCGGGACGTGTGCTAAGGAGTTGTCGACGTTCATAACTTCGATTCACCACTAAAAAGGAACGATGGGCTACTTATCAGTGCAGTAGGGTCATTATGACCTGAGGGGCAAAGTGATGGTAGCAAGACTACGTTATCAGTGCAGTAGGGTCATTACGACCTGAGGGGCAAGGTGATGCGTAGTAAGACTATGAGCCAGTGCAGTGGGGTTCTTGTGACTCCATGGGGCAGAGTGGATATAGTAAGGACTAGTAAGGCTATGAGCCAGTGCAGTGGGGTTCTTGTGACTCCATGGGGCAGAGTGGACATAGTAACGACTAGTAAGGCTATGAGCCAGTGCAGTGGGGTTCTTGTGACTTCATGGGGCAAGGTGGACATAGCGAAGGATTTGTGGCTACGTTATCAGTGCAATGAAGCCATTTATGACTTCATGGGGCAAAGTGATCGTAGCAAGGAATGTTGGGTGATCGAAGTGGTGAATATCGTATGCTTTACGCACTGAGTGAGAGATGTGAGGATGGATGCTATGCTTGATTGTTTGCCATCATTATGAAATGCACACCTCCCCCACCTCCGTATCTTTACACTGTTTGATATGACACCTTAGAGTGTTGTACGGTATGTAGTGCTAACTCTTTGGTTGCAGGTCCAGGATCAGGTATGTTTTAGTCTACCTGTTGTTGTTCACTTTAGATGCTTATCGCTCATACCAGGCTTTATGTCTGACCCAGAGTTTTATGTCTCCTCTTATTACTCTAGGTGCTCACACGAGCAGACTAGAGATAGGTTAGCTGGTGATGTGCGAGTAGCTGATTCGGAGGCGGGCAGGAGGCTTCCACGTATTATATATGTATACACATTCTCCCTGTGTCGTTGGTGGTCGCTACTTGGGCATTAGTAGTGTACCTCATTTATCTTACTTTGCTTTGAGACAGTTGAAAAGTTGTAATAAGCTGTATTTTGGATTTCCGCTGCTATGATGTTTAGTTCTGATTTTCAGCTTATGCACTGTCTCTCCTGTTTTATGTCAAGTATGTTATTATTATATTTTGTTCTATGCGCTGTGAGACATTCTACAGGTTCCTTGTATGTTCATTACCTTCTTCTTTTTCCTTCTGGCGACCCGTTCCGTGCTAACTGGACATGTGTACAGCGCACTTTTGGAGTAAATGTCGGTTGGTGCGGGGCGGGCCGTCACACTTGGTATCAGAGCTCTAGGTTGCGTAGTTAACCTAGGGAAAGACACTAGGGAGAGTTAGTACGTATATGAGAGCGCGTATTTGTAATTACTTTGGTTTTCAAAAGCTATGTATATATACTATTAGTAGTATAAAGATGAAGTCGCACTGCACTAGCACCACTATGGGGTCGTTAATCGTTTCCCTTTTTCAGATTGACGATGAGCCGAGACACGAGGGGTGCTGGTAGAGGGACCAACCAAGGGAATGCCGCTGACATGAGGGCTATGTTTATTAACCTCATGAGAGACATGCTTAGAGAAGTGCAAGGGGCAATTCCCAATCCCGGAGTTGGTGTTGGCCCAGTAGTGCAGGCGCCTAGGGTCGATTTCGCCAAGTTGTGCAAAGATTACACTAATCTTGGTGGAAAGCCGTTCCACGGAACGGAGTCGGCCACGGATGTTCAAGACTGGATGGATAGCTGTGATCATATCTTTGATGACTTGGGTCTCGAGGATGCGATGAAGAGAAGGCTAGCGTCTCGTCAGCTACAAGGACGAGCGATGAATTGGTGGAATGCTATCAGAACAGCTACTCCAGAGGATCAAGTTACGTGGGATCAGTTCAAGGCTCGCTTTAGCAAGAAGTTTATCCCAACTGCCCAGAAGTCAGTGTTGTTCAAGAGGTTCTTGGAACTCAAGCAGAACGGAAGGGCAGTTTCTGATTATATTTCTGAGTTCGACACTTTGTCGAAGTATGGACTGTCTCTTATCGATACTCCTGAAAAGAAGAATGAGAAGTTCATTACTGGTTTGGATGGGCACTTGGGGGAGAGGCTTATTAACCACATCGATGAGACTTTTGAATCGATTGTGGGGAAAGCTTTGAGATCAGAGAGTCTTTACCCTAAGTCAAAGACTGAGGCTGCATCTGCAGAAGGGCCAAAGCCGCAAGCAGGCGGTGGAGGCAAGAATAACTCTCAGAATAAGAGGAAGCAGGACCAATCTAAAGGTGGCCAGAAAAAGAGCAAGAAGGATGTTGAGTGCTTCAGCTGTGGAAAGAAGGGCCATTATGCTAAAGAATGTCGGGCCAAGCCAGCGGAAAGGAAGTGCTACAACTGTGGCCAAGTGGGACATCAGAAGGATAAGTGTCCGCAACCTCTTAAGGAGAAGCAGATTGTGAAAGCATATGCTATTGATGTTGTTCCTTCTTCGTCGAATGCCCCAACTGCGGCGGAGAAAGGAAAGAATGTTGTTATTCAAGGTATGCTTTCTATTTATGGTATACCCGTTCGAGTTTTGTTTGATACTGGGGCTTCCCGTTCCTTCATATCTAGTGACCTGGTAGATAGGTTGGGACTGGAACCCGAGATAGTCGATAGACCATTGGTTGTGACGAACCCGATTGGTGGTTCGACTAGCCTTAGTATGATTTGCAGGAATTTGGTCTTATCGAGTCAGGGATGTATGTTTGTATGTGATTGCTTTGTTTTGGGCTTTACTGGGTATGGCATTATATTGGGAGTCGATTGGCTCCAAAGATACGGGGTGGTGGTAGACTGTGAGGGCTTTTTAGTGATAGTGAGGGCGGATGATGGGCGGAGGGTAGTGTTTGTTAGTCTACCTAGTGATGGGGTTATGGCTAGTTTTGTAAATTCCCTCGACATCCCGCAAGATGAGTTGTCAGATGTGCCCGTGGTTGGCCAGTATCCGGACGTCTTCGAGGAGGTGACCGGGCTTCCACCACACCGAGAGATTGAGTTCCGTATTGATTTAGTGAAAGATGCCAGACCTATAGTCATGCCACTTCGTCGTATGGCACCAAGGGAGCAGCGAGAGCTCGGAGTGCAAGTCAGCAATCTTTTGAAGAAGGGATTTATTAGACGGAGTGTCTCCGAGTGGGGAGCACCAGTTGTGTTTGCCACTAAGGCAGATGGTTCCCTTCGTTTGTGTGTGGACTATCGCGAGTTGAATAAGGTGACGAGGAAGAATAAGTATCCTCTACCGCGTATAGATGATTTGTTTGATCAGCTGGAAGGAGCTAGAGTGTTCTCCCAACTGGACCTCGCGACAGGATTTCATCAGCTTCGAGTAGCAGATGAGAGTGTTCCGAAAACGACATTTAGGACGCCGTCTGGATTTTATGAGTGGTTGGTTATGCCATTTGGGTTGACTAATGCACCAGCCTATTTTGTGGATCTTATGAATCGAGTATTCAGAGATCAGTTGAATAAGTTTGTTCTTGTGTTCGTAGATGATATCCTTGTTTACTCAAGGACAGAGGAGGAACACAAGGGACACTTGAGGATAGTGATGGAGGTGTTGAGAAAACACCAATTGAAAGTGAAATTCTCTAAGTGTCATTTTTGGAGAAGGGAAGTAAGATTCTTGGGTCATGTTGTTTCAGAGAATGGTATTGCCGTGGACCCTGCGAAGGTGGCTACGGTACAGGATTGGCCTACGCCCAAGAATGCTACAGATGTAAGAAGTTTCTTGGGGTTAGCTGGATATTATCGTAAGTTTATCCAGGACTTCTCTAAGATTGCAGCACCGTTGACTCAGTTGACTAAGAAGAATCAGTCCTTCGTCTGGGACGGAGTGTGTGAGGATGCCTTCAAAAGTCTAAAGGAGAGGTTGACGCGTGCGCCAGTATTAGTCATTCCTAAAGGGAATGAAGAGATGACGGTATACACGGATGCTTGTGGTACCGGACTGGGTGCAATATTGATGCAAGGAGGTAGGGTTGTAGCTTATGCTAGTCGACAGCTAAAGCCGCATGAGAAGAAGTATCCTACCCATGATTTGGAATTGGCAGCGATTGTATTTGCGCTGAAGATGTGGAGACACTATCTCTTGGGAGAAAGATTCAAGTTGTTTACCGATCATAAATCGTTAAAGTATCTCTTCTCTCAGAAGGATCTGAATCTCCGTCAGCAGAGATGGTTAGAGTTCTTGGCTTCGTATGATTTTGATATCGCGTAAACACCTGGGAAGGGTAATGCGGTAGCCGATGCCTTGAGTAGGAGACATGCCAGCTTAGGGGAAATGTTTCTTGAATGGAAGCAACTGGAGTATATCGCGGGGTTTGATTTTAGACCAAGGTGCGAATTGGATCCAGTTATGCTAGCTAGTTTGACGATCAAACCCACTTTGATAGAGCGGATTGGTTCTAGCCAGAGGGACGATCCTAATCTATTAGAAATCATCTCCAAGTTAGAGATGGGTATGGATGAGGAGATGAGTGTGTATGGGCTTGATCGAGATGGATGGCTTCGAAAGAATGGAAGACTAGTTGTGCCCAACGTAAATGGTTTGAGAGATGAAGTGCTTAGAGAATGTCATCACTCAAAACTGACTATACATCCCGGTGGTAATAAGATGTATCGAAACATGAGACAGGCTTACTACTGGGAAGGGATGAAAAGAGACGTTGGGAAGTTTATATCCAAATGCATGAATTGCCAGCTAGTTAAAGCCGAGCAAATGAAGCCTAGTGGGTTGTTGGAACCACTAGAAATTCCCGATTGGAAATGGGAGCAAGTTTCGATGGATTTCATTGATGGTTTACCAAGGACTAGATCGGGACATGATAGCATTTGGGTAATTGTGGATCGATTGACTAAGAGTGCAAGATTTATACCAGTCAAATCGACCAGGACAGCAGCCAAGTTGGAAGAATTGTATATGAAGTGGGTAGTGAGATTTCATGGAGTACCCAAAAGCATTGTGAGTGAGCGAGACCCGTTGTTCACTAGTGGGTTTTGGAAGAGCTTACAAGAGGCTCTAGGGTCAAGATTACATCTCAGTACCACCTATCATCCTCAGACCGACGGTCAGACAGAGAGGGTGAATCGTATATTGGAAGATCTCTTGAGAGCGTGTTTATTGGATTTTGGTGGATCGTGGGATGACCATTTGCATCTAGTAGAGTTTGCATATAATAATAGCTACCAATCCAGTATCGGTATGGCTCCATATGAAGCTTTGTACGGAAGACCGTGCAACTCACCATCATGTTGGATAGAGACTGGCGAGAAGTTTGTGCTTAGACTAGATGTGGTGAGAGAAACCTCGGGTAAGATTAAGATCATTCAACAACGAATGAAAGCTGCTCAAGATAGGCAGAAGAGTTATGCTGATAAGAGGAGAAGAGACTTGAAATTCTCCGTTGGTGACTTGGTGTTTGTCAAGATCTCTCCGTTGAAGAGCGTGATACGATTTGGCAGGAGAGGCAAGTTGGCACCGAGATTTGTTGGCCCATTCCCTGTTCTTGAATTAGTCGGGAATTTGGCATATAGAGTTGGCTTACCAGAGAAGATGGCGGGAGTTCACAATGTATTTCATGTTTCCCAACTAAGGAAGTTCGTTCACGACTCAGATGTGACTATTTCACCTGATCAGTTAGAGGACTTCGAAGTAGAACCCGAGGCGGTTGGGAACCGCAAGCCGATTCGTATTATGGGGCACGATACGAAGCAACTTCGAAGGAAGGCGGTGAAGCTAGTCAAGGTTCAGTGGGGCGAGAACGAGAATGATTGTACTTGGGAGACAGAAGAGAGCATTAGGAAGATGCATCCAGAACTCTTTAACTGGTAAGATTTACTTTGCGACTTAGTTATTCCGCATGCTAGGATAGACTTGTTTTGCTTGGTTGCATGTTTGATTGTTGTTTTATGATTGATAGGCATGCGGGAACCTTTGTGTGTGTTTTGATTAGGGAATTTCAGGGGCGAAATTTCTTAAGGGGGGAAGAGTGTAATGACCCGTATTCTACACATCATAGGATCGTAGAATATTTATTTCTTTTCCATATGAAGTTGTATGGTCATGTAACTCTGGGAAACATCTATTAGAGTCATTTCCCATGTTCATGATTTTTGTCGATTTTTAAATGACCATTTTGCCCCTAGTTGGTACTGTTTTGGCCATAACTTTTTATTGGAAAGGAATTTTGACCTGAAACCACTTCCATTGGATTCGTTTGATGGTTTATCTTTCCGTAGAGTGGTCATAATAGCCAAACGGACTTACCGTTTGGGAGATATGGCTGAAATAAGGTTTGGAGGGTGAAAAACTGCTTAACCGGGCCAAATCGGGCGATTAGTGAGTAGGCCCATAACCCATTTCGGGATTAGGGTTATGGGGAGGCTGAAATGAGATAGAGGATCATTCCATTTCAGTTTTCTAGCCTCCACTTATCACCAAGGAACCCTAAAAATGGCCTCTAACCTCTAAATCACCTCCAAATCATCTTTTGGTCAAGGATTAAGCTTATCAACCCCTAATCAAGGAAGATCTTCACCAAAGCAACATAAGAGCTGCTGTTTGGCATTGAGATTCACATCAAATCAGAGAATTATTTCAGATCTTAGTTTATTGGTGGCTAAGGTGAGTGATTTGCATAGTTTTACACTAATTATGGCTAATTAGGGGTGATTAGTGTTAATTAGCGAATTTAAACATGATAAAATTCTGGAAAAATGTTTATAAAATTCGGAATGATGTTTTAGACCTCTATTAGAAATTTGGTTCCATTTGGTTAAGTTTTTCTAATCATATCATTAGTTTTGCTTAAAACATGCTTAAAGGGAAATATGGGGTTTTGGTCATGTTTGATCCATTTTGATATGTCATATTGTTGTTTTGGTGTTTGTGATTGATTCCCTATGTTCCTATGATTGTATGATATGCTTTGTGGTTGATTAGAAGTGTTAGATTGGTCGAAAACGCCGTCGAGAGGCGAAAATAGCTTGCTGGAATGGTGCAGGTTTTAGGACCAGGAAAAAACCGACCAGGCTTCTGACCGACCAGGTTCTTGACCGACCAGGTTTCGACCGACCGAGGGAAAACAGAATGACCGACCAGGTTCCATACCGACCAGGAATGAAGGAGGATGACCTACCAGAAATGGTGAAGGAGACCGACCGACCCGAGCTCCAGAACGACCGACCAGGGATGGTGAAGGTTAGACCGACCAGGGGGACAAAACCAACCGACCAGGTTTGATGAAATGCGACCGACCAGGGGGAAACAAAACCAACCGACCAGGTTTGGTGAAATGTGACCGACCGGGGGGGGGGGGACAAAACCGACCGACCAGGGATGGTGAAAGCCGACCAGGATGAAAGATGCTTGATCAACCGACCCAAACAAGAAAGAGGACCAATAACCCGAGATGCAAAGGTAGTCCAAATGGAAGTTAGAGCTCAGGATCCCGGAACCAGTTGGGAACCAATGAGTTCGCTTCATGGTTGGACTTTGCAGCGGGACGTGTGCTAAGGAGTTGTCGACGTTCATAACTTCGATTCACCACTAAAAAGGAACGATGGGCTACTTATCAGTGCAGTAGGGTCATTATGACCTGAGGGGCAAAGTGATGGTAGCAAGACTACGTTATCAGTGCAGTAGGGTCATTACGACCTGAGGGGCAAGGTGATGCGTAGTAAGACTATGAGCCAGTGCAGTGGGGTTCTTGTGACTCCATGGGGCAGAGTGGACATAGTAAGGACTAGTAAGGCTATGAGCCAGTGCGGTGGGGTTCTTGTGACTCCATGGGGCAGAGTGGATATAGTAAGGACTAGTAAGGCTATGAGCCAGTGCAGTGGGGTTCTTGTGACTTCATGGGGCAAGGTGGACATAGCGAAGGATTTGTGGCTACGTTATCAGTGCAGTGAAGCCATTTATGACTTCATGGGGCAAAGTGATCGTAGCAAGGAATGTTGGGTGATCGAAGTGGTGAATATCGTATGCTTTACGCACTGAGTGAGAGATGTGAGGATGGATGCTATGCTTGATTGTTTGCCATCATTATGACATGCACACCTCCCCTACCTCCGTATCTTTACACTGTTTGATATGACACCTTAGAGTGTTGTACAGTATGTAGTGCTAACTCTTTGGTTGCAGGTCTAGGTTCAGGTATGTTTTAGTCTACCTGTTATTGTTCACTTTAGATGCTTATCGCTCATACCAGGCTTTATGTCTGACCCAGAGTTTTATGTCTCCTCTTATTACTCTGGGTGCTCACACGAGCAGACTAGAGACAGGTTAGCTGGTGATGTGCGAGTAGCTGATTCGTAGGCGAGCAGGAGGCTTCCACGTATTATATATGTATACACATTCTCCCTGTGTCGTTGGTGGTCGCTACTTGGGCATTAGTAGTGTACCTCATTTATCTTACTTTGCTTTGAGACAGTTGAAAAGTTGTAGTAAGCTGTATTTTGGATTTCCGCTGCTATGATGTTTAGTTCTTATTTTCAGCTTATGCACTGTCTCTCCTGTTTTATGTCAAGTATGTTATTATTATATTTTGTTCTATGCACTGTAAGACATTCTACAGGTTCCTTGTTTGTTCATTTCCTTCTTCTTTTTCCTTCTGGCGACCCATTCCGTGCTAACTGGACATGTGTACATCACACTTTTGGAGTAAATGTCGGTTGGTGCGGGGCGGGCCGTCACAAAGGAACACCGTGCAAACGAACTATTTCTCGAACGTATACGGAGGCTAACCATGAAGCAGTCCTCTTACTCTTTACGGGAATGAAATGGGCGCTTTTAGTAAGTCTATCTACTATAACCCAAATTCCCGTATTACCCTTCCTTGATCGCGGTAGCCCATCCACAAAATCCATCGAGAAACTTTCCCACTTCCATAGTGGAACCTCCAATGGGTGAAGCAACCCACCGGGTTTCTTTTGCTCCGCTTTTGCTTGTTGGCACACCAAGCATCTAGCGACATACTCGGCCACGTCTTTCTTCATGCCGGCCCAAAAGTAAACTCTCTTCATGTCTTTGTACATCTTGTCCCCGCTGGGATGAATAGTCATCTTCGAACGATGTGCTTCGTCAACAATAGTCTTCCTTAGGTCATCGTCTTTTGGTACACAAAGTCTACCATCCCTACGTAACCAACCCTTATCATCTAGGGTATACCTACGGAGATGGCTTGGTGACTCCCCTCCTTTGAGTTTTTCTACTAACTCAACCAACTGCGGGTCATCTCGCTGTGCCTCGCCAATCCGTCCCAAAAGCGTAGGTCTGACCTCCAAGGATGCTAGCAAACCGGGTACGAAGTCAACGGAAGGTCTAAAGTCAAACATCGAAATGAATTCTAAACTTCGCCGCTCAACAAACAAAGGACTTAAGGATAATCTTTTTCTACTTAAGGCGTCTGCCACCACGTTACCCTTGCCAGGGGTATAGGCTATTTCGAAGTCGTAGGACGCTAAGAACTCCATCCACCTTTGCTGCCTTAAGTTCAAGTCCTTTTGAGAGAATAGGTATTTTAAAGACTTGTGGTCAGTGAATAATTCGAATTTCTCGCAAAGAAGATAATGACGCCAAGACTTAAGCGCGAAAACAATAGCGGCCAACTCTAGGTCATGTGTGGGGTAATTCTTCTCATGCGCTCTCAACTGCCTTCCACCATAGGCTATTACCCTGCCCTCTTACATTAAGACTGCACCTAGTCCTGTCCCACAAGCGTCAGTATAAACGGTAAACGGATTACTCCCGTCTGGCAATATTAAGACTGGGGCTGAAGTCAAAGCTCTCTTCAAACGTTGGAACGCATCATCACAATCTACGTCCCATGTGAAAACTAGGTTCTTCTTCGTCAAGCGTGTCAATGGAGCTGATATCTTTGCGAAGTCTTTGATAAACTTCCTAAAGTAGCCAGCCAACCCCAAGAAACTTCTCACTTCGGTAGCATTTTTAGGGACCTTCCAATCTTGGATGGCCAACACCTTCGCGGGATCCACGGCTATCCCTTCTTTGGAAACCACGTGCCCCAAGAACCGTACTTCCTTCCTCCAGAAGTGACACTTAGAAAATTTAGCCTTAAGGCTATGCGCTCGTAGGGTCTCCAACACTTCCCTAAGATGTAGGGCATGCTCTTCTTCATCCTTAGAAAAGATCAAGATGTCATCTACAAAGACTACCACGAATTGTTAAGGTACTCCCTAAACACCCTACTCATCAAATCAACAAAATATGCTGAGGTGTTTGTCAAACCGAAGGGCATCACTAGCCATTCATAGAAACCATCCGGAGTCCTAAAGGCAGTCTTGTCTATGCTATCCTCAGCCACTCTCAACTGATGGAAACCAGTGGCTAAGTCCAACTACGAAAACACTGAGGCGCCAACTAACTGATCGAAGAGATAGTCAATCCTAGGCAGTGGGTGTCTGTTCTTCTTAGTAAGTTTATTAAGTTCTCTATAATCCACACATAGTCTAAGGGACCCATCCGCCTTCGTGGCAAATAATACTGGAGCACCCCACTCCGATATACTTCGTCTTATGAACCCCTTCTCAAGCAACTCCTTCACTTGCTTATCGAGTTCCCTCCTTTCACGTGGAGCCATGTGGCGTACTGGCAAAGATACTGGTTTCGCATTATCCACAAGATATATTCGAAAATCTATCTCCCGCTTTGGAGGCAAGCCCTTCACCTCCTCAAACACATCCGAATATTCTCGGACCACTCTAACAGATCATAGATTTTCCACAGACGCGTCAAGCGATTCTAGATAACTTAGCATAACCGAATTTATGGTATTACAAAAGATTTCGAGAGTGTTGCCAAGGCGAGTCACGAGCCTAACTACTCTCCTTTCACAATCAAGAACGACCCCATTTCTGGATAACCAATCCATTCCTAAAATTAGCCCATAGCCCATGAAGCCCAACACATAAGCATCACATCTAAATTCAACGCTAAGTATGGAAATTTTCAAATCCAAACACATCATAGACAAATAAGCTGAGCCCCCAATTGGATTCGAAACAACTAAGGGATCCTCTACTAAATTGGTGTTTAAGTGCAGTGATTCAACTAATGATGTAGAGATAAACGAATGTGATGCGCCCGAATCGAATAAGGTACAGACATGATGATCAAACAGAAAAACTAAGCTTTCAACTGAAATGGTTCTACCTCGTTCTTGCAGCGGTGGGACCGCGAGAGCCTGAACTTGTCCCCTTGCCTGCCATGGTGCCATAAGAGCCTGCACCTGTCCTCCCGAGGTAGCTCCTGCCCTCTGCCCCTTCTTTGGGCAGTCCTTCACTAAATGACCCGCATCGCCACAATGAAAACAGCCTGTCTTCTTTTTCTTTCGGCAATCCTTGCTGAGATGGCCTGGTGTCCCACAGTTAAAACATTTCTTCATTCCCTTGCCGTTATTGTCTTTACCACCCTTCTTGTTTTGCTGTTGTGGTTTCTTCTGATCCCCCTTCTTCTTGGGTGCCTTATCAGCTTTAGCGCTTTTCTCCTCATGCATGAGCGCCATTTCTGCTAACTTCTCAAAGGTGGCCCCCATCGGGATGTGGGTCATAGCCAACCCTTGCAATGGTTCATTCAAGCCATTCACAAACCTTAGAGCCTTCTTCTCCGGCGTGTTTACTAAGTCCAAGCCAAACCTTGCTAACTGATTAAATTTATTGACATATTCTTTCACTGATGAGCTTCCTTGCTTCAATGTCAAGAACCTTTCAATATATAGATTTTCTTCTGCCCTTGAGAGAAACTTCGCCTCGAACCTACGTCTGAAATCCGCCCAAGAGTCAACAGGACGCTCCCCATTAGTGACCTCCCACCAAAACGAGGCCTCTCCCTTCATCAACCAAGCTGCTAATCGAACTCTCCTCCCTTCTTCTACTTCAAAGATTTCTAGCAATTCTTCCACCTCCTTAAGCCAATCTCTAACTTCCACAAACGTTTCTGACCCTAGAAATGGTTTTCCACCCATAGCCTTGAATTCCTTGCACGTCTTTGCAAAAGTATCTACGCGAGGAGGAGGGTGAGGGACGGGTGCAACTGGTGGTGGAGGAACATTGGCTGGACCTGCAGCGGCCCTAGCCTCTAATAAACTCCTATACCATCCTGGTATCGTTACACCGTCGGGTAGATTAAGATTTTCAGCCATGCTGAAACGAAAAAATAAAGATTCAAAATAGAGAATTCGAAAGATAAAGATATGGGCTATTGGGGATTATGTTTTTTTTCTTAAAAACTTTTCTCTTTAAGTTTCTCATTAAAACATGTTTTTGAAAACACTTCTTCCAAAAATAACTATTTTTCTAAAGTATTTTTATCTGTTCCGGTAACCTTAAGCTCTGATACCACGTGTAACACCCCACGTCCTTTAATGTCACACACAAAGGGAATGCATTAACTTCCATGGAGGTTATAAGTGAATATAGAATAGGAAAATTACAACAAGACAGATAATAAATAGTACTTGGAAATCTAAAACTTCATTTTATTGCAGCGCAAATTAAACATGTTTGATACATCATAAAACCATAGATCATAACCAAGTACAATATCCATCTTCATGAAAACAAAATACATAATCCCATTACACAAATAGCCATTAAAGAAGATAACAAGCTGGACTTTACATCAAGGGTCCAAACTTTCCAAAGAGAGATGAAGCAATCCAATCAAACTCCACTAGAGATGGGCCCAACCTGAGGACCTGGAGGGGGAAAAGGATAGAAATGGAGGGGGTCAGACATAAAGTCTGGCGAGTATGATAATTCTAACAATACTATTATCAAAATAACTAGACTAAGGCATAAACTGGAAGACAAGTAAATGTATATGAACTCTTAGGAAGATAAAGATAGCGTTAAAGATAACGGTAAAGGCACACCTAATTACTAACGAATGATTACTACACTACACCGCACATTACTACAATGCACCACACCAGTCACCCTATTGTTTGATCCCACTTGCTTCACAAAGAAACTTTATAAATAGCCTTACATACCCCTAGCTGACTACATAGGTGTCGTCTGCCCCTATCCCCACTAGGTGTACCCCACTACCCACTTTCGATCGGCTCCCTACTCGTAGATACCCGTGCTGGCCCCACAGTGGGGTGTATCACTCCCCTAAAGTGGCAACCTGATACAACTTGAGAATGCACGGCTTATACCTACACGATGCAACAACGTCTTACCTACCAGCCCGGGTCCACACGCGCATACGAAACCCGTTGGACTTGCGTTGCCACCGCTCCCCGTTTTGGCCTCTTATAGTCAAGCCCAGTATGCGTGTCCCGTCCTCGACTTGGGTCGAGCCCACAAAGATACGTTTGGGATACTGGTTGAAATGGCCCCCCACAAGCTACCCACCTAAGCTTGTCACTAGTATATCCCACTTAACCCTCTTAGTCATGTTCATTTACATGTGTGTTTGTTAAGTCTTACTAATCGTATTTCACATGCCACTAAGGGCACCCCCTAGATTCCTCATGCCACCCAAGGCACCTACTTAACCCCCATGTCCCACCTTACATGTTTATCTGGTTAAGTATTTCTTAATTCACTCAGGCCATAACCTCATAAAGACCACTCACATTAGACTGGCATTTATGGCAACTGGATTTGTCGGGCGGGTCCGGGCAGTCTTACACCATCAAAGAGTCTGACCTCGTGTCTTTACAAACGTTATGCTTTAGTTTAGGCCTAGGACCTCTCACATTGGGCTGACATTTGTGACCACTGGATTTGCCGGGCGGGTCCGGGCAAGTTTACGTCACAAACAAGTCCAACCTCGTGTCCTAAGCATTAATTAACACTTAAAATCATTTACCCCAGTTTTAATAATTCCCTATTCAAATTATTAATTAAGTCAACTTTTAATGATGTCCATAGTTGACTCAATTATGGCCATCCACTTATGGCATGCAAAATCATATCAATTGCACCCCAACTTTTTAATATTAAATCCTTAATATTACCCCTACCCCACGTTTCTACGTTCGCTTATTCAACGCATAATATAGGCTAGACTTGTATAGTCTAACACCTAGCACAAAGATAAATTATCACAACATATAGACAATTAAAATAAATCTAATCATAATAGGGGTGAAACTTGCATAAACTGCACATGTTATGGATCAAAAGGTGTCAACTTGTTAAATGTCTCAATTTATATGATATGATCATAGCCCAAATCTATACATAAACTTGCATATGGGGTTTTTAGGCAACATAATGATGGTGTGAACTAGCAGAGGATATCACATATGTCATAGCATAATTCTAGATGTCATAATAGATGTCTTGGTATATGTTCATAACTTTTCTAATCAATCTAACTTGCATATGTGACTTGTCATATAGATCAACATAACCCAAACATGATGATTTAATTAATATGAACTAACTAGCATAGATGGTAACATCATGGCCTTTTTAACATGTATGATTCATCACAACTTAGCATAGAAACTTTCAACATACATAACATCATCATAGCATGATTTACAACATATAAGATATCATCATCACATAACATTGGATTTACAATATACATGATAGCAAGAGGGGTTTACAACAACATATATGATAATTCACATCATCTACTCATAATCCATTCATAACTCAACCTAATTAAAATGATAATAATCTTTTTAAGATCATCATACTCACAATTTAGAGAAGAAAAGAGAGAGTTTTGCTTTGCTTTAGGGTTGAGAGAATTATAATTGAATTTGCTTTTCTTCTTTCTTATTTGGCGGCGGCTCCATTGATTTCCATGGCGACGGTAACTATTCTATTTTAATTAGGCTTAGGGTTAGCATTAGGATGTATTTATAGGTGTAGGAAGTTATTTAGGACCATTAGATTAACCCTGAACCATGAGAACCAATCAAATGCAAAATCTGCATTTGAGCGAATCGGCCCACGGGTTGACAGCCAAACACCCTGGATTAACCCCTAATCGACCCAGCGGGGATCGGGTCGACCTCAAAATGGGCCGGCTCGGTTATTCCCCCTCCCAATTCGCTGTTTTGAACTTTTTCGCATATTTATTTATTTAATTTATATATATATATATCAATATATATATATTTCTCTGTGCAACCCATTTCACTTAATTCTTTTCTAAAAATTAAGTATACTTCAATTTGTGAATTTTAATGTTATAAAATTTGGGGGTGTTACAGGGTGTTACACAGCATATTCTAGAAGTCATAGAGGATGAGTATGAAGACAATGTTATTGGTAACTCTAATGATGAAGATGTTAATGATACAAGTAAAACTAATCTTGAAAAGGATGTCGATTTCAATTATGATCTAGGATTGTGGGAAATAATTAACAATACCAAAAGAAAAATGCTAATTTAATGTGGTACATTTGAAATTATGAAAAAAATGACATATTTTCGGAAGGCATTAATGGTAGACACTTTTCTTCTCGACATTACATTGTCGGTTATACATGCAGAGAAAAGAATGAAAGAAAATGGATTTTGTATTCAAATGAATGCGATAAAGTATTGTTTTTGTTGTACTCTTTTTAAACATACGCCAAAGGCAATTAGCCAGTGAAGGGTGTAGCTTTAAAGACCCGCCTTTTTGTCTGATTCTCGCCTGTAATTAAACCAACTTAAATCGTTCACAAAGACGGATGGATATGGGTACTAACACATTTGAACAAAAATAACATATTTTTTATTTCATTACAAAATTTTTACACCAGAGTTACAATGAATCAGAGTACAACATATGCTCAGCAGAAAACAAAAGCTCGCGGCGAAAGAAGTAAAATCTCAAACGTATCTCTAGCTCTAAATCTGAATCCAGCTCTAAAAGCTAAACCTGCAAACTAAACTACTAGCTGCCCATGCAAAAATAATGGGCACCCAGAGTTTAGGTGGGAAACAATAAACTCTAGGTCAGTTGTGGGACAGGTGTGAGAACTCAAAACGATTACTATTTTAGGTTCATTTTAAAGTTGGGATAATTCACTGGGCCATGCCGCTAGTGCAGAACGGGTTTATTCCATGTGAATTCCCACGCACAGAAATTCGCAATGACTTTGGAAAATGAAGTTATCATAAGCTCGTCTCACATCACACAATGCAATCGCACACCAGATGGGCGAGTTTTTGTCTTATAATAACCAAAGATGCTTTAATACGTAAAATCCTCTTTTAATATTATCATTAGTACATAGTGTCGAAAAGTCATTTCGCAAATAAATATAGAATCATAGCCCCCATAACCCCAATTGGTTATATTGACATATAGGTATACTATCAAAATCGCATGGGCTCATATTGGAGATTGGATTTCCAACATAATGGTTCCTGACACGAAAGATCATTGGAGGACATGAAGCTAAGTATCTCCCAGTTAACATTCAGACAACATACACCGAATGCATAGCGCAAAGGTATATATCCCAGATAATATCCATACAACGGACACCATATATACTTTATTCCCTTAGGTTTCAAGGTAGATCTACCGTCGCAACTTTCAGTTTCACTAGAGAATACGGATACAACCTAACCGCTGGTTTACCATCAATCCGGGGTGTGAGGTTCGTCGGTGTCACGATATACACAAAGCTACGCTTCAATAGGCCATGCTTTGATCATCACTAGCTCGTTTCATAACTCGAGTATGCCACATTAACAATTCATAACATATCACTAATTTCGATCAATGCATACCCTCTAGGTTCATATGACTTAGACACGAGCATAATATACTGCCACAAATCCAATATATATTAATGGAAATCAGTGCTACGCGACTAATTTCAATGTCTGGCACGCAATCCATACAAATCCGTTCTGGGTTTGAAAGGAACAACAACCCGAAAATATTCAAATATATTCAGGTCACATGCTAATTATAACCTCGTATCGGGTGTACGGCCTGATTCGAGACATCAGCAATCAATCTAAACAATTCGAATATACTCGGTCTTCACTTATCGGTATCGAAGTCTTTAGTACATTATTACATAATATAATTACTTGGAATGGTTTCGGATCCATATCTGATCCCGGACTTTCCAAGTAATAATCGGAAAAAAAAACTATGGACCACATGAGTTTCTCAATTCAAATCTCCTTTCCAAATATTATGACCATACTTCGAATTAAAGTTGGATTTGTTCAATTCCTGAAACCCTGCTATCATCTTAAACTTTATCTTCAATTTCGATATTCATTTCCAACCTTATATTTCAAAACCCGAAATCCATTTATTTGACGTTATTCTAAAACTACCAAATCTTAATTTGGCTTTGAATTTCCATTTATGACGATTCAAATAATTAATATTTTCAAATATGAGTTTAAATAGAATTTAATAGACTTATATTTGATATTGATTCACAAACTCAGGCAAACACTATCAGAATCTGGGTGTGGATATGTTCTAATATTTCTGATCGTATTCGTCTACTCTTGTAAATCGATATCGAATATCCGAAGATTAATTCTATCCAAACTCATTCCCTTTTAATTCAAATTTTATTTAAATTCCACATCATATATTTTAAATTCTTATAAAACCTTTCAATATAAATAACAATCCTTTTTCCATAATTGTTTGGTTTAAAGAGCTTCAATTTCCAATTTGTTAAAAGTGTTATGGAAAGCATTTTAACATGGTTATTTAATCGAATAGATCCAAAATCATTCAAAATTCACAAATTTTAACACAAATCACTTTTAAATAATAAAATATATTTTATCATTTTTTATGATTTTTTATGTAATTTATATATGTCCATTTGATTTTAATTCCCATTACGGTCGACGAACTGCAAGTATAGCGACCTTTTCAAATTTTGATTTAAACATAACTTGAAAACTATATGATGAAATTTGAAAATTCCTCTTTCATGCAAAAACCATTATCAATAGAAGTATGCCGCTTTTCGTTTCACATCAATTCAACTCAAAACATTCAAGTTTCGATATTATCGAACTGTCGCTGCGCAACGTGTTCGATTCACGCTATATATAGTAAAAAAATAAAAAATCCAATTCTCTTCTTTTTCGAAATAAATTACATTTCCATAACTTAGATTAAAACCGTGTTCCAAATCTCTTTTCCCCGAAATAATAATTTTATATCCGAACTTTAGTTCCGAACATTTTGAATTCCAAATTTCAATTTCAAATAAAATCGAATAAAATAATATTTATATTAAACTTGTTCGATTAATTTTCCAAAACCCTTATTTATCAAGTATTCCATAAACCATTTATTCCAGTTTCGATTGAATTGAACCTTTAATGATAATATTTCCAAAACTCGTTCAAACATTTCCAAAATAACTATTCCAAAGATTATCGTTTCAAATTCCCAACTTTTATTTCGAGTTAGATAGAAATAATAATATTTCCATCAAACTCGGATAATTAATAACTGTTAAATTTGTTTGCGCAAAACCAATGTTCGGTACATATTCCAAACCATTTTCCCGAACTGATTTTCAAAACCTAATTCAATGTTTAAATAACTCATAAGCGATCAGATTTGTTTCAAAAACCATTTCAACTTATATCAGTAACCTTTACTCAATTTGATTTCTAAACAGTTTTAAAATTTAATTTAAAACTATATTCTCGATTCTATTTTCATAATTAATTTTTAATTTAAATGGAAGGAGAATTTAAACTGATTAACCGTATAAAAGCACAGCAACGATGTATGGGTGAATTCATGCAATTAGAATTTACCAAATAAACAAGCACAATTTCATGCATCACAACCACAACAACAAAAATGATTAATTTACTGTGCATAGAGCATTATAGTCGATAATGCTCAATGTTTAAGTTGTTTTTAACTACATGAACATTCATTAAACAACCAATAACAACCATTCATACCAATCCATGATCATTAACTAATTTAAATTAACAAGAAGTTAAATTTAACACTCTAACTAATTTAAAATAAATTTAAATTAGAATTCTCACCAGCATGGTTCCAAATTCCACCGTAAAACAATATTTTCAGCAAATCCCGTCCTCAAACGATCCCGTATAAAACTTCACAAATGCATTACGGTCACACACACTTCTTTCCCGTAACTTAGGGTAAATATATATGTATATATATATTAGCACTTTTATTTGTGTTCTCCTTGTACTGCAAAGGGAGATGGGTTGACTCTCTTCAAGGAAAGGCCGAGACACAAAAAAAGGAAACTGACTGTTTTTGTGGGAAGAGAAGGAAGCTTGTGGGTCCGAGGAGGGGCGCTGGTGTTAGGGTTTTGTCGATGGACTGGAAGGTGGTCTGATGGCGGAGATAGCCGTATGGCAAGTGGCGGTGTCTGATGGGGAGTGTAGTTACGATGAGTTTAAAGGAAAGACTTGGGGTAGTTTTCTGAAGAAGAGGTCATGCATCCGACTGTTCTTGAAAGGGGGTCAGGTCGGAACAACGTCAGGCGATGGTGCCAGAGCGTCGGTGGCTCATGCATTGAGTGGTGGTGGAGCTGCGGGCGAGGTGGTGATGACTGGGAGAAGCCAACGTGGGGTGGAGATGGAAGACGAACTGTTTGGCGGATTTTCTGGTTGTGATGGGTTTCTAGGAGGAAGGGTCTTGTGATGGAGGGGATGTGTGCTACTGGGTGGAGAAGCTTGGTGACTAGTAGCCAGAAAATGTGATGGCGCCAGAGGGGAAGACTGATGGTGCCAAAGTAGGGAGCTGTTGTGAAACTAAGAAGGGGAGGAAAAACGTATAGAATGAACTGTGTAAATGTGAACCGAAATTATGAAAGGCAAGGATATGCGGACCAAGTTCAGACCCTATATCAAATGTGTAAAGCATGCAACGAATTTCTTGACAATTGTACATTGAGAACTTTAAATAATTAACGGCATATACCTTATTTTGAAAGCTTCCCCCCAACTAGTTTGAAATTTTCACACCATAAAATATTTCTAATTCCCTTCATTTCTACTTATAGATAGCACCCAACAACAAATTAACAATAAAACTGTGTACAATAATGTGTCGTGATCCAAAAAAATAATAAAATAAACCGGTTAATTAATAATGTAAAGTGTCAAAAGGACCGTCGTTACCTGAAATATGTTAGAAAAATATATGTTTATTTTCCAAATTAAAATTTACAGTAAAATTCTATAAAATATTTCAGGATTGCGCGTTTAGAAACTGAATGAATATTTTGAACCGATATTTAATTATAATTTATTTTAAATCAGACAACTTTAAATCTTAAATCTTTAGAAAAATCCATATATGTATATATATATTTCAAATCCTAATATTCAAATTAAATTTGTAAAATCTTATGGACTACATTGAATAACATTTTGAGTGAATAAAAAAACTACTTACAAAATCTTATATATATCTATATATTAAACATATTCTTAAAATAAGTTTTCTATTACAAAATAATATTTATAAAATAGAATAAAATATTTATTTAAACTAACATACTAAAGATTATGAATCAATACTTATATTTAAACCTTATTTAAATTCAAAATATATACAGAAAATCCCAAATTATATTGTAGAAATTCAATTTAAATTTAGAAAAATTCTGGGTTGTTACATTCACCCCCCCCCCCTTAAGGCTTTTCATCCTCGAAAAGGAGAAGTCATAAAAATCCTATTGGTATAAATAAGATAAATAATATGATTTTGGAAATTAATTGCAAATAATATATCCAAATATAGGAAATTTCTTTGACTAAAATCTCAATTTATTTTCAAATTATCTAAGATACTATATTGTGTTCATATCGAATCGTACTGGCTTCGGGATTTCAAAATTGAAATCAATTCGAAAACCCATATATTTTAAGATAAGACAACATAAAATCTTTAGGTCCCAAGTCAAGTGTTTTCTCCCAATGACAAGGCCACTAGGCATGGCTACGCACGTATCGATATAAATAAATGATGTCTTCCCGGGCTCCAAAGGATATCATCATCACGTCATACCTTTCTTCATGAGTTACTCGAATCTTAGTACAAATCATTTCATTTCATATCATATCCCGAAGTTAAAAACATTTCGAAATCATAATTTACAAATATTTCCCAAATATTTCAAAATATTGGGATTTCAAATCGTCGAACTTTTATGTTTACTAACACCTTACAAATCATTTTAACATACAAACCATATCGAGTGTCATACCACTTAATTCAAACCACTTTCGAACATTCAAGAAATGCAGTTTCGAACAACTACCTAGAAGATAATATTTTTCAATAGATTCAAAGAAAATTCCCCTTTAGAATTTCATATCGAAGTCATTTGTACAAATATAAGATTTTGTTCATTTCAACTTCAAATATTCAAATCTTTTTAGAAAAGATACATTATTCGAATAGTTGAAAATCTCTTGAAACAACTTATTCCAAATAATTTCACGCTTTCACTATGCTACTGTGATCTGTATATTTATATTTCAAATAAATTTTCCAAATACAAATTCTAAATATCAAAACTTGATTTCAAAAATTTGGGAACCAAATTCTCAAATAAATTTCACCTCAAAATCCACCTTGTCCATAATATTTGTCAAAGCAAGGGAAAAGGAAGGTTCAGAGAAAAGGATCAGACAGTTTAAAGGAACTCAAGCACGAATGTTTCGAATCGGTAAGCTAAGGGTAATGGTTGTCCTAGGCTAAATAAACACAATAAGCGAAGCGACAAAATTATATTTTCAAACACTTATTCAAGTTCAACTTTATTTAAATTTCGCTTATCTATTCAAGTTCGCATTAATTTCTCGAAACATTTTATTAGAATTTACCAAAATATTTTCAAGCACTTATTTAAGTGGTTTCAAGTATTTATCAACGTTTAAATCAGAACCATACAGTCATCCCACTTCGAAACTCGAAAATAGATTTCTGATGATGATCGATTAATCATCAGAATCATCCTCAAGCGACTAGAGTGTGATTCTATGTTAGACCAAAAAATGGCACTAACACCCAGATCACAGATCACAAAAATGCAGAAAATAGTAAATAGTGGGAAAACACGAGATTTTTATAGTGGTTCAGCTGTAGATGTAGCCTACGTCCACTTTATAATCTTATTGTTATACTGATATATTACAAGAATCAGTTACATATAGCCACACAATCCGTGTGTTAATTGAGATTACAAGAGAAGAAATTAGATGTAGAAAAATGCAAAGTCCTTGCACTCAGTAGTGGTGGTAGCCATGTAGAAGAATGGCCAAAAGATCTTTGAAAATCCTCCAAAGGGTGTATTTATAGGCATTTCCTGATAGCGGTTCGTGAGACACGTGGCACGCATCCCAAGAATCTCGAAATGTGGTGGAAAACATCCAGAAATCCTCTCTAAGCCGTTGTATGCCACCTGTAATTAGATCCGTGGAAGTTGGAGTGAAAATAGCCTTTAGAATAGTTCAAGACAGTTCAAGGCTACAGGCGGTTCGTGGTCATGGTTCGTGGTGCCTGCTTGCGAGCTTGATGAGGGTCGTGATGACGGGTCGTGATGACCATGTACACCATGAGCGGTTCGTGACCACTATTCCCATCACGAGCCGGGTGAGGGGCGAGCTGAGCCCATGATCATGAACCAGGGGGCGACCCGAATGATTGCTAATTGATGCTAGGCTGCACCCGTTCACGGAAACGAGCTTAACTTTCAAACTGTAAGTTCGTTTTAGCCAAAAGAAAGCTCATTTGAAGCTATATAAGAGGGCTACAAGAATTACTGAGCAAAGCTCTGTAATTGCTATTTTCGGGCCCAAAAGAGGTCGTTTGATTGGAGTTTTAGGCCTGCTTATGTTGATATTGCGATTTTGACCAAATCACTCTATGCCTTCTGACGTTGTTTCCACCGCTTGAGCGTGTTATTATCCAGGAATTCCATGTGTGACAGGTTTGACCAAAAAGTATGTCAACAAGTTTTCCCCGTAGAACATATCTTGTTGGTTGAAGGAAGATGTGTTCTAGATAATTAGTGTAATCCATAATCCGTACTTGCAAAAAGATAAGACAAACAATGCAAAAATGGTTCCGAGACGGCCTTACCGGAGTAAGATGACCAAGGAAGTGCTATGGGGTTCCAAGATGGCCTTACCAGAGTAAGACGACCAAGAAAAAGATAATAAGATTCCAAGATGGCCTTACCAGAGTATGACGACCAAGGAAAATCTAATGAGAGATTGTTTATACTGGATGGATTCAGGTCGGAGCCGAAGCTCAATGTTTATACTGGACGGATCCAGTTCGAAGCTGGAGCTCATGTCGATTTATACTGGATGTATCTGGTTGGGAGCCAGAGCTCATCAATGATCTTTATTGATTCATGAAAGCTAAGCGGCAGTTATTCTAACCCTGAACACGACTAGAGACTACGGGTCGGTTCCATGCATGTGGGCCGATGTTGTCGTGCTTATTGCATGCAAAGAAAACGAAGAGGGGCGAGAAGTCGTCTAAAAGCCTAAGAACATGACCTTGGACCAGAGTCTGATAAACTGAAAAGATTCGAGGAGTGGGATCAATTAATGATAAGCCCGCGATGGCTCGATCCAGGGTCGTTCCCTCTTCGGGGAATTGGTGATGGCAGTGTCATTGTAGGTGCTGTTGGTTGAGTTACATACTCGAGTAGCTCTCCTCCTCTGACCCGGTACACAATAAGATCTCGCAAGTGTCTGCAGTCATCAGTGTTATGACCGTCCATGTCATGAAACATGCAATGTCTTTCGAAATTACGTTGTGTTGCCGTTGGCTCCCTCTTGGGAGGCCTTCGATAGGAGGTGGCACCTCTTGTGTCCATGTAGATGTCAGTCAGTGTTGAATTGAGTTCAGTGTATTTTTCATATCTGGGCCCTCTTCGGGGCTGAGTGTTGCGATCATTCTTGACATCGGCTTTTCCTTTGCCATTTCCATAATCAGAAGGTTCTCTGTCTTTAAGCATGTTGACATCAAGAATATGCTTATCGGAAGTTGCATCTTCTTCCCGCAGAAATCTGTCTACTTCAAGGTTGAATTCGTCGAGATTTCGCTGTGGATCTAGGTACAAAGATTTTTTGAATTCTGAATTATTCATGACACCGGATACTGCTACCGTCAGTACCATCGATGGTTCAGGGTGATCAACTGATGTTGCTGCAACATTGAATCTTTCCAGGAATGAACGCAGAGTTTCTCTAGGCCTCTGCTTTATTGTGGTGAGGGACATGACATTCTTGGGTCATGCGATGTGACTAGAAATTATTCAATAAAGCGTGCGACCAACATATTCCAGCTATTGATCGATTCAGTTTTTAGCTGCCGGATCCACATTACGGCTATATCGGTTGAAAAGAGGGGAAAGAATTTTTCCATGACGTTTTCCGATGCCATTTGAACTTCCATATGACACTTGTAGCGCATCAGATGCACGGTAGGACCTGTCCTGCTGTTGTAGGGTTCCAGTTGTAGAAGTTTGAAATTTGGGGGATTGCGGGAGTTCCTGATTTCCCATGTGAAAGGAGTGTGGTTGACGTCATCCACGTCATTCTGATAAGTGCGGGATCTCGAGAGGCGTTCAATCAGGTATGCTAGCCGATTTCCTTCAAAAAGTTGTTGCAAGTTGCTAAGATCAGAGCTGGTGCCCCCGTCGTTGAGCATGAGAGAAGGAAGCCATCGGTGAGCTACTGGGAGTGAGTCATGGTTCGCGGCTCGTGATTCGAGGAGGTCGTTCGTGAGCCAGGAATATGAAGGTTGGCTCGTGAACCAAGGTTGTGCAAGTCGGCTCGCGGTTCGAGGAGGTCGGTTCGTGAGCCAGGAGCATGAAGGTTAGCTCTTGAACCAGGGTCGTGTAGGTCAGCTCGCGGTTCGAGGGGCCGACCTGACCCGGTCGTAGGTCCCCATCACGAGCGGGGTCTGGAAACCCATCACGAGCCGGAGCTAGATGCCCATCACGAGCCGGGTCCTGGTGTGGAGCGGGAACCTGCATTCTAGTATTCATTTGAATCAGAGCTGAAGATGGTTGAGCCTGACTGTTTTCAAGAGCAAGGGGGTTTCCCCCAAGTCCAGGTGATGCATGGACCGCTTCCATTGCATCATTTCCGATGCGTTGTTCATTACAGCTCGGCCTGCCATCCATCCGAGCGAAGAATCCATCGATCATCTCCAGTTGCTTCCTGAGGAGATCATCTTTCCTTGCCATCTAGGTTCTCAATTCAGCGAGAACGCCATCCATCTCTTCTCTGGCCGAGTATTCAGTAGGATCTCCATGAGAGGATGCCCCCGGCTTGCCTCGTTTCTAGTGCCTTTAGCATCAGCATCCTCAGCATGAGAGGAAGTTCCAGTTTTCTTCCTTTTGACTTCCATTTAGTTTCCTTTCAAGCTAGAAGTTGAAGTTTTCGTGTGTCTCCTTCCTAGCGCGCCAAAATTTTAGACCAAAAAATGACACTAACACCCAAATGCATATCACAGATCACAAAAATGAAGAAAATAGTAAATAAGAGGGAACATAAGAGATTTTTATAGAGGTTCGGCTGTAGATGTAGCCTACGTCAACTTTATAATCTTATTGTTATACTGACATATTACAAGAATCAGTTACATGTAGCCACACAATCCGTGTGTTAATTGAGATTACAAGAGAAGAAATTAGATGTAGAAAGATGCAATGTTCTTGCACTCGGTAATGGTGGTAGCCGTGTAGAAGAATGGCCAAAAGATTTTTGAAAATCCTTCAAAGGGTGTATTTATAGGCATTTCCTGATAGCGGTTCGTGAGACATGTGGCACGCATCCCAAGAATCTCGAAATGTGATGGAAAATGTCCAGAAATTCTGTCTATGCCGTTGTTTGCCACCTGTAATCAGATTCGTGTAAGTTGGAATAAAAATAGCCTTTATAATAATTCAAAACAGTGTGAGGCTCTAGGCGGTTCGTGGTTCGTGGTGCCTGCTTGCGAGCTGGATGAGGGTCGTGACGGTGGGTCGTGATCGCGGGTCATGATGACCATGTGCAGCACGAGCGGTTCGTGAACACTTTGCCCATTATGAGTTGGGTGAGGCGGCGAGCTGAGCCCATGCTCACGAACTAGGGGGCGACCTCGATGATTGCTGATTGATGCCAGGCTGCACCCGTTCATGGAAACGAGCGTAACTTTCAAACCGTAAGACCATTTTAGCCAAACGAAAGCTCTACTTGAAGCTAATCCAGAGGGCTACAAGGGATATTGATAAAAGCTCCGTAATTGCTGTTTTCGAGCCCAAAAGATGTCGTTTGATAGGAGTTTCGGGCCTGTTTATGTTGATGTTGCGATTTCGACCAAATCACTCTATGTCTTCTGACGTTGTTTCCACCGCTTGAGCGTGTTATTATCCAGGAATTCCATGTGTGTCAGCTTTGGCCAAAAAGTGTGTCAACAAGTTTCCTCCCCAAAACATATCTTGCTGGTTGAAGGAATATGTGTTCTGGATAATCTGTGTAATCCATGATCCGTACATATAAAAAGATAAGACAAACAATGCAAAAATGGTTCCGAGACGGACCGAAGTAAATGACCAAGGAAGTGCTATGGGATTCCAGGACGGCCTTACCGGAGTAAGACGACCACGGAAAATCTAATGAGATTCCAAGACGGCCTTACAGGGGTAAGACGACTAAGGAAAATCTAATGAGAGATTATTTATACTGGACGGGTCTAGGTAAGAGTCGGAGCTCAATGTTTATACTGGACGGATCCAGTTCGGAGCCGGAGCTCATGTCTATTTATACTGGACGGATCCAGTTGGGAGACGGAGCTCATCAATGATCTTTATTGATTCATGAAAGCTAAGCGGCAGTTATTCTAACCCAAAACACGACTAAAGACTATGGGTCGGTTCCGTGCGTGTGGGCCGATGTTGCCGTGCTTATTAAATGCAAAGAAAACAAAGAAGGGCGAGAAATTTCCTAAAAGCCTAAATACATGAACTGTGGACTAGAGTCTGATAAACTAAAAAGATCCAAGGAGTGGGATAAGTTAATGATAAGCCCGCGATTGCTCGATCTAGGGTCGTTCCCTCTTCGGGGAATTGGTGCTGGCAGTGCCGGTGTAGGTGTTGTTGGTTGAGTTACATACTCGGGTAGCTCTCCTCGTCTGACCCGATCCTCAATAAGATCTCGCAAGTGTCTGCAGTCATCAGTGTTATGACCGTCCATGTAATGAAACATGCAATGTCTACTGGAATTGCGTTGTGCCAGCGTTAGATCCCTCTTGGGAGGCCCTTGATAGGAGGTGGCACCTCCTGTGTCCATGTAGATGTCAGTCAGTGTTGAATTGAGTTCAGTGTATTTTTCATATCTAGGCCCTCTACGGGGCTGATTGTTGCGGTCTTTCTTAACATTGACTTTTCCTTTTCCTTTTTCAGAATCAGACGATTCTCTGTCTTTAAGCACATTGACATCGAGAATGCACTTATCGGAAGTTGCATCTTCTTCCCGCAGAAATCTATTTACTTCAAGGTAGAATTCGCCAAGATTTCATGGTGGATCTCGGCACAAAGATTTTTTGAATTCTGAATTATCCAAGAAACCGGATACTAATGCCATCAATACCATCAATGATTCTGGGCGATCAACTGATGTTGCTGCAATGTTGAATCTTTCCAGGAATGAACGCAGAGTTTCTCTGGGCCTCTGCTTGATTATGGAGAGGGACATGACATTCTTAGGTCATGCGATGTGGACCCGAAATTTTTCAATAAAGCGCATGACCAACATGTTCCAACTGTTGATCGATTTAGTTTCTAGCTGCCGAGTCCACATAGCGGCTATATCGGTTAAAAAGAGGGGAAAGCATTTTGCCATGACGTTTTCCGGTGCCATTTGAACTTCCATATGTCGCTTGTAGCGCATTAGATGCAAGGTAGGGCCTATCCTGCCGTTGTAGGGCTCCAGTTATGGAAGTTTGAAATATGGCGGATTGCGGGAATTCCTGATTTCCCGTGTGAAAGGAGTGTGGTAGACGTCATCCACGTCATTCTGATAAGTGTGGCCTCTCGAGAGGCGGTCAATCAAGTCTGCTTGCCGATTTCCTTCAAAAATTTGTTGTAGGTTGCTAAGATCAGAGCTGGTGCCCCCAGCGTTGAGCGTGAGAGAAGGAAGCCGCCAGTGACCTGTTGGGAGTGAGTCGTGGTTCACGGCTCGTGGTTCGAGGAGGTCGGTTCGTGAGCCAGGAGCATGAAGGTCGGCTCGTAAACCAAGGTCGTGCAGGTTGGCTCACGGTTCGAGGAGGTCGGTTCGTGAGCCAAGAGTACGAAGGTTGGCTCATGAACCAGGGTCATGCAGGCCGGCTCACGGTTCAAGGGGGCGACCCGATCCGGTCGTAGGTCCCCATTACGAGCCGGGTCTGGAAACCCATCACGAGCCGGATCTGGATGCCCATCACGAGCCGGGTCTAGATGTTGATCACGAGCCGGGTCCTCGTGTGGATCGGGAACCTTCATTCTGGTATTCATTTGAATTAGAGCTGAAGATGGTTGAGCCTGACTGTTTCCAAGAGTGAGGGGTTGCCCCTGAGTCCAGGTGATGCACGAGCCGCTTCCGTGGAATCATTTCTGATGCGTTTTTCTTACCGCTCGGCCTGCCATCCATCTGAGCGAAGAATCCATCGATCATCTCCTATTGCTTCCTGAGGAGATCATCTTGCCTTGCCATCTGGGTTCTCAATTCAGCGAGGACACCGTCCATCACTTCTCTGGTCAAGTATTCAGAAGGATCTCCATGGGAGGATGCCCCTGGCTTGCCTCGTTTCTAATGCCTTCAGCATCAACATCCTCAGCATTAGAGGATGTTCCAGTTTTCTTCCTTTTGATTGCCATTAAGTTTCCTTTCAAGCTAGAAGTTGAAGTTTTCGTGTATCTCCTTCCTGGCATGCCAAAAAGTTAGACCAAAAAATGGAACTAATACCCAAATGCAGATCACAGATCACAAAAATGTAGAAAATAGTAAATAAGAGGGAACACACGAGATTTTTATAGTGGTTCGGCTGTAGATGTATCCTACATCCACTTTATAATCTTATTGTTATACTGACAGATTACAAGAATCAGTTACATGTAGCCACACTATCCATGTGTTAATTGAGATTACAAGAGAAGAAATTAGATGTAAGAAGATGCAAAGTCCTTGCACTCAGTAATGGTGGCAGCCGTGTAGAAGAATGGCCAAAAGATCTTTGAAAATCCTCAAAAGGATGTATTTATAGGCATTTCCTGATAGCGGTTCGTGAGACACATGGCACACATCCCATGAATATCAAAATGTGGTGGAAAACGTCCAGAAATCCTCTCTAAGTCGTTGTATGCCACCTGTAATTAGATCTGTCCAAGTTAGAGTGAAAATAGCCTTTAGAATATGTCAAAACAGTGCGAGGCTGTAGGAGGTTCATGGTCATGGTTCGCGGTACCTGCATGCGAGCTGGATGAGGGTCGTAACGGCGGATCATGATGGCGGGTCGTGATGACCATGTGCACCACGAGCGGTCCGTGACCACTATGCCCATAACGAGCCGGGTAAGGGGGCGAGCTGAGCCCGTGCTCACGAACCAGGGGGCGACTCGGATGATTGATGTCAGGCTGCACCCGTTCACAGAAACGAGCGTAACTTTCCAACCGTAAGTCCGATTTAGCCAAACGAAAGCTCTACTTGAAGCTAATTCAGAGGACTACAAGAGTTACAAAGCAAAGCTCCGAAATTGTCGTTTTCGGGTCGAAAAGAGGTTGTCTGATAGTGTTTCGGGCCTATTTTTCTTGATGTTGCGATTTCGACCAAATCACTCTATGTCTTCTGACGTTGTTTCCACCGCTTAAGCGTGTTATTATCCAGGAATTGCATGTGTGACAGCCTTTACCAAAAAGTGTGTCAACATTCTATATCTAACTAGTATATATTAGAATTCATATATACGTTAGCTAGGCGTATATTCAAAATCTGTACATACTTGACAGTCCAATCTTGACGTCAATAAATACTCAAACACTTACTGCAAATTATATTTCAAAATAATTCCACTTTTCAATATGATTTACTTGGTTTCAAATAATTTATATAGACTTAAAAATATGTTCTCTCAAACAAAAATATTCCAAAATCTCATTCTACAGCATTTCTAACCCTATCTCCAATGAGATATTGTAACTTTGATAAGTCCTATCGTTTGTTCAAATATGTCGTACCCCATAGCCTTGTATAAACCAAAGTTGTGATACCACTTTGTAACGGGACTAGGCTTTTCAGCCCTGATCCAGTGGGCTAACATCCCACTGTGGCATTACATTGGTACTGCATACTTGCTTTTAAGGTCGCCCTCTCGAGTTCACAGCCAATCCCCTCAGGGACGTGTAGGAGTAGGAGTCCACTACTCGCCACCAAATACCATGGCGAGAACCCCCTATCATGTTCGTGCTACATCTAGCAAGCAAGCTACGCTTCAATAAGCCGTGCTTTGATCATCACTAGCTCGTTACATAACTCGAGTATGCCACATTGACAATTCATGACATGTCACTGATTTCGATCAACGCATACCCTCTAGGTTCATATGACTTAGAGACGAGGATAATATATTGCCACAAATCCGATATATATAAAAGGAAATCAGTGCTATGCAGTCAATTTCAATGTCAGACACACAATCCATACAAGTCCGTTCTGGGTCTGAACGGAACAACAACCCGAAAATATTTAAATATATTCAAGTCTCAAGCCATTTATAACCTCGTATCGGGTGTATGGCCCGAACCGAGACATCGGCGATCAATCTAAAAAATTTGAATATACTCGGAGTTCACTTATCGATATCCAAGTCTTTATTCTCTTTATTACATCGTATAATAACTTGGAATGGTTTCGGATCCATGTCCAACCCCGGACTTTCCAAGTAATAAGCGTAAAAAAAATAACTATGGACCATATGAGTTTCTCAATTCAAATATCCTTTCCAAATATTGTCACTTTACTTCGAATTAAGGTTGGATTTGTTCAATTCCCGAAACCCCGCTATTATCTTAACCTTTATCTTGAATTTCGATATTCATTTCCAAACTTATATTTCAAAACCCGAAATCCATTTATTCGACATTATTCTGAAACTACCAAATCTTAATTTGGCTTTGAATTTCCATTTATGACGATTCAAATAATTAATATTTTCAAATATAAGTTTAAATAGAATTTAATAGACTTATATTTGATATTGATTCACAAACTCAGGCAAACACTATCAGAATCTGGGTGTGGATATGTTCTAATATTTCTGATCGTATTTGTGTACTCTTGTACATCGATATCGAATATCCAAAGATTAATTCTATCCAAACTCATTCCCTTTTAATTCAAATTTTATTTAAATTTCACATCATATATTTTAAATTATTATAAAACCTTTCAATATAAATAACAGTCCTTTTTCCATAATAGTTTGGTTTAAAGAACTTCGATTTCCAGTTTGTTAAAAGGGTTATTGAAGCGTTGTAACATGGTTATTTAATCAAATAGATCCAAAATCATTCCAAATTCACAAATTTTAACAAAAATCACTTTTAAATAATAAAATATATTTTATCATAAATTTTTCTGAATTTTTAAATAATTTATATATGTCCATTTGATTTTAATTCCCATAACGGTCGACGAACTGAACGTATAGTGTGACAACTCGAATTTCGATGGACTGAATTTTTTTAAAATTCTAATCCATCGAAACTCGGATTGGTTTGCTCTGGTATCCTGTAGAAAAGGCAAAGACATAAAATATTTCAGAGCTCAGAAAATATCTCACAGTGGAATGGATAAAATATAGTATAATCAAAACATAGCCTTACCGTATTATTAATACTGCCTAACCAGTATCCAAAGCTACCATGTCTCTGCCACAAATCTAACCTATGAGCATGTTATGAGGAGGAGGTCAGAACACAAGTTCTGGTGACTGTATTTAAACTATACACTTTGGGTAATCCTACATATACCATTCAATCATATTATCTTATTTACCAGGTTACTTGGGTTATCAACACTCAAGGCTTACGTACACGTCGTACCCATTTACTTCCCAGTGGATTAACCTAATATAGTATATATATAGCTACCCCCAATATTGAGGTACACCCCATGGTACCCCGCTCGCACGGTCTCCACCATAATACTATTGAAATATACGCAGTTCCTCATCCTATGTCGTAGTGACGTACGGATAACAATATTACGTTTCACATATATATCTGTCATTACTTTGCTACACAAACATATGAATTGCCACCTTTGTTCGAGTCTGAATTCATACCACAGTAATGCCCTCAAGCCAACTGTAACACCCCACCTCCGTTAAGGGCACTCACAAAGGGAATGCCTTAACTTTGGTGGAGCATTTTAGTAAACAGAACAGAAAATTTCAAGACAGATAAACAATACTTGAGAAATTATAACTTTATTACAGCGGAAAACAGAAATCAGTTTAGTTACGCCTTTACCAAAAACTCAAGTACATAAATATCAGTCTTGCTCAGAAAATCATCAGAGTACAAAACTTTAAAATCATAACCCCCATAGAAGCTGCCATAAGGAGTCAAGCCATACTTTAAGCACTCTAAGTACTTCAAGCGGAAGAAATCTGGATCAAGCTAAAGTGTTCCCTCCTTGGTAAACCTGGGGAGGGGGGAACCGGAAGAAAAAGAGGCGAAAACAAGCAAGGTCAGACATAAAGTCTGGCAAGTCCAGTGACTTTCAGCATATGAACAGATAATAATAATTATGACATGAAAATAAGCTGGATAAGAGATAAAAGTAACAGGAGCAGCAGATGTACTTAGGTTAAACAGAAGAAATAGAATAATATTACTTTTCATTTCTCTGCACTAATACTAGTATAACAGGATTAGATGTCACCCAAATGTCTAAACTGAAACAGAAACGGGAACAGAATAATTTCCACAGAAGAGAATGCTTGTAATGGGCTTTTACCACCCCAACAAAGAAAGACAGAAACATAATGCTAATAATGGGCCTTTACCGCCCGAACAGAAACAGACAGAAACAGAATGCTAATAATGGGCCTTTACCACCCGAACAGAAACCGATAGAAACAGAATGCTAATAATGGGCCTTTACCACCCAAACAGAAACTGATAGAAACAGAATGCTAATAATGGGCTTTTACCACCCGAACAGAAGGTACAGAAACAGAAACAGATTAATCCCTACGGAAACAGAATGTAGAATCAGGTGTACACTAGTAAATGGGCCTATACCACCCAAACAGACGATGCCACGTAGAAACAGACAGGTGTTGCCACCCAACAGAAAGTGACGGTACCAACAGAAATAGATAGAACAAAGTGTACCTTAAAACCCTACCCCAAGCGATCGGCTCCCTAATACATAAATACCATGTGTCGGCCCCATAGTAGGGTGTATCACTCTCTAAAGTGACAACCAATTGGCACAGACCTATTTACAGATGTCACGGGGTCTTACATCCTCAGAGGCAGACCGGGATCCACGCACATGACCCGGTTGGAACGCACCATCAACACGCCTCGCCATTATCAGAATGAACCGCTTATAATTAGTTCAGTAAGTGTGCCCGGACCCTACCTACTGTTGGGTCAAAGTTTTGATACCAGAAAGGATTACTGACTAATATGGGTCTCAAACAACAGATGACACAAGTAACTTCCCTCCTAACCTTGTGTCCCCAGACTAACAGATTTCAAATTAACTTGTTTACAAGTTCAGACATTCAGAGTTCAGATCAACTAGTTCACAGATCAGACAAGTTTCAGACTAATGGATCAGATATACGGATTTAACAGATTTGTCTAACTTTGTAATTGGGCCTACAGATTCACGAAACAGGTTTGTTAAATTCATTAGTCCAATTGGTTTAACCCTACCCACCCAACATGTTTTAGACATCATATTTATCTCAGATTTGTATCAATTAAAAATTAACGCGCAGACCTCTCACATTAGACTGGCAGTTTGCGGCCACTGGTTAGGCCGGTTGGTTCCGGGCAGGTTTCTACCACAAACAGAGTCTAACCTTGGGTTTCAAGCACGTTATGACTAACTTCACACATTAGAACCTATTGTTTGCGGCCATTGGATGTGCCGGGCGATTCCGGGCATGATTACGCTGCAAACTCATTCTAACCTCGAGTTAGCCATGTTTCATGTTTAGCCAATGCATTCATTCACAAACTATGCTAATATCAGACTGATCATGCTAATTTAACAAATTAACTTCTGTACAAGTTACAGCAGATTATTTGAGGTTCTATTAACAAGTTTTGCTCAATTTTAAATCGAGCCTACAGATTTACATACTTCAAATTTCAGCATTTCAGTTCCAACAGATTACGCCATTCAATAGACTAAACAGATAATAGATCTTGCAGATTAGGCGATTTAGCAGGTCTAGCAGATAAGGCAATTTTAACATAATTAGCAGATTAGGCAACTCAATCTAATTAGCAGTTTAGGCAATATAACAGAACTAGCGGATTAGGTAATATAATAGATTTAATCATTCCTTAAAGTTTCATTGACATATCTTGCCTAATTATAAATTTAGCCTAAACTTACATGCCCAAATCAAGGTCATAATTCATAACGCAATATATGCCCCAAATTTTAGCCTTAATATTCCCATTTACAGTTCATGTCAAAAATAGATTTAATATTCTATTTTACCATTTATGTCCAAGACTAATACACATGTAAATCATTCTCTATTATAGCCAATTCAGATTATGCCAACATATTTGCTATGCCAAATTAACTTAATTAAGCTACGCCCAATCCCCGTATAACATGTTTCCACAAGTTCTCTAAATACTCATGAAATGGCCTTAGCAAAGGGAATAGAGGATAAGCACAAGAAATAATAAGCATGCAATAATGAACCAAATACAATGATAATGGCCCCTCTAGGCTCGATGTACATAACAGTGAATGGGAATAAACTAGCAAAGTTACATACTAGATATGAGATCTAACATCATTACGGGAATAGGCATAAGAAACTAACTACAATAGTTATAGGCAACTAACCACAATAGTCATGGGCAACTAATTACAATAGTTTCTTATTCAATGTCATAGGCAATAGTCTTATAGTCATGAATCATAGTCATAGGCAATAGTCTCACAGGCGTGAATTATAGTCATAGGCAATAGTCTCATAGGCAACAGTTTCATGTCCAATTATGCATTATTATTTGTCCTAAAATTTAGCGTTCGTGCGTTAATCTCTTATGATATGTGGCGCAGGCTCGTGGTAGCCTAACTATAGAACAAAAACAAGAAAGAGATACAGAATAAAATATATTAGAACAGAACGTACACAACCTCAAATTCAGATTTACAATCATGTCACAATTATAGTTACAGTTTATAGAAGAAAATAACTGTACTTGCCTTTCGTGGTTTTAAGAAAGGATAATAAACTGTTGTTGATGCAGAAATGTTGAATTACTCCTCTTTAATTGTTGTTGTAGCTCTAAACTTTGATTTGAGATTTGATTTAGCTTTTAATTCTATTCAGGTTGGAAGAAGATGCATCAGTCCAAGTTTTGATTCCAGCAGAGTAGCGACACCATTTTTATTTTTAATTAGAACAGAGGCAGAGTATAGGAAGAATGAAATTGTGTGGAGAGAAAGTGAGTTTTGGGGGTGTTTAAATAGGAGAATAGAAGTGTTTAGAGCCATCAGATCAGTCCAGAAACCATCTGAATCGTCCAGAGCAGCAGGCCAGGTCACACAGTGAATCAGAGAGCGACACGTGGCAGAACAGGTCAGAGTTCGGATCTGGAAAATCAGGGGGGTCGACTACCCAGTCGACACCCCAGTCGACCTGGTCGGGGGAGGTTGACTACCCAGTCGACACCCCAGCCAACCTGGTCAGGGGGAGGTCGAGTACCCAGTCGACTACCCAGTCAACCTGGGTCCTGGGCGGGAAATTTCCCGCCCAGCCCGCTTCTGGATTTTGAATTTGAATTTCGAGCTGTTTAATTTTATTTAAACCCCTTAAACTTCTGAAGGTCATAACTTAGCCATACGGACTTCGTTTTTCGAAAACTCAGACTCGTTTTCAAGCATAATTTCGAGATGAACGCAATGGCACAACTCGTTTCCCTTGATTCTTATTTTAAAATTTTATTATTCTCTGATTTGTTACTTATACGTTCACAGAAAATACGGGGTGTTACATTCTCCCCTCCTTAAAGGATTTCATCCCCGAAATCTTCAAGTTAAAAAGAATGTGTCCGACCATCCAGTCATCCATCTACTCAACCATCATCCACAAGCATCCATTGTCCTTAGAAAACTTCTAATGTTGTATGAACATATGCAAAAGTGTGTGTATATGTTCCTTATCTAATGCAAAGATCAGGCGGTCCACTGATTCAGTTGACCTCCTTAATGCGAACTATGTCAGTGTCATGAATCCAACATGTATGCAATTTTCCTATTTGATACATATTATTCCTATATGAGTGACAACCATTCATTCATATGCAACACCCATGTGATGAGTCAATCATTTTGCATCCACAAAAATTGAAAATGCTCACACATCCATATGCAGTATAAGAGTGTTTTCGAGCCGATCTAGTGCCTAGTGTGTGTATGCATCCACCTGCAACCACTTGCAACCATCAAACATAACATGCCTCAAACACATGTTTACACCCATTGGTTTCTACCTAGAGTTCAAAGATTCGGTCGATAGGATACAGTCGAATGAGGGGAGCGAGTACAGATAAAACAAAAACTTCGTTCCCATAAGACATTGGTTGAGAGAATAATTCCCATAAGTATCGGCCCCGAAGACCGAAATCAACATCAGATTGTTACCCAGAGGATTACCCTCTTTAGACAATGTCAAAACTGGAAATATTACCATTTTCAGAAATATTCAGATGCTTACAGATTACTAGTACAGATCAGATTATCGAATGATTCTTAGAAAACTAAGCATGGGAAAATCCCACCATATTCCTCAAAAACCCAGAATGTATGCATTACAATCGACTTGACGCCTAACACAGATACCCTCAAACCCCAAGCTATCACCAACAGATGAGTCGTAACCCCTATAGGGTTTGAGACTATTACCAGATCAGAAACAAGACTAGTATTAAAGTGCAGAGACTCGACTACAAAATCAGAATGCCATAATCAGAAAGAGTTCTAACTCAATAATCAGATTAGGAAACTAAACTCTCTACGGAAATTTTCCTACTTCTATCCTATCCACCAACTATGAGAGCATTCGCCTGCCTTCTCGAAGTAGGTCATGTCCTATGTCCTTGCACCCGTTTCTTCGGGCAGTCCCTAGTGAAGTGTCCCATCTCACCACAGTTGAAGTGAGTGTCCTTCCTCTTTTCGGCAATCCTTGTTCAGATGAGTTGAGCTTCCACAAGTAAAGCACTTTTTCTCCTTCTTATCTTCAGACTTTTCATCCTTCTTTTGTGTTTCCTTTTAGCCTCCTTTGTGAACCAAGTCCATATCCATGAGTTTCTCATCCTTGGTTTGTGCTCCTTAGCCAAACTCCCTCATTCTCATCTTTACTATCAGTGTGTAACACATTGACAAGTCCCTTGAAAGTGACCTCCATCGCATGGAAAATCTTACAAAGCTCGAAAGAAAATTAGTTGTAGGTGAGACTACTGCGGCTACAGATGGAAGTCGGGCGCTTATTTGCCCTTTGACTGGTGTCGTAGTCTTATCAAGCCTACAGAACCATGCCGTGATGAGGTTACCTCCCAGAAAGTCGGGAGCCCCGGAGAAATAAGGAAACAAAGATTCAAACAGAGGATCAAAAGATAAATATATGGCTTTTGGGGATTATGTTTTTCAAAAATAAGCTTTACTTTTGAAAATACTTCCTTTTTAAAACCTTTTTGAAATTAGTTTTCAAAAACCTTACCCAATCTGGTAACCTTCAGCACTGATACCAAGTGTAACGCCAACATTACACAACCCAAAGCCGACATGCATGTATATAGATTGTCCACCATACGTATCTTCAATTGTAGCTCGATGCCTCAATCGCACGTCCTCTAATGTGCACCGAGTTCCACAACAGGGCGATACAAGAAACACGAAACTCGATCGGGAGCTTTTCCATATATGTACAGACCTGTCTTTAAGGAGCCTCTCTGTATAGATATACCCAGGATCTGTTTTTACGATGGCTATGGCCCTACCTCGGCCCCTCCCTCAACTAGTAAAGACTACAATAGCTAAGCGACTGCCCTTAATAACAAACAATCTAAACATCCATCTAGTGTCTCCCCTCAACCCCCTACCCCGATAGTGAAGGGTGAATGGTATCTTGGGTTTAGCTCTAGTCTTTTCGCATCCCACTGGCTGTCGATGATGGTTATTCGATGGTCTACTATCCTTATTGGTCGTGACCCACCGCCTCCTCGTTGAGGCAACCACCGAATCACCCTGGTGTCACCACGTCACAGCGTTCTGATTGCATAGCTACTTCTGTAGTCAAAGCCCACCCGCCTAGTAGTTACGCGCAGACCCAACCTCTGTGAACACAGCCTAAGAAATCTGTCACCGCGCAGAGGACTACTAGGAGCACCTTACGTACCTCAGGAAGCCACGTGCTTCCCCTTCCAGTCCTTTGGATCCGTCAGAACAATCAGATGAATGTGCGCTCCCCTCGTGCCTTATAACACCTCGATGATCTACTATGTTGGGTTATTCACCCTCAAACATACGGACTGGTCCAAGCGCCTCACTTTAATAGGTTGTTAGACCCTATGTTTAAACATTCTTTTATGCGCTTGCTTTTCCTTACCAGGTTTACTTTTAACTTGGTTATTCCCATTCACATTGAATTCTTCATCAGTTACCAAGTTCCTCTTGCTTATTAATTTCAATTATAACCTAAACCATTTAAGTTTATTAATCAGCCCACAACATGTTATTCTCTAGATTGTGGCCCAATGTCTGTAATCCACAATCTCATTTAATCATAATTCCATTTTACATTGTGATCAATGCAACTTATCGTTGTTTACTTATTAACTTAGTTCTAATAACTAAGGCCCATTAATAAGTTTCTCTACCCATTTATTATGACCTATGTTATAATTTCCCCTTGTCCCTAGGACAAGTCTGAACATGTTATTCTTATCAATGGGTTTCAGACCTCCAAGTTTACAGATTACTTAATTTATAATTAAGTACAATATATTTTCCCCCTTTTCTTAACTGGTTTCAGGTTTTCTCCTTTATTGATTACTTAATTTACAATTAAGTGTCCCTTAACTCAATTCACCAGTTATCCCATTCCCTTACTAGTTTATTATAACCTAAGTTATAATATTCACTTGTCCTTAGGACAAGTATACCTATTATACAACATTGTTATTTATTTATAATAGGTTATTTTCATTTCCCTTTTAAACCATTTACTGATGTAAACCATTATTCTTCGTTCACCGTAATATATTCCTTATTATATTAAGGAAAACACTTCATGCGCCTTATCAGTTTGATAGAAGGAATCAACAATTTATTTTCATAACATATTCACATCTAAATTCGTGATAGAAAGTAATTTCTTTACTTTTCTTACTTTATTTACCGTGGCTTACTTGCAACCACGTTCTCAGAAATAGGTCATTTAGGGAAATACATCACTTTTCCTTTGTATCACACTAACTTAGTTCATTACATCCCTTCCTTGCCTATTTTCTGAGTTAGATATTTATTTATCATCATTGCCATTTATTCCTATCTTGTTATATACACATATTTATATACATATACATACGTATGCCTAGACCTCTCACATTAAGCCTACACTTGTGGACGCTGGATTTGTCGGGCGGGTCCGGGCAGACTTCTACCACAAGTCGACTTAACCTCATACCTTAGCACCATTTTTAGTTATGCACTTAGACCTCTCACATTAGATTTACCACTTGTGAATGCTGGATATGTCGGGCGGGTCTGGGCAGACTTCTATCACAAGTGCAATCTAACATCGTGTCTAAGGCATTACAGTTCGAAATTGCTGTGTATTTAGGCATGTTCATATTTTAATAGTTATCCTCTTTTTTCCATGTAAATTTTGGCATATTACCCTCTTCATATGTCTACTGTAATTCGATCTACATGTCGTCAAGTTATGTGTAGCACCCCACGTCCGTTAGTGTCACTCACAAAGGGAATGCACTAAGTTCTGTGGAGCATTTAGGGTAAAAGATGCAGATAAATTAGAAGACAGACAGAAATTAAACAGCGGAAAATAAAACTTTGCTTTATTGATAAAATAGTTTGTACAACGATTTCTTTACAATATCAGAGTATCATCCGTCTTTCAAAATAAAGAAGCATAAAAATACATTTATATTCCCCGATTTTAGCAAGAGCCAGCCATAGCATCTGAAAAGAGAATCCAAGCAATCTTCGACAAATCTTCAAGCTGGGAAGGAGTGGCAGTCCAACTTAACCTGAGCTATACTATTCCCTCCTGTAACACCCCGAATTTCGGTTAATGCTAAAATTCACTAATTACTGAATAAATAATCTCAGATGTGAGAATTGGGGGAAACGGGCTGCGTCATTGCGTTCATCTCGGAAAAATACGCGAAATAGAGTCCGAGTTTTAGTGAATCGGAGTCCGTATGGCCCGGTTATGGCCCAATGAAGTTTACAGAAAATTCAAAGTTCAAAACAGATTTAAAATTCAGGATCAAATTTCGAAATTGGGGCCATTGGGCGCAGGGGGGAAAATTACCGCCTAGCTACCCAAGTCGACAGCCCTGTCGACTGGGCAATCGACTTGGCCAGGACCAAGTCGACAGCCCTGTCGACTTGGGTGTCGACAGGGGGTGCTCGGCCAGTTTGGCCTGGTGCACCATTTTAGGGTTTGGGCTGTGTTTTGGGGCTGGTTTCTGGAAGCTTCCGAGATATGATGGTCCTAATCTAATTTAGGGTTAATCTAATGGCCTAAAACACTTGCCTAATCCTATAAATAAGACCCTAAGCTAGCCCTAAATGATCATAATCCTATCATCTAACTAAACTATGCCAAAATTTTCTATGATCATGGCCTCCACTCAAAAGCCTAGCCTCCATCCTCTTTCTAATACTATTTCTATGAAGGCTTTCATGTTCATACAAGCATCTTTGAGTTGTATGAGTGATCATTAGCTTGCATTCATCATCAAGTTGCAAGCTTTATGTTCAAGGCTAGAGTTTTTGGGTGATTTTTGGCAAGGGTTTGCTTATTGGAGTTTAGTGGTGAGTTTCTATAGCCTTAATAATCAATTGTTAAATTGACTATGATAGGATATGATAAGATATGGCTATGTTTGTGGATAAATGTGCTTAAGCAAGTTTAGTATAGTGTATGTTGTGTGTTTTGCAAGTTTTATGCTATATGCAAGTTTAATGCTATGTTTTATGATGCTCACTATGCAAAACACTATGTTGAACATTGATGCATATGTAACATGTTATGCAAACTATATGTGAGATTATATGCAAGTTATATGTAACATGTTATGCAAGTTATGTATTTGGTTTTATGCATGCTAAGTATTTGGTTTTGTGCATGCTAAGTATTTGGTTTTATGCATACTAAGTGTTTGGTTTTATGCAAGTTATGATGCAAGTTCATATGCAAGTTTGTCTCTTTTTATGATATGCATAATATATGCAAGTTTGCCTCTAAGTATGGCATGTTATGCAAGTTCATATGCAAGTTATGATGCAAGTTCATATGCAAGTTATGATGCAAGTTCATATGCAAGTTATGATGCAAGTTCATATGCAAGTTATGATGCAAGTTCATATGCAAGTTTGCCTCTATGTATGACATAAGTACATGTGCAAGTTCATCCCTTTTAGACCTATGACATGTATACAAGTTGACACCTTTATGATAGGTCTATGACATGAATATTTAAGCAAGTTACCATCTTTATGACATATGTGATTCATGCAAGTTTGGGTTGGTTATTTATGCAAGTTGGGTTTATGGTCATATATACAAGTTGACACCTTTTAAACCCATGATAATGCTAATGATATGCTAAGTTGAACCCATTGTGTGTATGATGAATCTTCTCTTTTGAAGTATGTCATGTTAACGTATTTACGTGGGGACGATGGGGTAAAAGTTAATGAACACATAAAATTGTGTGAAGTGGGTATGATTAAACATACCGTAAAGTGGATGGACATAATTGGGAATTTACCTATTAAGTTAGGTCTACCCATATTATGGAATTGGGAATTTACCTATTGAGTTAGGTCTACCCATATTCTTAAATATTTGTAATTAATTAGGGATAATTAATACAAATTATGGGGGTGATTAATTAGGTGTAATTAATCTACTAAGACACGAGGTTGGACCCTTTTGTAGCATAAGACTGCCCGGAACCGACCGGCAAATCCAGCGGCTACAAATGATTGGCCCAATGTGAGAGGTCTTAGTCATAAACTAAATACGTGACAAGTGTAAAGACACGAGGTTAGACTCTGTTATGGTGTAAAGCTGTCCGGAACCAACCGGCATATCCAGTTGCCATAAAAGACAGTCTAATGTGAGAGGTCTTTACAAAGGTTACGATCTTAATTAATTAAGAAACACTTAACCAAATTAGCATGTAGAGGGGCATGAGGGGTTAAGTGGGTGCCTTGGGTGGCATGTAGTAACTAGTGGGGGTGCCTTGGGTGGCATGAGGAAACTAGTGGGTTGCCTTGGGTGGCAATAGAAAATACGATTAGAATACTTAACCAAAGTGGAACATGTAATTAAACATGATTAAAGGGTTAAGTAAGTGCCTTGGGTGGCATGCGGAAATCTAGTGGGTGGCTTAAGTGGCAATTGAAATATAATTAAATGACAAGCTTAAGTAGTAGCTTGTGGGGGCCTTAAGTGGTAATTGAAATATAATTAGATGACTTAACCAAACCTTAACATGTAAGGGGGCATGATTATAAAAGGGGTTAAGTGGGATGCACTAGATAAAATGACAAGCTTAAGTAGTAGCTTGTGGGGGCCCATTTCAACCAATATCCCAAACGTATCTTTGTGGGCTCGACCCAAGTCGAGGACGGGACACGCATATTGGGCTTGACTATAAGAGGCCAAAACGGGGTAGCGGTGGCAACGTGAGTCCAACGGGTTTCATATGCGTGTGTGGACCCGGGCTGGTAGGTAAGACGTTGTTGCATCGTGTAGATATAAGCCGTGCACCATTTGTTGTATCGGGTTGCCACTTTGGGGAGTGATACACCCCATTGTGGGGCCAGCACGGATATCTACGGTAGGGAGCCGATCGCTTGGGGAGTAGTGGGTACACCTAGTGGAGATAGGGGCAGACGGCACCTATGTAGTCAGCTAGGGGTACACGAAACTACTATTAAAAATTACTGAGTACACCTAGTGGAGATAGGGGCAGACGGCACCTATGTAGTTAGCTAGGGGTACACGAAACTACTATTAAAAATTACTGAGTACACCTAGTGGAGATAGGGGCAGACGACACCTATGTAGTCAGCTAGGAGTACAAGAAACTACTGGGTAAAATTACTAAGTACACTTAGTGTGATCAACCTTTAAGTAGGAATTACCCTTGGTGGGTAGAACTGGTGTGGTGCAGTGTAGGAATTACCCTTGGGTGGGTAGATCTGGGGTGGTGCAATATTGTAATTATCCTTGGGTGGATAGGCGCGTCTTTACCGTTATCTTAGTACATCCTGTGTTTAGTTGGCTACTTAGTGTAGTCATTATCCCCAGAGGTACCGTGCCTTGTTTATATCATACCCTAATTACTTTAATGATTGTATTGTTAGGGTTATAGGACTCGCTCAGACTTATGTCTGACCCCGTTGTTTCTTTACCTTTTTCCCAACCCTCAGGTTTTCAGAGTGAGCCTAGCACTAGTGGGCTTTGATCAGACTGCTTTATCTATCTATTGGAGCTTGGACCGTGGATGTAAAGCTCAGTTTATCTTTTCTATTATGGCTATTAGGAACATGTAGTGGGATTATGTACTTTTGTTTTTATCAGGATGGATATTATGTACTTGACTCTTATTTATGGTTTTGGTGTAACCAAACATGTTTTACTTTCCGCTGGAATGAAATGATGTTTTAAATTCTCAAGTATTACTTATATCTGTCTTGTTGTAATTTTTCTGTTCTATATTCACTTAAAATACTCCACCGATGTTATGGCATTCCCTTAGTGAGTGACCGTAGCGGGTGTGGGGTGTTACACGTGGTATCAGAGCTTAAGGTTACCAGAACAGATAAAATTTTTAGAAAAACTTTTTTCTAAGAATATTTTGGAAAGGAGTATTTTCAAAAACATGTCTTTTAAGAGAAAAGTTTTTGAAAGAAAAGCATAATCCCCAATAGCCATATCTATATCTTTCGAATTCTCCATTTTGAATCTCTTCCTCTCTCGTTTTGAGTTTCCCCACCGTGTATAGATGATCTTTCTAAGATAGATAAGAATGGAAAACCACTTCAAGGGACTTAGACGTTAGTCAGATTAGAAGTTGGTTCAAGAAGGAGGAGGACTGGTAGGTACCTATTGGATAGACGATGGGAGGAAGGCTCAAATAGTTGTTTGGTTAATGAAGGATGAAACCTCATTGGTGGGAGGTTACGAGTGGAGAATGGGAAGAAGAAGGCGAGTAGTTATCCTTTTGGGAGGAATAGGGCACCTTATTAGGGTTGTCCAAAGGGGCAAGGGCAAGGTATGGAATCTTCTGAGGGTAGTTGTATTCCCTCACGGCTAGTGTACCAGATGGGGATAAGACCGTCTAGGTTGGAATTTGGATTTCTTTATTATCCGGTTCGAACTTTATTTGATTCTGACGCACCGAGTTCGTTTATCTCATCGTTGTTAGTTAAGTCACTGCACTTAGACACCAGTTTAGTAGATGATCCCTTAGTTGTTTCAAACCCAATTGGGGGCTCCATGATGTGTTTGGGTTTGAAAGTTTCTATACTTAGCGTTGAGTTTAGATGTGATGCTTTTTGGGCTTCACGGGCTATGGGTTAGTTTTGGGCATGGACTGGTTATCCAGTAGGGGTGCCGTTCTTGATTTTGAAGGGAGAGTTGTTAGGCTTGTGACCCGCTTGGGTAACACTCTCGAGATCTCTTGTAATCCGATGGGAACTGTTATGCTAAGTTATCTAGAATCGCTTGACACGTCGGTCGAGAGTTTGCGATCTGTTAGAGTGGTCCGGGAATACTCGGATGTGTTTGAGGGGGTGAAGGGCTTACCTCCGGAGTGGGAGATTGACTTCCGAATATATCTGGTAGACAATGCCAAACCAGTATCTTGGCCAGTGTGCCACATGGCTCCTCGTGAGAGGAGGGAACTCCATAAGCAAGTAGGCGATTTGCTTGAGAAGGGGTTCATAAGACGAAGTATATCGGAGTGGGGTGCTCCAGTAGTTTTTGCCACGAAGGCGGATGGATCCCTCAGACTTTGTGTAGGCTAAATAAAACTAAATAAACTCATAAAGAAGAATAAACACCCATTGCCGAGGATTGATGATCTCTTTGATCAGTTAGTTGGCGCCTCAGTATTTTCGCAGTTGGACTTAGCCACGGGGTTTCGTCAGTTGAGAGTGGCTGAGGATAGTATAGAGAAGACTGCCTTTAGGACTCCAGATGGTTTTTATGAGTGGCTGGTGATGCCATTTGGTTTGACGAACGCCCCCGCATATTGATTTGATGAGAAGGGTGTTCAGGGAGTACCTAAATAAGTTCGTGATGGTCTTTGTAAATGACATCTTGGTCTTTTCTAGGAGCGAAATAAGTTTTTGTATGTGCTCAATAGGTTGAGCAAAGCCAGTTATGGGATAAACGGTGGTTTTGGAGCGAGGCTGGCGAGGACATCCAGAGTTGGACAAGGGCTTAATTATTTAGCCGTTTTTACTGGTATCACCTCACGTAGGTCGTCTGAATTCGAAGGAGGTATCCCTTGGGTGTTTGTCTGATATTGGTTTAGGCCTTTGGGGCTTGCATTTGGGGGATGTCGATTTCGACTAGGGTGGTCTGCGTGAGAGATGGACAGTTGTGATGATTTTGGATGGGATTCTTAGCATCCTATGAGTTTGAGATAGCGTATACCCATGGCAAGGGTAACGTGGTAGCGGACGCCTTAAGTAGAAAAAGGTTGTCCTTGAGTTCATTGTTCGTTGAACGACGGAGCTTAGATTTTATTTCTATGTTTGACTTTAGACCTTCCGTTGACTTTGTACCCAGTTTGCTAGCCTCCTTGGAGGTTAGGCCTACTCTTTTGGGATGGATTGGCGAGGCACAGCGAGACGACCCACAGTTGGTTGAGTTAGTAGAGAAGCTCATAAGGGGGGGAGTTGTCCAGCCATTTGAGTAGGTACACCCTAGATGGTAAGGGGTGGTTACGTTGAGACAGTAGACTTTGTGTACCGCAAGACGAGGGTTTGAGGAAGGCTATACTTGATGATGCACATCGGTCGAAGATGACCATTCATCCCGGTGGGGACACGATGTACCAAGACATGAAGCGAGTTTTCTTTTGGACCGATATGAAGAAAGATGTGGCCGAGTATGTCGCTAGATGCTTGGTGTGCTAGCAAGTGAAAGCGGAGCAGTAGAAACCCGGTGGGTTGCTTCACTCATTGGAGGTTCCGCTATGGAAGTGGAATAGTGTCTCGATGGATTACCGAGATCGAGGAAGGGTAATACGGGAATTTGGGTTGTGGTAGACAGACTTACTAAGAGCGCCCATTTTATACCCGTGGAGAGTAAGAGAACTGCTCCATGGCTAGCTTCAGTTTACATTCGAGAGATTATTAGATTGCATGGTGTACCTTCCAGTATAGTGAGCGATTGAGATCCTATCTTCGCTAGAGAGTTTTGGAAGAGTTTGCAAAAGGCGGTAGGGACTCAGTTGTGTTTGAGTACCGCATATCATCCTCAGACGGACGGCCAGACCGAGAGGGTGAATCGTATTTTAGAAGACCTTTTGAGGCTATGTATCTTAGATTTGGAGGTACATGAGAAGAGCATCTTCCATTGGTGGAGTTGCCCGACAGACTTAGTGGTGTACATGATGTATTCCATGTGAGGAAGTGCCTACATGAGACCGTAGAGGCGGTAGAGCCGAGCTTGCTTAAAGAAGTAAAGGTAGAGCGTGATGTGATTATTCGACGAGCTCCTACCCGCATCCTTGGGTCAGAGATTAGGAAGTTGAGAAACAGAGAGGTTCGACTAGTCAAAATGAAAAGGGGAGAAGGTGAGAGCAATGCAACTTGGGAGACAGAAGCGAAGATGCGTTCGTTATACCCATTCCTTTTTGAGGGTATGTCCTTTAAACGTCTCCTTTATCGTTTGTCTAGTGCTTATCTTATCTTTAGTATGTCCTCTCATTAGTACCTTTGACCTTTAGATAGGGTAAACCTATGGTTGAAACATGTGTTTGAGACATGTTATGTTTGATGGATGCATGTGGATGCAAGTGGTTGCTAGTGGTTGCTCGTGGATGCATATATACACACTCTAGGCACTAGATCGGCTCAATCACTTCATATTGCATATAATTGTGTGTAGGTAGCTATATTTATGGATGTATAATGATTGTGTTATCATATGGATGATGCATTTTGGTGAATGATTGTGCACTCATGTAGATATTGTATGTGTCGATAGGGTTCTCTCGCATACATAATGGATGCATGGCACTATCATGGTTTGCATATGTTCATACATTAGATAGGGAACATATACACACACTTTTTGCATATGCTCATACATCATTAGAAATTGTTTTAAGGACAATGGATGCCCGTGTTTGATGGATTGAGTAGATGGTTGTTTGGATGGTAGGATATGCATTCTCCTTAGCTTAGAGATTTCGGGGACGAAATCCTTTAAGGAGGGGAGAATGTAACACCCCGAATTTCGGTTAATGCTAAAATTCACTAATTACTGAATAAATAATCTCAGATGTGAGAATTGGGGGAAACGGGCTGCGTCATTGCGTTCGTCTCGGAAAAATACGCGAAATAGAGTCCGAGTTTTCGAGAATCGGAGTCCGTATGGTCCGGTTATGGCCCAATGAAGTTTACAGAAAATTCAAAGTTCAAAACAGATTTAAAATTCAGGTTCAAATTTCGAAATTGGGGCCATTGGGCGCAGGGGGGAAAATTCCCGCCTAGCTACCCAAGTCGACAGCCCTGTCGACTGGGCAGTCGACTTGGCCAGGACCAAGTCGACAGCCCTGTCGACTTGGGTGTCGACAGGGGGTACTCGGCCAGTTTGGCCTGGTGCACCATTTTAGGGTTTGGGCTGTGTTTTGGGGCTGGTTTCTGGAAGCTTCCGAGATATGATGGTCCTAATCTAATTTAGGGTTAATCTAATGGCCTAAAACACTTGCCTAATCCTATAAATAAGACCCTAAGCTAGCCCTAAATGATCATAATCCTATCATCTAACTAAACTATGCCAAAATTTTCTATGATCATGGCCTCCACTCAAAAGCCTAGCCTCCATCCTCTTTCTAATACTATTTCTATGAAGGCTTTCATGTTCATACAAGCATCTTTGAGTTGTATGAGTGATCATTAGCTTGCATTCATCATCAAGTTGCAAGCTTTATGTTCAAGGCTAGAGTTTTTGGGTGATTTTTGGCAAGGGTTTGCTTATTGGAGTTTAAACGTGAGTTTCTATAGCCTTAATAATCAATTGTTAAATTGACTATGATAGGATATGATAAGATATGGCTATGTTTGTGGATAAATGTGCTTATGCAAGTTTAGTATAGTGTATGTTGTGTGTTTTGCAAGTTTTATGCTATATGCAAGTTTAATGCTATGTTTTATGATGCTCACTATGCAAAACACTATGTTGACCATTGATGCATATGTAACATGTTATGCAAACTATATGTGAGATTATATGCAAGTTATATGTAACATGTTATGCAAGTTATGTATTTGGTTTTATGCATGCTAAGTATTTGGTTTTGTGCATGCTAAGTATTTGGTTTTATGCATACTAAGTGTTTGGTTTTATGCAAGTTATGATGCAAGTTCATATGCAAGTTTGTCTCTTTTTATGATATGCATAATATATGCAAGTTTGCCTCTAAGTATGGCATGTTATGCAAGTTCATATGCAAGTTATGATGCAAGTTCATATGCAAGTTATGATGCAAGTTCATATGCAAGTTATGATGCAAGTTCATATGCAAGTTATGATGCAAGTTCATATGCAAGTTATGATGCAAGTTCATATGCAAGTTTGCCTCTATGTATGACATAAGTACATGTGCAAGTTCATCCCTTTTAGACCTATGACATGTATACAAGTTGACACCTTCATGATAGGTCTATGACATGAATATTTAAGCAAGTTACCATCTTTATGACATATGTGATTCATGCAAGTTTGGGTTGGTTATTTATGCAAGTTGGGTTTATGGTCATATATACAAGTTGACACCTTTTAAACCCATGATAATGCTAATGATATGCTAAGTTGAACCCATTGTGTGTATGATGAATCTTCTCTTTTGAAGTATGTCATGTTAACGTATTTACGTGGGGACGATGGGGTAAAAATTAATGAACACATAAAATTGTGTGAAGTGGGTATGATTAAACATACCGTAAAGTGGATGGACATAATTGGGAATTTACCTATTAAGTTAGGTCTACCCATATTATGGAATTGGGAATTTACCTATTGAGTTAGGTCTACCCATATTCTTAAATATTTGTAATTAATTACGGATAATTAATACAAATTATGGGGGTGATTAATTAGGTGTAATTAATCTACTAAGACACGAGGTTGGACCCTTTTGTAGCATAAGACTGCCCGGAACCGACCGGCAAATCCAGCGGCTACAAATGATTGGCCCAATGTGAGAGGTCTTAGTCATAAACTAAATACGTGACAAGTGTAAAGACACGAGGTTAGACTCTGTTATGGTGTAAGGCTGCCCGGAACCATCCGGCATATCCAGCTGCCATACAAGACAGTCTAATGTGAGAGGTCTTTACAAAGGTTACGATCTTAATTAATTAAGAAACACTTAACCAAATTAGCATGTAGAGGGGCATGAGGGGTTAAGTGGGTGCCTTGGGTGGCATGTAGTAACTAGTGGGGGTGCCTTGGGTGGCATGAGGAAACTAGTGGGTTGCCTTGGGTGGCAATAGAAAATACGATTAGAATACTTAACCAAAGTGGAACATGTAATTAAACATGATTAAAGGGTTAAGTAAGTGCCTTGGGTGGCATGCGGAAATCTAGTGGGTGCCTTAAGTGGCAATTGAAATATAATTAAATGACAAGCTTAAGTAGTAGCTTGTGGGGGCCTTAAGTGGTAATTGAAATATAATTAGATGACTTAACCAAACCTTAACATGTAAGGGGGCATGATTATAAAAGGGGTTAAGTGGGACGCACTAGATAAAATGACAAGCTTAAGTAGTAGCTTGTGGGGGCCCATTTCAACCAATATCCCAAACGTATCTTTGTGGGCTCGACCCAAGTCGAGGACGGGACACGCATATTGGGCTTGACTATAAGAGGCCAAAACGGGGTAGCGGTGGCAACGCGAGTCCAACGGGTTTCATATGCGTGTGTGGACCCGGGCTGGTAGGTAAGACGTTGTTGCATCGTGTAGATATAAGCCGTGCACCATTTGTTGTATCGGGTTGCCACTTTGGGGAGTGATACACCCCATTGTGGGGCCAGCACGGGTATCTACGGTAGGGAGCCGATCACTTGGGGAGTAGTGGGTACACCTAGTGGAGATAGGGGCAGACGGCACCTATGTAGTCAGCTAGGGGTACACGAAACTACTATTAAAAATTACTGAGTACACCTAGTGGAGATAGGGGCAGACGGCACCTATGTAGTCAGCTAGGGGTACACGAAACTACTATTAAAAATTACTGAGTACACCTAGTGGAGATAGGGGAAGACGGCACCTATGTAGTCAGCTAGGGGTACAAGAAACTACTGGGTAAAATTACTAAGTACACTTAGTGGGATCAACCTTTAAGTAGGAATTACCCTTGGTGGGTAGAACTGGTGTGGTGCAGTGTAGGAATTACCCTTGGGTGGGTAGATCTGGGGTGGTGCAATATTGTAATTATCCTTGGGTGGATAGGCGCGTCTTTACCGTTATCTTAGTACATCCTGTGTTTAGTTGGCTACTTAGTGTAGTCATTATTCCCAGAGGTACCGTACCTTGTTTATATCATACCCTAATTACTTTAATGATTGTATTGTTAGGGTTATAGGACTCGCTCAGACTTATGTCTGACCCCGTTGTTTCTTTATCTTTTTCCCAACCCTCAGGTTTTCAGAGTGGGCCTAGCACTAGTGGGCTTTGATCAGATTGCTTTATCTATCTATTGGAGCTTGGACCGTGGATGTAAAGCTCAGTTTATCTTTTCTATTATGGCTATTAGGAACATGTAGTGGGATTATGTACTTTTGTTTTTATCAGGATGGATATTATGTACTTGGCTCTTATTTATGGTTTTGGTGTAACCAAACATGTCTTACTTTCCGCTGGAATGAAATGATGTTTTAAATTCTCAAGTATTACTTATATCTGTCTTGTTGTAATTTTTCTGTTCTATATTCACTTAAAATACTCCACCGATGTTATGGCATTCCCTTAGTGAGTGACTGTAGCGGGTGTGGGGTGTTACACCTCCTTTACTACCTGGGGGGGAACGGAAGAAAAGAAGACGAAAAGAAAAACAGAGTCAGACATAAAGCCTGAGTAAGTTCAGTAACTTCTAGCATGTGAACATGGAAAAACAAAACGACATGAATTAACTGAATATAAGATAACACCATGATGATAGGGTTGGCAAGACTAACACAAGATATGCTAAGCTAAGATAAACTGGTTATGCTCTAATACTTTCGCTGCTTCGTTATTTCCTTGTTATACTGGTTTCTATATCTCCGCACCACCTAACTAGTGTCCCATCTAGTAACGATAACGTGATCCCAGTCCCTGTATTTTCCATTGCCTTCGAGCATCCATTTATTATTTATTACCTAGATCAAATCTAGGGTTTTCTACCAAGTGCCTTCTATATTCAACTAGAGTTTATGCTATCTGCTGAACGCTTCTCGGATTCAGGATTTATGCCACCTAGTTCAACTAGGAATTATGCTACCTGTCGAATGATGCCCCAAGTTTAGGACACACTACCTAGACTGGTATATGTTCCTATACTTCCCCACGCATGTATCGCGAATCGTTATCGCTTGTCTAGATGCACATGTCCTGTAATGTGCGGTCCGAGTCCTGTGACAGGGCAAATCAACGAATACAGAACTCGGTCGGGAGCTTTCAGATATCTGCCGATGCTGATGCTAAGGTCTGTTTTTATTTCAGTGGCCATGGTCCCACTTGACCCCTCCCTCAACTAATGAAAGGCACACCTTGTAAAATGAGAACTATACGCCGGCCCCCGGTGCCCCACTATCCTATGGCCATCCGCAACCATAACTAGATAGCAAGTATATGGTCTTTTGGAGTTCTCCGCCTTTTCGCTTCACGTATCTCGATTGACTCAAGATGGATGGTAGACGACGAGTCGCTATCACAGGGCTACCGTTTGTTCGCCGAATCACGCCGGTCCATCCTAGTCTTTAGGTTGCCATGTATTGCAACCAAGGCATACCCCTGGTTCGTTTACGCAGACCTTAACCTCTGTGGGCCCAGGCGGATCATCTGTAGCCTCACAGAGGGATACCAAGAGTACCCTCACGTCCCCTCGAAGCCTCGGGCTTCGTAACCCAATTCGTTGGAGCCTTCTTTTTAAATCAGACGGACGTTCGCTCCTCCTCGTGTTATACTAAGAATTACTACTTAGTTTTGTCAACTAAGGTTTACCACTTAGTTTCCAGAATCGTTGTTTTCTTAGCTAAGGTTTACTACTTAGCTCCTTTTAACTAAGGTTTACTACTTAGTTCTCTTTCCCGTCAATTTGGATTGGTTAAGTGTCATTAGTCAATTCAAGCTAACTTAACCCTCTGCATTTATCCTGTTAAGCTGGTTAAGTATCATCAGCAATTCACGTTGACTTAACCATACCAAAAACCAAGTTATATTGGTTAAATATTTATTATTACTTAACCCTACCTCTTCATCCTGTATTGGTTAAGTGTTCCTTTTAACTTAACCTTGCCCGTCTGTCTTAACTAACATGTTATTAATGGTTAAGTATTATCCCTTCATGTTTTAGACTTAACATCATTCCCTTATCATAACCTGATGGTTAAGTGTTCAGGTTTACTTAACCCTACGGTCTAGCCCAGCTAACATATCAAAATTGGTTAAGTGTATTAGATTTTACCTAACCCCAACCTCTAGTCTAGTCAACATATTAATTTGGCTAAGTGTATTAGCTTTACTTAACCCCTACAAGTCACGTTTTGCTACCTTGAGTTTGGTTAAGTGTCTCTATGGACTTAGCCCTCCCATTCTAGCTTAACTGTGTTAAGTTGGTTAAGTGTTCCTATGGACTTAACCCTCCTATTCTAGCTTAACTGTGTTAAGTGTCAGTCTAAACCTAACCCCACCCATCAGTCTAGTTATCATGTTGAACTGGTTAAGTGTCTTAGTTAACTTAACCCTACCATTCTTGTTCTAGCTTTAACTAAATAAATTAAAGCCGCTACCACTCACATTAGACAGGTATTGTTGCGACTACTGGATGTGCCGGTTGGTTCCGGGCAGGTTTACATCGCAACTCAGTCTAACCTCGGCTAGGCATATTCGTGTTTTCTAAGTTCAAAGGGTTTCAATTTATTTTCAAATCAAGTTTTGAAAGTAACCATCCCATTCGTCGGATCAATTAGGGATAGCGAGGGAGAGCAGGAAACTTGTATTTTCCAAACCCAAGCCTAGACGCTATCCTCTCTGTCACCCTAGAACTTTCTGGTGTGTCATTAAAAGAGATGTCATTAATAAAACTTTAATTTGTCTAAATTTATATTTCCTCACTCAGGCCAAATTCTATAAGTAAATTATTTCTAATTTACTTATTTCCTAATTACTCTTTTAATGTAAATTGTCTACATTCATTCTTATGGCCCATTTCCCCTTCTAAATCATATTTATGCTTTTTGGTATGTGGACTATACCAAATTAAGTGTCACTTACCATGATTTTGCTAAACTTGCCAATTACTCCCAATTATGGCCAATTTCACATTTATGCCAATATACTTACCGTGCCAAATTAGCTAATCCAATTCCGATTCAACATTCTAATTCTAGACTTATTACTCTAGTTCACTATTCATGTAAATGCTAGATTTACACGTCAATACTAGATTCAAATTACACATCTTATAATTCATGTCAAATTTATCCAATTTGCATTTCTATGAACATGCCATAATACATGTTCCCAATTTATGCCAATTTACAAGTTAAACTACATTTTTAGTAAATTTCATATTTTGCCCAAACCGCATTCCCACCATTCGTATAATCGTGATTCAGTCTAGATTATAAACAAAGCTAGGTTCGTAGAAAATAGGGAATGAACCAAAGATGCTATGCAAAAGATAGACATACTGACTGGCATAAAAAGGGTTGAATAACGACGTCGGTTCAAGAACATGGGTAGACCTAACTTAATAGGTAAATTCCCAAGGTCTAAAACCAAAGAAAACCAAGAATAGACAGAATAGAGATGTAGGTTCAAGAACATGGGTAGACCTAACTTAATAGGTAAATTCCCAAGGTCTAAAACCAAAGATAACGAAGAATAGACAGAATAGATGATCGGGTTTAGACCCAATTTCATAGTCACAAAACTTAAGCAACACTTTCCTAGTCATGAATCACAGGTGTTTAATCACTGATGTCCTTGTTATGTCATAGGCAATAATTTATATTTCCTAATCAAAGGCATAGGCTTAGTCAAGGAAATAATCCTCATAGTCACAGTCACAGTCATAGGCAATGTTCCTAGTCATAGGAAATGTCCATAGTCATAGGCAATGTTCATAATCATAGGCAATGTTCATAGTCATAGGCAAATGTCCATAGTCATAGGCATATGGTTTTAAGTTCCATAGTTTCATAGTCATGGTCTTATTTGTCCTCGAATCATAACAGTTCTTAATTAGGTTCAAGAGTATAGGCACTGATTCGAATAGAGAGAGAGAGAGATTTGGAATATTTTTTTATTCCTTTAATTTCATGTCACGAACAGAGAAAAACATTCAAATCTAGAAATAATTGACTTACAGGGATTATATTAGAATAGAAAGATGGCGTTGCTACGATTCATAGAAAAACAGTCGTTGCAGTCGTTCGAATCTTCACTTGAATTCTAGCTTGAATCTCCTCTTTGAAAGTCTTTGAGCAGCACCTCCTCGTCTTGATTTATTTTATATATATTATTTTATTTATTATTTAATTAAGAGGAGGAGAGGAAGCCATGTTCACTAAGAATCTTTGCAGCATAAGGGTAGAGAAGAATTGTGAATAGAGAAGGAGTCTAGGGCTGTTTATATAGTGTAGAAGTCAACGAATCTGGTCGGGATGGCGTCTAGATACAGAAGAATGAACCAGGTGCAGAAAACAAGAAAAAGCAGGGGGGTCGACCCCCAGGTCGACTACCCAGTCGACCTGGGTGCCCTGGGCGGGAAAATTCCCGCCCAGCCCATTCTGGGTCCGCTTTGAATTTTGAACCTGACCTGTTTTGAATTTTGAACTTCGCTGAATCTTCCGGAGGCCATATCTCCCTCATACGGACTCCGATTTACGCAAACTCAAACTCATTTTCATGCAGAATTTCGAGATGAACGCAATGGCGCAACCCGTTTCCCTTTATTTTGATTTTAACTTTTAATTCTGCCTTGATTTGTGAATCTTAGTGTTGCATAATTACGGGGTGTTACATTCTCCCCCACTTAAAAGGATTTCGTCCCCGAAATCTTCAAGTTAGGAGGAATGTGTCCTACCATCCAATCACCCATCTACTCAACCATTCAATCATAGGAATTCATTGTCCTTAAAATATTTCTAATGCTTTCATGTTTATATGCATAATGTGTGTATATGTCTTTATCTAATGCAAGATCAGGCGGTCTACTGATTCATTTGACCTCCTTAATGCAAATCATGTCAGTGCCATGCGTCCAATCATGTATGCAAGCATCCCTAGTCATGTAAATACTACATGCATGCACATTCATTCATCCATATGCAACACCCATATGATATCATATCAAGTTCAACTTACAAACAAATACATATCTGCAAATGCAATATGAAAGCGTCTGAACTGATCTAGTGCCTAATACGTGTGCATATGCATTCACAAGCAACCATTAGCAACCACTTGCAACCATCAACCATAACATGTTTCAAATACATGTTTACATCCATTGGCTTCTACCTAAGGATCGAGGATACGACCTAGAGGATATACTTTGGAAAGAGAGAAACAATTATGCGTAAAGCTCCTACCAAAGAAATCAAGGATACACCCTTAAGGAAAAGGGTATGATGCTAGTATCTAGCCTTCTTGAGCTTTACTCCACTGTATCCTAACTAACTTAACTTCACGATCGTGAAGTTCCTGACCTCCATTTCCAAAATAAACAGATGTCAATCACGGTGCCAAGTATATGTACTAAGATGATTAGAGGTCTCCCTCTCATCCGCCATGCCCTAACTATAAGGGTCGGAATGTTACTACGTGCTTTTTAGAGTACCTGTCACATCTATTCTTCTCTCACGCAAACCATCCTAGTCGAACTCGATATCCCTCAAGTACAAGCCCCAAAAGCCTAAACCAATATCAGACAAGCACCCAAGGAATATCTCCTTCGAATTTAGACGATCTATGTGAGATGATAAAAACAAACTCGATAGCTATTCTCAAATCCCTACTAACCAAAAATAAACTGGTCGGACCACCAATTGGATTTGAGACTCTAGTGGGATCTTTCTACTATATAAGTACTATGGTGCAGAGACCCAACTATGGAAGTGGATATGAACAAATGCGAAGCGCTAGAACCTAAGGAAATAGCAAGAACAGAAAACTAGACTCATCCAACCGGACTACCTTTCTCCTAGGTACGCTTGGTGGCGAAAGCATGTACTTGTCCTTCTGAAAATCTCGTCCTCGTTCTTGCCCTATCATACCCTAGTAAGATACTTCCACTTGTCTTAGGTTTTATAATTTCTTCCTCCTTCGTGTGCTAAGTCTACATCCATGAATTCCTCATCCTAGGGCTATGCTCCTTAGCCAAACTCCTCATCCCCTTCCGTGTGTAGTCATGTTGACAAATCTCTCGAAAACGACCTCCATCGTCCGGGCAACCCTATAAGCTTTGAAAGAAAACTGCCAGTAGATGAAACAACTATGGCTATGGATGGAAGCCGGGCACTACTTTGCCCTTCGATGAGGTTACCTCCCAGAAAGCCAGGAGCCCCAGAGACTCGAGACAAGAATTTAAATAGAGGAAGAGAAGATAGTGCGTATGGCTTTGGGGAATATGTCTTTAAAACAAATCTTTTCTCTTGAAAATGCTACTTTTAAAACCGTTTTGAAAATAAATTTTCAAATCTTTTATCTGATCCGGTAACCTTCAGCTCTGATACCACGTGTAACACCCCACGTTCGTTAGTGTCACTCACAAAGGGAATGCACTAAGTTCTGTGGAGCATTTAGGGTAAAAGATGCAGATAAATTACAAGACAGACAGAAATTAAACAGCGGAAAATAAAACTTTGCTTTACTGATAAAATAGTTTGTACAACGATTTCTTTACAATATCAGAGTATCATCCGTCTTTCAAAATAAAGAAGCATAAAAATACATTTATATTCCCCGATTTTAGCAAGAGCCAGCCATAGCATCTGAAAAGAGAAACCAAGCAAACTTCGACAAATCTTCAAGCTGGGAAAGAGTGGCAGTCCAACTTAACCTGAGCTATACTATTCCCTCCTTTACTACCTGGGGGGGGGGGAACGGAAGAAAAGAAGACGAAAAGAAAAACAGAGTCAGGCATAAAGCCTGAGTAAGTTCAGTAACTTCTAGCATGTAAACATGGAAAAACAAAATGACATAAATTAACTGAATACAAGATAACACCATGATGATAGGGTTGGCAAGACTAACACAAGATATGCTAAGCTAAGATAAACTGGATATGCTCTAATACTTTTTCCGCTTCGCTATTTCCTTGTTATACTGGTTTCTATATCTCCGCACCACCTAACTAGTGTCCCATCTAGTAACGATAACGTGATCCCAGTCCCTGTATTTTCCATTGCCTTCGAGCATCCATTTGTTATTTATTACCTAGATCAAATCTAGGGTTTTCTACCAAGTGCCTTCTAGATTCAACTAGAGTTTATGATGTCTGCTGAACGCTTCTCGGATTCAGGATTTATGCCACCTAGTTCAACTAGGAATTATGCTACCTGTCGAACGATGCCCCAAGTCTAGGGCACACTACCTAGAGTGGTATATGTTCCTATACTTCCCCACGCATGTATCGCGAATCGTTATCGCTTGTCTAGATGCACATGTCCTGTAATGTGCGGTCCAAGTCCTGTGACAGGGCAAATCAAGGAATACAGAACTCGGTCGGGAGCTTTCAGATATCTGCCGATGCTGATGCTAAGGTCTGTTTTTATTTCAGTGGCTATGTCCTACTTGACACCTCCTTCAACTAATGAAAGGCACACCTTGTAAAATGAGAACTATACGCCGGCCCCCGGTGCCCCACTATCCTATGGCCATCAGCAACCATAACTAGATAGAAAGTATATGGTCTTTTGGAGTTCTCCGCCTTTCCGATTCACGTATCTCGATTGACTCAAGATGGATGGTAGACGACGAGTCGCTATCACAGGGCTACCGTTTGTTCGCCGAATCACGCCGGTCCATCCTAGTCTTTAGGTTGCCATGTATTGCAACCAAGGCATACCCCTGGTTCGTCTACGCAGACCTTAACCTCTGTGGGCCCAGGCGGATCATCTGTAGCCTCACAGAGGGATACCAAGAGTACCCTCACGTCCCCTCGAAGCCTCGGGCTTCGTAACCCAATTCGTTGGAGCCTTCTTTTTAAATCAGACGGACGTTCGCTCCTCCTCGTGTTATACTAAGAATTACTACTTAGTTTTGTCAACTAAGGTTTACCACTTAGTTTCCAGAATCGTTGTTTTCTTAACTAAGGTTTACTACTTAGCTCCTTTTAACTAAGGTTTACTACTTAGTTCTCTTTCCCGTCAATTTGGATTGGTTAAGTGTCATTAGTCAATTCAAGCTAACTTAACCCTCTGCATTTATCCTGTTAAGCTGGTTAAGTGTCATCAGCAATTCACGTTGACTTAACCCTACCAAAAACCAAGTTATATTGGTTAAATATTTATTATTACTTAACCCTACCTCTTCATCCTGTATTGGTTAAGTGTTCCTTTTAACTTAACCTTGCCCGTCTGTCTTAACTAACATGTTATTAATGGTTAAGTATTATCCCTTCATGTTTTAGACTTAACCTCATTCCCTTATCATAACCTGATGGTTAAGTGTTCAGGTTTACTTAACCCTACGGTCTAGCCCAGCTAACATATCAAAATTGGCTAAGTGTATTAGATTTTACCTAACCCCAACCTCTAGTCTAGTCAACATATTAATTTGGCTAAGTGTATTAGCTTTACTTAACCCCTACAAGTCTCGTTTTGCTACCTTGAGTTTGGTTAAGTGTCTCTATGGACTTAGCCCTCCCATTCTAGCTTAACTGTGTTAAGTTGGTTAAGTGTTCCTATGGACTTAACCCTCCCATTCTAGCTTAACTGTGTTAAGTGTCAGTCTGAACCTAACCCCAACCATCAGTCTAGTTATCATGTTGAACTGGTTAAGTGTCTTAGTTAACTTAACCCTACCATTCTTGTTCTAGTTTTAACTAAATAAATTAAAGCCGCTACCACTCACATTAGACAGGTATTGTTGCGACTACTGGATGTGCCGGTTGGTTCCGGGCAGGTTTACATCGCAACTCAGTCTAACCTCGGGCTAGGCATATTCGTGTTTTCTAAGTTCAAAGGGTTTCAATTTATTTTCAAATCAAGTTTTGAAAGTAACCATCCCGTTCATCAGATCAGTTAGGGATAGCGAGGGAGAGCAGGAAACTTGTATTTTCCAAACCCAAGCCTAGACACTATCCTCTCTGTCACCCTAGAACTTTCTGGTGTGTCATTAAAAGAGATGTCGTTAATAAACCTTTAATTTGTCTAAATTTATATTTCCTCATTCAGGCCAAATTCTATAAGTAAATTATTTCTAATTTACTTATTTCCTAATTACTCTTTTAATGTAAATTGTCTACATTCATTCTTATGGCCCATTTCCCCTTCTAAATCATATTTATGCTTTTTGGTATGTGGACTATACCAAATTAAGTGTCACTAACCATGATTTTGCTAAACCTGCCAATTACTCCCAATTATGGGCAATTTCACATTTATGCCAATATACTTACCGTGCCAAATTAGCTAATCCAATTCCGATTCAACATTCTAATTCTAAAATTATTACTCTAGTTCACTATTCATGTAAATGCTAGATTTACACCTCAATACTAGATTCAAATTACACATCTTATAATTCATGTCAAATTTATCCAATTCGCATTTCTATGAACATGCCATAATACATGTTCCCAATTTATGCCAATTTCCAAGTTAAACTACGTTTTTAGTAAATTTCATATTTTGCCCAAACTACATTCCCATCGTTCGTATAATCGTGATTCAGTCTAGATTATAAACAAAGCTAGGTTCGTAGAAAATAGGGAATGAAACAAAGATGCTATGCAAAAGATAAACATACTAACTAGCATAAAAAGGGTTGAATAACGACGTCGGTTCAAGAACATGGGTAGACCTAACTTAATAGGTAAATTCCCAAGGTCTAATACTAAAGAAAACCAAGAATAGACAGAATAGAGATGTAGGTTCAAGAACATGGGTAGACCTAACTTAATAGGTAAATTCCCAAGGTCTAAAACCAAAGATAACCAAGAATAGACAGAATAGATGATCGGGTTTAGACCCAATTTCATAGTCACAAAACTTAAGCAACACTTTCCTAGTCGTGAATCACAGGTGTTTAATCACAGATGTCCTTGTTATGTCATAGGCAATAATTTATATTTCCTAATCAAAGGCATAGGCTTAGTCAAGGAAATAATCCTCATAGTCACAGTCACAGTCATAGGAAATGTTCTTAGTCATAGGAAATGTCCATAGTCATAGGCAATGTTCATAGTCATAGGCAATGTTCATAGTCATAGGCAAATGTCCATAGTCATAGGCATATGGTTTTAAGGTCCATAGTTTCATAGTCACGGTCTTATTTGTCCTCAAATCATAACAGTTCTTAATTAGGTTCAAGAGTATAGGCACTGATTCGAATAGAGAGAGAGAGAGAGATTTGGCATTTTCTTTTATTCCTTTAATTTCATGTCACGAACAGAGAAAAACATTCAAATCTAGAAATAACTGACTTACAGGGATTAGATTAGAATAGAAAGATGGTGTTGCTACGATTCATAGAAAAACAGTCGTTGCAGTCGTTCGAATCTTCACTTGAATTCTAGCTTAAATCTCCTCTTTGAAAGTCTTTGAGCAGCACCTCCTCGTCTTGATTTATTTTATATATATTATTTTATTTATTATTTAATTAAGAGGAGGAGAGGAAGCCATGTTCACTAAGAATCTTTGCAGCATAAGGGTAGAGAAGAATTGTGAATAGAGAAGGAGTCTAGGGCTGTTTATATAGTGTAGAAGTCAACGAATCTGGTCGGGATGGCGTCTAGATACAGAAGAATGAACCATGTGCAGAAAACAGAAAAAAGCAGGGGGGATCGACCCCCAGGTCGACTACCCAGTCGACCTGGGTGACCCAGGTCGACTACCCAGTCGACCTGGGTGCCCTGGGCGGGAAAATTCCCGCCCAGCCCATTCTGGGTCCGCTTTGAATTTTGAACCTGACCTGTTTTGAAATTTGAACTTCGCTGAATCTTCCGGAGGCCATATCTCCCTCATACGGACTCCGATTTACGCAAACTCGGACTCGTTTTCATGCAGAATTTCGAAACGAATGCAATGGCGCAACCCATTTCCCTTTATTTTGATTTTAACTTTTAATTCTGCCTTGATTTGTGAATCTTAGTGTTGCATAATTACGGGGTGTTACATTATGCCTATATTTTGGCGCATCTCCTTTTTAACATGTATTTAATTCTAATTTTTGACATATAAGCATTTAATCAGGTAATTGTTCAGTCTAGCAAGTTACAAGTCAATTACTCAATAATATGCCACAAGTAAATCATGTAGTTACAATCACTGAATTGGCTATTCATATCCTAACAAGATTATTTTCTACAACATGTAAACATTCAATACTTTAGCCAATTCAAAATAGGAATTTCCTGACATATTCATATTAACATTTCAACTCATTACAACAGAAATTTATAATTAATCTGGCAATTTCACAATTAATAAAATGGGGAATGCTAAATGATTATTTAAAATTATCTAAAATAATATGGCTTAAATCCACTCACCTCGTAAGCTTTCCAAATCCTGGATCTGGTCTGGATCTAATCTTCCATGATTTTCCCCTAATTGAATTCAAAACCAAATAATCATCGATTTACTATTTTTACTAAAAGAGAAAGGGAAAAGAAAGAGGAGAAAAAATTGAATAGATTGGATCTGGAACATTACCTTGTTATTCATGTAATTCTGAATGCCTAAAAAAACATCAATCTCTTTCCTCCAGATCTTAGTTTAAGATTTTCTAATTTATAAATCTAAATTTCTGAATATAATTTGAGGAGAGAGAGGAAGAGGGTAATGAAAGAGGTCCAGCGTAGCCGCCAAATTATGAAGTGTAGGGTTAGGTCTAAGATCTTATTTATAGGTGAATTAGAGGAAACAGGACCCTCAGATTTAATTTAAAAACATTAGAATCGTCCACGTCAGAGAAGAATTTTCTAGATCCGTGGGTTAGTCGACCCCCAATGGTCTAATTTCCCTCTAGTTTTCCTCCTCATGAATTTTGATTTTTGAACTGATTTTCGAATTTTCTGGATATATTTATTTAATATATATACACATATAAGCTCCTTATATGTATACTAACTTCTAATGCTCATAACTTCTTTATATGGTGTCCGTTTTACGAAAACCAGGTGTCTATCTTGACCAGAATTTCGAGACGGACGCAATGGCACAGTCCATTTTACTTAATCGAATATTTAATTAAGTTATCCTTATTTTATTATCTTGAGTTAAAAATGCGGGGTGTTACATATAGCGACCTTTTCAAATTTTGATTTAAACATAACATGAAAACTATATGAAGAAATTTGAAAATTCCTCTTTTATACATAACCATTATCAATAGAAATATGTCGCTTTTCGTTTCACATCAATTCGATTCAAAACGTTCAAGTTATAACCATTTGAAATTTGAAATCGATATTATCGAACTGTCGTTGCGCAAAGTGTTCGATTCACGCTATATATCATAAAAAAATAAAAATTGTCTAACTCTTTTTTTTTTTGAAATAAATTACATTTCCATAGCTTAGAATAAAACCGTTACAAATCTCTTTTCCCTGAAATAATACTTTTATATCCTAACTTTAGTTCCAAACATTTTAAATTCCAAATTTCCATTTCAAATCAAATTAAATAAAATAATATTTAAATTAAACTTGTTCGATTAATTTTAAAAACTCTTATTTATCAAGTATTCGCACAAACCCATTATTCCAGTTTCCATTGAATTGAACCTTTAATGATAATATTTCCAAAATTCGTTCAAACATTTCCAAAATAACTATTCCAAAGACTATCGTTTCAAATTCCCAACTTTAATTTCGAGTTAGATCGAAATAATATTATTTTCATCAAACTCGGTAAATTAATAACCGTTAAATTTTTTTGTGCAAAACCAATGTTGGGTACATATTCCAAACCATTTTCCCGAACTGATTTTCAAAACACAATTCAATGTTTAAATAACTCATAAGCGATAAGAATTCTTTCAAAAACCATTTCAACTTTTATCAGTAACCTTTACTCAATTTGATTTCTAAAAAGTTTTAAAAATTAATTTAAAACTATATTCTCAATTCTATTTTCATAATTAATTTTTAATTTAAATGGAAGGAGAATTTAAACTGATTAACCATATAATCACATAGCAACGATGTATGGGTGAATTCATGCAATTAGAATTTACCAAATAATTGAACCAAATAAACAAGCAGATTTTCATCCATCACAAACAATAACAAAAATGATTAACTAACTGTGCGTAGAGCGTTACAGTCAATAATGCTCAATGTTTAGGTTGTTTTTAACTGCATGAACATCCATTGAACGACCAATAACAACCATTCATACCAGTCCATGATCACTTAATGCTCTAACTAATTTAAAATAAATTTAAGTTAGAATTCTTACCTGCATTTCTCTAAATTCCACCGTAAAACAATATTTACAGCAAATCTCGTCCACCAACAGTCCCATATAAAAATTCACGGATGCATTACGATCACACATTCTTCTTTCTCACAACTCAGGGTAAATATATATGTATATTTTGGCACTTTTATTTGTGTTCTCCTTGTACTGCAAAGGGAGATGTGTTGACTGTCTTCAAGGAAAGGCCGAGATACAATAAAGGAAACCGATAGTTTTTATATGGCAACAATAGGAAGCTTGTGGGTCCGAGGAGGGGCGCTGGTGTCAGGGTTTTCTCGGCGGACTGGAAGGTGGTCTGATGGCGGAGATAGAGGTGCGGCAAGTGCAGCAAGTGGTGGTGACTTATGGGGAGTGTGGCTGCGATGAGTGTAAAGGAAATACTTCATGTAGTTTACTGAAGGAGAGGTCATGCATGCGACTATTCTTAAAGGGGGCCAGCTCGGAACAACACTGAGCGATGGTGCCAGAGCATCGGTGGAGTATGTAGTGAGTGGTGGTGGAGCTGCGGGGGAGGTGGTGATGACTGGGAGAAGCCGACGCGGGGTGGAGATGGAAGGCGAACTCTTTGGCGGATTTTATGGTGTGATTGGTTTCTGGGAGGAAAGTTCTTACGATGGAGGGGATGTGTGCTACTGGGTGGAGAAGCTTGGCGACTGGTAGTCGGCAAATGTGATGATGTCACAGGGGAAGGCCGATGGTGCTAAAATAGGGAGTTGCTGTGAAACTAAGATGGGGAGGACAAACGTGTAGAATGGATGGTGTAACTGTGAACCGAAATTATGAAAGGCAAGGATACGCGGACCAAGTTCAGACCCCAAATCACACGTGTAAAGCATGCAAAGAATTTCTTAACAAGTGTACATTGAAAACTTTAGATAGTTAACGTCATATACCTTATTTTGAAAGCTTCCCCCCTCCACTAGTCTGAAATTTGCACACCATAAAATATTTCTGATTCCCTTTATTTTTACTTATAGATAGCACCCAACAGCAAATTAACAATAAAACTGTGTACAATAATGAGTCGTGATCCAAAACAATAATAAAATAAACCGGTTAATTAATTATGTATAGTGTCAAAGGACCACCGTTACCTGAAATACATTAGAAAAATATATGTTTATTTTCCAAATTAAAATTCTATAAAATATTTCACGATTGCGCGCATAGAAACTGAACGAATATTTTGAACCGATATTTAATTATAATTTATTTTAAATCATACAACTTTAAATCTTAAATCTTTAAAAAAATCCATATATGTATATAATATTTCAATTCTTAATATTCATTTTTAATTTGTAAAATCTTATGGGCTACATTGAATAAAATTTTGTATGAATCACAAAAAAAATACTTATAAAATATTATACATATATATGTATATATATTAAACATATTCTTAAAATAAGTTTTCTATTACAAAATCATATTTATAAAGTAGAATAAAATATTTATTTAAACTAATATACTAAAGATTATGAATCAATATTTATATTTAAACCTTATTTAAAATCAATACATAAAATCCCAAACTATATTATAGAATTCAATTTAAACTTAGAAAATTTCTGGGTTGTTACAGTAACGATTAATATAAATTGTCTAAGAAGCTAAAACTGCATGAAGGTAATCCATTACACAATGCAAATCTTATAAAATAGATTGACTTAAGCATAGGGCTTGAAAAAAAGAAAACGGTTGGTAAAGCTTTGGAAGATTAAATTGATAAAGACAGACAACGTTGAAAAAAGTACTTGTGTGTATAATTAGTTTAGTCAAAATCCTTGCTAGAAATAACTTACTATTACGTGGATCAAACACTACGCCATAAACAACCTTCTACAACACAAAAAAAAATGTTAGGTCAAGCCAAAAAATGTTGGCACAGGTATTTGGAAACACTTTTGCTGTGATGCAGTTTTCACCGTTGCTACAGACCTCAAAGGCAACATTTTGACTATCTAAGGCAACATAACAAATAGTGTTGCAATAGAACCCTATTTTGGGTCTATAGCGATATCCATAGGTGTCTGTAGCAACATTACAAAAATGTTGGTATAGATATTTATATTATTATTGTTTAAAAAAATACATAATATAACAAAAAGGAGAATTAAGTGCTGCTATACAAAATTAAATATTCAAACAATATTTTTATTCAAATATTTATATATTATATTTCAGCATTTGAAATAGTACATATTTCTAAATCCTCTATTTACAATTCATTTTTAATAACATAGTCAATCACATATATAGATATTCCTCACTACACTCAGTTCACTCATTACATATGCAGTTTCAATTTATATTGACACTGACAGATATATGTCGAGCCGAAGGCGAGCCGAGTAGCGGGTCCGGGTGCAACTCCAACGGGGGTCCGATCTCGGAAGACCAAACCTTCTATGAAAAAGGAGAGAAAAAGCTCATACCTCAATATTGTGTTTATAAGCTCATTATAGTGTTGTTATTTAAGCACACATAGTATAGTCGGCTACACATCTCATATATGATTTAGTTGCATCATATAATTCTTCCCAACCTAAAGCACCAAAGATTATAATTAAAATAACATAAATATGGATTTGGTAATAGCACCAAATGTGTAAAGGTGCTTACACTCTAAACTAGGATATATGTCTAGCAATATCAACATATAGTGAACAAACTTGGTCTTAAAGGAAACAATGTATATATCTAATTCATTCGCATAAGTGCCCTATAATTTAGATTTTCAGGGCACCACTCACGGTGGCATTGGAAGAATAGCTGAAACCATATAAAACTATCAAACTTGGATATGAAATTATCAACTGCTGTAACTATAAGTTGCACAAATAAATGTGAATACATGTATAGATTTTCCAAATGCACTGTTTGTTAAGTATGTGTTCACAGACATGAATTTGTACACTAACACAAATTTATCACCTGCCAAACCTTTATGCATGCTCTGTTTATTGCCCATAGGAATGAATTTGCTATAGCAATATTTTCTATATGAGCCACGATATTGATTTTACTTAAACTCCCAATACTGCTTAAATGAAGTTTAAAGTTAAAAAATAAGGTAATATCAAAGGAATAATTTTATGGTTGCACATAAAGCATTCATATGTCAATTCATGACTTGGAATGCAACAAATATTATAATAAATAACAAGTACTTTTCTTCCTATAGTACCACTTTTTCACTAAGAAAATGAACATTATACACATGAGCGTGCCAAATGACTTTTGTTATGTGCTGGTGTAGGCAAATTAGTTTCCATACATAAGTGGAAGGAGGAAAGAATCATACCTATAGGAGGAAATATACTAATTGATTTGTATTGTTGGGTATCAACATCATTTGAAACCGAGCAACATTTGATGAGGATGAACAAAAATTACTACTTCTCATTTTCTAATTTGCTTCAAACACATTGTTTACTGGAATCATTTAAAAAACCCACAATAAAAAATCAATACAAATTCAAAAAAAAAATGATTTTTTTTGAAAAGGAGAAACTTATGATTGTCTGTGAAGAGAAAATTAGGCCTCTGTTTGTAATCCATCTTCTTGGTTAATTAGGCTGCTATCACAGATCTAAAATAGAGATTACCAAACTATATCACAAACCTGAAAATCAGTACACCTTACCAATCAGTAGCCAGAAATTTGGCAAACTAACTTCACTCACGTCCACTGTTTATGAATCTCGATCTGAAGATGAGTTGAATGACCCATCCCCCAATTGTCTGATCCAATTTTGGGATGGAACGAATTAATTTGTTTTCCTTTATGTGTATTAATCTGGGGGTGAATGAAAATTAGGTATCAAAATGATTTGGGAAATTTGGGGATGAGAAAGAAATGAAAAGGAAAGCGGGTGAATGAAAATAAAAGTGGAAATAGAAATAGCTGAGGTGTGCATTGATGGTGTGGATTGAATATTGAGATTTTGTTTTAAGTGATGATGTGGATTGCTGAGATGTAAAATTTTATTAATTTGAATATATTTATTGTAATAACCCGAAAAATGTGAACCAATTTAAAATTTTTAAATTTGGTTATTACCAAAGAATTTGAATAGTTGGAATAGCCTATTTCAATAAAATATAGGATTGGGTATGGTATTGCAGTTTGAAATTTTGAATACGAACTTTGTCTGACCGTACCGGGGGGAAAATATAACGGATTTTAGCGAAACTGAAAATATTTAAATCTGTTTATGAATACCTTTCTAACGAATCCGAAAAATCGAAGTTTCATAGCGGGAATCAAAAGTTATGGCCAAATGAATTTTCAGAAAGGTCGCTATATAGCATATATAGCCCTTGAAAATTGGTATTTTGCATACGACCTCGGAATTCGACGAAACCACCTTTTGTTGGGTCCGGAATGTCAAATTATTGCTAAGTTTCAAATTTCATAATTTTTGAAGCTAGTATGTGAGCGGGGCAAAAGAAAATGTGATTGGTCAAATTCTGTCAAAATGGGTCGACCTAAAAATGGCCGTTTTTCAAACGAGCTCAGAATTCGACGAAACTGGTTTTGTTAGAACCGTATCGTCAAAACAAAGCTAGATTTATTTTTCTGGAATTTTTCGATTCAGTTTGTGGCCCTGGCAAATTGAAATGTACGTTTAATTTAAATATCGAATGTTTTATATTTTAATTTGAAAAATAACTGACTGTAACAGTCGAATTGGCCAGCGAAACATATCCCATTGTGTTCGGAATGGGGGTATTTTGCTAGGGGCGACAGTCGTTGGGTTTGATTTCGAGTTCGTGTGTGGAAGGGGGTATTTTTGGAAATAAATAAATTAAAAATTAAAATAAAAAGGAGCGGCCAATCAGAATCCTTCTCCTTCATCGTAACCTCCAGACACAAGGCGGAAAAGGCTCTGAACTTCTCTCTTTAATTTCTCCACAACCACACAACGAAATCAAGCAAACTAAGATCCATTTTGAAGAGCGTTCAGAGATCTTCAAATCCATAGCAACTTCAAGATTTATCGTTGAGTATTGAGGGAGATACAGAGCCGAGAAGGCTCAAACTTCGCGCCGCCGCCGTGGTCACTAGGGACCATCGATCCGACCATCTAGGGTAGCGCCGGGAAGCTCTTCCCTTCCTCTTCGACGCAGCACTGGCCGTTCGTCCTATCGCTTCACGGTTTAGCCGAAAAATTGAAACCTAGTTTCGAGCGCTCGAAGGAGGTATACGGCTACTCAATTTTCAACTGATTTTTACACTATAAAGCGTTGCAAACTTGTAAAAATCGTATCTTTTTGCTATGTGATCGAAATTCGATGAAACAGGAGACACCGTGACCGCAAGGAGGCTCTCTACATTCTAGAAGAAGCCGCGGATTTTTCTGACCTTCCTACGATTTTTAGCACTGCAATAACCAATGTGAGGAATCTAAACTATTTGTGTGAATGAAATCGTGTTGTATAAATTATATAAGCGAAGTGTAAATTATATACGCATTGTATACTTCATGTACATGTGTTGTATAAGTTATATTAGTGATGTATAAATTATACAAGCGTTGAATGAAACATATATGCTTTAAATTTTGATGAAATGCAAGTGAATTATTATATTATATATATACTCCCCTCGTCCACATACCATGGACGATATTTATTGCTTGTGATTGACGTGATATTATATGGTATGACGAATGGTTGGAAATAATTGTTTGTGGTTGATATTATGGTTGAAAAATACCTTTGTGGTTGAAAAATACCATTATGGTTGAAAAATACCCTCTTGTGGTTGAAACAAATTAGAATAGGATTGTGGAATTGAAAATAAAACATGCCGCCTGCGTGCGAACTAGATGCATGATCCCCATTGTCAAAAACCGCGAGGTTTTAAGGTAGAGCGAGGAGCCGTACTAGGGACGGTCCCGGTTTTAACTACCCTGCCGTTATGCTGCCGAAATTTTCTGAAATATTTATGTGTTAGAATAATTTTCATTCGTTGAAATAAATTACATATGCTATAGAAAATATTCATGTGTTGAGTTGCAATTCATTCGTTGAGTTGAAATTCATGTGTTGAATATTATTTGAATTTAAACAAATAGCTTTAGCGATAAAAATCACATTTTTATATATATACGAACTATAGGAAATATTCATGTGTTGAGTTGCAATTCATTCGTTGAGTTGAAATTCATGTGTTGAATATTATTTGAATTTAAACAAATAGCTTTAGCGATAAAAATCACACTTTTATATATATACGAACTATAGAAAATATTCATGTGTTGAGTTGCAATTCATTCGTTGAGTTGAAATTCATGTGTTGAATATTATTTGAATTTAAACAAATAGCTTTAGCGATAAAAATCACATTTTTATATATATACGAACTATAGAAAATATTCATTTGTTGAGTTGCAATTCATTCGTTGAGTTGAAATTCATGTGTTGAATATTATTTGAATTTAAACAAATAGCTTTAGCGATAAAAATCACAATTTTATATATATACGAACTATAGAAAATATTCATGAGTTGAGTTGCAATTCATTCGTTGAGTTGAAATTCATGTGTTGAATATTATTTGAATTTAAACAAATAGCTTTAGCGATAAAAATCACATTTTTATATATATACAAACTATATCGAATATTCATGTGTTGAGTTGCAATTCGTTCGTCGATTTGAAATTCATGTGTTGAATGTTATCGTATTTTAAAATAAAATGAATCGACAATGAAAACTATATTTTTATTGAGGATATGAAGTGTTAAAAACATTCACGTGTTGAATAAATATTTTTGATGATAAAAATATTTCTTTTATCATGTATATGCTTAGATAAAAATACACACGTGTTGAAATAAATAATAGTTGCTAGAAATATTATTATTAGCTTTGTTCTGCATATATATACATGTGTTTGAACAGGAAAAATGGATTAGCTGTAGAGTAAAGAAATTATTTGCGTGCCCGCCAAATAGGTAAACCTTGATGAGTTGGCTGCGCAATTTTATTTATATATCAACTCCTGTGAATGCCATTGGATGCGGAGTGCTGGTTATTCTGTGTGAAATAATAAACGTCGCCATAGGATAGTAACAATTAATTTTGAACTACACTACATAGCATACTTCATGACGATAGGCATACTTCATCATATTCCACATAAGCAATTGGAGCTTGTGTGACGAGGTGGAAGATTTACCATACGAGCGAGAGGCTTGTATGGCGATGACTATATACTACAGGTTGAACTGATGACTGATATGGACTAAATAAATATAACGATAAATTGCCAGATTAATAAAAACCCCACACGGGTCTGGAGTTGACAATAATCACGTCGCTCTAGTTATTAGATACGGCACATGGACTATTTATTTCCACACGGAAACGGGGGTGACGAGAATTTATTCTCTGGAGTGATTATCAGTACATTCTCCCCCGTAAATACCAGAATATATCACTATAAATATGTGGATACTTTTTAGGATTTATTGGGTACCTAATACGGCCCAATAAATTTCCAAACCCCTCCCCGTACAAAGGAGGTTATGGCGAAATTTTTCAAAAAATTAAGGCGTTAGTGAGATATATTTGAAGTGAAAACGAAGTTGAAAATATGGAATGAACTATAGTTGAAATTATAGAATGAACTATATTTATATAAATATATATATATATATAATTAAAGGGAATAGAGGCCGTGCAGTTCGTGTTTTGGAATCGTAATTTGAAACGATTAGTACGAGAAATCCGACCATCGGATTTTCCCGAAACCACAACGGCTGGGTTCGCCTTGGGAATATCTTTCCAACGGCACCAACCTTGTAAAAATCCAACGGTTGGATTGTCCGGAATGTTTAATTTAAATCTAAAGAAAAACAGCGCCAGAATCGTTTATATTTATATATAAATATAAATATAATTAAATTAAATCGAATAACGACGCTGCAGTTCGAATTTTGAAACTGTAACTTCAAACGACTAGTGTGGAAGATCCGACCGTCGGATTCTCACGAAACTGGAGCCGTTGGGTTCGCTTTGGGAATATCCTCCCACTGATATAGACTTTGTAGAAATCCAACGGTTAGATTTTCCGATATGTGTAAAACAAATTAGGGGAAAAACAGCGCCAGTGCCATGGCACGACCTGAAACGTCATTTAATTAAATATGGCCATTCTTAAATAAATAAAAATGGCGAAAAATCGTTATAAAATATTATAAGCAACATAGATTGCAAATAATCCAATTGGGCTTGAATTGTTTGATATTTGATGGTTGTATGTGTTTGACACGAAAATAACACTAAAGAACTGAAAGATGGATGTCGAATAATATAAACATAGAAAGAATCGATTTAAATTCTAATGACGTGAATTATTTGAAAAGGCCGAGCTAACCCTCATTTAAAATAATTTATCGAGCGATTCGAATTGGAAAATGCAAAGACGATACAAGACCGACGATCTTCGTATCGGTTGGATGAGCGCTACAGAGGTTCCTGACCGGAGTAGCTACCGGAAAGTGACGGAAGTAGTAGCCGTCTGAACGTATGTGTTGATTGGACGGATATACGAGGAATTTGACGCCTCCGGTTTCGTTCAGACCCAGAACGGACTTGTAAATGGACTGTGTGTCTAACATTGGATTTTGTTCTATACTGATTGATCTCTGTTAAATATATATCTGTTTGGCGGCGGAGAATTTATTCTTTTGCTTAACGCCCTTCTCTGAGACGTACGAGCTTAGAGGTTATATATTGATGGAAATCAATCGTATGGATTGGACTGCCTATGCGGCATGCCAAGATGCTGTGATCAAGGCTTCTGTTGCAAAGTAAAGTCTTTACGAAGATGATCAAAGCACGGTCTACGTGGCCTAGCTTTGTGTATTTCATAGATTCGCGAGCCTCACACCCCGGTATGAGTTAAAAACGGGATACGGGCCGCTGGGAGAGCACGACATTTCTTTCTAGCTATGGTGGTGTCAGTGACTTACCAGCCCTGACATATATATCTATTTTTCACCTATGTTGTTGTTGGAATGTGAGGCGCCTCGATTATAGGTCCGTAAGGACCGGGAAACGTGTGCTCAGGAATTGCCAATCCTCAAACGTAAGAGAGGACCGGCCCAGCCGATCCAGGGGTTGCCCAGAGTGTGTAGTCCCGAGGCATTTGCTAGAGTGTCTCGAAGCGGAGAGGAGCTTGCCCCTTGCCTCGACTCATGATGGAAATCCAATTTCCAATACGAAATAACGGACTCGGTTGTAGAACTAGTATGGCGACATAGTATATGGTAGCTATGCCGTCTATGATTGATATTTATAATGCTATTCATTTTTGAAACATATATGCACTAGTAATAATATCAATTGATTTTGCTTTATACGTATCAAGCATATTTGGCCATTATAAGGTAAAACTCTATCCTCCGGCTTGCGTTGCATTGTGTGATGGGACCTGAGTCTTATAATGGCTTCATTCTTTCTAAAAGCATTGCGTTGTTTTAAAAGAATTTACTTTGTTTTAAAATGCACTAGCAATCACCGGAGTAAACCCGTTCCGTGAAAGTGGCGTGGTCCTATGATTTACTTATTACTGTGGTTTAACTGTTAAATAGATTCCTCATACCAGTCCCCATGACTGACTCGTTGTTTGTTTCACTTTGCAAACGCGGGTGCCCTTATTTTCACACGGGCAGCCTAGTACACAGGTGACAGGTTGTTTTTGGCTCTGCACTGCTGCATAGAGTGCATTTTTGGCTCTTGGCGAGGCTGACTTCACAGAGACGACTTTGACTTTTTCCTTCATTACTATACTTATATTATGATTCCGCCACTGGAGATGCAGACTGATTTACTTTCCGTATTCTTATTGTATGTATATGTTCCGCCTTCGGCGATGTAGACTGATACCCTTATTATGTCTCACTGCATGTATGTATTCTGCCTCTGGCGATGATGACTGATCACTTTCCTTTTTATTCACTAAGTTATATCCTACGCTATGATATTCTGATGTTATTACATGTTGTGATTCCGCTATCATATCCATGTAAAATTATTCTATTTATTGTTTCTGCTATTATCTGTACTCTGCTATGATGATTGATGTGTTATATTCCAATGATTATCCTTAATACCGCCCCTCGGATTTTGGGATCGTCACATTTATAGCTACTACAACATCTTGTTGATATCTATGCCAACATATTTAAGTGAATGTTGTAATAGATAAAAATCAGCATATCAATTGTTGCATTTTAACTAGCAATAATCTTGTAATTTCGTTGCAATAAGCCATCTACGACATAGTGTAATGAGAAGATTTATGAGAAAAACAATGGCCTTTTTTGTTAACTTATAGAATTCGTGGCCGAGTTTGATCCAGTTATGGAAGATCATCTTAGACGGGTGGTAAATAATGAAATAAATAATATTATCTTATCCATAAAATTCAAAATAAATTGATTAGCTTGTTGGCTAACAAGATTAAAATAACAATGCTTGCAGAATTAAATAAATCAAAGTATGTTTCTATAATCCTTGATTGCACTCCGGATTCGAGACATAAGGTGCAAATTTCCATTATTATAAGATGCGTGAATATTGATAGCACAACTGATATCGAGGTGGAAGAATTTTTTCTTGGATTCGTAACCATCGATGATACATCTAAACATGGCCTTTTTAAAGAACACTAAAACGTTTTGAATGATCTTAAACTTGATTAATGTTGTGAGATGGAAAGGATTCGATAATGGTTCAAATATGAAAATTATGTCTTAAATAAAACAAAATAATTTTAATTTTTTTACTCATACTTATTATTATAATGGTTCTACGTTTCATGTGGGTGTCATAGTTTAAATCTTGCTTTATGTGATATAGCCAAATCTTGTATGAAAGCTAGAAACTTTCTTTTTATGTGTACAGAATATCTATACTTCGATTTTCGGTTCAACTCATCGATAAGAAATAATTCAAACTTATGTGAAAGGCTTGACTCCAAAACAATTATCTGCAACTCTTGGGAAAATCGTATCGAAAGAGTTTGAAACACCCCACCTCCGTTAGGGTCACTCTCAAAGGGAATGCCCTAATTTTGGTGGAGGTTTATAAGTACAAGTCACAGATATACAAGACAGATATAAGAACACATATTTGTAAACAGCGGAAGAACAACAAACTTTTATTTCATAAAGTCAAATACGTGTTACAACAACATCCTTTCCAAAAACATAACATAACACTTTCATAATCTGTCTTGAGTACATGATTTAAAGAAGCATAAATAAAACATAGATAAACTGCAAAAGCCCCATAGTGGATTGTCCAAAGCCATAGTTCAAAACAGGAAAGTCCAAGCAATACATTTCTCTTCTTCAAGCTGGATGCTAAGGTTGGTCAAGCTGCTGTGTTCCCTCCCTGTGGACCTGGGGGGGGGGGGGGGGGACGGAAGAAAAGAAGACGAAAGGAAAGCAGAGTCAGACATAAAGCCTGAGTAAGTCTAGTACTATTTTGTCTATGAATAAAGAACTGGGTATGATAAGTATAAACAGGAAGTGGGCATGCATTATAACTTGGTTAAGTTGTCTAGGGTCGAATATACTATCGTACCCCATGTTAATCTCTGAACCCATTTAACTAGTTCCCAACTGGCACCCCATAATCAGGGTGATGTGATCCATTCTATGATGATCGGCTCCTACTCGCATAGTTACATGTGTCTTACGGCCCCCGATGTCGTAGTTACCTATGCTGGTCCCACCATGGGGTGTATCAAGTCCCATAGTGGCAACCCGACACAACCTTAGAGTGCACAGGTATGCTACTGGTGTCCAGTGCCTTATTTTTCTGCGCCGGAGTGTGTGCACGCCCGCACTCCGTTAGAACCTACACTGCTACACCACCGCCGTCGATTTGACCTCTTACAATCAGCCCAGTAATCGTGCCCCACCCTGCCTAGTTTCAGGGTATCCTGATACACCTTTTAGGGTTACTGCTGAAAAGGGTCCCCCGTTACTAGGTTTTCTATCTCTAGCCAACATGCTAAGTTGGTTAAGTGTTTCCTAACCTAACCCCACCAGTCCGTTTAGTTTAGCATGTTCCATTTTGATTAAGTCTTTAGTTCACTTAATCCTAACAATCCTGACTCAGCCTTAATTGTCTTATAAAGGCCCTGACCTCTCACATTAGACAGGTATTGTTGTGGCTGCCTGTTGCCGGTTGGTTCCGGGCAGTCTTACGCCACAACTCAGTCTAACCTCGGGTCCTTATTGGGCTCCATGTTTAACCTCCCACATTGGATAGGTATTGTTGTGACTACTGGACAGCCGGGCGGTTCCGGGCAGGTTTACATCACAACTCAATCCAACCTCGGGTTAAACACATCGTATTTTCTACATTTACATATCTTGTCATTCTTCTTTATTTCTTATATGTAAATATTTGCGGCCCATTATTAAGTTAATGGTGTAAAGGTTACACCAATCATGGGCCCAACCCATACTTGAACTTGGGCCCTTCTATTTTATATTTTCATTCATTAGTAATTTTAACCCAACGTTATTTTCCCCCGGTTTACACGTCCGTTTATATATATTGGGCTTAGCCTTTTAAAGCCCAATTTAGCCATGCGAAAAGGGGAGGCTTAAAGCGTGATTACATACACAAAGAGGGGAAGGTGAGCGCATGAACTTGCAATACGACGTTGGAAATACAAAATAGAAACTGGTGTACTTGCATAGTAATGACATACTTTGTTCATAAAGCATAAGTGACATGAATCAAACCATGTAAACTTGCATAGGCTTAACTACAACATAAACCTATATTTTATTTAGGCATAATATCAAACATAAGCATGGCCTAAATATTTCTAACATAAGCATGGCATAATGTCAAATATAAGCATGACATAGGTATAGTTAAACTTGTTCACTTAATCATGGCATAAATATTTCTAACATGAAATCATGATTTTTACGGTAGTCATGTAAACTTGCAAAAAGGGATTTTGAATCTAATCTTAACTATGTACCACATATGTCATCATATAATTCTTATAAACAAGATAGCCTTAACCATGGATTTTCAATTATGCCAAATATCATTCATAGCCTAGCCATATTCATGAGTTTGCAAATAGGTTTTCTAGTACAAAAGCATGACTTAATACATAGATTATGGTGTCAAAATTCCAACATAGTTTCATATGAACTATAACAACCAAACTTGATTTATGCACAAAATATACATCATGATGGCATAGTAGCAAAAATCCCAAACTTGCATGAACTTGAATCAACTACATACATGTAGCTCATAGATTACATAATTTGCGAAATATTCCAAACGCATACTTGCATAGAACTACCGCATGTAGTTCTTTATAATGAATAACATAATTTTGCACAAATATGAATTACTTTATTATCCCAATTCAAGCATACAAATCAACACAGTTGTTTAATCATACCAAAGTAATACTCTACTTACAATGGTTGCGGCGAATTCTCTAATTAAGAGATATGATTCCTTTGTTTTAATTGATTAGCTTAGGTTGCTTGAATTGCTTTAGGCTTTAGAACTTTCTCTTCCTAATCCTCTCTCTAGTTGGCAGCTACTCTTAGTCGTTCCTCAGCAACATGGCGGCTATGTTCTTAATTTTGAATGAATAGATTAGGGTTTAGTCTAGGGTTGTTTATATAGAGGTTAGGAACTGATTAGGACCCTTGATGTTGCTTGGATTGATCATAGCCATTCATTAGATAGAGAGACCAATTAGAACCCGCCACCTAGCCCTAATGACAAAGCAGACCACAGAGAATCGGCCAAACACAGACCTGGCCAGCCAGGTTGGCTGGGCTCGACCAGGTCGATACCCCTGTCGACAGGGCTGTCGACAGCCCTGTCGACATGGGTAGCCCAGGTCGACAACCCAGTCGACCTGGGTGGCCTAGGCGGGTGTTTATTCGCCTTGGCCCATTGGGCCCGATTATTTTTAATTATTTTATTCTGTTTGAATTTTAAATTTAATTCAAAACTTCTGAAGGCCATATCTTCTTCATACGGACTCCGTTTTTCGAAAACTCGGACTCTATTTCGCGTATTTTTCCGAGACGAACGCAATGGCGTATCCCGTTGCCCTTAGTTCTTTGATTTCAAATTAATTATACTTTAATTTGTTAATTTCACAGTTATAGAATTTTCGGGGTGTTACATTCTCCCCCACTTAAAAAGGATTTCGTCCCCGAAATCTTCAAGTGTAGGAAAATGTATATCCTAACATCCAATCATCCATCTACTCATCCATCAAACATGAGCGTCCATTGTCCTTAAAAGATTTCTAATGCTTCATGATCATATGCGAAGTGTGTGTGTAAATGAACTTATCTAATGCAAAATCAGGCGGTCTACTGATTCTGTTGACCTCCTTAATGCGAATTATGCAAGTGCCATGAATCCATTATGTATGCAAATTTTCCTATTCTTGATTCTACATGAGTGCACAATCATTCAATACAAATGCAACATCCACATGACAACACATTAAAGTTCAACCATATACAAATACAAACATATATGCATATGCAATATGAGGTGACTGAGCCGATCTAAAACCTAGATTGTGTGTGTATATGCAACCACGAGCAACCACTAGCAATCACTTGCAACCACTTGCAACCATCATCCATAACATGTTTCAACTACATGTTTCCATCCAAAAAGATTCTACCTAAAAGATACGGTCGAGGAAATATACCTAAAAAGATAGATAAAAGTGCAACTTAAGGAAAAAGAAAGATCAAGGATGTACCCTCGAACAGAAAAGGGTAGGCAGTGCGTATTCTAGCTTCAGTTTCCCAAGTCGCGTCTCCCTCGGCGTCGCTCCACTGAACTTTGACGAGCTTGACTTCGCGGTTGCGTAGCTTCTTCACTTCCGTTCCTAAGATGCGGGTTGGAACTCTTCTTATGGTTGCTTCGCGTTCCACTTCGGCCTCTTCGAGGATATTTGGCTCTACCACTTCAGCTGACTCATGTAGACATTTTCGGAGATGTGAAACATGAAAAACGTTGTGGACTCCAGCCAACTTCTCGGGTAGCTCTAATCTATAGGCCATTTTCCCAATTTTCTCGATAATAGGGAATGGCCCTACGAACCTTGGTGCTAGCTTTCCTGTGGTTCCAAAACGAACAACGTTCCTTAGCGGTGATACCTTGAGAAAAACTCTGTCTCCAACTTCAAATTCAAGGTCGGTCCTCCTCTTGTCAGCATAGGACTTTTGTCTGTCTTGGGCCGTCTTCATCCTTCTTCGTATTAAGTCTACTTTCTCTGAAGTCTCTCGGATCATGTCTGGTCCAAGTATGAGCTTATCCATGGACTCCCACCAACAAGTGGGCGATCGGCACGGTCTTCCATATAAAGCTTCGAAGGGCGCCATTCCGATGGTTGCTTGATAGCTGTTGTTGTAGGCAAATTCCACCAAAGGAAGGTGGTCTTCCCATGTCCCTCCGAAGTCGAGGACGCATAGCCTTAAAAGGTCTTCCAAAACTCTGTTCACTCTCTCTGTTTGGCCGTCGGTTTGGGGATGATAGGCTGTGCTCAAGCATAACTGCGTTCCTACTGCTTCTTGCAGACTCCGCCAAAACTCACTGGTGAAGATGGGGTCTCGGTCACTAACAATACTAGATGGTATTCCATGGAGTCGAACGATTTCCTTGAGGTAAAGTGATGCTAGGGATGAGGCAGTTCTTTTACTTTTGACAGGTAAAAAGTGGGCGCTTTTAGTAAGCCTATCCACTATTACCCAAATGCTAGTGTTGCCTCTCCTAGACCTAGGCAGCCCATCGATGAAGTCCATTGAGATGCTATCCCACTTCCACTGCGGGACCTCCAGAGGATGTAACAGTCCGCCAGGCTTTTTCTGTTCCGCCTTAACCTGTTGGCACACCATACACTTAGAAACGAATTCTGCCACGTCCTTTTTCATGTCATTCCAGAAGAAAGTCCTTTTTATGTCTCTATACATTTTATCTCCGCCTGGGTGTATCGTCATCTTGGAGTGATGTGCTTCCTCGAGAACCTTCTTTATTAAATCTTTTGTCTGTGGGACGCATAGTCTTCCGTCTCGCCTTAGCAAACCCTTATCGTCAATGGAGTATCTGTTGAGGTGACTTGAAGTCTCACCCCTAATTAGCCTATCAATTATTTCCACGAGCTGAGGGTCTTCGCGTTGTGCTGCCCCTACTGAATCCACTAAAGTTGGGCGCACTTCGAGAGATGCTAGCAAGCCCGGTACGAAATCGGAGGAGGGCCTAAAGTCGAAACTGGCTATAAACTCTAGGCTTTGTTTTCAACAAACAACGGGCTTAGGGTCAATTTCTTTCGGCTCAACGCGTCTGCCACTACGTTGCCTTTGCCCGGAGTATAGGAGATTTCGAAATCGTACGAGGCAAGAAACTCCATCCATCTCTGTTGCCTCAAGTTAAGATCCTTCTGCGAGAAAAGATATTTCAACGATTTATGGTCAGTGTAAAGTTCGAACTTCTCACCTAGGAGATAGTGTCGCCAAGACTTGAGTGCAAAGACGATGGCGGCTAACTCAAGATCGTGGGTTGGGTAGTTCTTTTCGTGCGCTTTCAACTGCCTCCCGCCATAAGCTACAACCCTTCCTTCTTGCATTAAGACGGCGCCTAGCCCTGTCCCACATGCATCCGTATAAACAGTGAACATCTTGCTCCCATCTGGCAGCGTCAAAACTGGGGCTGTTGTGAGAGCCCTCTTCAGTCGTTGGAAAGCAAACTCGCAATCCAAGTCCCAATTGAACACTAGATTCTTCTTAGTCAATTTCGTGAGCGGAGCTGAGATTTTCGCAAAATCCCTTACGAATTTTCGATAGAAACCTGCTAGTCCTAGAAAGCTTCGGACCTCAGTCGCATTCCTTGGTGTCTTCCAATCTTGTACCGCCACTACCTTAGCAGGGTTCACCGCTAACCCTTGTTTGGATACTATGTGCCCAAGGAACCTCACCTCTTCCCTCCAAAAGTGGCATTTGGAGAACTTGGCTTTTAATTGATGGACTCGCAAAGTTTCCATGATTGCCCTTAAGTGCTGAGCATGTTCCTCTTCACTCTTTGAGAAGATAAGGATATCATCTACGAAGACCACTACGAATTTGTTGAGGAAATCTCTAAATACCCTACTCATCAGGTCCACGAAGTAAGCAGGTGCATTTGTCAAGCCGAAAGGCATGACAAGCCATTCAAAGAAACCGTCTGGGGTTCTGAACGCCGTTTTATCGATGCTATCTTCAGCCACCCTTAGCTGATGAAAACCGGTCGCTAAATCGAGTTGGGAGAAAACAGACGCTCCTACAAGCTGGTCAAACAAATCGTCAATTCTAGGGAGAGGGTGCCTATTCTTTTTCGTTAACTTGTTGAGCTCCCTATAGTCAACACATAGACGGAGTGAACCATCCGCCTTTGTAACGAACACCGCTGGAGCGCCCCATTCTGAAATGCTCCTCCTAATGAACCCCTTTTCTAGAAGCTCTTTAATCTGTTTACTGAGCTCTTTCCTTTCTCGTGGAGCCATATGTCTAACGGGCAACGCAACGGGCTTTGCATTATCTACAAGATATATGCGGAAGTCTATTTCCCGCTTCGGAGGCAAGCCCTTCACCTCTTCAAAGACATCCGGATATTCCCGGACCACTCTAACTGATTGCAAATTTTCAACAGAGGCATCTAGCGATTCAAGATAACTAAGCATAACCGCATGCGAGGGATTACAAGAAATTTCCAAAGTATTACCGAGCTGGGTTAGGAGCCTAACAACCCTTTTCTCACAATCAAGGATGGCCCCATTACTGGATAGCCAATCCATGCCCAAAATCAAACCATACCCCGAAAAGCCCAAAACAAAGGCACTACATTGAAATTCTACGCTTAGGATAGAAATTTTCAATTCCAAACAGATCATAGACAAATGAGCTGGGCCCCCAATTGGGTTTGAAACAATTAAGGGGTCCTCTACCATACTAGTTTTTAGGTGCAGAGATTCTACTAGAGCAGACGAGATAAAGGAGTGTGATGCGCCAGAATCAAATAAAGTGCGAACGGGGTGATCATAAAGATAAACTACACTTTCTACAGAAGTATTTATACCTCGCTGTTGCAGAGGTGGCGCTTCTAGCACATGGACCTGTGCCCCTGGGGTGGATCCAGCCCTCTGCCCCTGTCCTCGTTTCTTTGGGCAGTCCTTAGCCCTATGGCCCGTCTCACCGCAAGAAAAGCACCCACCATTCTCCTTGGCCTTCTTTTTCCGGCAGTCCTTTACTAAGTGCCCCACTTTGCCACAGAAATTACACTTCCTCTTCTCTTTGTTGCCTTTCCCGCCCTTCTTAAAGTCTGTCTTCTTGGGCTGCAAACCCTCTTTCTTCTTGCCCTTATCCTCTTCATTCAGCAATGCCATTTGCACCAATCTTTCATACGTGGCTCCCATGGGTATATGGGTCATGGCCAAACTGTGTAATGGCTCATTTAACCCTTTGACGAAACGGAGAGCCTTCTTGTGCGGGGTGTTGACTAGGTCAAGCCCAAACCTAGCCAGCTCATCGAACTGATTCACATACTCTCTGACTGTCTTGTCCCCTTGTTTAAGAAATAAGAATTTTTCCAACTGCAAACTTCTTTCCGCATCTGAGAGAAATTTGGTCTCAAACCTTGCCCTAAAGTCCTCCCATGTCTCCACTGGTCTTTCAGCATTAGTGACTTCCCACCAGTAGGAAGCCTCGCCCTTCAATAGCCATACCGCCAGTTGTACTTTCTGTCTATCCTCTACCTCAAAGATGATGAATAGGTCCTCCGTTTCCTTCAGCCAATTTCTAGCTGCTACGAAGGACTCAGTTCCATGGAAATCCCTTCCTCCCATAGCTTTAAAATCTTTACATATCTTAGCGAAGGTGTTTCCCCGAGGAGGAGGTGGAGGAAAAGGTGCCGCTGCAGCTGGATGATTTCCTTCCGCTGGGGGAGGAGGAATGGTAGGACCTGGCTGAGTGGCCCTTGCTTCTAAGAACCGTCTAAACCAACCAGGTATTGGTACCCCTTCCGGCAAGTTAAGTTCTTGGGACATGCTGAAACAAAAAGGATAGATTCAAAACGAAGGATAAGAGATAATACCTATGGCTTTGGGGAGTGGACTTTGCCTTTTTAAAATAAAATAATATTTTTCTTTTAAAAATGCTTCTTTAAATTTCCTTTTTGAAAATAATTTTCAAAACTTTTTATCTTTTCTGGTAAACCTTGCTCTGATACCAAGTGAAACACCCCACCTCCGTTAGGGTCACTCTCAAAGGGAATGCCCTAATTTTGGTGGAGGTTTATAAGTACAAGTCACAGATATACAAGACAGATATAAGAACACATATTTGTAAACAGCGGAAGAACAACAAACTTTTCTTTCATAAAGTCAAATACGTGTTACAACAACATCCTTTCCAAAAACATAACATAACACTTTCATAATCTGTCTTGAGTACATGATTTAAAGAAGCATAAATAAAACATAGATAAACTGCAAAATCCCCATAGTGGATTGTCCAAAGCCATAGTTCAAAACAGGAAAGTCCAAGCAATACATTTCTCTTCTTCAAGCTGGATGCTAAGGTTGGTCAAGCTGCTGTGTTCCCTCCCTGTGGACCTGGGGGGGGGGGGGACGGAAGTAAAGAAGACGAAAGGAAAGCAGAGTCAGACATAAAGCCTGAGTAAGTCTAGTACTATTTTGTCTATGAATAAAGAACTGGGTATGATAAGTATAAACAGGAAGTGGGCATGCATTATAACTTGGTTAAGTTGTCTAGGGTCGAATATACTATCGTACCCCATGTTAATCTCTGAACCCATTTAACTAGTTCCCAACTGGCACCCCATAATCAGGGTGATGTGATCCATTCTATGATGATCGGCTCCTACTCGCATAGTTACATGTGTCTTACGGCCCCCGATGTCGTAGTTACCTATGCTGGTCCCACCATGGGGTGTATCAAGTCCCATAGTGGCAACCCGACACAACCTTAGAGTGCACAGGTATGCTACTGGTGTCCAGTGCCTTATTTTTCTGCGCCGGAGTGTGTGCATGCCCGCACTCCGTTAGAACCTACACTGCTACACCACCGCCGTCGATTTGACCTCTTACAATCAGCCCAGTAATCGTGCCCCACCCTGCCTAGTTTCAGGGTATCCTGATACACCTTTTAGGGTTACTGCTGAAAAGGGTCCCCCGTTACTAGGTTTTCTATCTCTAGCCAACATTCTAAGTTGGTTAAGTGTTTCCTAACCTAACCCCACCAGTCCGTTTAGTTTAGCATGTTCCATTTTGATTAAGTCTTTAGTTCACTTAATCCTAACAATCCTGACTCAGCCTTAATTGTCTTATTAAGGCCCTGACCTCTCACATTAGACAGGTATTGTTGTGGCTGCCTGTTGCCGGTTGGTTCCGGGCAGTCTTACGCCACAACTCAGTCTAACCTCGGGTCCTTATTGGGCTCCATGTTTAACCTCCCACATTGGATAGGTATTGTTGTGACTACTGGACAGCCGGGCGGTTCCGGGCAGGTTTACATCACAACTCAATCCAACCTCGGGTTAAACACATCGTATTTTCTACATTTACATATCTTGACATTCTTCTTTATTTCTTATATGTAAATATTTGCGGCCCATTATTAAGTTAATGGTGTAAAGGTTACACCAATCATGGGCCCAACCCATACTTGAACTTGGGCCCTTCTATTTTATATTTTCATTCATTAGTAATTTTAACCCAACGTTATTTTCCCCCGGTTTACACGTCCGTTTATATATATTGGGCTTAGCCTTTTAAAGCCCAATTTAGCCATGCGAAAAGGGGAGGCTTAAAGCGTGATTACATACACAAAGAGGGGAAGGTGAGCGCATGAACTTGCAATACGACGTTGGAAATACAAAATAGAAACTGGTGTACTTGCATAGTAATGACATACTTTGTTCATAAAGCATAAGTGACATGAATCAAACCATGTAAACTTGCATAGGCTTAACTACAACATAAACCTATATTTTATTTAGGCATAATATCAAACATAAGCATGGCCTAAATATTTCTAACATAAGCATGGCATAATGTCAAATATAAGCATGACATAGGTATAGTTAAACTTGTTCACTTAATCATGGCATAAATATTTCTAACATGAAATCATGATTTTTACTGTAGTCATGTAAACTTGCAAAAAGGGATTTTGAATCTAATCTTAACTATGTACCACATATGTCATCATATAATTCTTATAAACAAGATAGCCTTAACCATGGATTTTCAATTATGCCAAATATCATTCATAGCCTAGCCATATTCATAAGTTTGCAAATAGGTTTTCTAGTACAAAAGCATGACTTAATACATAGATTATGGTGTCAAAATTCCAACATAGTTTCATATGAACTATAACAACCAAACTTGATTTATGCACAAAATATACATCATGATGGCATAGTAGCAAAAATCCCAAACTTGCATGAACTTGAATCAACTACATACATGTAGCTCATAGATTACATAATTTGCGAAATATTCCAAACGCATACTTGCATAGAACTACCGCATGTAGTTCTTTATAATGAATAACATAATTTTGCATAAATATGAATTACTTTATTATCCCAATTCAAGCATACAAATCAACACAGTTGTTTATTCATACCAAAGTAATACTCTACTTACAATGGTTGCGGCGAATTCTCTAATTAAGAGATATGATTCCTTTGTTGAATTGATTGGCTTAGGTTGCTTGAATTGCTTTAGGCTTTAGAACTTTCTCTTCCTAATCCTCTCTCTAGTTGGCAGCTACTCTTAGTCGTTCCTCAGCAACATGGCGGCTATGTTCTTAATTTTGAATGAATAGATTAGGGTTTAGTCTAGGGTTGTTTATATAGAGGTTAGGAACTGATTAGGACCCTTGATGTTGCTTGGATTGATCATAGCCATTCATTAGATAGAGAGACCAATTAGAACCCGCCACCTAGCCCTAATGACAAAGCAGACCACAGAGAATCGGCCAAACACAGACCTGGCCAGCCAGGTTGGCTGGGCTCGACCAGGTCGATACCCCTGTCGACAGGGCTGTCGACAGCCCTGTCGACATGGGTAGCCCAGGTCGACAGCCCAGTCGACCTGGGTGGCCTAGGCGGGTGTTTATTCGCCCTGGCCCATTGGGCCCGATTATTTTTAATTATTTTATTCTGTTTGAATTTTAAATTTAATTCAAAACTTCCGAAGGCCATATCTTCTTCATACGGACTCCGTTTTTCGAAAACTCGGACTCTATTTCGCGTATTTTTCCGAGACGAACGCAATGGCGTATTCCGTTGCCCTTAGTTCTTTGATTTCAAATTAATTATACTTTAATTTGTTAATTTCACAGTTATAGAATTTTCGGGGTGTTACAGAGTTAAATCAATAAGATTTCAAGCATCGGAGGTTAAAGATGCTTTGATTGATATTGCAAGTAATTTCAATGATGATGCTGCAATGATGGAGGCCAAAGGATTGTGTCAAAATGCTTTGGAAAATTTTGGGTTTCTAAGCTTGTGTGTTTGTTATAAGGTATTAGATAAGACTATTTGAGTGAGTAAAATTCTTCAATAAGAGAAAATGGACATTGAAGATGCAATATCAAAAATTAAAGAGCTTGTGGTATTTTTTTGGAAAACTTAGATATGATAGGTTTGAACCCATAATGGAAGAGATTCATGAAATTACAAATGATGTTGGCATTGATCCAAAATTTCTTGAAAAGGGGGATGTAGAAAGAAACAATTTGATGAAGATATCGAAAAAAATGATGATAGACAATTACCTAAAGAAAGTTTTAGAGTTAACTATTTTTTTAACATATAATGGATCATCAAACTTTAACTTCACTTAGATACCAGTTTGAGCAATTTAATCATTATGAAGCAATTTATGGTTTTTTGTTAGATTTAAAATTTAGATTATTTTAATGATGAGTTGAAGGACTATTACATAAATTTAGAAAGTTTCTTAATCTGTGATGAAGTTCAAGATATTTGTGGTAAGGAAGAGTTCTATAAGCATCGGCAACTAAAAGGAATTCTACCATCGGAAGTGACTACATCAATTGATGTTCTTAATCTTTTAAGAACATATCATGATGTAAGTGCATTTCTTAATGTTTGGGTTGCTTCTGAAATTTTGATGACTATCTCCGCTATGGTTGCTTTAGCTGAAAAAAGCTTTTCAAAATTGAAATTGATAAAAATATACTTTTGGACTACTATGTCACAAGAAAGACTAAGTGAAACTAGTTACAATTTCGATCGAAAATGGATACCTGGATTTGCTTAATTATGAAGAGATAATAGAGGAGTTGCTTATAAAAATGCATTAAAATGATATATATTGCTATACTAGTATATTAGTTGACATTTACTTTTTTCGTATGTAATCTAAATGATTTTGTTAACATATAATTTGTAATTGACACTAAATTTTATAATAGAATCTACATTTTATTTTGCACATGCATATTTATTATTGTCTATTAACTAGTGGTGCAACAAAAGCAAATTTTTTATTATTGGACTAGGGCAATTAATGTGCTTGGGCCGGCCCTATACTTCATGATGCATATAAAACTTTATTTTCCTGGTATTTTGAATATTGGCATATGTGAGCAAAACCAAGTCTGATATATTTATGCATGACTTCAAGTAGGTTCGTGCCTTTACAATATTTACAAATTCAATTTTAAACTTACGTTACATTAGGAAACAACTTATAAAAATTCTATCATAGAAAACTACTGCTTATAATCATGTAACCGAAGAACTTCCAACAATTTTTTATTGTTATATATCAGACTTTATTTTAATCAACCTCGTATCACAAATGTTTACTACATGTACCCATGTTTGAGATGGTCTCACTTAAAAAATTGTTTTAATTAAGTTCACATAAATAATTCAGCCAGCAACAACACAAAATAAAATGTTTTTGACTTGCAATTCAGCCCCCTCTCATTTGGACCGTATCTATAAAATAATATGACAAATGGATAACTAACACAATTATTTGTCCAATATTACTATAATAATAATCTTTAAAAATACGACAGAAAATAAAAAATGCAGTGTTGCACTAAAAATACTGTAAGATAAAAATATTTAATGCTATTATTCGTTATAAAAGCAAATATCAAAAGTAAATGAGTAAATTATTATTTCATCTTGATCCTCTTACTAAAGGTGCACAAATCTAAAATACACATGACTGACCAACATACACTTCTATCTATTGGCTTGTAAACTTCATATTAATAGTAATATTATTATGAATGACACGTAAGACAAAAACCATGATCTACCTATGAAAGAAGGATTTTTTTTTTATGGATAAAACTATTAAATAATATTGTATGAAGCAGTTAGTTTAGTATAGATAATGCATAATATAGGATAAGTTACATGTAACACACTTCAATACAACTTTTTGTTGTTTGGGAAATAAGTAAAAAAAGCAATTGCAATAGCATAATTAATAGCCATTGGAAAAATTTGTAATGATACGAAGGTAGTTACCAGAGCTACTATGATATACACCATAATAAATTTTCACATGAAAAAAACTAAATAAAATGACACTACTTTATCCAACATGCAAAGATAAAATGGTGTTGTACAATGAATAAAATACCTGCATAAACAGAGATAAAACTTTTGGTTAGTTCCCACATTTGTGAATGTCATAGCTTATTGAACTTTCATAATCTAGATTTTTGAGATTTTATGCCTATTTAAGACCAATGCAATTATGCAAAGTTGGTTAGAATCGAATGGCAAAAAGGCCTAAAACAAAAAATGTAACATCCTTCGTAAGATATATATAACACCGCCAAATTTAGCGACACTTAAGATGATGAATTAAAGAATAATTGATGTGTAATGCACTGTTAATAATAAATTAAGGAAATTTTAATTGAATAGCCAGACCTAAGTAAAAGGACTGCACGATTGTGTCCGTGTCGAAATTCTGGTCAGGACAGACACTTGGTTTGCGTAAATCGGACATCGTATGAAGAAGTTATTAAGGTTTGAAGTTTGTATACGCATAGAAAGAATATATATATAATAGGTTCAGAAATTCAAAAATGTGTCCAGAAATTCGAAATTCAGTTCAAAATTCGAAATTTGGCAAGGCGGCAGATTTCCCGCCCAGGTGGGTCGACCCACTCAAAGGGGATTGACCCATAGGTCGACCCAGTCAAAGGGGCGTCGACCCACCCCTGACAGATCTGGGTGAAATATTTCATTTTATATCTGGACACCTTTCTTAGCAAGATTCATTGAACCCTAAGTTATATAAACGACCCTAGACCTAGGTTTTATTCATCTAAAAATAATGCTGATAGCGAAGCTCTGCTGCTACGAAAATTAAAATGACATTTCTTCTTCTAAATCAATTAAAAGAAGATTATACATATTCGATGATTGCTACAACAAATTCAGCGATTTCTACAACAACTTATTCAACACGTTCTTTGCTGTAATTTGGATCCATTTCCTTAGATCTATTCACGTGAGTTCATGTTATTTTTAGATCTAAATATTTAAATAGTAATCATGATATGTATGTAAAAATTGGATCTTGAATCGGTGCCTAATCAGTTCTATTATGACATAACTATTATATTTGCTTTTATATGTTCATACTGCCACCATATTAAAGCTTGTCATAATATGCTTGTTCAGTTTATGCCTATTTCTATTAGTTTATTATTGATTCGTTATTATGCCTGTTCTTGATTCTCTTCTCTCCCACTTTTTCCCTTTTTACTTTTATATAGCCAGGCTACCTTCGAGCCTAGGCCTAACGCTGAAAAATGCGAACATGTGAACTTGGGAATGATTGGGAAAGACATAATTTGGGGCAGAATTGGTATTGTAAAATATGGATCTAAATTTGGGCATAAAATTTGGAAATATAGAGTATGAATTTGGGGGCACATATTGTGCTGGATAATACGAATACGAATTTAGGCATACGTTGGAAAATATAATTTGAGCATAAATTGGGACATGTGTAAGTACTGATTCTGGACATAAATTGGGACGTATGTGAATATGAATTTAGGCATACGTTGGAAAATATGAGAATATGGATTTGGGTATAACTTGTATTGAAATTGGCGAATATGGACTAGGGACATAAATAGGAAAATATGTAAATTTGGGTTTGTGCATAACATATATATATGTGTGTGTGTGTGTGTGTGAGTATGTATATGCCTTGACTTATAACTTGAGGAAAAAAGTGCATATGGTGCATAATTAAATGGTGAACTAAAAAGGGGTGTAAAAGTCTATGATTTGAATAGTGAATTGGGAAAATATTTGAATATGAGGAAAAAGAGAAATAATAGCCTATAATGACATAGGTAGATTTGGATAAAAATGGAAAGTCTAGTAAGTACAATTAGCAATCATAATTGCACTTATGACACGAGGTTAGGTTGTATTAGTGGTGGAAGTCTGCCCAGACCCGACCGGCATATCCAACAGCCACTAACGTTGAACCGAATGTGAGAGGTTTAAGTGTGAAAACATGAATCGGGCTAAGACACGAGGTTAGACCCAACTGTGGAATAAGACTGCTCGGAACCGACCAGCATATCCAGCATCCACATGATGTAGGCCTAATGTGGGAGGTCTATCCCATTATAACCATAATTGGAGATGGTAATGAATTAGACTACTTAACCCAATTTAATCAATAGATTGTATGATTATGAACTTAAGTTAGGGTTAAGTAAAATTGGATGGGTAGTTGGTGGGTTAAGTAAAATAAAGGGGGTGGATAATATTTACATGTATGCCCACGAACTTAACCCAGTAAGGTTATGTAATTAAAGACACCAATTGGTATACATAACCGGTGGAAAATATATTAAAGTTATGTAACTAAAGACACCCTTGTAGGATAAACATAACTTGTAGAAATGATAGAATTAGATATGCGTAATAATCTACTAAGTAAACAACGATAAGTTGTAGTGACGGTGTAAATTGAATTTATGATTAAATGAGAAAGAATGAGGAAAACTTGTAAAGTAATTAAGTTATATTTAATCATAAATGGTAAGTAATTAGAAAACATGTGAATTGAGATATACTTAATAACATATTAAGGAGAACATGTTATTGTAATGATGTAACCAAGCAAGAATATAAAATAGATTGTGGATTACAGACCTTGGGCCACAATCTAGGAAATAACATGTTGTGGGCTTTTTAATAAACTTAAATGGATTAAGTTATATGACTGAAATTAATAAGCAAGAGAAACATGGTAATTTGAATTAGAATTAAATATGAATGGGAACAACCAAGTTAAATAGAAACCCAGTGAGGTAAGGCAAGCGCGTAAAATAATGTTTAGACATAGGGTCTAACAACATATAAGAGAAAAGCGCTTGGACCAGTCCGTACGTTTGAGGGTGAATAACCTAATGGGGTAGATAATCGAGGTGTTATAAGACACGAGGGGAGCACACATTCATCTGATTGTTATGACGACTCCAAAGGACTGGAAGGGGAAGCACGCGGCTTCCTGAAGTAAGTAAGGTGCTCCTAGTAGTCCTCTGTGCGGTGATAGATGTCTTAGGCTATACTCGCAGAGGTTGGGTTTGCGCGTAACTACTAGGTGGGTGGGCCTTGACTGCAGATGTAGCTATGCAGTCAGAATGCTGTGATGAGGAGACACCAAGGTGATTTGACGGTTACCTCGCGAGGAGGTAGACAGGGTCACGACCAACAAAGATAGTAGACCATCAGATATCCATCATCGATAGCCAACGGGATGCGAAAGACTAGAGCTAAACCCAAGATACCATTTCAACTTTCACTATCGAGGCACGGGGTTGAGGGTAGATGCCACATGGATGTTTAGATTGGTTGTTATTAGGGGCGGTCTCTTAGCTCTTGTAGTCTTTACTAGTTAAGGGAGGGGCCGAGGTAGGGCCATAGCCACCACGGAAACAGACCCTAGGTACATCTGTATATAGAGGCTCTTTAAAGATGGGCATGTACAGATATGGAAAAGCTCCCGATCGAGTTCCGTGTTTCTTGTATCGCCCTGCCGCGCAACTCGGTGCACATTAGAGGACGTGTGATTGAGGCATCGAGCTACAATTACAGTACATACGTGGAATAGTCTAGATACATACATATCTGCTCTGGATGGTGTATCGTAGACTAGAGGGCATTATTCCGATAAGGAATCTGATTCAATTGATGGTGGCAGTCCATACGCTTATATAGCATAGTAATAATAGATATATGCAGAACGTAACATTTTATATAGAGATCCATACGTCACTCCAGCATAAGATGGGAGACTGCATTCATTATGGTGGAGACCGTGCGAGTAGGGTACCATGGGGTGTATCTCAATATTGAGAGATAGCTACATATATTGTATTAGGTGAATCCATAGGAAAATAAATTGGTACGATGCGCGTATAAGTCTTAAGTGTTATTAACCGAAGTAACCTAATAATCAAGAAAATGTAATGGGACGGTATTATTAGGGGTCATTCTACTTCTTATATACTAGTATCTTCGCGGTGCAGAGAAATGTATTTATGAAGCGCAATATATCATGTTCATCTTATGCTGCTCAGTTCACACTTGCTATTGTTACCGTTATCTTGTTCTTCCTGTTTTATATATACCTGCCATGATACTTTTATTTATTTATATCTAAAATTAACTAGACTCGCCCGACTTAATGTCAGACCCTTTTTGTTTCCTCTTCTCTCTCTTTTGTTTCTCCCCAAGGTTCTCAGGGTGGAAGTGCTTAGAGTTGATTGGATTCTTTCAGCTTAGCTTGGATTCTGGATATAGATGTACCGCTTTGACTTCTGGTCAACTCTCTTATAGCTTCACAAGGAAATATGGTTTTATGCTTTTGATACTTTTGGCAAGACAGATTATTAATGTAATTAGTTACTTATGATGTAAACTCAGTATTTAGGACCATGACGTTTTGATTTAAATAAAGTATTTTTAAAAGTTTTTAATTCTGCTGCTATTTTACATGTCTGTCTTGTGCTATTATGTTCTTATTTACCGATAACGCTTCACGGAACTTAATACATTTCCTTAGAGAGTGACATTAACGGACGTGGGGTGTCACATTTGGTATCAGAGCATATGGTTATAAGATCGGATAAAGTATTTTGAAAATGGTTTTCTAAAAGGTCTCAAAAATAAAGTATTTTAAAATAAAAAAATCTGTTTTTGGAAAGCATATTTCCCAAAGCCATAAATACCTTCTCGATTCTCTGCTTGATTTCTTTTCTTTTTGATCGGGAAACTATTTCCTCTCGAAAGGGTATCCATATTTCGGCATGGTTCCGTAGGCATGTTAAAACTACGGTACATGTCGAAGGGCAAAGAAGTGCCCAACCTCCATCTTTAGCCGAAGTGGTTTCACCTGCGTATTATTTTCTCTCAAGCCTCGTAAGGATTTCCGTGCGATGGAGACATCTTTCAAGAGACTTGTTAGCATGTTGCATAAGGATGGTAAAAAGGAGAATAAGGGAGGTGGGGCTAAGGAGCACAGCCCATAGAAGGAAAGAGGAAATACCATAATTTCGGAATGGTGGGTAATCTGGAAAAGGATTGCAGAAAGAGAAAAGGCGTTTGTTACCACTTTGGAAAGGCAGGACACCTCATTAAGGAGTGACCGAAGAGACAAAGACAAGGCAAGAGGGCAGAAACTTCTATGGGGGCAAGCTAATGTTCTCATAGCTGGTGGACAAGACATGGGTAGGAAAGTTTCCATCGAAGGATTGATTTCTATTTTCGATCATCCTATTAGGATTCTTTTCCTGGCGCCTCGCATTCTTTTATATCTGATCCTTTAGTTGAGTCTCTACACCTAGTTACCGGTATGGTTTTGGATCCCGTTATTGCCTCAAACCCCAGTGGAAGTACGACTCATTTATCGATGATTTGTCGGGGTTTGATAATCTCTATGTTAGGTGTCAAGTTTGATTGCAACACATATGTTCTTGATTTCATAAGATATGGTTTGATTCTAGGATGGATGGGTTAACCATATATGGAGCCATTCTAGATTGTGAGAGGAGGGTCGTTAGACTTCTGACTTGTCATAAAAAGGCTCTCGAGATTTCTTATGACCCCAAAAGGGTTTGTCATGCTTAGTCTCCTAGAACCTCTTGATATATCTATTGATGATTTTTGACACGTGACTCCTAAAAGAAAAGAGAGAACTTGATAAGCAAGTAGAGGGCTACTTGAGAAGAAGTTTGATAGGTGAATCATATCGGGATGGAAACCTATTGAAGACAGTCCTTGAGTAAGCCCATAATTCTAAGATGACTATTCATCCAAGTGGCGATAAAAAGTATAGAGTTCGAGGTAGTGGAGCCAAACTTACGAGAGGAAGTGAAAGTAGAGAAGGAAGCAATGATTGGATGAGTTCTGACTTGCATACTTGGATCGGAGGTTAATAAATTATGCAACAAAGAAGTGAAGCTAGTAAGAGTGCAATGGGGAAAGGGCCGCGAGAACGCTACTTGGGAGGCTGAAGACAAGATTCGTGCTTCATATCCTTTCCTTTTCGAGAATATGTCCTTAACGTCTTTTTCCAAGCTTCTAATTAATACTTGTATATATCATTTGAATATCTCCTATCAATCGAGTTTTAGGTAGAAAACTAACGAGTGTAAACATGTGTTTGAGACAAGTTATGTTTGATGGATGCAAGTGTTTGCTAGTGATGGGTCGTGGATGCATATACATACACAATAGGCACTTGATCGGCTCAATCACTAACATACTGCATATTGATGTGTGTACATTTTAATTTTTTTTGAATTATCGTTACATTGATGTTGCATTTGGGTGGATGATTGTGCCACATAAAGAACTTACATGGATTAGGATGATTTGCATACATTTTGGTTGCATGGAACAAACATACATTGCATTAAGAAGGTCAACTGATCAGTAGACCGCCTGATCTTTCGCATTAGTTTACGGACATATACACACACTATTACGTATGTTCGTAAAAGCATTAGAAATTCCTTAAGGACAATGGATGTCTGTGATTGCTAGATGGATGTATGATTGTTGGATGTTAGGATATACGCTCTTCTTGACTTAGAGATTTCAGGGATGAAATCCATTGAGTAGGGGAGAATGTAACACCTCAGAATGTTAATGACACATAGGATGATTAATTAAAGAATAATTGATGTGGAATACACTATTAACAATAAATTAAGGAAAATTTAATTAAATAATCAGAATTAAGTAAAACAAACTGTGTCATTGCGTCCATCTTGAAATTCTGGTCAAGATAGACACTTGGTTTGCATAAATTGACATCGTATGAAGAAGTCATTAAGGTTTGAAGTTTGTATACGCACGAGAAGAACATATATATATATATATATAATAGGTTCAGAAATTAATAAATGGGTCCAGAAATTCGAAATTCAGTTCAAATTCGAAATTTGGGAAGGAGGCAGATTTCCTGCCTAAGTGGGTCTACCCACTCAAAGGGGGGTCGACCCATAGGTCAACCTACCCAAAAGGGGGTCGACCCATATGTCGACCCGCTCAAAGGGGTGTCGACCCACCCCAGACAGATCTGGGCAAAATACTTCGTTTTGTATCTGGACACCATTCTGAGCAAGATTCATTTAACCCTAGGCTATATAAAGGACCCTAGACCTAGGTTTTATTCATCTAAAAATAATGCTGACGTTGAAGCTCTGCAGCAACGAAAATTAAAATGGCCTTTCTTCTTCTAAATAAATTAAAAGAAGATTATACCTAATCGAAGGTTGCTACAACAAATTCAGCGATGGCTACAACAGCTTATTCAACACGTTCTTCGCTGTAATTTGGATCTATTTCCTTAGATCTATTCACTGTGAGTTCATGTTATTTTTAGAACTAAATATTTAAATAGTAATCTTGATATGTATGTAAAAATTGAATCTTGAATCGGTGCCTAATCATTTCTATTATGACATAACTAGCATATCTGCTTTTATATGTTCATACCGCCGCCATGTTAAATCTTTTCGTAATGTGCCTATTCAGTTTATGCCTATTTCTATCAGTTTATTATTGATTTGTTATTATGCTTATTCTTGATTCTCTTCTCTCCCTATTTGTCCCTTTTCATTTTTATATAGCTAGGCTACCTTCGAGCCTAGACCTAACGCTAAAAAATGTGAACATGCGAAATTGGGAACGATTGGGAAAGACATAATTTGGGGCATAAATGGTATTGGAAAATATGGATCTAAATTTGGGCATAAAATTTGGAAATATACGAGTATGAATTTGGGGGGCTTATATTGTATTGGATAATATGAATATGAATTTAGGCATACATTGGAAAATATAATTTGAGCATAAATTAGGACATGTGTAAGTACTTATTTGGGACATAAATTGGTACATATGTGAATATGAATTTAGGCATACGTTGGAAAATATGCGAATATGGATTTGGGTATAACTTGTATCGAAATGGGCGAATATGGACTAGGGACATAAATTGGAAAATATGTAGATTTGGCTTTGTGCATAACATATATATACATATATATATGTATGTATGTATATGCCTTGACTTATAACTTGAGGAAAAAAGAGCATATGGTGCATAATTAAAAGGTGAACTGAAAAGGGTTGTACAGGTCTATGATTTGAATAGTGATTGGGCATATAATTAAATATGGGGAAAAAGAGAAATAGTCACCTATAATGACATAGGTAGATTTGGATAAAAATGGAATATCTAGTAATTACAACTAGGAATCGTAATTGCACTTATGACACAAGGTTAGGTTGCATTAGTGGTGGAAGTCTGCCCGGACCCGACCGGCATATCCAGCAGCCACTAATGTTGAACCTAGTGTGAGAGGTCTAAGTATGAAAACAAGAATCGGGCTCAAACACGAGGTTAGACCCAATTGTGGAATAAGACTGCCCGAAACCGACCAGCATATCCAGCATCCACACATTGTAGGCCTAATGTGGGAGGTCTAGCCATTTATAACCATAATTGGACATGGTAATGAATTGGACTACTTAACCTAATTTAATCCATAAGGATTGTATGATTATGAACTTAAATTAGGGTTAAGTAAAGTTGGATGGGTAGTGGGTGGGTTAAGTAAAATAGATGTAACACCCCTAAGTCCCACATCGTGGAAGCCTGTGTGAAGTGGGTACTTATATAATAGAGCCCATCTCTTACTAACGCCGAGGTCTAGTGATGGAAATCTCAACACCTGAGAGGTGGCAAAGTAGGGGCAATATCGGTGTTAGTAGGGAGGTTGGCTCAGCCTATGTGGCAACGCCATGTGTTGGCAGATCTCAAAACTTAGCCGAGCCCTTTTGAGGAACAAAACCTCAAACCTATACGGTGGCTAAGTCGGGGACAATATCTTGCATGAACGGAGGTGTGGGCTGTTACAACAGAGGGGTGAATAATATTTACATATAGGCCCACGAACTTAACCCAGTAAGGTTATGTAATTAAAGACACCTATTGGTATACATAACTGGTGGAAAATATAATAAAGTTATGTAATTAAAGACACCCTTATAGGGTAAGCATAACTTGCAGAAATGATAGAATTAGATATGCGTAATAATCTGCTAAGTAAGCAACGATAAGTTGTAGTGACAGTGTAAATTGAATTTATGATTAAATGAGAAAGAATGAGGAAAACTTGTAAAATTAATAAGTTATATTTAATCATAAATGGTAAGTGATTAGAAAACATGTGAATTGAGATATACTTAATAACGTATTACGGAGAACATGTTATTGTAATGATGTAACCAAGCAAGAATATAAAATGGATTGTGGATTACAGACCTTAGTCCACAATCTAGAAAACAACATGTTGTTTGCTTATTAATAAACTTAAATGGATTAAGTTATATGACTGAAATTAATAAGCAAGAGAAACTTAGTAGTTTGAATAAGAATTCAGTACGAATGGGAATAACCAAGTCAAATGGAAACCCGGTGAGGTAAGGCAAGCACATAAAAGAATGTTTAGACATAGGGTCTAACAACATATTAAAGAAAATCGCTCGGACCAGTCCGTACGTTTGAGGGTGAATAACCCAATGGGGTACATCATCGAGGTGTTATAAGACACAAGGGGAATGCACATTCATCTGATTGTTATGATGTCTCCAAAGGACTGGAAAGGGAAGCACGGCGCTTCCTGAAGTACATAAGGTGCTCTTAGTAGTCCTCTGTGCGGTGACATATGTCTTAGGCTATGCTCGTAGAGGTTGGGTCTGCGCGTAACTACTAAGTGGGTGGGCCTTGACGGTAAATGTAGCTATGCAATCAGAATGTTGTGACGAGGTGACACTAGGTTGATTTGACGGTTGCTGTAACAACCCGTATTTCTGATAATATGTTATATTGTAAATCGAGGCAGAAATTAATTCTAAAATCTGAATCAAGGGAAAACGAGCTATGCCATTGTGTTCGTCTCGGAAAAATACGCGAAATAGAGTCCGAGTTTTCGAAAATCGGAGTCCGTATGACCCGATTAAGGCCCAGCGAAGTTTTCAGAAAATTTCTAAGTAAAAACAGATTTCAAATTCAAACCTGAACTTGGAAATTGGGCCAGTTGGGCCAGGCGGGAAAAATTCCCGCCACAGTACCCAAGTCGACAGCCCTGTCGACTTGGTCTGACCAGGTCGACAGCCCTGTCGACTTGGCTGTCGACTTGGCTCAGACGCCCAGTCAAGCCTGGTGCACCATTTTGAGAATGGGTTGAGCTAGGGGGCCAGATTCGGTTTTGAGGGTTGAGATTGCAACTAGGGTTTAATCCTATGGTCTAAAACACTAGCCTAATCTATAAATAAGACCCTAACCTACCCTAAATCATCATTAATCTATCCTACAACTAAACTATGGCAAAATCAATCCTCTCATGGCCTCCACTCTCTTCATACAATTCCTAAATCAAATTTCTAAGAGATTTCCATGCATACAAGTGCATTTAGGCTTGTATGATCCTCTTTAACTTGCATTAAAGTCTAGTTCTTATATTTGCATCATAAAGGAGGAGTCTTGATCAAGTTTGCTTGCATTTTTGGGGTTTTTGGTTGCATAAGGGTTTTCTTACATTTGCAATACTCATTTGAGTCCGCATAAGCATTGTAAGCCCTATTCCTTTCATACTTGAACTTTAAAGTTAAAAGTATGATATGCAAGTTGACATATGTTATGCAAGTTTGTTTATGCAAGTATGATATGCAAGTTGACATATGTTATGCAAGTTTGTTTATGCAAGTATGATATGCAAGTTGACATATGTTATGCAAGTTTGTTTATGCAAGTATGATATGCAAGTTGACATATGTTATGCAAGTTTGTTTATGCAAGTATGATATGCAAGTTGACATATGTTATGCAAGTTTGTTTATGCAAGTATGATATGCAAGTTGACATATGTTATGCAAGTTTGTTTATGCAAGTATGATATGCAAGTTGACATATGTTATGCAAGTTTGTTTATGCAAGTATGATATGCAAGTTGTCATATGTTATGCAAGTTTGTTTATGCAAGTTTGATATGCAAGTTGTCATATGATATGCAAGTATGTTATGCAAGTTTGGGATGGTCATATGGTTCATGTTATCATGTTATGCATGCTTTTTGGGCCTAAAAATGTAATATGCAAGTGTATGCACACATGAACCTTTCATATGCCACCATGTTGAACTTGTGGCTTTAACATTTTTATGTCATGATTATGCCAAGTTCCCTCTTTCTATCCTTTATGCGCTATTGCGATATGTAAGCGATGGGATTGCGTTTGGGGTTGGGTAAACTTAAAAGACATGAAAAAAAAACATGAGCTTGGGAATTTACCTATTAAATTAGGTCTACCCATTGGGAATTTACCTATTAAGTTAGGTCTACCCAATTACTTGAAAATTTGTAACATGTTTTGGAAACATGATGGACATGACACTTAGAAAAGATAAGTGTGACCAACTCGAGGTTGGGTTGAGTTTGTAGCGTAAACCTACCCGGAACCGACCGGCCTAACTAGTTGCTACAAACAATAAGACCCAATGTGAGAAGTTGGTCATGTTGTACCTTGAACCCGAGGTTAGACCAAGTTGTGGTGTAAAGCTACCCGGAACCGACCGGCTTAACTAGTAACCGCAACAAAGTCTAATGTGAGAGGTTAAGGCGCATTAATTAATTAATTAATGCTATATGATAAGGTTAAGGAAATCTGACTTATGACACTTAACCAATCTGAACTCGGTAAAGTAACGGGGTTAAGTTAACCAACACTTAACCAATCTGAACTCGGTAAACTAACGGGGTTAAGTTAACCTACACTTAACCAATCTGAACTCGGTAATTTAACGGGGTTAAGTTGAACTATACTTAACCAATCCAACTCAGTAATTTGGTAAGACTGAGGACCAATTTGATACCTGGTCTGGATAAACTAACTTGATTGATAAATTAAACGAACCTGTTTTGCGGATCTGTAGGACCCACACCAAGTTAGGCAAGTTTGTAAATCTGTTATCTGATCCGTTAGTCTGAAAACTGACCATCTGAATCTGGTATGTCTGAACTCTGTTAATAAGTTAATCTGAATTTGATAGTCTGGGGATACAAGGGGGAATACTTGTGTCATCTGTTGTTTGGGACCCATATTAGTCAGTAACCCTTTCTGGTATTAAAACTTTGACCCAACCGTAGGTAGGGTCCGGGCACGCTTACTGAACTAATTATAAGTGGTTCATTCTGATAATGGCGATGGGTGTTGATGGTGCGTTCCAATCGGGTCATGTGTGTGCATGGATCCCGATCTGCCTCTGAGGATGTAAGACACCGTGACATCTGTAAATATGCCTGTGCCAATTGGTTGCCACTTTAGGGAGTGATACACCCTATCGTGGGGCCGACACAGGGTATTTATGTATTAGGGAGCCGATCGCTTGGGTAGGATTCAGGTTACATTTAGTTCTGTCTGATTCTGTCGGTGCCGTCTGTTTTGTTGGGTGGCAACACCCGTCTGTTTCTGCGTGGTACCGTTCTGTTAGGGTGGTAAAGGCCCATTTTTGTTAGCATTCTGTTTCTGTACTTTATCTGTTAGGGTGGTAAAGGCCCATTATAGTTAGTATTCCATTTCTGTACTTTATCTGTTGGGATGGTAAAAGCCCATTTTTCTCAAACTCTATTTCTGCATGGACCCTTCTGTTCCGACCTGTTTCGATGTGAACGTTAGGGTAACACCTAATCCTGTTATACTAGAATTGGTACCAAGAAGTCAGATCTTGGTTTGAGTCAAATACCTGATACTGGGCCAAGTTTGGGCCAAGGGATAAATTCTGGATTATTCATGACATGTTAGAATGTTAGTACACCTGTGGTACAAAACCTTAAACCGGGTTATGCGATGACACCTTTATCTGCCTTGTTAGTTAATCAACATGTTAGTATGTTGTTATCCCTATGTTCATACCTTCTGCTCATGCCAGTTAACTTTATCAGTTTACATTGATTGTAGCAGGGCTTACTCAGTCTTTTTGACTAACCTGTTTTCTTTCGCCTCTTTTCTTCCGTTTCCCCCCCCCCCCCAGGTTCTCAGGGAGGGAATACAGGAGCTTAGCTTGGATTTTACCTGCTTTTCTTGGATAGCTCATTTATGCTTTGGACTTGAGCTCGCTATGGTTTTTCCACTTTGGGGATAGCTACTTTATGTTCTTCTTTTCAGTTTCAGATGATGTTGTTTTATGTACTAGACTTATTTATTTGGAAAATTGACATTATGATGTACTAAACTTGTGTTTGAAATGGTTTGAATATCTTCCGCTGTTTTATCTATGTTATTTACTCTGTTTACATATATACATATGTTCTTGTTCTGCCTTGATATATCATTATGCATGTTTACCTGATTCAAACGCCCCTCCAAAGTCAGAGTGCTTGCAAGAGACACCCTGGCGGAGGCGGGGTGTTACAGTTGCCTCACGAGGAGGTAGAGAGGGTCACGACCAACAAGGATAGTAGATCATCGGATATCCTTCATCAATAGCCAACAGGATGCGAAAGACTAGAGCTATACCCAAGATACCATTTCACCTTTCACTATCGAGGTACGGGGTTGAGGGTTGATGCCACATGGATGTTTAGATTGGTTATTATTAGGGGCGGTCGCTTAGCTCTTGTAGTCTTTACTAGTTGAGGGAGGGGCCAGGGTGGGGCCACAGCCACCACAAAAACGGACTCTAGGTATATCTGTATATAGAGGCTCTTTAAAGACGGGTCTGTACAGATATGGAAAAGCTCATGACCGAGTTCCATGTTTCTTGTATCGCCCTGCCATGGAACTCGGTGCACATTATAGGACGTGTGATTGAGGCATCGAACTACAATTACAATACATACATGGGACAGTCTAGATACATGCATATCTGCTCTGGGTGGTGTATCGTAGACTAGAGGGCATTATTCCAATAAGGAATCTGATTCGATCGATGGTGGCATTCCGTACGCTTACATAGCATAGTAATGATATATATATATGAGGAACGTACCATTTTATATAGAGATCCGTACGTCACTCCAGCATATGATGAGGGACTGCATTCATTACGGTGGAGACCGTGCGAGTAGGGTACCATGGGGTGTATCTCAATATTGAGAGATAGCTAAATATATTGTATTAGGTGAATCCATGGGAAAGTAAATAGGTGCGATGCGTGTATAAGTCTTGAGTGTTATCAGCCCAAGTAACCTAATAATCAAGAAAATGTAATGGAACGGTATTAGTAGGGATCATTCTACTTCTGATATACTAGTATCTGCGCAGTGCAGAGAAATGTATTTAAGAAGCGCAATATATCATGTTTATCTTAACTTGCTCAATTCATACTTGCTATTGTTACTGTTATCTTGTTCTTCTAATTTTATATATATCTGCCATGATAATTTTATTTATTTATATTTAAAAGTAACTGGACTGGCCAGACTTTATGTCTGACCCTTTTTATTTCCTCTTCTCTCTCTTCCATTTCCCCCCAGGTTCTCAGGGTGGAAGTGCTTAGAGTTGATTTGGATTCTTTCAGCTTATCTTGGATTTTGGATAAAGATGTATCGCTTTGACTTCTGGTCAACTCTTGTATGGCTTCACAGGGAAATATGGTTTTATGCTTTTGTACTCTGATACTTTTGGCAAGACAGATTATAAATGTAATTAGTTACTTATGATGTAAACTCAGTATTTGGGACCATGATGTTTTGATTTAAATAAAGTTTTTTTAAAAGTTTTTAATTCCATTGCTATTTTCCATGTCTGTCTTGTGCTATTATGTTCTTATTTACCTATAATGCTTCACGGAATTTAATGCATTCCTTTGGTGAGTGACATTAACGGACGTGGGGTGTCACAATATTCCCACCTTTCAGTTTGTTTGGTTTACATCAACATGTAAATGAAACCCCTGCTGACCTAGATATGATTAACAAAAGTATTGAGTTATCATAAAAATGGTTTGTAGGAACTTATTGGTAGCAAATATGCAAGGAATGAACATAAAATGTAGTTGATATAAACCCTAAAAATGGTTTATTTAGGAAAAGAGATAAAACATGTGTAACGTATCATACTTGAATCAAATTCGCTATTATAAGAATAAAGGACGTGCTACATAGACCAACAGAAGTTTTAGTCCAAAAATGGGCCTAGTACAAACCAAAGGATTTGAAGGGCAAAAATGTCATGTTCAGTGGGCCCTCCATTTTTTCTGTTCGTTGGCACTAGGGATAGTAATTATTACTCAGAAACCAAAAACCCAAACCGAATCGACCTAAACTCGATGGGTCTCGGATCGGGTCTAGGTGATGAAAAATACAATTAAGACCCGATTAAACCTGACCTGAAAGACTACCCGACCAAAAAGCATTAAAATATATGTAATTTTAGTGTTACTGTCCAGCCGAACCCGAACCGAGCGGTCTCGACCCAAACCGAAGCTCGGGTCGGGTCAAGATTTTTGAATTGTCTATTTCAGACCAGACGAAACCCGACCCGCCTAGACCAAAGACCAGCCGGATTGGGTCTAACTGCCACCCCTAGCTGCCACAGATTTTGACAGGAAATTTTTTGGTTGATTTAGCATTTTCAAAGAATAAATAAGGTGAACATCATGTTACTCGGTTCGTCAAGATTAATGAGGTAGAATAACAATGGTCTACTAAGTGCATACAACTATACAAATACCTAAAATAACAAAATATAAGAAAATAGTTTGCTACATATGATCCACCTTTTTGTAAGATCGTCACACTTCGAACATATGATATCTGGATTGCTTGTGGTTTGAGTGTGGACTCACAAAAACTCGGACTAGACATAAGAATCAAAGTTCGTTTGGAAATCAAAAATTAACTCAAATTCAGATTAATCACCTCCAAGCATTATGCGATCACCTGATTGATCACGCAGAGGATCAAATAAATCACTCCAGAATACTCATGTTGGTGTATTGAAATGACGCTGGTATTTACCCAATCCCTCTCAGGGATTAGATTGGTATTTAAGTCATGGGATAGATCTCATGATCAATGCTGCAAATCCGACCAAAAATATGGATTAGCACAGTCCGATTACCAAAAAAGAAAGGATGCGCTTGTGGATTGTAGGATCTAAAAATACCCAATTGGGTGGGTAGGTGTCAAAGTGACCGGATCGGCATTCATGGATTCCCTTGGATTGGCCTTATGGCCTTTTCCTCGGATCAGCACAACGTGCTTAGCTTCGGATTGATATAGCACGCCTCACGTTGGATCAGATTGGTTGTGATGCCCCATCTCGATACACACACAAATTAAGACTATAGCTAGAATGTTATCTACTACTGCAGAGAATAGAGCTGGTTATAAGCGACCATCTGTGAGTCTTGTATTAAACAAGTATTGAGTATATCAATTTGGTGCTCTATATTTTCTCTTACCTCGAGTGGATAAACAAGGTCGATTCTAGCTTAATACAATACTACAGTAGTTAGTGTATTTATTCAGAATAAAACACAATAACAAGGATCACCGAACAACAGACACAATAACATGTACAAATACATCAAGTACAATATATAGGGATACATAAGTGGATGGTTATATGAACCATATATATATATATATATACACACACACACACACACACACACACATACACAACATGTCCCAACAAATGAATATATACATATCAGAGTTACATAAATAACTACAAAATGATAACTCAAAATATGCCAAAGCATCAAAAGGAAATAAGATGGATCAAAGAGGAAGTAGGATAAGAAGATATATACACCGAGTACAAACCTGAAACAACTCAGTTTGACCCAAGTATATAAAATACACGGGTCAGTTTAGGTTAAATAAAGCAAAAAGATCATGATAAATGAGGTATGATGGCATAAGCGAATAACCCTTCTCAAGGGAGAGAGAGTACTTCAACCTGTATTAACTTATGGTTCAGGAAATATTTGCAACTAGATAATCATATCATAGTCTCGTGTAATAATATTAACAACAAAGTATATGTGTTTCCATCGGCAATGAGTTGTTAAGCACGAAGGCTAAGTTAACAATATATAATCTCAAAATGCACCGAAAACAATGAGATGGAAACCAATAAAACATTGACATATTGAGCTCATTCAAGAGATTAAGGCAGCCTAAATGTAATCATCATAGTAAATCAACATGATAGCTCTAATGCAATAAAATCAACATCAACAACAATGATAAAAACATTTAGAAAATCAATGAAATCTTGAAATTAATAATAATGAAATCTAGAGATAATAATAAAGCATATGGATCCATATCAATGGTGTAATGCCCCGCCTGTACACCCATTATCATACAGTTCATTTCAGAGAAATGTCGTAGACCATAATAGAGAATGAGGTTTGTGAAGAGCGACCGATTGTATGATTACTCCATGTGAGGAATGCACATCGAATTCTAATACCGATTAAAATTTCGACATGACCATTCGGCACATAGGGCAACTACACAACGGCTATATGCAATCCAGAAGGTAATATAAAATAGACAACAACAATAATATATATATATATCACAGCCAGACACAAAATAATCATATCACAAAGGCGGAATATATACGAATAAACCAAGAAAGTGTACAACAAGTTAGTGGTCAACAAAGATCCACTAATCCTAAGAGGATAGATACATGTACCATAATGTAAATAAAAGAATATGTACACAACGATAGATAATGTCATAGGTACAAAAGTACATAAAGCTGCAGAGACAGAGTAGCAAGCAGAAGGAAGAAAATCAATCCTGCGAGGAGTCCCAAAGGAGTACCTAAAATGACTCGGTCTAACCCGAGTATTATTTATAGGAACAAATAATAAACGAGTCAGTCTAACTATACTTATCAAATAAACAGAGATAATAAGAGATATAATAAAGGATGACATGATTCTAGTAATAATATCTAACCATAAATAAATATGAAACATGGCATGTCAACACAGTCAGGAAATGACAATGGAATGTCAGCACACAAATATCTCTAAATAATCTCCTAGCTAATGTAGAATGCAACATTCATATAATAGCACACAACAGGAAATGACAGGGCAATGCCAAATAAACTAAACACATGAATGACAGCGGAATGCCAAATAAATCTAATGGATGCCATATGCATCAAAATAAACAAGGAATGACAACAGAATGCCAAATACACATCAAATTGATGACCATCGCATCAAAGTAATCAAGAATACAGAAATCAACCAAGAAATCTAGAAAACATCAAAAAAAAGGCCTGTCAAAAGTTGAGAAACGATCTCTTGGTAGCGAACCCATACGTTTGAGCTGAAGCTCCCCACGAAGCCGGGGCGTGACCCCGAAAGTGAGAAAACACATAAATCATGAAGGTTGGACCGAAGTCCCATCAGTGAAATTGAAGGATCGTGAATCCCACTCGGGCGACCGAGGACCACAAAACATAAGTCATAGAGGGACCGCATCGATCCGGTGAGTATAAATTACACCAAGGTAGTTAATATAAGAAAACAGCTAAATGTCCCATAACCACTCGCAATTCTCAAATATTTATGAACCCATTGTTGGTTCATACTCAAAACAAAGAATAAAAATTATTCCAAGCTGGTTAATATAAGAAAACAACGACATGTCCCATAACCACATGCTATTCTCGAATATTTGCTCACTCGTAATTGGTTTCTATTCAAAACAGTGAAAATAACCATATATGATCAAACGAACGAGTTTGGTATTTATTCGCCAAAATAAACATATAAGGGATCATAGTCCTCATTTTTATTAAGGTGAATAGACTAAATTTCTCGTCCGATCGATAGGATTAGGAATCGTATATAAATCAATAGAATCGGAACCGGGTTTAGAAAGCGAATTTATTTTAAAAGGATTTGAATTTAAAAGCTGATTAAATGTTGGGTCAATGCCCACGACAATATAAAACCCCATTATCCATTGTGGTTCATTTATTCATAAACATCGTAGCCATAGCGAAAGGAACACAAAAATCATAAAACATAAACTCCCATTACAACAATATACAGGAAATCAATGGGATAACGGTTGTATTTTCGATCAACGAACGAATTGAAATCCCAAACTAGCACCCGAAGATTTTAAACTATATCGGAATAGACTCGAAGGATACCGAGTCGATAATTCACGTTTTAGAGTCGTGAATCATAATCGAACTAATATCGAGGGTCAAACCAGAATTAACGGGTAAATAGATTCATAAAATAGAACATACGGGTTCTAGAAGATTTCTAATGCAGTTCACATTAAACAATGAGAATAGAGTCAGTTAAAGGTCAATATTCAATGAATCAAATAATAATCAATGTCGATGAATCGAGCTGCTGAAATCTGTGAATTCAGGAAGCTGAAGTTCACAAACGAAGTCCGAATTGCCCGAGCTCTAGCTGGGAAAGTGCTTGGATGGGGGTAGACTGTGGACCGAGGACCCTCTGGTCCATAGCAAAAAATCGGTCGACCGGTCAAATATGGTCAGTCGACCGGTTTTTCACAGGGAAAAAACCAGTCGACCTCCCCTATTTTAGCCGGTCGACCGATTCTAACCTGGGCCGTTACCTAGGTCGAACATAGGGGATTCGTCCCCCGCGAGCATCCATTGTCGATCGTTGAGGTTCATGACTTCTTCGTGACATCAACGAGACCTTTCCGATCCACCGTATCGACTCGCAAAGCTCGAATGCAAAGATTTTGATTATAGGTTTTAAACAAACCAAACTTCAAACTAAAACGATCCGAAACGATTCGAGCGACTAATAATGGTGTAGAACATTGTCGAGTCGACAATGATGCCTCCAACGACAATGGTATCGATTCAAATTATGTGCATTGATCGTGTAAATAACATATGTCATAATTTCTACTTCAAATGAAATTCAAACTATGACACCAAAAAGTGTAAACTATCCTAACAAATTCAACAAGCAAATGCAACATGAAATGGTCCCAAATTACACTTGTGCAAGCCGAAAACTTGCGGCATAGATATGAGTTCAATAAAGAACTCACCTTTGCTTGATTCAATGAAGAACAAGCACACAAACGAGCAAAGCTCCTATCTTTCATCATTTGCTCCTCCAAAATCACCTTATACATTCACATACAAACATATATGTATTAGGGTTGTGGAAAAATCGAAAATTGAGAGGAGTATAAGGTCGAGAGGGAGAGTAAAGAGCTTACCCATGTCTTAGAATTGGATTTGCGCAAGAGTTAAGCTCTAGATTGAAGGCCCTAGCTTAGTGAATTTCTATTTCCTATTCCCTTCCCCATTTTTATTTCTTTTGTTGAAGTGAGAATGAATGAAGGAGTAGGAGGATGATTTGGGGTTATATGGTGAGCTAGGTTAGCTCAACCAAGACCTAACTAAGGTGCCAAAATTCCGAAGCTCAGAATATAACGAAGCTTATGGTTTTCGAAAACGTAAAGGATGTCTTGAACTCAATGGAAGTGGTTTCGAGTCCAAATTCATCCATATGCAAAAATTGATATTTTGGTCATATATCAAATGAAAAAAACAAAATCGCTCAACTCAAAAGGTATCGATGTTATCGTAAACGATGATTCGGGCTCAATGGAAGTGGTTCCGAGTCCTAATTTTATCGTCTGTGAAAATCAACATTTTGAGTGACACATAATATACGATGACATATTTAGATAAACTATTTAAATCTATTATCATGGAATGAGCGGCTTATTACAGACTTCCCTCCTTAAAAGAATTGCGTTCCCGCAATTCCTTAAGATTGAAGTAATAAGTAACAACCAAAAATAATACCACGGAGTGGTACCACATGAATAGACACGAAATAAAAAGGTCACACCAACGGCTAGGTGAGATCCCAATTTCATCTCACAAGATCATAAAAACTAGAGTTCTATCTCGAACTCCATTACCCATGAAGGTAGTCGATAGAATGCACAAAAACCATGTGAATCTAATTTGGAATTTCAAGAAGCAACGGGACTGCATCATACAGACGCGAGATATCAATAGTAGATATTTCTATTAGGATATGAAATGGGAATTTACGATGGTTGACTAATCCATTCCCAAACTTAATCCCGACGATGTAGCGAATCATCGAACCTGAGCACTTTAGTCTTGCGACAAGGTGGTTGACTCCAACAAAAGCACAACGTAGAGATTCCAATGACTTTAGAAAAGGAGAGCAATTCTCGAAGGAACAATCAATTTTAATATCAATGATTCAAGGTTGGTAATGGAATACCAACGAGCTAGAAACCAATAAAAAAATATTGGTAATGGAATACCAATGAACTACAAATTGATAATCAAATATTGGTAATGGAACACCAATGAACTAGAAATCGATAACAATTATTGGTAACGGAAAACCGATGAACTATTCGGGGAAATCGATTTCTAACCAGGTACTAAATCTCATTTAGTAACCATAAAGACAAATCATTAGGAATTGTACGAAATTCTAAATATTCAGAAACTCGAGTATAAATTTTAGAAAATTGGAAACATCGAGAAGATGATGGATAAGTAGTGCACAACTTACCACTTCGGGACAACAGGATTTAAGAAAATTTTCCGCCAAATTTCTCAAATCACAAAAACATCTGTAATTAATCAAAGATGCAATAGACAATTTCTATAACAAGATGAGATTAAACTAAAGAGGTCGTAATCCCTAAAAAAAATGATTCACAAGGGTTAACAAACATGCAGAGACAATAGTCGACCCAAATGATTCAAACAAACAAGGAATGAATATCAAAAGAGCTCATCCTCTTGAAATTCATCATTAAAGATACATGGGGCTAAGTCCACACATGAGTTGACTATAGCACTTTTGGATGATCGACTAGATCATAGATTCAATGTAAGGAATTATTGAGTTTTTCATGGATCGCAAAACCCAAATTTCCTCTTCCCACGGGATTCCCATTCTCTTGAGAGATCGTTCACTGGAGAAAACAAGGAGACCCATGGAATCACATGAATACTAAATTCTCTTTGGCAAATCGAAACAAGGAATAGGAATTAAGCGAGATTCCCAATCACTAAGAATTCTCGAAAATAAAAGATCTGAAATCCAGAAACAAGAGACATAAATAAATAACTCCAGGAACAAGAGACATCGGATATTTATTTTCTCAAAGAAAAGATTCAAGGTAATTTTAATTGAAAATCTTAAACCATTCAAATTCTTGGAATTTCTCCAAGGAAATCTAGAAATAAATTATCTAGAAAAATAACAAAAGATTACGAAAAATCACAAAACTACAAAATATTATTATTTTGATTAACTCATTTAGGAATTCTGAACTACATCATGGCGTCCCATATCTCGTTCTAGATCCTTAACGCACCCGATGGACAAATTAACACAAGAAAATCCTCACAATGTCTAATGTTCACGCAGATCTCGCAGAAATATAAAAATTGAATAAATCATTCGGGATGGCATAAAGGAAATAAAATTCCTTTATCAACTTACAAATAAAACACAAGTGACATCTTTTGATAATGAAGAACACGATCGAGTATATCAAAAGAACATAAATAAAATAATCTCTGAATAAGGTAAATGACATTAAGGAATTAATGACACGTACCTTGACTCAAGAAGAAGGATCACAAGAAGTTGGATTCCTTCCCTCGTTCTTGATCTTGAATTTGGAATGCAACGATACGTTTGTTGAGTTAGTTTGGCACAAATGCTTGGTGACTCACACTGGCACAACGAGGTAACAAATGAGTTGCTTTAGCCCGAAGGCTTGGTGATCTTACACTGAACTAGAACTATATAGCCGACAACAAGGGAATAGATTTAGTCACAAAGACATGGTATCTCCATACCAACCGACCAGTGATCAATATACCATGCTATGTATGTAACGACGTACGAAACAATCTTAACTAGAAATCAAGAAATATCAGGATTAAAGGCGCTTACAACGTGCGTAACGATGCACGGGCAAGATATCCAATGATCAATCAACTACATGGATATTAAACAGACATCGATTAGCAACTCGAGTCAAAGAATGAAACTAAAGCACCATTAGAGCACACGGGCCCTAGATGGACTATAAAAATCAACCCGAAGAGGAAGAGTCGATAACTATTCTAAAAGACTAAAAATATTCCACTTGAGACATAATCACCCCTCTCGTAGGAGGTACACCGGGTGAACCGGCACTTGCACGACTACGATGCGAATTCAATCAAAATGGAATCGTATAGGAAAATAAGCTATGAGGAGTCTTAAGACTCTAACTAAACCCCTAAAACACGATTCCCGAGAGAGGCTCAAGACAATACCATCGTCATACTATCCTACACTATTCCAGAAAGTGGCCCTGATACCAACTGTAACGCCCCTCCTCTATACCCACTATCGTCCAGTTCATTTCAGAGAAATGTTGTAGATCATAATGGAGAATGAGGTTTGTGAAGAGCGACCGATGGTATGATTACTCCATGTGAGGAATGCACATCGAATTCTGATACCAATTAAAATTTTGACATGACCATTTGGCACATAGGGCAACTACACAACGGCTATATGCAATCCGAAAGGCAGTATAAAATAGACGACAAAATTAATATATATCACAGCCAGACAAAAAATAATCATACCACAAAGGCGGAGCAAATATGAATAAACCAAGAAGTGTACAACAAGTTAGTGGTCAACAAGGATCCACTAATCCCAAGAGGACAGATACATGTACCATGACCTAAATAAAAGAATATTTACACAACGATAGATATTACCATAGGTACAAAAGTACATAAAGCTGCAGAGACAGAATAGCAAGTAGAAGGCAGAAGATCAATCCTGCGAAGAGTCCCAGAGGAGTACCTAAAATGACTCGGTCTAACCCGAGTATTATTTATAGGAATAAATAATAAACGAGTCAGTCTAGCTGTACCTAAAAAAAAACTGAGATAATAAGAGATATAACAAAGAATGACATGATTCTAGTAATAATATCTAATCATAAATAAATGTGAAACATGGCATATCAACACAGTCAGGAAATGACAATGGAATGTCAGCACACAAATATCTCTAAATAATCTCCTAGCTAATGTAGAATGCAACATGCAAATAATAGCACACAACAGGAAATGACATGGGAATGCCGAATAAACTAAACACATTAATGATAGCGGAATGCCGAATAAATATAATGGATGCCATATGCATCAAAATAAACAAGGAATGACAACGGAATGCCAAATACACATCAAATTGATGACCATTGCATCAAAGTAATCCAGAATCCAGAAATCAAGCAAGAAATTCAGAAAACACCATAAAAAGGCCTGTCAGAAGTTGAGAAATGGTCTCTAGGTAGCAAACCCATATGTTTGAGCCGAAGCTCCCCACGAAGCTGAGGCGTGACCCCGGAAGAGAGAAAACACATAAATCATGAAGGTTGGATCGAAGTCCCATAAGCAAAATCCAAGGATTGTGATCCCACTCGGTCGATCGTGGACCACAAAACATAAGTCATAGAGGGACCGCATCGGTCCGGCGAGTATAAGTTACAATGAGATAGTTAATATAAGAAAATAGTTAAATGTCCCATAACCACTCGCTATTCTCAAATATTTACAAACCCGTTGTTGATTCATACTCAAAAAAGTGAATAGAAATTATTACGAGCTGGTTAATATAAGAAAACAGCAACATGTCCCATAACCACATGCTATTCTCGTATATTCACTCACTCATAATTGGTTTCTATTCAAATAGAGAAAATCACCACGTATGATCAAACGAACGTGTCCAGTATTTATTCGCAAAAATAAACATATAAGGAGTCATAGCCCTCATTTTTATTAAGGTGAATAGACTAAATTTCTCATCCGATCGATTGGATAAGGAATCATATATAAATCAATATAATCGGAACCGGGTTTAGAAATCGAACTTATTTTAAAAGGATTTGAATTTAAAAACTGATTAAATGTTGGGTCGATGCCTATTGACAATATAAAACCCCGTTATCCATTGTGGTTAAATTATTCATAAAAACCGTCGTCGTAGCGAAGGGAGCACAAAAATCATAAAACATAAACTCCCATTACAACAACATACAGGAAATCAAAGGGATAACGGTTGTAATTTTGATCAACAAACGAATCGTAATCCCAAACCAGCACCCAAAGGCTTTAAACTATATCGAAATAGACTCGAAGGGTATCGAGTCGATAATTCATGTTTTAGAGTCGTGAATCATAATCAAACTAATATCGAGGGTCAAACCCGAATTAACGAGTAAATAAATTCATAAAATAAAGCGCATGGGCTCTAGAACGATTTATAATGCAATTCACATTAAACAATGAGAATAGAGTCAATTAAAGATAAATTTTCAATGAATCAAATAATAATCAATGTCGATGAATTGAGCTGCTGAAATCTGCAAATTCATGAAGCTGAAATTCACAAACGAAGTCCGAACGACCCGAACTCTGGCCGGCAAAGAGCCTGGATGGGGGTAGACTATGGACCGAGGTCCCTCTGGTCCACAGCTAAAAATCGGTCGATCGGTCAAATTGGGTCGATCGAATGGTTTTTCACAGGGACAAAACCGGTCGACCACGCCTATTTTAGTCGGTCGACCGGTTCTGACCTGGGTCGTTGCCCAGATCGAACCAAGGGGGTTTCGTCCCCGCGAGCATCCGTCGTCGATCGTTGCGGTTCGTGACTTCTTCGGGACATCAACGAGACCTCTCTGATCCACCGTATCGACTCGCAAATCTCGAATGCAAAGATTTTGATTATAGGTTCTAAACGAACCAAATTTCAAACTAAAACGATTAGAAATGATTCGAGCGATTAATAATGGTGCGGAACATTGTCGAGTCGACAATGGTGCCTCCAACGACCACGGTATCGATGCAAATTATGTGCATTGATCGTGTAAATAACATATGTCATAATTTCTACTTCAAATGAAATTCAAACTATGAAACCAGAAAGTGTAAACTATCCTAACAAATTCAACAAGCAAATGCAACATAAAATGATCCCAAATTACACTTGTGCTAGCCATAAACTTGCGACATAGATGTGAGTTCAATAAAGAACTCACCTTTGCTTGATTCAATGAAGAACTAGCGCACAAACGAGGAAAGTTCCTCTCTTTCATCAATTGCTCCTCCAAAATCACCTTATACATTCACATACAAACATATATGTATTAGGGTTGTGGAAAAATCCGAAATTGAGAGGAGTATAAGGTAGAGAGGGAGAGTAAAGAGCTTACCCATGTCTTAGAATTGGATTTGCACAAGAGTTAAGCTCTAGATTGAAGGCCCTAGCTTAGGGAATTTCTATTTCCTATTCCCTTCCCCATTTTTATTTCTTTTGTTGAAGTGAGAATGAATGAAGGAGTAGGAGGATGATTTGGGGTTAAATGGTGAGCTAGGTTAGCTCAACCAAGACACAACCAAGGTGCCAAAATTCCAAAGCTCGGAATACATCGAAGCTTATAGTTTTCTAACACGTAAACGATGTTTTGAACTCAATAGAAGTGGTTTCGAGTCCAAATTCTTCCATATGCAAAAAGTGATATTTTGGTCATATACCAAATGAAAAAGACCAAAATCGCTCAACCCAAAAGGTATCGATGTTTATAGTCAAAAAGATCGTTAATGATGATCCGGGCTAATTGGAAGTGGTCCCGAGTCCTAATTTTATCGTCTGTGAAAAACGACATTTTGAGTGACACATCGGATACGACGATATATTTAAATAAAATGTTTAAATCTATTATTGTGGAGTGAGCGGGTTGTTACAAATGGTGTTAAGCTGAAACAACGTCGCATGTTCAACAACAAAGGCCTAATCTTACCAAATACCAACAACAAAAACAACAACGATGGTTCCTGACAATTAACCGGTAGGTCCAATGGATTGCCAAAGCCCAATAATTGCCTAAAGGTCTGATACTGTCAACAAAAAACAATAGAATGTGTCATAGACTTCCAAACAATAACCCGAAAAGTGATATTTATGTGTACCTACCACACGTTCTCACGTATCGGTTTACTATAAGTCAGTCAACTCCATATTACTGTAGCTTCAATTAAAGTTAGCAATTAACTGATATAACAAAACTATGTGTCCCATACCACGTGGTTTATTATATCATTCAAGTTACATTCTTGTTATCTCCAAGAGTGCAAAAACATATGATTTTATATAGAAAATACCTACTTAGAAAAAATGAGTTTTAAAGCTATTTTCGAAAACATTCTAGAAATCATTCCTTTAAAAAGATCTTTATAGAAGACTTTGTATCGACATAAATAGCTTTAAAATAATTATACACACATATATGTATACATACATATATATATACACATATATACATATATATATATATATATATATATATATTAGTCTAATTCGTAATATTTATTTAAAAGCTAATTTTATTTTGAAAATCCTTTTGATAACAATTTTATAAAACATGGGTATGAAATAACAAAAGCAATAAAATTCATCAAGATCAATATAAAAAATTTCATAGTAAAATTCACCAATTCGATGTACGAATTGGTGTTATTATTGGCTTCCCATTGAAGGAACAAGCCTAGCAAAACATCTTAAAATATTACTTTTGAAATCAATCAAAATGGTGTAGGAATTTACTTAGAAAATCATAAAAACACTAGGAAAACAACTCACGTTCAAAAGTGATGCGACGGTCGACCCCTCTTTATTTAAAGTAAACTTACTTGCCTTTGAGCCGACCTATCGGACAACCCATTGAAGGTTAAGGTCGACCCGGGTGTCACATTTTTCTCCCAGGAGCAATTCTGCTCTGATTCAGATTCCTAGCAGTGATTTAAACATGTAACACCCTGTAAATCAGAATTAACACCATGAACACAGGACTAAAGCTGGAAGGTGAGATATACTCACATTTTAAGTGTGTGGATTTGGAAAGAAACTTGGAGCTTGGTGCCTCTACGGAGTTTCAGCAATCTGTAAATACAATTACAGCAACATGTAAGCAAGATGAAGATTACTGCAATCTATTTTCTTGAAAATCAAAGTAATAGATGAGATATTTTTTGGATTTGAAGTGATTATCTATTTACAGCTGAAATTTACAAGCTTTTCTTACTTTGGTTTGATTTTTTTTCTGTATCAAATTTGAGGACTTGAGAAGAAGGAAATAAATTTTTCGTTCTCTGTTCATTTTCGTAAGGAAATTATTTTGAGGATAACAGTATTTTAGTTTTCCTTCTCCATATCTTTCTCTTAATTAAATTAGATTATAGACTTAATTAAAGCCCAGTTAGCTTAAGTGTAATTAAACTAAGCTTATTTAGGTTAAGTTACACTATTTAATAAATTTTTACACTATTTTTACACCATTTTAACTATCTCTACATCAAATACTTACTACGTTTATGTTATTTAAGTTTATTAAATCATTACAACATGTTTTAAAAATCATTACAAATAACTTAACATTGTTCTTAACATAAATAATTTAAAACTTACATTTATAAAGAAAAGTTTATCTTATTCTTCTTTTTGTTCAAGACCTGCAACATTAACATCTAAATTTATCCAAAATACATAATCTTGTTCTAAATGACCATGTTATTTTTTTTCAATAATTCAAAATTTTATTTTTATTCAATATTGACATCTTCTAATTTGTTTACTTCTTGAATAAATTTAAAAAACATAGTTTTCACCGTAATTAATTGTTTAACTCTAAATTGCAATTTATTGCAGTAAAATATATAAAAATATTTTGAATGCATATTTTATCTCAAATTTCATTATAAAGTTTTCCAAAACTTTATTTTTTGCATTTTTAAATTTATTTATCAACCCAATGTTGAATTCAATCCTTCTATTGATTTATTTGATTCAGTTCAACCTCAATCTAATTTAACTACCAAAATTATCACAAGTTAACAGTTAAATCCTTAATTAATCAACTTAATGATTAATTAAACTATTTTCTCCAATTTATAAATATTTTCCTTGATTGACCAATTCATATTGAATTGAATTGCCTTCTTAGATATAATTTAACTCAACCCAACATGATAGCTCATGTTAACTCCAATATCCTTGGTTTATACAATTCAAAGGATTTTATGAGTTATCCTTTCCAAGTCAAGCTTAATTTCTAGTTAACCCTTTGTAAGCACAGTTTAATTAACTTATACAGGTAATCACAAAACTATAGTTATTGCAGACTCCTTCCTTATAGAAATTACGATCCCTATATTTCTTAAATAAAAGCTTTATTCAACTCGATTTATTTCATCTACGAAAGGGAACAAATAAGGAAATAGGTAAGCTTGAAAAAAAATCGCACCCTTGACGATCGAAGGTATAAAAACAGGATAAGATCACTCGATAAATTCTCTTGTTTCCCAAGTACAGTCATTGGGATTACTGGACCATTAAATTTTCACGAGCAGCAAATACTTATTCCGAAGGCGTTTAACCGTCGAAGAAAGTATATTTACGAGATGTTGAAAAGTGGATAGGTCAGGTGAGATTTCAAGCTCCTCTAGAACACAAGAATCAATAATATATTCTGAATCACGCAGACACTTCTGTAGGTGAGATATGTGAAACATGTCATGGTACCAAAAAAACTAGACAAGAGGTGCTACCTGATATGCTATAAGTCCAATATGTTTTGTGACAGGAAATGTCCCCATGTATCGAGGAGCTGATTTCCTAGTTTGAATGACAAGTATCATCCCCTTCAGAGGAGATGCATACATATAAACAAGATCACCAATTGAGAACCCAGAGGCTTCTTATGGTTGTCCACATTGGATTTTTGTCGACTCTAAGCTTCGTTCTCTCTCAAATAAGAATAATTTTATTCGAATCTTCGCAAAGGGGGTAGGGACTTACATCAATTTCTCCTCGAACTCTAACCCACAAGAAGGTGATCGACATAGCCTTTCCTATAAGGCTTAGGAAGGAGCCATACTGGTTCTAGATTGAAAGCTGCTATTTTATATAAACTCGACAAGAGGTAGGTGCTCTTCCCAAATTCCATCAAAATAAAAAATGCTTGCACAGAGAAGATTCTTATAAATACGATTCATCCGCTCAGTCTTTCTATCAGTTTAGGGATAATAAGTTGTGTTAAAGTAAAATTTTGTACCTAAGCTTTCAAAAGACACTACTTGAATTATTGGTGAAAGCGGATCTCGATCACATACAGTTCGGATAGGAATATTGTGATGTCTTACGATTTTCTTATTTTTAATACATTAATAATTCATTTCCTAAATGACTCCTTGCCAAATTTCCCCTTTCAAAGAAGCGTAGTTTAAAATCTTAAATATAAGTGTTTTAAATTTAATATTTATCCCACATACAAGAAATATTATACTCAATAGATTAAATTATTCCATTTCATCCTTTCCATAGTATATATTTTAAATATAAACACTTAGTTTCTAAATTATCAATAGATTACTAAAGTTACCTCACCATCTGTTATAGTAAGTCACTTAATTGGATGGTTGAAATTTTGATTACGAAATCAAAACAGCCTCTCCATTTTTTCTTCCCTGCCTACCATTGCACTCCATGACGACGTACATCATCTATGATATGCTAGTGTATTTTTAAACATTGCTTATGTTCAATATATTTTATTCTTTTTAAAATATATCTTCTTTTACACTTATTACTTACTTTTACAAAACACAATTTCACTTAAAGTAATTTCTTTAACTTTCTAAAAATAACATTAAGCTACCAAATTTTGTGATCTATCCTATCTCTTGGCTTCTAAGTCAATACAGTACCAATACTGCCTCGGCAAATTTTCTACTTTTCTCAATTTATTTAATGGCTAAAACTTAATTTAAATATCTTTTTCAATCAATTATCTCTTATGTTAAAAGCTTCATACGATGTTTAAGGACCCCTATATATAATATGGCATCCCATATATTGATCAGAATTCATAAACAACATTTGGACACATCGATATAGTAATTATCACAAGTCCTTCTCAGCTGTATTTATTTTATTATCACCAACATCCATTCATTTTTATTTTGAAATAAATACAAATAAACCTTTTATTTTTAATGCCTTATCAACCATATTAATTTTCTCTAATTAATTCGTTATGTGAATTACTAAATTATGCGCTTAGCCGAAATAGTCTACTAGTTCTTGTTGTGTACTCCAATTAATTCTTAGTTATTCACATTTATTATCCTAGTATAAGCCTCAACTTGTTATATTGGTTATTAATTCATTATTATGGGATTCAAACTCACAAGGATGAATGGAAAGAATAAGATCTAGATTTAATCTCCGTGTATTAGCAATACGACTATGTAGTCTAGGTCGATTCTCGATTTTAAACACTAGAACAAGGGAAGCTGATATGGGGAAAGATCACATATATCACAAAGAGATAAATCCTTTAGTTCAACAACCGGTTCCTTGTTCTCATTAATAGACATCCTCATGGGAGGATAAACATGCTAACCACCAAGAATAATGTAATGTCTCGTATTTTTGACAGTATAATATTTAATTTATTTCATTATTTTAAATATTATATTTGGAATGTTAATGGATTTTAATATTAATTTTTTTTGTTAAAGTGAAGTTCGAACGTTAAATTTATATTTTATATAAATCAAGCTCGAAATGGCGCGATAGTTCGTAATATTGAGTTTTGCACTTCAATTGAATATACAAAATCCGTTTTAAGTCGGATTTCTGTGAAACAAGAAAGTTTGAATCTTGTTGATTATAATTTTCTAATAGAAGAGAAAAATCCAGATTTTGTGTTATAGATTGTTAGTTATGTCCAATTCAAATTTTAAAATAATCGTTATGAAAATTATTATTAAAAAAATGTTTATTAATTTATTTAATAGGTTTTTAATATAATTTGGATACTGTTTAACATGAATTTGGTGATATTAAGTTATACAATTTATATTTGAAGCTATACATATTTTATTTTGGTATATTTATGATAATAATTTATTATTATTCTGTTTGATTATTTTGGAATTTAATTAATGTTTTATCAATATTTTATAGGCCTTAGAAATAGTCAATTTTCAAACGACCTCCGTTTACGGTGAAACGAATTTTGTTGGATCCTGAATGTCCAAACATAGCGTGATGAAAATTTTGGGGACAAACAGAGTTAATAAGTGAGCGTACGAAATTTAATTGTAAACAGACAAATAATTTAAATTATAAAATATCATCGTTTTCCAAACGAAGTCGGATTTTGACCAAACGAGTTTTATTGGATCTGTATTAGTAAGCTATTGCTACATTTCAAATTTAGTAGCAATCCGATAAACCGTGCGATCAGGGCAGCGTAAAACGCCCTTGTTTTCATTTAATCGTTTATTTTATTTTGGCTAATTTAGACAGCGGTAACTTTAAAGGGATAAACGACTAGTCAAATGAACTCTGATTTTAATGAAACAAATTTCATTGGATCCGTAAGGAAAAGGTGTAGTAGAATTTCAAAGTTTCAAGTTGATTGAATTTATTTTGTGATCATAGGAAATTTAAACGCGTGATTTTTAGCTTGTGATTTATAAAGGACTTTTTACAAACGACCTTGAAATTTGACAAAACCTGTCCCATTAGGTCTGAAATATTTTTTTGTGCTAGGATTAGGAATTTCATCTCGATTAAATGTAGCTGATAGTTGTTTCTGCATGATACTTCATTGCGAAGTTTGGTTAAATATTATTTTAATATAAAAAATTCCCAATATTTACATATCTTACACTTTAACCCTAATCGGTTGGTCAAACAACATCCCGTAATCAACACTAGAAATTAGCTGCACCTCCATCTTATTTCGACGGTCAGGAATGTTTATTTCTTCATTCCAATTTATCTCGAAGGCTAGTGATTAATTCCAGAATATTTCAACGGCGAAACCGTTCATCTAGGCGAGCTCCAAGACTTCAACGACGGTGATATTCGTTTGAGTGCTGTGATGGTTGTGGTCGAGCCTGAAAGAGGCATTGGTTAGTGAGCGTTTGCAGCATAGAGGGTAGATCGAGTTGAACGGGTTTGAGGGTGTGAGCAGGCGGCGGTGAGGGGAAGCGTTCGGTGAAGTCTGATGAAGCCCGGCGCGATCGTGGGTGGTGCGGCATTGTTGACAATGACGGTAGAGGATGGAATAGCGTGGAGAACGAAGTTCAGAAAGAGATCGGACCTCTTTTTTGCCTAATCCTGAAATTAAAATGTAATCAAACCCTAAATAATATTGATTAAGGAGATTTAATATATTTGTTAAATAATCATGCTGATATTGATTTTTAAAACAGGGATCATTCGTGGATGGGTTCGTTAGCAGCAGTTCATGTGAGCGGGAAGTAGGAAATAATTCAAATTGGCCATTATTGATAATAAACATAAATTAGTTAATTAATTATTAATTAAGGAATAATTAGTTTATTTAAATTGTGTAATGTTTAAAAGTTAATAACTCCATCATATGTCATATGAATTATACAAACGAGGTACCGTTGGAATCACATTAACGAGCAGAACATTATGGGATTAATATGGATAGGAATAGAGATGTATGAAATTTACAGTAAAATTAAACAACTGTTTAATTTGACTATAACTGAACCGTTTCGACGATAGATCAGATCGAGGTCAGTTAAACTCACTCAGTTATCCCACTTATATATTATATAAGTTAGGTTTTTATAATTATGTGCAATGGTTGTTAATGGTTGATTATTTGTTAAATATATATTCATATATTGATTGATCCAATGAAATTAAATGTTGTTTAATTTCAGTGGAAAACCAAATCGTTATTTTAACGGTTGGATCCAATGAAGGTAACTTACCTTGTTGATCATGTTTATAAAATAAATGTTTTAATTGTTTGAATTGTTTTGATAGTTGGTTGATGTTAAATAGTCGTTATTCACTATTGTAGAAATTATCTGTTAAATTAATTTAATGAATTTATGTGAGATAATCTATTTTAATGCAGGGAAGAACAGGTTGGAGGGATCCAACGGGATTTCTCAAATATATTTAATATTATTTATTTTCATATTATCATCATATAAACTATTCTAATTGGATGATTGATTTGTTTGTTAACCTAAATTCAACGGTTATTTTGTTTTAACCATTTTGCAATATTGGTTGAGTAATTGGCAGTATATGACCTATAAATTAATCGGTTTCTAAATATGGATTTATTGTTAGGTAAATCAATAGAAGTGAAGCTACAAATTTATTTTATAACTGAAGATATATTTTTAAATCTATTATTTTAAATGAAAGTTATTAAAGGAAAATAAATATTTATTATTTAAGTTTATATTCACTTATTAAATGATTTTATAAAGAAAATTCTGATATTAATCAGATTTATAAGCAAGAGAGTAGAAAGTTAACCAAATGGTTAGGATTTGAATAATTGTTTTTATGAAATAATTAAATGGAATTATTTGAATTAATTATGTTATAAATTCATTTAAAATGAGAACTAGTTGGAATCGGTAACGAGATAACCATATTTTGAGTTGAAATATTAAATTAGTAGTTTGAATTAATCTAATGAAATGGGTTAACAAATAATTGTTTTAATTTTAATAAGATTTTAAAAAGGAATTTACTATTTATTTTAGTTAATAAAGAAATTAACTACTTCTGCAGTAGTTAATGATTGAAGTAAAATTATTATTTTAATTAATAATAATTTAAGAGATTACTTTTTAATTGGAATTCATTTAAAAAGTAATCAAAGTTGAAACGGAAACTAATTGATTGTGAAAGGAGTGCGTGAACGGGTTTATATTAAAACATGAGTTTTATAACAAAGTTATAAAAAGGAATTTTAAGCAAATACGATAGCTTAAATTAAATGTTTACTTAATATTGGAACTAAGAAAACGAAAATTGAGATAAAAAGGGTTTGTAATAAACCTCAGTTGTATAAACAAATTTTATAAAAGAGATGAGAAGTTAAGGCGTTAATTTTAAATTAACGTTCTTTGTAATGAAATTAAGTAAAATGGAAAACTAAATAAGTTTCAAAGTGGGAAACGGTTGAATGGATTAGGAAAAGGGATTGTTTAAAGTAAATTTGGTAAAGGAGTGAGAAATAGGATTCTGGTAAAAAAATTCGAGTAATAAAATAAATTGTCTAAAGAAGTTGACGTTAAAGGGTGACGTTTTAGTAAGTAATTTCTTAATCAAGGAATTGCGAAAAAACGGTTATGTTCGAGAAGGGGATTTTCAAAAGTAAGAAGGATTTATAAAACTATATTTTAAATAAAATAGTTAAATGAGATTTGTTTTAGCATTAGAATAAATATCAGTTTTTGAATTACAACCCATTTCTATCTGAAGATAAGAACGTTCTTGAGAAGGTCTGAAAGGTAATTAAAATAACCCAACTTGAACGATTTGGGGATTATCTGAGGATGATATTAGTTGTAATTTTAAAGAGGTAGAGAATGATGTGATATTTCCATAAGAGAAATAATAACGAAGTAACGAAAATAAAAGATTAGAAATATGCATAATGAGATTTCCAACATAATGGAAATGGAAGAATTGGAGAACGCATATATAATGTATAAAGTAATAAAAGAAAATCGCATGAAATTATAATGGAATTTTTGAAATAAAAAGGAAATGAAAAAGGAAGTTTTGAAATGGAGTTATTCTAAAACAATAAGGGTTGTCAATTATTTTAAATAATAAAACAAGAAAGATTTCATAACATTATTTTACGAGGGATAGGATAAATTTATTTCCCAATTATAGTTAATGAGTAATGAGATAAGAAATGTTTCTGAAATGATAGTAAAATAGAAGTTAGATATGATTATTGGATATTTCCCCCAAGTATTAAAATAAGACAGTTTTGAGAATAATCATATGTGAAATAAGAAGTGCAAAGCTATATTTGTAATATGTGAAAGATTTAAAGAGTTTTAAATGGACCTTCGTTAATTATTTTTAATTAATAGGCCAAGAAATGTCGAGTACTGAATCAATGAACTCATTTTATTCTCATGAGTATTTATTTGATAGCTAAATAACCGACTATCAAATCTAACCCATACGATTGTTGGTACGGAATGATCGGGATCGAATTTATATTCGAAAACCATTCTGAACCAATGAATACGTAGAAGATGCAGACTAAAGATGGAGCAGTGAAGACCGTGGATTTGAAAGGACTACTTGTCTAATTCTCTGGAGTCGCGCCCAGAGATATTCTAATGGTGATCATGTCGTGGTTGAAATCGACGGATTGCAAGGACTACTCACAACTGATCCTTGGGGCGATACCTATATAGAAGTGGTAGGAGAGTGCCTTCTGTTCATCCTGTTCCTAGATGACTTGTATGGACGAGTGTCTGACAGAGTATTTCCAAAGGGATCACGTACATTGATTTCTTCAAACATACCATAGTTGGTGGCGGAGAACGAAGGTTCTCTTAGCTTAACAACTAGAGTATTTTTGTGGACGTCAATTAGTGATTTTTATAGCGGATCTGACAATGTGGCATTCAAAGTGAATGGTGACCAGATGTTTTAAAAAGTAAGTATGACCTCAAGCCTCATCAACTGGGAAATGTTATAAAATCGGGTAGGTTGCATGGCTATGTGGGTCGCATCCATCAAAAGGGTATATCATTACCTGATCTGGAGAAATCAAATGCCTTTGGTTGTCCCTTTCATTTTTGTATGTATGCTATCGGTTCGGTTGGTTGGCCCCAACCCTGGGTTGCAAGATGTTCTTGTTGAACCCCAATGTATTCATCTTCGGAGGTACATTGTCCAAAAGTTGGTTGCCCATACCTTGCTACGGAAATCCATTCTCTAATAAGCACCCACGATTTTGATTGTATACTGTGTATGTAGAGCGTGAGATGCAAGCGTTCTGCTAAATGATATTTATTGGTATTTAGACACTATTTTAATATTAGAAAAGATATTGATTTAAAAATATTTTAGTTTATCGTAAGGTAAAAAACATCCATATTTATGTGTCAATTTGGTCTTACGATTATCCTTTCCTTTCAAAAAGATTTTGACTTTAAATAGCAAGTTGTGTGATACCTTTAAACTTAGTGTGTTTCTCTCACTCTGGTTCACCAGACTGATCCGGCATTTGTAATCCTCGGGTCAAGCCGGGTTGTACAGGTTCAGGTTATCGGATGCAGTGAATATACGAACTGGAAGAGTTCAGAGTATGATATATTACATAGTTGTTTCCGCTGTGTGTTGTATATGAGGACAGATTATTATAACTGTCCAGATGTGTTGATGTGCTCTAATGGCTATAAGTATTTTTCAAGCTCTCGATAAAGATTAATTTCTATATTACATTTTGTTTTGTTGCGATGTGAGACTCTGTGTTGTGTTGGTTCTTCTTCTTCTTCTTCTATTCTAACATTTCTTTCTTTCTTATCTTACCCTCTGACTTCTTTCTATTAATATTCCAGTATTTCCGATGCTTGAGTAGTCGACATGATGTTTTTGTGTTGTTTTTCGGGGTCAAAATCTCATTGTCATTATAGTGGTATCAGAGCTATTGGCTTAGTAATAACCTTGGCTTTGTGGTATAACTTGATAGAGATGGGGTTAGTAATATCCTAGATTGAGTTGAATGTATATATGAGAGGGCGTATTTGTAAATTTTATATACAAATGTTTTGTGTTTTGTTATTTGATCGGTTTAACTGTTGAGTTGCATTGAACTGGCAATGGATACAATATTGTTTTGTAAAGAGGGTAAATGAAATAATTTTACCCAAAATATATTTTTTATAGAAAAGAAATAGTTTTATAAAAAAATTAAGATAACTGATGTATTTGGTCGATTTGAATGAAATTCAAATTGGATTAAAATCTGAAATGGTTTTGTATAGCCAAAAGAGAATTTGAATATGAGATCAGTAAATAAGATTGAATAAATCAAAATTTGGTTAGAAAAATCAGTTAGTTAATTGGAGTTAGAAATTAGCTTGGTTAAGTGGAATTAAGAATGATATTAAAATTTAATAAAGATTAGTTAGGAGTTAGGAATTGAATGAATAATAATTAAATAAAAATCAACCGAATATTAACTGACTGATGTTCAAATATGTTATACCAAAGGAAATGTTAATATTGAATGTAAATTCGGTTGATTTGGTTGTACTGATTGTGAATTATTTATTATTGGGTGGTAGATTCTTTGAATAGAAATAATCGATCTTTCAACGGAGCTGAATGAATTATAAACTAAAGAATAAATTCCAATATAATTGAATTGGAATGAAAATGCATATGAATTGAAATTAATATTTAAAGCCGTGTATTTGCAAATGAATTGATGTTCATGTTTGATTCTGAAATTGGTGTAGTTATATTTATTGATTTACGAAATAGTAATTAAGAATTTATATATATGTTGCTTATATGTTGAATTGAGTTAAGTATATATGCCAGTAGGCAAGAGAATTAAGTTCGATTGCGTAGATTGCACGTAAATTAGCAAGTATGCCAATAGCGCTCGTAAAAGATACGCCTATGTTAAAATATAAATTATGGGTTTTGAATTTTGTTTTCCGGACATGTGGGTCGATGTATATATATTATTTGTTCCTGCGATATCGCAGAAGTCACTCCGTACAGGGGAATGCTATAAAATTTTCGATATTTTTGAATTTTTTTTATTTACGATATCGAATTGTGTTTTGATTTATAATAAATGGGATTTTGAAATTAATGGATTTGTAGCATTTTTCTAACCTTAATAATTTCGGGGATGAAATTCTTTTTTAAGGGGAAAGAATGTAATGTCCCATATTTTTGACAGTATAATATTTGATTTATTTTATTATTTTAAATATTAAATTTGGAATATTAATGGATTTTAATATTAAATTCATTTATTAAAACAAAGTTTGAATGTAAAATTTATATTTTATACAAATCGAGCTCGAAATGGCGCGGTAGTTCATAATATTGAATTTTGAAATTCAGTTGAATATACAGAATTCGTTTTAAGTCGGATTTCTGTGAAACAAAAACATATGAATCCTATTGATTATAATCTTTTAATGGAAAAGAAAAACCCAGATTTTGTGTAATAGATTGTTAGTTATGTCCAATTCAACTTTTAAAATAGTCACTATAAAAACGTTATTAAAATATAACGTTTATTAATTTATTTAATACGGTTTTAATATAATTTGGATACCTTTTTAACACAAATTTGGTGATATTAAGTTGTATAATTTATATTTGAATCTATATACATTTTATTTTGGTATATTTATGATAATAATAATTAATTATTATTTTATTTGATTATTTTGGAACTTAATTAATATCTTATCGATATTTTATAAGCCTTAAAAACAACCAATTTTCAAACGACCACCGTTTGTGATGAAACAAAATTTGTTGGATCTGGAATGTCCAAACATAGCGTGTTGAAAATTTTGGGGCCAAACAGAGTTAATATGTAAGCGTACAAAATTTAATTGTAAACCGACAAACAATTTAAATTATAAAATATCATTGTTTTCCAAACGGGGTCTGATTTGGACCAAACAAGTTTTGTTGGATCCGTATTAGTAAGTTATTGCTACGTTTCAAATTTAGTAGCAATCCAATTAACCATGTGATTGTGGTAGTTTCAAATGCCCATGATTTTATTTAATCGTTTATTTTATTTTGGCCAATTTAGACATGGGTAATTTTAAGAGATAAATGACTGGTCAAACGAACTCTGATTTTAACGAAACAAATTTCATTGGATCCATAAGGAAAAGGTCTTGTAACACCACGTATTTTCTGAGAATATTAAAATAACAAATTAAATAATAATTAATCTGAAAAAAAGGAATGAGAAAAGAATAATGTTTAGCATTGTTCTAAGGTTTGTAAGCAAAAGACTTAGTAGCTCATTTGGTTAGTACATGTAACTTGCATACAAGAGGTAAAGAGTTCGATCCCCGCCAGCGCCATATTTTTGTTTTAGGGGAATGGCTAAAAAGTGGCTTAGTGTGAATGCAGTTCAAAAAAGTGGTTTAGTGTGAAAATGGTTAATTATGAAGAAGTTATTAAGCCTTGAAGTTTTTATGCATATGAGAGAAATATATATATATATATATATATTAAATAAATAAATATGCAAAAAAGTTCAAAACAGCGAATTGGGAGGGGGAATAACCGAACCGGCCCATTTCTGAGGTCGACCCGAGCTCCGCTGGGACGACTAGGGGTTAATCCAGGTTGTTTGGCTGTCAACCCGTGGGTCGATTCGCTCAAATGCATATTTTGCATCTGATTGGTTCTCATGGTTCACGGTTAATCTAACGGTCCTAAATAACTTCCTACACCTATATATACATCCCTAACCTAAACCTAAATCTCTTACACAATTCTCTAGCCTCCATTGCTCTTTCTTCTCTAAAAAATAAATCAATGGCATCTCTACTCTGTTGAAACCAAAGCTAGGACTTGTGCTGCTTCTTCCTCCAATTTTGATTAGGATTAAAAGAGAACAACTACAACACCTTTTTTTTTAGAATCCAACCAAGGCAAGTACAGTTATTTTCCGATATGAAATTTAATTACGATCCTAGTATGATAATGAATCTGAATCTGAGGTTATGTCTTTTTCTGTTTATCAGATCTGTTCTTCTGTTTTATTGTTATTATTCTGTTTGTTATGTATTTCTTCCTTCTTTCTTTCTTTCTTTTTGTTTGATAGCCAGGCTACCACGAGCCTGAGCCAAATCTCATAAGAGATGAATGTATAAACGCTAAATTTTGGGAAGAATTTTGAATAAGGCATATTTGGGCATAATTGATTTGTAACTAATTTGAGGGCACAAAGCATGTTGTAACTCTGGAAATAAATTTGAGGCATATTGCATAAGATGACCTATGACTTGGAAGAAGAGGTTTATTGTGACTTAAAACATAAAATAGGTTGCAACTTAGAAACATAAATTTGAGGCATATAATTGAACATAGTTTTGAGGTATAAAGAATATTGGACATATGACATGGGATTTGGGGCGTAAAATTTAACTGTGAACATGTAACAGATTTGGATGCATAGTACAAGTTGTAATTCAAGATCTAGATCTGGACATACTATACATATTATAGTTTGTAATTTGAAAAAAAAAGAGAATTAATTCTCATATGACTTAGGTGTAAAAATCTATATTAAGATTTGATAACTATTAAGTGTGAATACACCTAAATGGGGATTTTTGGATATGTGGCATGCATTGTAATTAATGGTTATATTTGGCATAATTTATGTGTAAATCACGATTGGGATTTTTGAGCATATTCTGTACTATGCAAATTTAACTAAAATTTGGGTATATGTCATATTATGAATCATGACCATGATTTAGGCATGTGAATTTAGGCCTAATTTATAATTAGGCAAGAATTGTCAATGAAACCTTATGGAATGTTTTAGATCTGCTAAATCTGTTTAATCTATTGAATTGCCTAATCTGCTAAATCTGTTATCTGTTTAATCTGTTGAATTTCCTAAACTGCTAAATATGTTGAAATGCCAAATCTGCTAATTATGTTAAACTGCCTAATCTGCTAAATATGTTGTGTCGCCTAATCTGTTAAATCTGTTGAAAAGTTGAATAATTATAATTTGTAGGCAACCTATGATTGAGTAAAACATGTTAATTTGATTAATCTGCTGCGACTTGAGAAGAAGTTAAATTTGTTAAATGAACATAATTAGTCTGATATTTTATGTAAGGGAATAAAGTGGCTATGACACGAGGTTAGACTCCGTTTGCGGTGGAAGCCTGCCCGGAACCAACCTGCTTAACCAGCAACCGCAAAATGTCAGTCTAATGTGAGAGGTCATAGGCATAACTAAAATATGCTTAGACACAAGGTTAGGTCTGGCTTGTGGCAGAAGTTTGCCCGGAACCGCCCGGCACATCCAGCGGCCACAAGCTAGCGACCTAATGTGAGAGGTCTGCGCGTTAATAATTAATTAATGCAAATCTAAGATAAATATGATGCATAAAACGTGGTGGGTGGATAGGGTTAAACCAACTGGACTAATGAATTTAACAAACCCGTTTCGTGCATCTGTAGGCCCAATACAAAGTCAGACAAATCTGTAAATCTGTTAAATCTGTATATCTGATCCGTTAGTCTGAAAACTTGTTAACTTAGTTGTCTGATCTGTGAACTAGTTGATCTGAACTCTGTATGTCTGAACTTGTAAACAAGTTAACCTAAAATCTGTTAGTCTGGGGACACAAGGTTAGGAGGGAAATTACTTGTGTCATCTGTTGTTTGGGACCCATATTAGTCAGTAACCCTTTCTGGTATCAAAAACTATGACCCAACAGTAGGTAGGGTCCTGGCACGCTTACTGAACTAATTATAAGCGGTTCATTCTGATAATGGCGAGGGGTGTTGATGGTGCGTTCCAACCGGGTCATGTGCGTGCATGGATCCCGGTCTGCCTCTGAGGATGTAAGACGCCGTGACATCTGTAAATAGGTCTATGTCATTCAAAGGTTGCCACTTTAGGGAGCGATACACCCTTCTATGGGACTGGCACAGGGTATTTATGTATTAGGGAGCCGATCGCAGGGGATAGGACTTAGGGTACACTTAGCTCTGTCTCTTTCTGTGGGGTACCGTCTGTTTTCTGTTGGGTGGTAACACCTGTCTGTTTCTGCATGGTACCGTCTGTTGGGGTGGTAAAGGCCCATTTACTAGTGTACACCTAATTATACATTCTGTTTCCGTAGGGATTAATCTGTTTCTGTTTCTGTACCTTCTGTTCGGGTGGTAAAGGCCCATTATTAGCATTCTATTTCTGTACTTTTTGTTGGGGTGGTAAAGGCCCATTACTAGCATTCTCTTCTGTGGAAACTATTCTATTCCCGTTTCTGTTTCAGTTTAGACATTGGGGTAACACATAATCCTGTTATACTATTATTAGTGCAGTGAAGTGAAAAGTAATAGCTTATATCATCCTGTTTCTTCTGTTTAGTTTAAGTATATCTGTTACTCTTGTTGCTGTCATCTCTTATCCAGCTTTATTTTCATGTTATGATTAGTATTGTCTGTTCATATGCTGAAAGTCATTGGACTTGCCAGATTTTTATGTCTGACCCTTGTTGTTTCACCTCTTTTCTTCCGTTCCCCCCCCCCCAGGTTTCCAAGGAGGGAATACTCTAGCTTGATCCGAATTCCTTCTGCTTTAAGTGCTTAAAGTATGGATTGGCTCTTTATAGCTTCTGTTCTATAGGGATTATGATTTTAAAGTTTTGTACTCTGATGGTTTTGAACAAGGCTGATATATATGTACTTGAGTTTTTGGTAAAGTTGTGACCAAACTGATTTCTATTTTTTTTTCCGCTGCAATAAAGTTATAAAGTTTTTCAAGTACTATTTTATATCTGTCTTGTAACATTTTGTTCTGTCTACTAAAACGCTCCATCAAAGTTAAGGCATTCCCTTTGTGAGTGACCTTAACGGAGGTGGGGTGTTACACTTGGTATCAGAGCTGAAGGTTACCAGATTTGATAAAAAGTTTTGAAAACTATTTTCAAAAAGGTTTTAAAAAGGAAGTATTTTCAAAAGTAAAGCTTATTTTTTAAAAACATAATCCCCAAAAGTCATATATCTATCTTTTGGTCCTCTGTTTGAATCTTTGTTTCCTTCTTTCTTCGGGACTCCCGGCTTTCTGGGAGGTAACCTCATCGCGGCATGGTTCTGTAGGCTTGATATGACTATGACACCGGTCAAAGGGCAAATAAGCGCCCGACTTCCATCTGTAGCCGCAGTAGTCTCACCTACGGCTAATTTTCTTTCGATCTTTATAGGATTTTCCATGCAATGGAGGCCGCTTTCGAGGGACTTGTCAACGTGTTACACACGGATAATAAAGATGAGAATGAGGGAGTTTGGCTAAGGAGCACAACCCAAGGATGAGAAACTCATGGATATAAGGAGGCAAAAAGGAAACACAAAAGAAGGAAGAAAAGTCTAAAGATAAAGGAGGAGAAAAGTTATTTACTTATGGAAGCTTGACTCATCTGAACAAGGATTGCCGAAAGAGGAAGGACACTCACTTCAACTGTGGTGAGATGGGACACTTCACTAGGACTGCCCGAAGAAACGGGGGCAAGGACAGAGGACATGACCTACTTCGGGAAGGCAGGCGAATGCTCTCATAGTTGGTGGATAGGATAGCAGTAGGAAAATTTTCGTAGAGAGTTTAGTTTCCTTATCTGATTATTGAGTTAGAACTCTTTCGATTATGGCATTCTGATTTTGTAGTCGAGTCTCTGCACTTTAATACTAGTCTTGTTTCTGATCTGGTTATAGTATCAAACCCCATAGGAGTTATGACTCATCTGTTGGTGATAGGTTGGGGTTTGAGGGTATCTATGTTAGGCGTCAAGTCGATTGTAATGCATACATTCTGGGTTTTTGAGGGATATGGTGGGATTTTCCCATGCTTAGTTTTCTAAGAATCATTCGATAATCTGATCTGTACTAGTAGTCTGTAAGCCTCTGGATATTTCTGAAAAGGTTAAAATTTCCAGTTTTGGCATTGTCTAAAGAGGATAATCCTCTAGGTGTCAACCTGATGTTGATCTCGGTCTTCGAGGTTGATACTTAGGGGAATTATTCTCTCAACCAATGTCTGATGGGAACCAAGTTTTTGTTTTATCTGTACTTGCTTCCATCACTCGACTGTATCCTATTGATCGATTATTCAACCTATAGATAGGAATCCTATGGATGTAAACATGTGTTTGAGACATGTTATGTTTGATGGTTGCAAGTGGATGCAAGTGGTTGCTAGTGGTTGCTCGTGGATGCATATACACACACTAGGCATTAGATCGGCTCAAAAACACTCTCATACTGCATATGGATGTGTGTGCATTTTTCAATTTTTGTGGATGCAGAATGATTGTCTCCTCACAAGGATGTTGCATTTTGATGAATGGTTATGCACTCATATAGAAATGATGTGTATCAAATAGGATTTCTTGCATACATATTTGGACTCATGGCACTAACATGATTCGCAATAAGGAGGTCAACTGGATCAGTAGACCGCCAGATTTTGCATTAGATAAGAAACATATACACACACTTTGCATATGTTCATATGGCACTAGAAACCTTTTAAGGACAATGGATGCCTGTGATTGAATGGCTGAGTAGATGGATGTTGGACGTTAGGATACATTCTTCTTAACTTGAAGATTTCGGGGACGAAATCCTTTAAGGAGGGGAGAATGTAACACCCTTATTTTCTGAGAATATTAAAATAACAAATTAAATAATAAATAATTTGAAAAAAAGGAATGAGAAAAGAATAATGTTTAGCATTGTTCTAAGGTTTGTAAGCAAAAGACTTAGTAGCTCATTTGGTTAGAACATGTGACTTGCATACAAGAGGTAAAGAGTTCGATCCTCGCCAGCGCCATATTTTTGTTTTAAGGGAATGGCTAAAAAGTGGCTTAGTGTGAACGCAGTTCAAAAAAGTGGTTTAGTGTGAAAATGGTTAATTATGAAGAAGTTATTAAGCCTTGAAGTTTGTATGCATATGAGAGAAATATATATATATATACAAATTAAATAAATAAACAAATATGCAAAAAAGTTCAAAACAGCGAATTGGGAGGGGGAATAACCGAACTGGCCCATTTTTGAGGTCGACCCAAGCCCCGCTGGGTCGACTAGGGGTTAATCCAGGGTGTTTGGCTGTCAACCCGTGGGCCGATTCGCTCAAATGCATATTTTGCATCTGATTGGTTCTCATGGTTCAGGGTTAATCTAATGGTCCTAAATAATTTCCTACACCTATATATACATCCCTAACCTAAACCTAAATCTCTTACACAATTCTCTAGCCTCCATTGCTCTCTTCTTCTCTAAAAAATAAATCAATGGCGTCTCTACTCTGCTGAAACCTAAGCTAGGACTTATGCTTCTTCTTCCTCCAATTCTGATTAGGATTAAAAGAGAACAACTACAACACCTTTTTCTTTTAGAATCCAACCAAGGCAAGTACAGTTATTTTCCGATATGAAATTTAATTATGATCCTAGCATGATAATGAATCTGAATCTGAGGTTATGTCTTTTTCTGTTTAACAGATCTGTTCTTCTGCTTTATTGTTATTATTCTGTTTGTTATGTATTTCTTCCTTCTTTCTTTCCTTTTGTTTTATAGCCAGGCTACCACGAGCCTGAGCCAAACCTCATAAGAGATGAACGTATAAACGCTAACTTTTGGGACGAATATTGAATGAGGCGTATTTGGGCATAATTGATTTGTAACTAATTTGAGGACACAACGCATGTTGTAATTCTGGACATAAATTTGAGGCATATTGTATAAGATGACCTATGACTTGGAAGAAGAGGATTATTGTGACTTAAAACATAAAATAGGTTGCAACTTAGAAACATAAATTTGAGGCATATAATTGAACATAGTTTTGAGGTATAAAGAATATTGGACATATGACATGGGATTTGGGGCGTAAAATTTAACTGTGAACATGTAACTGATTTGGATGCATTGTACAAGTTGTAATTCAAGATCTAGATCTGGACATACTATACATATTTTAGTCTGTAATGTGGAAAAAAAAAAGAGAATTAATTCGCATATGACTTAGGTGTAAAAATCTATATTAAGATTTGATAACTATTAAGTGTGAATACACCTAAATGGGGATTTTTGGATATGTGGCATGCATTGTAATTAATGGTTATATTTGGCATAATTTATGTGTGAATCACGATTGGAATTTTTGAGCATATTCTGTACTATGCATATTTAACTAAAATTTGGGTATATGTCATATTATGAATCATGACCATGATTTAGGCATGTGAATTTAGGCCTAATTTATAATTAGGCAAGAATTGTCAATGAAACCTTAAGGAATGTTTTAGATCTGCTAAATCTGTTTAATCTATTGAATTGCCTAATCTGCTAAATCTGTTATCTGTTTAATCTGTTGAATTTCCTAAACTGGTAAATATGTTGAAACGCCAAATCTGCTAATTATGTTAAACTGCCTAATCTGCTAAATCTGTTGTGTCGCCTAATCTGTTAAATTTGTTGAAAAGCTGAATAATTGTAATTTGTAGGCAACCTAAGATTGAGTAAAACATGTTAATTTGATTAATCTACTGCGACTTGAGAAGAAGTTAAATTTGTTAAATGAACATTATTAATCTGATATTTTCTGTAAGGGAATAAAGTGGTTATGACACGAGGTTAGACTCCGTTTGCGGTGGAAGACTGCCCGGAACCAACCGGCTTAACCAGCAACCGCAAACTGTCAGTCTAGTGTGAGAGGTCGTAGGCATAACTAAAATATTCTTAGACACGAGGTTAGGTCTGGCTTGTGGCAGAAGTCTGCCCGGAACCGCCCGGCACATCCAGCGGCCACAAGCTAGCGACCTAATGTGAGAGGTCTGCGCATTAATAATTAATTAATGCAAATCTAAGATAAATATAATGTCTAAAACGTGTTGGGTGGATAGGGTTAAACCAACTGGATTAATGAATTTAACAAACCCGTTTTGTGCATCTGTAGGCCCAATACAAAGTTAGACAAATCTGTAAATCTGTTAAATCCGTATATCTGATCCGTTAGTCTGAAAACTTGTTAACTTAGTTGTCTGATCTGTGAACTAGTTGATCTGAACTCTGTACGTCTGAACTTGTAAACAAGTTAACCTGAAATCTGTTAGTCTGGGGACACAAGGTTAGGAGGGAAATTACTTGTGTCATCTGTTGTTTGGGACCCATATTAGTCAGTAACCCTTTCTGGTATCAAAAACTATGACCCAACAGTAGGTAGAGTCCGGGCACGCTTACTGAAATAATTATAAGAGGTTCATTCTGATAATGGCGAGAGGTGTTGATGGTGCGTTCCAACCGGGTCATGTACGTGCATGGATCCAGGTCTGCCTCTGAGGATGTAAGACGCCGTGACATCTGTAAATAGGTCTGTGTCATTCAAAGGTTGCCACTTTAGGGAGTGATACACCCTTCTGTGGGGCTGGCACAGGGTATTTATGTATTAGGGAGCCGATCGCAGGGGATAGGACTTAGGGTACACTTAGCCCTGTCTGTTTCTGTGGGCTACCGTCTGTTTTCTGTTGGGTGGTAATACCTGTCTGTTTCTGCATGGTACCGTCTGTTGGGGTGGTAAAGGCCCATTTACTAGTGTACACCTAATTCTACATTCTGTTTCCATAGGGATTAATCTGTTTCTGTTTCTGTACCTTCTATTCGGGTGGTAAAGGCCCATTATTAGCATTCTGTTTCTGTACTTTCTGTTGGGGTGGTAAAGGCCCATTACTAGAATTCTCTTTTGTGGAAATTATTATGTTCCCGTTTCTGTTTCAGTTTAGACATTGGGGTGACACCTAATCCTGTTATACTAGTATTAGTGCAGTGAAGTGAAAAACAATAGCTTATATCATCCTGTTTCTTCTGTTTAGTTTAAGTATATATGTTACTCTTGTCGCTGTCATCTCTTATCCAGCTTTATTTTCAAGTTATGATCATTATTATCTGTTCGTATGCTGAAAGTCACTGGACTTGCCAGACTTTTATGTCTGACCCTTGTTGTTTCGCCTCTTTTCTTCGGTCCCCCCCCCCAAGGTTTCCAAGGAGGGAATACTCTAGCTTGATCCAGATTCCTTCTGCTTGAAGTGCTTGATGTGCTTAAAGTATGGCTTGGCTCTTTATAGCTTCTGTTCTGTGGGGATTATGATTTTAAAGTTTTGTACTTTGATGGTTTTGAACAAGGCTGATATATATGTACTTGAATTTTTGGTAAAGTTGTAACCAAACTGATTTCTGTTTTTTTTTTCACTGCAATAAAGTTATAAAGTTTTTCAAGTACTATTTGATATCTGTCTTGTAACATTTTGTTCTGTCTACTAAAACGCTCCATCAAAGTTAAGGCATTCCCTTTGTGAGTGACCTTAACGGAGGTGGGGTGTTACAGGTCTAGTAGAATTTCAAAGTTTCAAGTTGATTGGATTTATTTTGTAAACGTGTGATTTTTAGCTTGTGCTTTCTAAAGGACTTTTTACGAATAACCACGAAATTTTACAAAACCTGTCCCATCAGGTCCGGAATATTTTTTATGCTAGGATTAGGAGTTTCATCTCGATTGAATGTAGTTGATAGTTGTTTCTGCATGATACTTCATTGCGAAGTTTAGTTAAATATTATTTTAATATAAAAGCTTCCCTATATATACATATCTTACACTGTAGCGCTAATCGGTTGGTCAAACAACATCTCATAGTCAACCCTAGAAATTATCTGTGCCTCCATCTTATTTCGACGGTCAAGAATGTCGATTACTTCATTCCACTTTATCTCGAAAGCTGGTGATTAATTCCAGAATATTTCAAATGCGAAACCGTTCATTTAGGCGAGCTCCAGGACTTCAATGGCTGTGATCTTCGTCTAAGTGTTGTGGTGGAGCCTGAAATAGGCATCGGTTAGTAAGGGTTTGCAATGGGAAAAATTGACCGAGTTAAATGGGTTTGAGGGTGTAAGCAGGCGGCGGTGAGGGGCAACGCTCAGTGAAGTCTAATGAAGCCCGGGGAGATCGTGGTGGCGCGGTGGTGTTGAGAATGACGGCAGCGGATGGAACAGCGTGGAGAATGAAGTTAAGAAAGGGATCGAGCTTTATTCCCTAATCCTGAAATTAAAATGTAATTAAACCCTAATTAATATTGATTATGGAGATTATAGTATATTTATTAGATAATAATGCTGATATCTATTTTTAAAACATGGATCATTCGTGGATGGGTTCGTTAGTAGAAGTTTCACGTGAACGGGAAGAAGGAAACTATTCAAATCGACCGTTATTGATAATAAACGTAAATTAGTTAATTAATTATTAATTAAAGAATATTTAGTTGATTTAAATTGTATAAAGTTTAAAAAGTTAATAACCCTATCATATATCATCAGAATTATACAAACGAGGTATTGTTGGAATCACACTGACGAGTAAAACATTATAGGATTGATTTGGATAGGAATGGAGATGTCCGAAATTTACTGTAAAATTACGACCATTTAATTTGACTGTAACCGAATCGTTTCAATGATAGATTAGATCGAGGTGAGTTAAACTCACTGAGTTATCCCACATATATATTGTATAAGTCAAGTTCTTATAATTGTGTGCTATGGTTGCTAAAGGTTGATTGTTTTTTAAATATATATTCATATACTGATTGAACCAATGAAATTAAACGTTGTTTAATTTCAGTGGAAAACCAAATCTTTTATGTGGCTCCCACGTGTAGCTTCTGTTGTGCCAACAATGAAATAGCTAGCCACTAATTTTTTGAATGTGTCGTTATCCGTAAGCTTTGGACCGACACACTTAACCAGATTGGTAGAACTAATATGCAACGCTGTAGCGAGCTAGAGTGGGAGGAAATAAAAGTAAAGACCAGAGGTAGAAGCTACAGATCAAAAATATGAACATATATTCTCAAGAAGTTTGTTAGGTGCATTTAGATCCATAGAAATCTCCAACTTTTTGATAATGCGAGAGCGCTGGGCGACCACCAGCTGAAGCATGTTCCATGGAATGACATTAAAGATGGGCTGAAATTCCTGAAATTTGCTTATGATCTTGGAATTTTTGGAAGTTAAATTGTATTGCCTCTTGCAGTTTTTGTTTATATGTGTTTGTTTTAGTTCCTATTAGCGTTGATGTACCTTGTTGCCTTTGTTATTCTTTTTTTTGGTTTTCTATCTTCATTACTATGTATTCTTCTTTGATATACCAATAAAAATTGTAGGGGTCCATTCAACCCCGTCGGCTTTGCCAAAAAAAAACCAAATCTTTTAACGGTTGGATCCAATGAAAGTAACTTACCTTGTTGGTCACGTATATAAAACAAACATGATTAATTGTTTGAATTGTTTTGATAATTGGTTGATGTTAAATAGTCATTATTTACTATTGTAGAAATTATCAGTTAAATTGTATTGAATGAATTTATGTGAGAATCTATTTTAACGTAGGGAGGAATAAGTTGGAGGGATCCTACGGGATTTCTCAAATATATTTAATATTATTTATTTTCATTTTATCGTCATATGAACCGTTCTAATTGGTTGATTGATTTGTTTGTTGACTGTTGACCTGAAACTAAACGGTTGTTTTGTTTTAACCAATGGGCAAAATTGGTTTAGTAATTGGTAGTATATAGCTTACAAATCAATCGTTTTCTAAATATGGATTTACCGTCAAGTAAATCGATAGAAGTGAAGTTATAAATTTTATTTTATAACTGAAGATAGATTTTTAAATCTATTATTTTAAATGAAAGTAATTAAAAAAATATTCATTATTTATTATTTAAGTTTATATTTAACTATTAAATGATTTTATAAAGCAAATTCTGATATTAATTGGATTTATAAGCAAGAGAGTAGAAAATTAACCCAATGGTTAATATTTGAATAATTTTTTTAAGAAAAATTTAAATGGAATTATTTAAATTATTTATGTTATTAATTAATTTAAAGTGAGAACTAATTGGAATAGGTTAATGAGATAACCATATTTTGAGTTGACTATGTCAACCGTTTTAACTGAGAATGATTATTAAATTAGTTGTTTGAATTAATCTAATGAAAAGGTTTAACAAATATTTGATTGAATTTTAATAAGATTTTATAAAGGAATTTACTATTTATTTTAGTTAATAAAGAAATTAACTACTTCTGCAGTAGTTAATGATTGAAGTAGAATTATTGTTTTAATTAATAATAATTTAAGAGATTACTTTTTTATTGGAATTCATTTAAAAAGTAATCGAAGTTGAAATGGAATCTAATTGAATTATGAAAGGAGTGTATGAATGGGTTTATATTAAAACTTGTATTTTTATAACAAAGTTATGAAAAGGATTTTTTAAGCAAATATGATAGCTTAAATTAAATGTTTACTTAATATTGGAATTAAATAAACGGAAATTGAGATAAAAAGGGTTTATATTAAACCGCAGTTGTATAAACAAAGTTTATAAAAGAGACGAGAAGTTAAGGCGCTAATTTTAAATTAACGTTCTTAATAATGAAATTAAGTAAAATGGGAAACTAAAATAAGATTTTCAAAGTGGGAGAATGGTTGAATGGATTAGGAAAAAGGGATTTTTAAAAGTAAATTTGGTAAAGGAGTGAGCAATAGGATTTTGGTAAAAAAAATCCAAGTAATAAAATAGATTGTCTAAAGAAGTAGACGTTAAAAGGTGACGTTTTAGTAAGTAATTTCTTAGTCAAGGGATTACGAAATAACGGTTAGGTTCGAGAAGGGGATTTTTAATTGTAAGAAGGTTTTATAAAAGTATATTTTAAATAAAATAGTTAAATGATATTTGTTTTGGTATTAGAATAAATATCGTTTTTTGAATTACAACTCATTTCTATCTTAAGACAAGAACATTGTTGATCAAGGTCTGAGATGTAATTAAAATAACTCAACTTGAACGACTTCAGGATTATCTGAGGAGAATATTAGTTGTAATGGTAAAGAGGTAGAGAATGATGTATTATTTCCATAAGAGACATATTAAAGAAGTAACGAAAATAAAAGATTAGAAATATGCAAAATGAGATTTCCAAAGTAACGGAAATGGATGAATTGGAGAACGTATATATAATGGTATTACCAGAGGTACATTGTTAGAAAGGTGGCCGCCCATACCTTGCCATGGAAATCCATTCTCCAATAAGCGCCTGTGGTTTTGATTGTATACTATATATGTCGAGCATGAGATGCAAGCGTTATGCTAGATTGATATTTATTTATATTTTAACACAATTGTAACATCAGAAAAATTTTGATTTCAAAAATGTTTTGGGTTATCGTAAGGTAAAAACGGTCCATATTTATGTGTGGATTTGGTCTTCTGATTATCCTTTTCTTTCGAAAAGATTTTGGACTTTAAAAGCAAGTTGTGTGATACCTTTAAACTTAGTGTGTTTTTCTCATTCTGGTTCGCCAGACTGATCCGGTGTTTGTAGTGCTTGGGTTAGACCAGATACAGGTTCAGGTTATTGGATGCGGTGAAGATACGAACTGGAAGAGTTCAGACATATGATATATTATATATCTGTGTTTCCGTTGTGTGTTGTATATGAGGAGGATTATTATAACTGTCCAGATGTGCTGATGTACTCTGACGATTGTAAGTATTTTTCAAGCTCTCAGTAAAGAATTATTTCTATATTATATTTTGTTCCGCTGCGATGTGAGACTTTGTGTTGTGTTGGTTCTTCTTCTTCTTCTTCTATTCTAAAATTTCTTTCTTTCTTATCTCACCCTCTGACTTCTTTCTATTAACATTCCGATGTTTTCAACACTTGAATAGTCGACATGATGTTTTTGTGTTGAATTTCGGGGTCGAAAATCTTGTGGTCGTTACAAATAGGATCAATACAAAATTCAGCCGCCCACTTGGGTGGTAATCTCGAAATAGGCTCAAACACAAAAGAAAATATCCTGACAACATGAAGCAGAGACATGTCACCATTATCTCGAGTTTGAATGGGAAAATAAAGGAATTTTGGAAACTACCTTAGCATATGAAGTACAAGAGGTAAGTGATTTCTTGAATCGGAATGCATGTGATGCAAGATTCTTTCGAATATATAAGTTAGCTTCAATCAAATAAACCAATCTATCCCTAACTCATAAAAATTTAAGACGGTAATTTACATGGTAATTTGCACGAGAAGAGAAAGCACAATGGATAGTTTCAATGTTTAACCCAAGCATACAACAAGTTACAGACTCTCTAATCGGATTCACAATCTTTAAAGAATTAATAAAGCAATATACATCTAAATAAACATCATCGATAAGTTCCTTAGATATGAATATGAAGCACCTGTATAGAAGAGAACTCGAATGCAACAAATCATGAAATAAGATAGAACCTTCAAAATAGAAGAAAAGATACCTTTGGGCTGAGAATACCCACCTAAAGAATCTACCATAACGAGTTCACCAAAGTTAGAGCTCTTTATATTTTTGGCGCACGGGGTAGACCAATGTCGCACTTGCTTGCAGAAAAGACACATGCTAGGATTTGGACAATCTTTGACAAAATGACCTTTAGAACCATAATTGAAGCATATCCTTGTTCTACAAAGTTATGTACTAGAAAAAGAATTAGAACCGATCTAGTTCTTATTCTTCTTATCATGCTGAAAGTATTTGAATTTATGGGAAGGGAATCTCCTCTTGTTCGGTTTTTCTCGAACTTCTAACTCATCACAGTTATCCTTCCCTCTCTCGACTGCTTCAAGGTGAAGCGTCGATCAACGGCTTCTTAAAAGAATCTTTAACGGAAGAGTTAATTTCTTCTTGCGAGAAGGAGATGAATGGATAGAAGCTAGAGGCGGAGTATTACGAACCAACCCCCTGAACATCTTGGTAGACATATAAACTCTATCTTGTTGTGCGCTGTTGGAATGCCCAACAACATAATTACAAGCATTGCCTCTTTTATCCATGAGATGAAAGGATAAAAAAGATAAGGATTATTCATAGAGGTAAGGTATAATTAATTATATTCATCATATGGAATACAACGGAATTTAAAATACATTCTTAGGCATATTCCCAACTTATACCTACCCTCAAGGACACGAAAGGTTTTAGGGTCTAATCAAGGATAACAACGATTAAGGTCTATGTTAACACATATTATATTTCAATGTACTATAATATGTGTTCAGTTCTATGTTCAACATACTTTATTCAGAATTTGGCTCTAATACCAAGCTGTGATGCCCAATCCGAGACCTGCACTAGCAAAGTGCATTGCTACGTAATATTGTCTGCTACTGCAGAGAATAGGGCTGGCTAGGATCAACCATCCATAAGTCTTGTATTAAACAAGTATCGAGTACATCGATTTGGTGCTCAATATTTTTTCTTACCTTGAGTGGATCAACATACTCAATTCTAGCTTAATACAGTACTACGATGGTTAGCAGATCTATCAGAACAAAACATAATAACACGGATCACAGAATAACAGACACAACAATATATACAAATACATCAACTACAATAAATAGTGATACGGAAGTGGGTGGTTATATGAACTATACACACAAAAATAGATATATATATATAACATTTCCAAACAGAAGAATATGTACATATCATAGTTACATAAATAACTACAAACAAACAACTCAAAATATGCCTAAACATAAAAAAGAGATAAGATTGACCAAAGTGGAAGCTGACTAAGCAAATATCTACAGCAGGTACGAACCTGAAACAACCCAGAATGACCCAGTATATAAAACACATGGGTTAGTCTAGCTTAAACAAAGCGATTAGATCATGATAAATGCAGTATAATGTCATAAGGAGATAACTCTTCTCAATAGTGAAAGAGTGCTTTAACTTCTATCAATTTATGATTTATAAGGTAAATGCAAATAGATAATCGTATAATGGTCTCATGTAATGGTATTAACAAAAAAGTATAAGTGTTTCCATCGGTCGTGAGTTATTGAGCATAAAAGCAAGGCTATCAGTAGATAATATGAAAATACATCGAAAACAACGAGATGTAAACAACCACAACATCAGAATATTTTACTCATTCAAGAGCTCAAGATGACATAAGTGTAATTACCATAATAAATCAACAAGATAGCTCTAAGAATATAAAATCAACATCAAAAATGATGGTGAAAACATTTAGAAAATCATTGAAATCTTGATATAATAATAAATCATATGGATCCATATCAATGGTGGTAAGCCGAAGCAACGTTGCATGTACATTAACAACAAAGGCCGAAGCCTGTCAAGTACAATTAATAATAATGGTGGCGCCTAGCAACTGACCCGAAGGTCTGTTGGATGGTCGAAGCCCAACAACTGACCCGAAGGTCTGATACTGGCAACAATAATAAAGTATGTCAAGGATTTCAAACAGTAACTGAATAGTGATAATTGTGTGTTCCATACCACACGTTCTCACTTATCGATTTACTATAAGCCAGTAAACTCCACGTTAATGTAGCTGTTTGCTCCAAATTTGGGACCAAACACCAAAGGTGTAAAGCTACACTTCACCGATTCGGTAAGAATATGGAGCCGCGTAATCACAAAATAAACGAATAAAAACAAGTAAGAACACAAAGGAATTTTTATAGTGGTTCGATTCAATATGAATCTACGTCCACTTTCAAGCAATTCTCATTATGATATTCAAGCTTACAACATATGAATTTTCCCTTATTACAATCATTTCTCTCTTTTAACTCTCTTTACACTCTCTTGACGATCTACTTTCACTTGAGTTTGGCGAAGAAAAGGAAAGAGGTTTAACTTTGTGATGAATCTTCAACCACTTATATGCTTTGATCCTTTCCCATGATCTTCATAGATTTCATGGTGAATTAGCATTAGATTTAAGCTTTGGAGAGGATTAGAGATCGTTCGAACTATGCCTGAGAGATTTATGGTATAGCTTGAATGAGATTGAAGGTGTTTAGATTCAATTATAGAAAGATCTAATGATCATTAACATTGATTTGATCTTCATGAAGTCAGAAAAGTTTTGTTGAATCCATAGAAGCCATTAGAGAAGTTGTAGATAAGCTTTGAATTTGACGCAGTCTCCTTGTAGAAATGAATTTTCGGTCCCTCCCCCTCAAGTGAATTATGAGGGGTATTTATAGGTGATTTTCAGACCATATGGCAGTTTCGTAATTAGCTGACAAAAACCGCCATGGGTCAAGTCGTATAGCAACATGATTTAATGCGACATAAGTGGTTCCTTCGACTTAAAGCTTCCGTGCGCCTCTGAAATGGCTACGGTATGATGGAGCACGACTTACCTCGGTCACGACATAACGCTAATCCCATCTTCATATCATACTCCTACGACTTGTACATTATGTCGCTGAATGACATGGATGATATCAGTAAAATAACGTCATGCCACTGACCGACATGAATCTTATCCTTCTGAGATCGCCTTGACTCCCGCCGTTGGGACGTCATGACTTGTACCGCAATATTGTGTCGTTCAATGCCTTGAGCTTGTGACATGACACGTCATGATGGTAAGTCATTCGGATGACAGCTGGATGCAGCATGAGTAGGTTACGACATAAGGGCAAGACGGCATGGCGTGTTTCTTGAGTCTGACTTAGCTCTCGCGACATGGTTTTGCTCCAAATCTTGAACAGTGACTTACTCTTCATATCGTAGAACAATATGGAGGTAGGGCGGCATGGCTCATGTCGTATGCCCCTATGCTTCTTAGCGCTATGGGCTTATGGCACGTCACGACGCCATGTCGGATGACGACTTGCTTTAGCTTTGTTGCTATAAATGGGGCACGACATGACTTTACAACGTCCTATTTCATATTGCTATACGACATAGAGCGCTATGGCGTTGTTCTTGCCTTACCCTTTAGAATCTGAGCGACATGGTCCTCATTGTATCAACCGGTGACGCCATGCTGACTTGCAATATGAAGATAACTCCGCCATGATATCAGAACGTCATGATTGCTGGATGTTTTAAGTCTTGCTTGCACAATATGAATAGGTGTGATATGACTGGACTTTCTTCCTTGCGACATGACTCTCATGACTTAGTTAAAGTGACATGACTCTCATGACTTAGTTAACGAGACATGACTCTCATGACTTAGTTAAACGACATGACTCACTTACCCTTCTTATGGGTTAACATTTGCCCCTCGAAGTTCGCATTATTGATAATAATGCTGACTTCGACTCTTATATATGCATTCCATGGGTGTTAAGTCGATGAGTGCTCTTACGAAGTGGGCCAAGTCGTTCCCTAGCTCATGTCGCATGTCATATATGCCATCTTTATACCGAATGTTTTCATGTCGCCATGGGCTTTAGATGAAGTCCCATTCAGCCCAATCCATGCTAACACCTTTATATTGTCTTTTAAAGTCACACAACCATTCATATGTCCTATTTCTCTCTTCATTTTGAAGCTTTATCTCGTTAATGGCAGATCAGGTCGGAGAAATATTATCACCTCTCTCATAAGCGACTTGTCTAACCAAGCCGATGGCTTTATCAAGATCATCAAGATCGGATTCTAACTGACTTCAACGAGCTCCATCAATCCGATTCGTCACCTATACTCTCGATTTTGAAGAATCCTTCCTTCGACAACCACTCAGAAGTTATTACAAGTAATTGTTAGATCTAAATTCCCCTTTGTTCTTTGAATACTAGAACTCGTATAGAATTTAGGGATTTTCACTCATTTTATATAAAGTGATGATCTCGCGAATAGATTTTGACTGTTTTGTATTTTAGGATGTTTGTGAATCAAAAACGAGTTAAATTATAATGGGTATATCGTGTATATGGGTTTTTACATTCTTTGATCTTCTTTGAGCTCTGATTTTTTATGTAATACACATGACTTGAGCTTTATGTCGCTCCAACGACATGAGTTTCAAACCGTGCTAATCTGTCTTAAACTTCCCTAATGACTTGGTCGTCACTTAATCTTGAGTATTCACACTGTTGCCATGGCTTGTTCATACGATTTGAATGACCATGCTTGAATGACATAACTTTAATACCTTAAAATGCCTTGTTTTGGTCTTTGACACTGTGATGATCATATGAACTATTTTTTAGGACTTCATTATACTGCACACCAGATGTTTACTGAAATGCCTACACCATGAATTTTTATTGCTTTATCATAGCTGTTATATGATTTCTTTCTATGTTGCTTCAAAGTAGGATTGTGGCATGCTCTGAATTGTGTTTATTTGACAATCCCATCATTAAGTCATGATAAAAAATTCATGTCATTAAGCCTATATGAGTTACCAATTTGTAATCGTAATCAAGTCGTTTGAGGTGACATGTCGCATGAATGACTTGAGTCTCAGAATTGGTCCGAATGAGTTGACCTCTTGCTGACTTTAATTTAAGACTGCGGATCGGTGCTCACGTCCTCGTTCCACCCAAACCATAAAAGGATATCGATTCTTAGTAAATTATGCCTTTATTGAATTGTTTCCTATGGCATTTTTAAAAAAAAAACCAAGTCGTTGAGGATGACACAATGTCCGTAACTATGTAATAATAATGTGAATCTCAACTTGTGATAGTGTTTGAAAACCCCCTTTTTAATGTCAGAACCTTTGTGTTGAAGTTGAGTTACTTTTAAGATTCCAAGTTGCGAACTAACATGAGTCTCATGTCGTGGACCTACAGGAGTTTCAAGTCGTGAGCTGACATGAGCGTCAAGTTCGCGGATCGGCATGAGTATCATGCCGTGAACCGACATGAATCCCATGTCGTGCACCGACATGAGTCCCAAACCGTGGCAGCAACATGAGCAAACAGTCATGTTGCTGCTACGACATGGGCAACCATGCCGCAACGACTTGACTCTAATGTTAACAAATGCCTTGCCTCGGTGTTTGTCACCTTTTTTTAATGCTTTAATGTGTTTTCACACTTCTATTCTTCGAATCTTGTTGCTAGAAAACTGAAAGATATTCAAGTATATCTGTATAGAATGACTACTGAAAAGCAAGTTCTTCCTCAAAGTAAAGAGACCTCCTCGGTTCAAACCGATCCTTCCTTAAACAAAGCTCCCGAGACTGAAACAACCATAACCTCTAGCCAAGTTTCTGCTCCCCTTCCTTTGGATCTCCGCCCGATTAAAGCTAGGGACCAAGAGAGACAGTCTACCACCCTAACTCAGGAGCAATACGAACTATTGTGTGGTCAATACGGAATTCCTCTTACGGATGCCATATTACCAAAAGATGGCATCTTTGCTGACGACCCTCCTATTGGATATGTTGTTGTAAACAAACAAATGCTAGCAGCTGGTGCTATCCCCCCGTTTAATCCTTTTTTAGGGCGAATCCTAAACTGTCTAGGCGTTGCTCCTTTCCAACTTCACCCGAATGGTTACACTATTCTACTGGGCCTTTATGTTCTTTTTATGGATACGAAAAAGAAAGATCCTACTTTCCAGGAACTTCGTTATCTGTGTTCTTTTAAGATTAGGAAGGACACCCCCTCTATTATGCATGTTGAAGGTGCAAAAATCGGAAGCTTGTTCTCGAATTACCGGACAGTGTTTCAGGATTTTTAAACCAATTCTTCTTTGTTAGATGCCCTGAACCATTTCGAGGGCAGTGGACAGACGGAGGTATGTGTAGTTTACTGAGCGGCTTAGACTATATTTTCCTTTGAGTTAAACATACTTACATTACTTCTTTAGAAACGCAGTACTCCCTACCCGGATTAAGGACAACAAAGCATCCTCTTCTCTTAAAGCCACATACGAAACACTGAAAGCTATTGACGGGGCTACTAGTGAAAGAACGTTTCCCTTGTCAATGACTTTGAATAAGGATGAAGATTCTGACCGTCATAAGGGCGAGGATCCTATAACATCGGCTGAGTTGACTGAGAAAGAGAACACTTCCCCACATTCTGAGCCAGAATCAGATTTCGAACAGGTTAAGAGAGATAACAGGGAAGTGAATCCTTATGAATTCGAGCGCAAGACTGAATATGATGGGGAAGACATAATTGCATTAGAAACTGATCCAAATATTGAGACTATAATTGGAGATTTCCCTACTGAAAATGCAGCTGAGGAAGATTCTGCAGGTACATTTGATAATTTGAGTGATCTCAACTCTGCTAGATACCTTAGTCAGGATGGTGCGGTTACTCAGCCTCTCAACCCTCAAACCATAGATACCGGACTTAGGGATGCAGCCTCAACCGAGTCAGAAAGGCATCTTAAATCTTTAGGAATCCCCTTAGACCTAGGGGATATGACTGGTCTGTTAATAACAGTATCTTTTAAAGAAATTCATCTCATGCATTCCAATTCCTTTTCTATATTTGTATCTTGCTTTAGCATTTTTAGATACTTTGTAGTTTCAAGTATCAGAAACTCATTTCAGGTCTAGACATGCACGGGAGACGCTCGTCAGGAATCAGATCAGAATTTAGTAAAAGGAGCAAAGCTTTCGATCCAAAGCACTTACTACGATCCGAACCTCAGCAATCATCACATCACCGCGAGCAGCTCCATCCTCCTCCGCCCTTGAAACCCTCTTCTCAGTCTTTACAAGAATCAGAATCCGTCCTGACTGAGGAACAGAGGAAGAAGATATGTGAGGAAGAAGAGGAAGAGGCTAGAAGACGCAGTTGACTAAGGGAAGACACTCCCGATGAAGGGGAACGAGGGAGGAAACGAGGAAGGGATGGTTCTTATAAGCATTCCTGAGTAGAAAAGCTACCTATTAAGCCTCAACTTCCTTCATCATCCGGCCTTTCCGGTCCATCAGCCGAGATCCATTCGATTATTAATAAACCTCGCCACACTCCTGGTTCAACAAATGTCTCTTTTTCCAAAAAGCTCCCAGGTTGGAACTTGAAAGGGCTTTACTTTGATCATGAGTAGGTATAACTGATGCCGATGGTTTTCTCAAGGAAGTGGAAGCAGTTATAAGTCGAACACATACCCAATTTGATATTGTTAAGAGTCAACTCGAAACAAAATGGAACATCGTAAGAGATGTTTTTTACAAAAAGCTGTGCAGATGGGAGAAACTTGGCGATGACCTCCAAAAGCGCCATAATTCCCATCTTACAAAAATTGCCGACTTGGAGAGTGATAAAGTCAAACGGGAAAAAGTTTGGATGATCGTGACGCTACTATTACGATTCTCAATAAAAGAGTAACAGAGTTAGAAGCGTCAGATAATGAGATCAAGAAGCTCCAGGAAGAACTCGATGCTTCCAAGAAAAAAGAAAAAGATGCCATAACTGCCAAGCGTAATGTTGATGCCATGCTAGCTGTAGAGAAGGATTTATCCAAACAATATCGGAAAGATGCCGCCAATCTTCGTAAGGAGGTAAAATCTTTGAAGGCTTATAACCAGACATTGATGGCCAAGGTCGAGTCTCTTGAGAAGGACAAGATAACTGCAGAAGAAACTCACAAACAGGCTATGAACGAAGCTGATGACGACATGTTTCGCTTCTATGTATACAGTGTCATGAGCCGTGGGAGTTTTCATTACTTAGGGGATAGTTTTGCTCATACTTTGGCGCTTGTTTGGGAGTGAGTGCTTGAGATTAACTGTGATGATTGTAGCGACGACGAACTCATTGACAAACTCTTAGATGACAGTTCCAGAAAGGCTTTGGCAGAAGGAATGGCACAACTAATGGACGAGAGGACCGGTACTTCCGATGAGAAAGTTCAAACTCAACCTGATGTCAACCTTCCTGTTGATCCCTCGGCCTTTGAAGCTTTTGGCTCACGGACATTAGCTAACCCAGTTGATGCTCCTAAAGGTAAAGACATCACTATTAAGGGGAATATTAATACAGAGGATATTGCTGATGAACATGGTGAAAACGATGAGGCTGATGATGACAATCCCGATCACTGGAGAATCAAGCATAAGGATCCCTCGGAGGATCTTCTAGATATAGGTAAAATTGAAACTAACTTTACCCTGTCATGCTTAGAGTCCATTTTCGATTCACTTGGGTCCCTTGCTTATTATGATCAATGTTTCCATACTTTGAATTTAATTTCACCCTTGCCTTCTCCTGCCATAGGCAATGCGCTGACAATAGGAGCTATTAGGACTGACTCGCCATTGACAACTTTCCCTCTCACTTCTGTCATTACTCCCCCTCCTCCTAGTAACACACCCTTGCTTATTACAGCTCCTGGGTCAAAAGATGCAAAGATCGGAGCCTTCTCGGATTTGGATGTTGTTGACTACAGCCTTAATGACGACCTTAAAGTTATTAATGCAGATGAAAGTCCCCAAATTACTACCAAGGATAATGAAAAGAAATCTTCCAAGACATCATTGTCTAAGAAGAATAAGAAGAAGAAGAAGAAGATGGAGGATATCGTTTTTTCTTCCCAAGATAATCAAAGTAGTGTGGAAGAGACCCCTCCACCTTTACTTAGCAAGCCAGCTTTGAGATCAAGTGACAGGAAGAAATGATCATACTCAGTAGTTGCTCAACTTGTTTGTTAATTACTTTTTTTTTATGATGTATTCAGGCCGGTTGTATATGCGGGCACCGATCCCCGCTTATTACTCTTGTACTTGTCATCTGATGTTTTACACTTTAACATGTGACTTTATGGTATAGTTCTACTTCGTTGTTAGGAAATTGTGTCCTGCTTTCCATGCTTTAAATTTTGCTTTTAGCCTCGCTGTACTTCTTTATTTTATATTTCATGCCTGTTCTACATCTGCAATACATATTGTATGTTATTATAGGCTGAGTTAATTCAACCAACTTTATTGTTTTGTAAAATCCAGTTTTGTTGGTTGGAATGACCCAATGTCGGGTTTTCATGAGATTATGACCAGATTGTAGTATGTTTAAGAGAGCGTCACTAGATTTCATTAATGCGATGGTAATGCCCCCATACCACAATTGGTTTTAATATTTTGAAAATTAGGCATGGTTTTTACATTTAGATAAAGAAATCTGTTATTCTTGGTAACTGAGTGGGTCAGTTACTTCTGGTTTTTATCAGATGACTTTAAGGAAAGTTTTTGGTTCCGTCATTAACTGTATTTGGAAGGTTTGACTTATGACCATATGCCCTCGAAAGGATCTTTGATCCATTGTTCGATGAATTTGAATAATTCAGATGCTTGTCGAACTTGTCGGATGCCTCCGAGGAGGTCTTTGGGTCCATCAGTAACTGGGTTTGAGGGACCCAAAATCAATAGTTGGATTTGGAAGATCCAGCATCTGAGCGGATGCCTCCAATGAGGTCTTTGAAAACCCTGTGTTTATATCGCTATCCAGCCATGTATTAATGGCGTCGGCAATGAACCGGGTGCCCCTCAGGGAGGTCTTGGGTTTAAAAGCCCGGTGCTCGTATCGCTATCCAGCCATAACTTAATGTCGTCGGCGATGAACCGGGTGCCCCTCGGGGAGGTCTTGGGTTTAAAAGCCCGGTGTTTGTATCGCTATCCAGCCATATCTTAATGGTGTCGGCGATGAACCGGGTGCCCCTCGGGGAGGTCTTGGGTTTAAAATCCCGGTGTTTGTATCGCTATCCAGCCATATCTTAATGGCATCAACGATGAACCGGGTGCCCCTCGGAGAGGTCTTGGGTTTAAAAGCCCGATGTTTGTGTCGCTATCCAGCCATATCTTAATGGCGTCGGCGATGAACCGGGTGCCCCTCGGGGAGGTCTTGGGTTTAAAAGCCCGGTGTTTGTATCGCTATCCAGCCATATCTTAATGGCATCGGCGATGAACCGGGTGCCCCTCGGGGAGGTCTTGGGTTTAACGTCACATTGTTCCAGGTGGCTGACGCTAGTTTATTTGTCCGTTTCTGGTTATGACTTGTCAAAACTAGAACTTTGAACTCTGTTGTTAAGAATGTGCCCCTACGGTGAAATTCAAAACTTGGTCCGTAGTTTGGGTGTTACATCGTTTTAGGTTTAGAGTTCTTGATGCCCCTTATTTATAGCTTTGCACTTCACACCCTCCGTAGCAAAAATGTGTGGATGTTTCAGTATTAAGCAGCAGGTGCTTGAGTTTTCCCCGTTGGGGATGTGCTATAGCTCTCATCAAGCCCTATTTGATTTTAAATGCGCTTTCATTTACTTAAAAAGCTTCAAAAAAAATAACGGCGAAGATGAATGCTATTCCATGCTCGAGTGAGTGCGATTCCGTCTGTCGTTTTTAGCTCAAAAGTGCCATCTGCAAATTTCTAGCTTATGATGTATGGCCCCTCCCAATTGGGTCCGAATACTCCGGTTCTTGTCATAATCCTCTTTAGGACGAGGTCCCCGACTTGAAAAGTTCTTTGCTTGACTTTTGTATTGAAATATCTGGCTACTTTCTGTTGATGGGCCGCTATCTTAAGCTCTGCTTCATTTCGCTTTTCCTCGAGTAAATCCAGTGCCTCCAACTGCAGCTCTTCATTCTCCTTCTGGTTGAAGTAGATTCTGCGGTGAGTTGGTACTTCCAGTTCCACTGGGATCATAGCTTCTGACCCGAGTGCAAGTGAGAATGGGGTGTGCCCCGTAGCAGTTTTATGTGTTGTCCGGTATGCCCATAACGCAAAAGGTAGTTCATCAACCCAGTTTCCTTTGTCTTTTTCGAGACGCTTCTTGATGGTTGACTTTAGTATTTTGTTGATGGCTTCCACTTGCCCGTCTTCTTGCGGGTGAGCCACAGCTGCAAAACTCTTTTTGATCTTATATTTAGCGCAGAAGTCTAGGAATTCATTACTTTCAAACTGGGTTCCATTCGGTGATGATCTTTTGTGGCACTCCAAACTTGCAAATGATATTTTTCAAAACAAAATTGATCACTTTCTTTGACGTGATAGTAGCCAAAGGTTCTGCTTCAGCCCATTTGGTAAAGTAGTCGACAACTACTATAGCGTATCACATATTCGCTTTTGCGGCGGGTAATATCCCAATTAAATCTATGCCCCAGGCCGCAAATGGCCATGGGCTGACCATTTGAGTTAGCTCTGTGGGAGGTTCTCTTGGAATCTTAGCGAATCTTTGGCACCTGTCACACTTCTTTACATAGGTCATGGCATCTAGGTTTACATCAGGCCAGAAATAGCCATATCACAGGACCTTCTTAGCTAATGTTTGACCGTCGGTGTGTCCTTCGCATTATCCCTCGTGCAACTCTGCCAAAATCGCTCTAGATTCCTTCTTAGTTACACATGGCAGCAATGGCATGGAGTATCCTCGCCGGTACAGCCTTCCGTCCTGAATGAGGTACAAAGGGGCCTTGCGCAATATCTTCCTTTTGCTTTTTCTCTCTTCAGGTAGTGTCCCATTGAGGATATATTCTTTGATTGGAGTCATCCACGATGTAGGTTCTTCAACGGTTTCCATTATCCAGTCAACACTCGCTTCCTCAATGGTTGGGGTAGAAAGGACTTCGATGTGGATTAAACCCAACAGCTGAGCGTCTGATGAACTAGATACTTGGCAAGGGAATCCGCTTTTGAGTTTTTTTTCTCTTGGGATGTGAGATATAACATAGTGGTCAAGGTCGTTTAGAAGTTCCATAGCTTTGATTAGATAAGAAGGGAGGTTCCCAGTTTTGGTTTGGAACACTTTGCGTACTTGACCCACTACCAACTGAGAGTCGCTGAGGATCTGCAAAGTTTTTAGGTTTAGCTCTTTTGCCAACTTTAACCCTGTTATTGACGCTTCATATTCGGCCTCATTATTGGTTGATGGAAATTCCAATCTCAAGGCATAGCATAAAGAGTAATCTTCTGGGGTTTCTAAGACAATTTCAGTCCCTGAGCAATAGTCGTTTCCAGATCCATCAAAGTATAGTTTCCAAGCAATCTCTGTTTCCACTGGTTCCTTAAACTCTTCTCCTCTATTTGTAAACTCAGCAATAAAATCCGCTAGGGGTTGGCCATTAATGGCCCTTCGAGGATGGTAAGTGATGTCATATTGACTTAGCTCAATGTTCCATTTTAGCAGCCTTCCTGAAGTTTCTTGATGGAAGAGAATTTGCCTTAATGGTTGATCAGTGAGAACCTTGATAGGATGAGATTGGAAATATGGTCTCATCTTTTTTGAGGCAACAAGGAGGCAATATGTGAGCTTCTCTAGCTTAGGGTAATTTAGCTCTGCCCCGGGAGCCTCTTACTAATGTAATATACCGGCAATTGCACTCCTGCTTCTTCTCGGATTAGTGCTGCACTCAAAGCATGTGACGAAACTGCTAGATATAAAAATAAATCCTCCCCATCTTTAGGTTTCGATAACATTGGTGGTGATTCCATATGTCTTATCAATTCTTCGAAAGCCTCCTAGCACTCTGAGGTCCGCTGGAAGTCCTTCTTTTCTTTTTTCAAAGCATCGAAAAGCGGAATACATTGATCCGTTGCTTTGGAAACGAACCGGTTCAATGCTGCTACCTTTCCATTTAAGATCTGGAGTTCCTTTTTTGTCCTTGAGGCCCGCATTTCCCTTAAAGCCGCAATTTGAGAGGGATTCACTTTGATGCCCCTAGCCTTGACGATAAACCCGAGAAATTTCCCCGAAGGGACTCTGAACAAACATTTTAACGGGTTTAATTTCATCCCGTATTTCCTGAGTATGTGAAACATTTCTGCCAGATCCTTGAGATGATCTTCGACCTTCTTTGATCTGACTAACATATCGTCTACATATACTTCCATTGTATTCCCTATCTGAGATTTAAACATGGAGTTTACAAGACGTTGGTAAGTCGCTTCTGCATTTTCAGTCCAAACGACATGACTTTATAGCAGTATAATCCTCTATCCGTTATGAAACTCGTGTTCTCTTCATCTAGCTTGTGCATCATAATTTGATTATTCCGGAATACGCATCCATAAAAGATAGTAACTCGTGCCCCGTTGTTGCATCTACGAGTTGGTCAATTCAGGGCTGAGGGAAACTGTCTTTTGGGTACGCTTTATTAAGATCTGAGTAATCTATACACACTATCCATTTTCCATTGGACTTTTTGACAAGAACTGGGTTAGAAACCCAATCTGGATACGTAGACTCTCGTATGAAATTAATTTTGAGTAGCCTATCTACTTCTTCTTTTAGAGCCTCGGATCTTTCAAATCCCTGCATTCGTCTTTTTTGTTTCACAGGAGTCAATTTTTGATTTATATTCAACTTGTGAACAATTACATTCGGTGGGATCCCACACATATCTGAATGTTCCTAGGCAAATACATCTAGATTTGCTTTCAAAAACAAGATTAATTCCTTTTGCAGCTTCATACATAGCTGAGATCCTATCTTCAAGATCTGGTTAGGATCCTTGTCGGATACTGGAATGGGGATAGTATCTTCGACTGGCGCTGCTCTATTTTCCCCATACTGTTTTTCCTCGGATCAATTGCTTTCCGAGCGCCACTGTGCTCACAAGTATGGGTGTTTTTGCTCTAGTTGCTATAAGTGGGGTTTTTGGATGCGGAGCGACGACTCTACATTCTTCTTCAATTCCTTCTTCCTTTCCTCTACCAATTCAACCAAATAACACTCTCTTGCTGCTTGTTGATCACCTATAATTGTGCCAACACCATTCTCCGTTGGGAATTTCATAGTGAGGCGCCACAGAGCCATAGTTATTCTGAATGCTGCAACAGTAGGTCTTCCTAGGAAGGCATTTTAAGCAGAGGGTTCATCAATTATAACAAAGTCATGTACCAGTGCGGCTTTCTGCTCTCCTTCTCCGAGCTCTACTAGTAGACTAATAACACCGATTGGTTGAACAGCTTGGCCAGTGAATCCGTGGACCGTGTTCTGACAGGCTTTTACGTCGCCTATGGAAAGCTTCATTCTATGGAATGCGCTAAAGAAGAGGATATTAACTGATGCTCCGCTATCGACCAACACCCTTCTAACTATGGCTGGGCCCAGACCAATGGTTATCACCATTGGATCCTCTGTAGGTGTTATGATCCCAGTCGGATCTTCATCTTTAAATGTGATGTCGTCTTGCAGGATTCTCGGTACTTTTGCTGAAAAAACCTCACTCATGATGATGAGTTCACCTCTTTTCGAAAAGTCCTTCACCTCATGAGCATACTTCACCATGTCCCTCCAGCTTTTCCCAACAGGGTAGTGGCCTCCTAAAATGGTGTTTATGATTATCCTTGGTACAGCGGCAACTGAAGCATTCTCATTTTGTTTAGGTTGTCCTGTAGAGGCTCCTTGGTCTTGAGCTCCTTGAGCATTCTGGGAGTTCTTTGTATACTGTTGAAGCCTATTTTTCCTTATCAGTCCTTCAATTAAGCTTTTCAAATGTCTACATTCGTTCCTGCTATGCCCCGACTGGTTATGAAATCGGCAGAACCTGCTGGACTTTATTGCATTATCAGTGACTCTCAACTTCCCTGGCTCTGGGTATTCTTCAGTGTCTTTGGTCGCCATATAAATGTTTTCTATGGTATCGTTAAGGGGATTCATTTCAGAATTCTTGAAGAAACGAAGCTTTTTATTGTTTCGACCATCTTTCCCTTCATTCCCATTTTTTTGATTTCCTCCGGCGTTTTTCTGTCCTCCTTGCACGTTTACGTCTTTTTTCTCGGACGGCTCTTTATTTTCTATAGCTTCCAATGTATAGGCCGGATCCTCATCCACGCCTATATATTCCTCTGCCTTGTCAAATAGCTCTTCGAGAGTCGCGGGCTTCTTCTTCTTGATCTATCTGCCTTGCCAAACGTGGCTCATAGTTTCGGCTGCAGCTGTGTTAAAACGAGAAAGGAAGGTTTTAATGGATTTCCCTGGTGCTTGTTCCAGCTCATTCAGTTCCATCACATCACGCACCTTAGTTGCTTGAAGCCTGAATTGCAGTCTGAATAGCTTGGCCAAGGTGGCAAAGTCATCTACGGATTTTGGTGGGAGTTTTGTGAAACAGAGTGAAGCTACTCCCTCCAAGTAAGTGGGGAAGTATAAACATTTGAGCTCATCATAGCACGTGCCCCATCCATGTGCTGATCATACTTGAATAGGAACACGTTGGAATCGCCAGTTCCATTATAAGCTTGTACAACCGGGGGTTTGAATTTATTTGGATATGGCGCCATTTTTATTCTTTCCGTAAGAGGGGTTTTTGTAGGAGTAAATCCCCATTCCTTCTCATCATCCACCTTTTTCTGGCTCTCATTCACGATCTTTCGTACCATTCCGAATATACGCTTCTCCTCATTGAGTTGGTCCATGGGGCGGACGCCTTCCTCTTTACAGGATGTTTGCCTACACAAACGATCGCGGTTCAGATTCCGGGGCCCTGGACCTCCCGCATGGGGAAGTGCCCCTTTGGTGGAACCAAACGCTTGTTGAGGGATCGCTTTTCCAGAGTGGTTATGAGCAGGTGGCTTCATTTCCCTATGACTAGGATTTGCAATCTCTTGGACAGAATTTCCTTTATTCGGGCTTGAGGAAGAAGGTCCAGTATCTTCCGTTCCAGTGGTGTTAGCAGTTTTAAGATGGTTTGCACTTATGGTGACTTTGGCCGTTGCGGCTTGCATGGCGAACATGGTTTCAAGCTTCTTCATCATGGCCTCATTCGCAATATCAATTCGACTTGTCAGTCCTGCTACCACTTCATCCAATTCCCTCCTTGTTACGGCAGTTCTGGCTTTAGAACTTTCACCGACTTCAAACTAATTAGTAGGCGGGGTGTTTTCCATGTTAGTGGCATTATCGACATCTTTGACGCTTTTACTTGTAGCTTTCTTTGAAGGTCTACCTGGCTTACCCATGGATTTAGAGATATGTATTTCAATTTGGACAACTTAGATAATCGGAGTGTATTCCAATGCAGGGCCTTCTACCTTGTGAGAGAGCGAGAAATGGATTGGCAGTCTGGGCCCCATGGTGGGCGCCAAATGTTTGCTCTAAATTTGGGACCAAACACCAAAGTTGTAAAGCTACACTTCACCGATTCGGTAAAAATATGGAACCGCGTAATCACAAAATAAACGAATAAAAACAAGTAAGAACACAAAGGAATTTTTATAGTGGTTCGATTCAATATGAATCTACGTCCACTTTCAATCAATTCTCATTACGATATTCAAGCTTACAACATATGAGTTTTCCCTCATTACAATCATTTCTCTCTTTTAACTCTCTTTACACTCTCTTTACGATCTACTTTCACTTGAGTTTGGCGAAGAAAAGGAAAGAGGTTTAACTTTGTGATGAATCTTCAACCACTTATATGCTTTGATCCTTTCCCATGATCTTCATAGATTTCATGGTGAATTAGCATTCGATTTAAGCTTTGGAGAGGATTAGAGATCGTTCGAATTATGCTTGACAGATTTATGGTGTAGCTTGAATGAGGTTGAAGGTGTTTAGATTCAAACATAGAAAGCTCTAATGATCATTAACATTGATTTGATCTTCATGAAGTTAGAAAAGTATTGTTGAATCCATAGAAGCCATCAGAGAAGTTGTAGATGAGCTTTGAATTTGACGGGGTCTCCTTGTAGAAATGAATTTTCGGTCCCCCCCCCCCCCCCTCAAGTAAATTATGAGGGGTATTTATAGTTGATTTTCAGACTAGATGGCAGTTTCGTAATTAGCTGACAAAAACCTCTATGAGTCAAGTCGTGTGGCGACATGATTTGATGCGACATAACTGGTTCCTTCGACTTAAAGCTTCCGTGCGCCTCTGAAATGGCTATGGTATGATGGGGCACGACTTATCTTGGGCACGACATAACATTAATCCCATCTCCATATCATACTCCTTCTACGACTTGTACATCATGTCGCTGAACGACATGGATGATATCAGTAAAATAGCGTCATGCCACTGACCAACATGAATCTTATCCTTCTGAGATCGCCTTGACTCCCGCCGTTGGGACGTCATGACTTATACAGCAACATTGTGCCGTTCAAAGCCTTGAGCTTGCGACACGACATGTCATGACTGTATGTTATCCGGATGACAGCCGGATGTGGCATGAGTAGGTTACGACATAAGGGCAAGACGGCATGGCGTGTTTCTTGAGTCTGACTTAGCTCTCGCGACATGGTTTTGCTCCAGATCTTGAACGACTTACTCTTTATATTGTAGAACGATATAGAGGCAGGGCGGCATGACTCATGTCGTATGCCCCTATGCTTCTTAGTGCTTTGGGCTTAGGGCACGTCAGGACGCCATGTCGGATGACGACTTGCTTTAGCTTTGTTGCTATAAATAGGGCACGATATGACTTTACAATGTCCTATTTCATATTGCTATACGACATAGAGCGCTATGGCGTGGTTCTTGCCTTACCCTTTAGAATCTGAGCGACATGGTCTTCATTGTATGAACCGGTGACGCCATGCTGACTTACGATATGAAGAGAACTCCACCATGATATCAGAACATCATGATTGCTGGATGTTTTATGTCTTGGTTGCACGATATGAATAGGTGCGATATGACTGGACTTCCTCCCTTGCGACATGACTCTCATGACTTAGTTAAAGCGACATGACTCTCATGACTTAGTTCAAGCGACATGACTCTCATGACTTAGTTAAAGCGACATGACTCACTTACCCTTCTTATGGGTTAATAGTAGCTTTATTTGAACAAATCAGGAATTAACCAGTATAACAAATCTACATGTCCCATACCACATTGTTTATTATAATGTTTAAATTGCATTTTCATTCTCCCAAAGAGTGCAAAAACGTGTGATTTTATATAGAAAACACTTATTTCGAGAAAATGAGTTTTAAAACTAGTTTTGAACTTTTTATTTAGAAATCCTTCCCTTGAAGTGCTCTTAATAAAAGAGATCATTTCTACATAATTAACTTTTAAAATTATTGTATATATAATTATATATTTTTATAATTCGAATCCATGATATTCCTTTTAAAAGCTAACTTTATATTGAAAATCCTTTTGAAAACAATTTAATAAAACACGTGTATGTAACAGAAATTGTAATAAAATTCATTAAAATCAACATAACAAAATTCACAATAAAACTAACCAATACAATGTATGAATTTGTGCTAATGTTGGATTTCCTATTATAGGAATATACCTATCAAAAAATCTCAAAATACTGCTTTTGAAATCTATCGAAATGGCACAGGAATTAGCTTAGAAAATCATTAGAACACCAAGAAAACAACTCATGACAAAAAGAAATACACAACTCAAGCCTTCTTTTTTTACGGCTTCAACCTTGCTTGCCTCTGGATCAACCTACATGCAAGGTTTTAAATCTCGGGTATCGGTCACGTTTCGTATCGGGAATTTTAGAGACTTGATCTCGTATCGGGAGAGATCTCGAATGAGATGAGTCTAACTCAGGGGTTCGTCTCGAATTTCCATCTCGGGTCTAAAAATTCATAGCGGAACAATCTCGAGGTATATGCTATGTTAAAAAATGACAATCTTACACAATGATTTTTATGAATGAAATTATAAACATAGAAACTTAAACTTGAATTGAAAATTCACTCCATTATTCTTATTTTAAGAAAGATCGTTCATACTCTAAATCGTAATATGCTCATAATAAAAATATAGCACAATGCAAATGGATTAGTGCTTATGACATATGTTCATGATCATGAATTATTGTTAGACATAAAAAAGATCCAAAACATTAAAAAAATCAGCGTAAGTAAAACATAAAATACATAGTTTCATTGGTAACATGTATGTAAAAAAAGATGAATTTGAAAATCATAAGCATTGTAGAACATATATGAACATACGATATGACATGCGAAATGTTAAACAGCAGTACAATACTATAACTAGATTTAAGCTTTTAAATAATTATTCTAGTTTAGGCACGGATTTAAATTTTAACCAGAAAAATCAAAATCTCGGACGATATTCTCGTTTCTTGTCTTAATCGATATATTGTTCGGTATTGCAATATCTCGAGCGAATATTCGAAAGTATATTTACAATGTGATTTGCTATTTTGTTCGAAAGGAGTAAATGAGATGTCGCATGAGATCTTAGGCGATATTTTCGAGATCTGAAATAGTGCCTATAGGTCAAACCATTGAAGGTAAAGGTCGATCTATATGTCGCATTTTCTACCCAGAAGCAATTCTGGTTCAATACAAAGTTTAAGCCCTGATTTTAACTTGTTACAGAGGTCGTATGGACCTGAAATTCGACATGCACAAAGTATAAAATACATGCTATGAACCGAAAAGGTTAAAACACAAATCTGGTAAGGATAAAGATAGATACATGACCAAAAAGACGGATGTACAGTAAGAATTCACTATAAACACAAAACATACTTTTTCATGTTTACTGTAATAGATTTGTTCATAGAAACTTACTATAACTCAGAGTTAACACCATGAACACAGGATTTAAGATAAAAGGTGGGATATACTCACATTTTAAGTTTGAAGCAGCGAATTCATGTGGATTTGCAAAGAAAATTGGAGATTTCCTGCCTGGATTTTTAACAACCAGTAAATATGATTACAGCAACATGCAAGCAAGATAAAGATTACTACAACATATTTTCTCTAAAATTAAAGTAATGATTAAAAATTCTATATTTATGAAGTTATTACCTGTTTATAATTGGAATTTGCAAGCTTTTCTTAATTTTTTTTTAGTTTTTTGGATCAAATATATGGAGTTGAGAAGAAGGAAATAGGTTTTTCTTTTTCTGATTATTTCTACAAAGAAATTATTTTGAGGGGAATAGTACGTTAGTTTCCCTTCTCCAGATCTTTCTCTTAATTAAATTAGATAATGGGATCAATTAATGCCCAGTTAGATTAAATGTAATTAAACTAGCCTTATTTATATTAAGTTGCATTATTTAACAACTTTTAACCTTATGTTACACTATTTTAAAACTATTTTAGCTATTTCTACATCAAATACTTACAACTTTTCATTATTTAACTTTATAAAATTATTACAACATGTTTTTAAAATATATTTTTTGCATAGCTTGTTTTTAAAATCTTTACTTACAATTTAACATTGTTTTTAATATAAACTTTAAAAACTTACATTTAAATAAAATAATTATTCTATTGTTCTTCTTGTTCACAACTTACAATATTAACAGCTAAATTTATCCAAAACACATAATCCTGTTCGAAAATGACCAACCCTTAAAAATATTTCAATACTTCAAATATTTATTTTTAATCAGTATTTACATCTTCTAATTTGTTTACCTCTCAAATAAATTTAGGAAACACTGCTTTCACCACAATTCATTATTTAACTCTATATTGCAGTTTATTACATTAAAACATATAATATCTTTTTAACATATATTTTACCTCAAATTTCATTATAAAGTTTTTCAAAACTTATTTTCCATAGATTTAAATATATTTATCAACCCAACATTGAATTGAATCATTCTATTGATTTATTTGATTCAACTCAACCTCTGTCTTATTTAATTACCCAAATTACCACAAGTTAACACTGAACTCGTTAATTAATCAACTTAATGATTAGATAAATTATTTTCTCTAATTTATATTTATTTGATCAACAAATTCATTTTGAATTGAATGTCCTCCTTAGACACAATTCAACTCTACCCAACATATTTGCACATTTAAACTCCAAAATCCTTGGTTTATACAAATAAAATGGTTTTATGAGTTATCCTATCTAAATCAGACTAATTTCTAATTAACACTTTATAAACACCATTTAATTTAACTTATACATGTAATCACAAAACCAGGCTTGTTACACCGTGCTCATGGACTTCAGCTTTGGATTCACTCAAGTTAAACATGAAGACATTTGGCAAGGACATCACAAAGTTGGATTTGGCACCTCAACTTAATCCGGACCAGCCACCATCGGATCGATATAGATGTGATCCAATTCCGACTGGCAGATGCTGTCATGTGCATGCTGGATTTGGTCTTCATGCGATCCTATTTTCACGTTACTACTCTTGATCGACCAGGATTCCAAAGCAGCTATAAATAGACTTTCAGATGGTCATTTCGGGGGACAGCTTCGATTCTCCTATGTCCAAATATTGTTGATTTCAAGATTCATTTCTTTTCTTCTCAAATTTCACACAAAAACTACAACTATAGTTGTAATCATACAATTTAAATAGTAGATTACAACAAACAAAGGTAGGCCCAATTACTGAAGCACTATAAAATACGTGTGTTATTTTATATTACTGCATTCTATGTCCGGATATATATTGCTATTCTTTGACTTTACTCAGGATTAGATGTTGGCGTTTTATTGAACAAATCACACATCAACATTTTTACATGCTTGGAAGAGGGAAAAAACGCTTACCTTTGCTGACCCAAATCGCTGAAGCATTCGATCCTGGTGAAAAGGAAGAAGTCGGATGATTCCACACACACTGAGGGCGTTGGACAGGAAGGAGATTAAGAGGCCTCCTTTAATGGACACCTTCCATTTATTTGACTAGAGATGAGATGGAAGAGACAATACATGAGCTACAAACTAAGATGGAGAATCATGAAAAAACAATGCAAGAGACACTCTCAATGCTTGAAGGACCGAGAGTGCAGGATCAGAACAATGGAGCAAAAATTACCACATAAAGGCATGATACCGCGGGTCGGGGGCCACTTCAGATAAACAAATATGGATTGGTAACAATCTAAAATGCATTAGAAGCATCTCCGAGTCCCTGATCTATTGATGTTGTGATTGACATGATTTACACTGGAGCTGAGATGGACCACTCTAGTATTGGGAATCGCGGTAGACCTGTGCATTGAGTAGGTAGAACTTCAATGGATGGAGTAGCTGGATTATAACACGACCACTACGCTCCGAAGTACCCTCCAAGACTCAAAGGGGAGGAGGCAAGCAGTTTAATTTGTTGATAAAGGCGATAGATTGGTTAAGCTAACATGACGCATGATGAAAGGAGGACTATCACACTAAGGCTTTGGGGATATACTAGGAGCCATTTCACTACTAACATCTGAAATGCATGGACCCCACCGACTTCAAGCTTCCGATGTTGGTCATGTGCAATGGAAGATTAGACCTATTGGTGCATTTGACGCGCTGCATCAGGCACACGGATGTATTGGAGGCATCTCAGGAATTGTTAAAGAAGTGTTTTTCATTTTTTCCGATAGATTTGGCTGCACTTTGATTTAGGAATCTTAACATCATGTCAGCTGACTCTTGGAATTAACTTGTGGACAGGTTCATGGGAAGTTCAAAGTTCACATTTCTAGACTGATGAATGTGATGACATTTACCACGATAAGGCAAAGACCAAGAAAACTCTGAGGAGCTTCCAGGAGCGATTAATTCGGTGGTAGGTTCTATTGATAAACCAGAACCGTCGATGGTAATCATATCTGGAGTGGCCGATGATTCTTGATTCAAAGAAAGCTTGGTGAGGATCCCCTAAGAGATCTCAATGAATTCTATTTTGAAGATGAGAGATACCTACATTATGAGGATGCGCAGACACAGAAAATTTGAAGTTAATGCCCTTAAAAAGGAAGCACACTTGAAGCGAATTTCAAGTAGTATAAGGGAAAGAGAACGATTGAAAGCAAGTGTGAAGGCTCAGGAAAGGTAGGATGACACACTTGAAAGGACCTAGTAGGATACCCGGAGAAAATCTCGTATCATAAACCGCCTTTGAGAGAGCTAACTGAAAAGGATACGGGGACCGGAAAGCATTGCCTATTCCACGAATTGGATAAGCACATTACCTCAAAGTGCCGACACCTCGGGGATGAGATAGAGGAGTATGTTAGGAACAGACGACTCCAAGAGCAAGCTAATCCAAGAGGGATGGTGTCTGAGCATGGACATGAGACGTTTTCATACCCAAGAGGCAAGGCGTAAGCCTCAAAATGTTGAGACATAAGACTTTTAGAGGAAAAAACACACGTTACATAAAGAAAATAGACATATAATAATGTCAAATCGTACATAAGAAACATCAACTTCTACAAGCAATTCAAAGTATAGTTGTCCAAAAACATTCGAGGTTTTAAAAAATTATGCTCATTTGGTATTTGTTTCACCCATCTCCAAGTTATCTCTCTCTTGCTCATTGTTACAAATTGGCCACCTATTATATAAAAACCTGAGCTGTTAAACTGTGACACCCACGTCTGTTAATGTCATTCACAAAGGGAATGCATTAAGTTTCGTGAAGCGTTATAGGTAAACAGAAACAGAAATATTACAAGACAGATATAAAATGACAGCGGAATTAAAAAATTCATCAATCATAAAGCATCATGATTCAAAAACATCACATGTCTGAAATACACAAAAAAACCATTACATCATAAAAACTATTGTCTTGTACTTTAAAACATCAAAGTACATAAAAGAAGCAAAATTCCCCAAATAAAATATAGCCATAGTAGCAAGGATAGGAGCTTCAGCCATACATTTAAGCAGCTCCAACAAAATAAAAGCAGAATCACGGTCAAGCCTGACTATTCCCACCCTCAGAACCTAGGGGGGAACGGAAGAAAGAATAGGAAACAAAAAGGGTCAGATATAAAGTCTGGCAAGTCTAGTTACTTTTAGCAAGTAAGTAAGTAAAGTATCATGATGGCATATAAAGTGGATAAAAGAGAGAACAACATATAAGGCAAGTATGACAAGGTAAACATGATAGAGCGTATGTGCTTCACTAAAGATTCTATGATTCTCTGCACTAATACTAGTATCACCAAAATGAGATGATCCCAACAACTATAAGATGGTAGACTTAGGCATACGTCCTGATGTATCCTAACCACTACCCTAATCTATCAGCTCCCTACTCCGTAGATACCCTGTGTCGTCCCCAAAGTAGGAGGTATAACTTTCCTAAAGTGACAACCCTTGGTTGATGTGCACAACAAATCTACTGGTGTCACGGTCATCTTATCCCCCTCTACCCGGCCCTTGCACGCACATGTCCCCGGTTGGTTTGCGTCGCCCACACCGTCCTCCACGTTTGTATCTCTTACAATCAGTCCAGTAAGCGTGTCCCTACTCCGACCTAGGATGGAGTGCTCGTTTGATACTGTTATACAGATTACTGACTGAAACGGGTACCCCACACAAGATGATACTAGCTCTTCCCTTCTCTTGTATCCCCAATAGGATTTCCTCGGGTTATGTATACCAGTTGGTGTCTTTAATTACATAACCCCTTCATTTATACATGTTATACTTACCTTACGGTGTCTTTAATTATATAACCCTAATATTTCCATAGGTTATGCTTACCTAAAAAGGTGTCTTTAATTACATAATCCCAACTGGTTAAGTTTTGTGGGCCTATATATAAATATTACCCACCACCCCAGATTTACTTAACCCACCACTATCCAAACAAATTTACTTAACCCATACTCAAGTTCATATTCATACAATCCTTGTGGATTCCACTAGGTTAAGTATTCAAGTTTATTACCATATATTCATTTATGGTTACAATATTCTAGACCTCCCACATTAAGCCTACAATTCGCGGATGTTGGACATGCCGGGCGGGTCCGGGCAGGCTTATTCCACAAATGGGGCCTAACCTCGTGTCTTAACACGTCTCGTGTTTGTGCACTTAGGCCTCCCACATTAAATCCACCACATGTGGTTGCTGGATATGCCGGTCGGTTCCGGGCAGACTTCCACCATAAGTGCAACCTAACCTCGTGCCTAAGCGCGGTTTACAATTTCAAGTTATTGTAATTCTAGGCATTTCCGTTATTGGCCAATTTTACCTATGTCTTTATAGGTGTTCATGCCCCTTTTTCCCATTATGAATTATATGCCCAATTTCATGTTCATAATCATTACTCAAGTTATGCCAAATTAATATTCACATATTTCATTCGGGTCATGCCTAAACTTCCAATTACCAATTTATGCCAATTTCAATATTTTACCCTTCGTTCCCCGTTTAATGCATTCGCCCATTTTAGCGACATGCCTAGGCTCGAAAGTAGCCAGGCTATATAAAAAAAAGGGAAAAGGAGAAGGGAAGATAACAGAAATGATTATTCTAACGAAATTGACATAAACATATAATGGCATAATACTAAGATGGACATATAAGTACAGATCTGGTGAACTTGTAAACGTAAAATTGATTCTGACATAGTAGAGATGCATAATAGGCATGAATAGATCTAAACAAGGATTTAGATGTCCAACTAATGACAGATCCAAATTAACCACAAACATGATAGGTACAAAATGATCTAAATAATGAATTAGATATGTAGTCAAAAGTAGATCTGACATGGTAAAGGTTAAGAACCAAGTCATAATAAATTCAGAATATCATGGATTCACAAATTACCATAGATCTGGTATGATTCAGTCACATGCATAAATCCAAATTACAGTCATATCATGCTTTACTTTTAATTATTTAAATCTAAAGGCAACTGAAACTCACAGTGTATGGATCTAGAAGAATAGAAGGAGGAAAACAAAGATTGAATCACAGATCTACACTTGAATCTCTAAACTTGATTTGCAGAAGAAGAAAAGGATTTGATTCAGTCCATGCACCGACAGCATTTAGGCCTCCATTGATTTCAGTGTAAGAAAACAAGAGAAATGAGCATATACTTATAGTTGTCAACCCCAGAATTCGTCCTGCCACCTCATCCCTAAGGGGGTCGACCCAGGGGTCGACACCCCTTCTATTGGGTCGACCCCCCTTAAGTGGGAATTTTGCCGCCTCCGGAATTTTGATTTTTGAATTGAAATTCGATTTTCTGATTTTCTGGAATTATATATATATATATATATATCTTGCACGTATACAAATTTCAAACCTTCATAACTTCTTCATACGGTGTCTGTTTATGCAAACCAAGTATCTATCTTGACTAGAATTTTGAGACGGACACAATGGCGCAGTCCGTTTCCCTTAATTCTAAATATTAAATTAATTATTCTTTAATTTGTCCTCTTTTAATGTTGTTAAAACATGGGGTGTTACATAAACTAACATAATAGAGCAACAATTATTCATTCCAGCGATAACTTTAAGCACAATTAAACCGTAAAATCCATTAAAATCAATTCTAGTATAGAAATCAATTTCGAACAGAATCGAAATCGACTCATCTACAAGGATCGAAGCCAATTCCAGTTCAACAGTTGCAGTGATTTATAAAAAATAAAATAATTTGTGGTGTATTTTTCACCAAATTAGAGTTTTAAGCAGTAAAAGAGGAGAGCATCGGAAAATTAAATAAAAACAGCGTGAGGTAACTTTTTGTCTTCCAAAAAAGCATAAGAACTAAAACTTTTTTTGCTCCTTTTTTATGTTTTTAATGTTTTTTGCAACTTAAGTGATTAAAGCTTACATTTTATGGAAAAACGCCTCAATGGATGCACCTTAGGGTTTTTTTGGGGATGCTTCGCCTTGAGACGCGCCTCACTCATGTTTTTTAAAACATTAATTTGCACTTTGATTTATGTACTTGCTTTGAACTTCCCTTGCCAATGAATATAATTAACTATGGTTTTTCTTCAGCCAGAGAGATGAAGTAAAGTCGTAGAATACGAGTCCCTTTCACTAGAGTGTGATTGGATGGACTCGTATGATCGAACTACGAAATCATTTTGTTGGAGATGGACTGGATGACTTCGTAGGAGAAGCCATGAATTCCTTTCACTGAAGGATGGTAGGATGGATTTATGTCAATGAAACACAAATTCCCTTCACCAAAAGGGTGATTGGATAAGCTCGTGTAACTGAATAACAAGTCCCTTCCATCGGAGAGTGCATGGATGGACTTTTTTGAGCTGAATATGAATCCCTTTCACCGAAGAGTAAATGGATGGGTTCATGTAATTGGGCTATGAGTTTCTTTGCAGGAGAATGACTGGATGAACTCGTATCGATGAACTACGAGTTTCTTCACTAGAGAGTGACTAGATGAACTTTTATGGAGAGAGACACGAATTACTCCACCAGAGAGTGGCCAGGTGAATTCGTGTGAGCTGATTGTGAATCCCTTTCACCAAAGAGTGATTGGATGGGTTCATTCCAATAAACTATGAATTCCTTCATTGAAGAGTGATTGGATGAATTCGTATCGATGAATTATGGGTTCCATTCACCGATGTGTGATTGAATGGATTCATATAAAGCGAAGGTGGGTCCCTTTCATTGGGAAGTGAATGGACGGATCTATGCAATTGAACTACAAATTCCATCGCCAGAGAGTGATTGGATGAATTTGTATGGAATTGATTATAAGTTCCTATCATAAGAGAGCGGCGGGATGGATTTACAATAACGAATTGCGAGTCCCTTTTGCCAAATTATGATTGGATGGATTCGTGTAAATGAAACAAATAATTAAGCAACCGACCAGAAAGTTGAGACTCGAATGCAGTAGGTAACTCTGCATCATCGGAGAGCGACGGGATTGACTTACTGGTCGATGAACGTCATTCATCGGAAAGTGGTTGATATGAAACCTAGAGGGGTTATAAATTATTGAATTCGCATCATCAAATGATGCAACATTCGATAAGAGCCCAGTGAGGCTGCAGAACATGAAGATGGCTTAGAAAAGCCGATAGTATTAGCTTGGAAAAGCTAACTTCGTCCCTTGGACGATCCAGGGAGATAAGGGATGAACGGATTCAAAACATGTCTTCTAAGGAAAGCCATGTTTTGAGAGGCAAGTATTGACCCACCTTTTTTCAAGGTCGTCACACTTCAAATTTATGACATCTCGATTGATCATTTGTCAAGCACGGACTCACACAAACTAGGACTAAGCATCGGAATCAACGTTCACTTAAAATTCAAAATTAACTCAAAATCGGATCAATTTCCTTTGGGTATCATCCAATCACTCCGAAAAGGACTGATCGTCTCACGAGATCACTCAATTCTGACTTGATCGATCACGTAGAGGATTGGATCAATCACTCCAGAAAAAACACATGATTGGCCCAAATGAATCACTAAATTTTCATGGATCAACAAATAGAAATGGCATGCGGTATTAACCTGATTCCTTCCAAGGATCGTTTCGATATTTAAGTCATGCGATCGGTCCCATGATTGAAACTTCAGATTCGACCAAAAAGATGGAACAATGCCGAAAAAGCAACGATCCACTTGTGGAATGCAAGATCTGGCAAAACCCGACCGAATCAGTAGGAATCAAAGTGATTAAATTGGTATTCCTGGATTCCCTTGGATCGGCCTTATGGTCTTGGCCACGGATTGGCCCAACGTTCTTTGGCCCCAATCCGTATAGCATACCCCACATCTGGTCAGATCGGTATAACATGCCTTACATCGTATCAGATCGGTGCTCGCTGGCTTGGACACTTTTGCTTTGAATTAACTCAAGTTCAACATGCTAGCATATGGCAAGAATGCCACCAAGTTGGACTTGGAATCTCAACATAACCTGGATCGGCTACCATCAGATTGGTACCGATATGAGCCAACTCCTGTTGGCTAATCTGATTATGTGCATGCTGGATTTAGTCTTCATGTGATTATATTTTCACGCCACTACCCCTGTCCGATTTGAATTCCTAAGCAGCTGCAAATAGACCTTCAGATGGTCATTTTAGGGGGCGGCTTCGACTCACATTTATTGATTTCACGATTTACTTATTTTCTCCTCAAATTTCATAGATAAAACACAACTGTAATTGTAATTTTACATTCTAAACAATAGATTACAATAAGTAGTTGTAAAACAGAACGTCGAACCACTAAAAAATATGTGTTTTCATTTACATTTCTGTATTCTATGTCCAAATGTATATTGTTATTCTGTGGCTTTTACTCAGAATTGGGTGTTGGTGTTTGATTGACCAAATCACATGTCAACACTAGATAAATAAGTTTTTGCCTATTTCACTTCACGAGCGAAGATTCCAATCTACTCCATAATGACAAACAACATTCATTGAATATTTTAGGATTCTCTATTTAACATCATCATACCCCGCAGTTTGGCATTCAACAAATAATTAAAAGAAGCGTTACATATCCAAGCTGAATCGAAAATTCTGATACATGGTTAGGGTTGAGTTTTTGGAGTACGAGCATGAATTTAACCCATCATAGTTACATAGTTGAGTCAGTCATTTAATTATATTTTGGCCCAATGTTGAGACAGTTGAAATTTGAAATGTCAAGATTAGGAAGAAAGGAGAAGAAAGGTTACTTAAAATCGTCTTTTGAGCCGAAAGGGAAATGGTAAGGAGGAAAAGAGGGGGGGAAACAGTGATAGGACAAAACATCCAGTGGTCAAAAGAAACTCAGTAATAATAGGATAGATGTGTATACGTTGTTTATATGTTGCGTGATATGCTATATATGCAATCTTTCAAGAAGCTCCTTTCGTTAGTAACCGGGACTAGGTCTATTTTTCAGCCGCCGCTTTCACTTCTCTAACTTTCCTTCTCACATCGTTCGCTTCTTACGCATCCATCCTCCCCACCTCGATCTGCCATTCTCTCTTCGCTAGACCTAGGTTTCCCCAATATGGCGATAGGGTTGCTTGACTCTAAATCGAACCCGCTCTGACTAATTTCGTCCTATTGTTCCTCAAATTTCAGCTCGTATCTGACTCCATGTTGTGTTTCCCAGGTCTTCTCTACTCCACGACGTCCGCCTTGGCTTATCTTCGCGATTCTACAGACCCGAAGGCGGTACCACCTTATGACCGCCTTCTGTTCTCCTACGCATGGTACGAGTTTCTCGACAACTATTGGTGTGTGAAATTGGTTTTTGGTGTTGCTGTCAATGGTTTTGGTGGGTATTGGTTATCTGCTGGAGTCATATTGTCGTGTTTGTTGGCTGATCTCGTTTAAGGTTTTTCGACTTGAGGTACGTTTGGCTGCTTGGGTCTGTCTTTGTGCACAACAGTTGTTGTTTATTTCTGTGTTTGATTTCTTTTTTGATTTGGAGTCCCGAGGGTTATTTTTCATCGTGCTGCTTTTATGTTGACCATTATCCATGGCGAAAGCAAGCGCTTCGGTGGTGTTTGGTTTTATGCGTGTTGCAGTCTATCTTTGTTCCCTCGTAAAGCAGTAAAAATCTAACTTTTCTTTCTATTTCATTCACTAAAAGACAGATTCGAACATTGTTTGCCATGAAGAAACGCTAACCATACCATCTCATGGAAATTTCAAGTTAAATTTATTTTATACTGCTTAATATTTTTCATTTCTCACATGTGTTAGTTAATAGCAAACATAAAGATCCAAAGGTTAAAACAAAAATCCTAACTTTGATTATTATTATTATTATCAGTGTTGTCGGGATGACAACATCGATGGGTAGGAACATTGACTTGTTGATAGTGGAAGAAAATGGTTAATAGTGAAAAAAAATTAAAAGTAAAATGACATGAACAAGCAAATGCATTTCAGCATAATTAAAATATAAGAAAAAATGTCAATTAAGTTTTAAAAATTTATTAGGGGTGAGAAAGGAAAGTAGAATTGGCCTATAGGTTATGGATTCCAGATCAGTTTTTAAACAACGCTTGTAACACCCCCATGTCCCATATGGTGGAAGCTTGTGTGAAGTGTGGACTTATATAGTAGAGCCCATCTTCTACTAACGCTGAGATCTTTTGAGAAACAAAACCCTGCATCTATACGGTGGCTAAGTTGGGGACAATGTCTTACGTGAACGGAGGTGCGGGTTGTTACAACGCTCAATGTGATCAAAGGATCCATTCATAAATAATAGACATGAAGTAACTTTTAACTAACAATAAGTGTGAATCCGTGCTCCGCTAAGAGGTATAGCAAAAACAATGTAGCTCTATTGGTCATATACAAATTCCAATTAAATCAAAATTCTAATATATTTAGTAATAAAAAATTACTCTTGAAATGTAGTGCGACATCAATAATAACAAATAGAAAGGATAAATAATGCATAGATATAAGTAGTGTGGTACTAAGGGCACCCCAAAATGTGTTTTTTAATACCGCAATTAAAAAAAATAAAACTCACTAAATTTCATATGTTTCCTAATACCATGTTGCATCTACATTCTAATCTCTCATTCAATCTTTATTTGCCGAAATAATCACGTACTTAGCTGATCTTAAAACCCTAATCCCTAATCTCTCTTAATTGCTATCTTCTTCATGTCTCTCGCTGTTTACTTCACAAGTACTGAGTCTCTCCATCGTGAGAGGCATAATTTCAGCTACATTAGCCTCGGTGTCTGAACAGGGTTAAAAAATGAAATGTTCATGGAAAGAGGGATGCGTGAAGATGCATTCAAACGTGCATTTTCATAGGGGACTGAGCTTTACTATACTAGCCATGACTAACATGTCACTGGGATGCACAAATCTTGTTGTAGAGAGGCACAAACGTGAACTGGATACGTAACTGAAACAGGATTTTTACTAACCATGACTAAATGGCTTGATGAAAAACATCATTAGGATTTTTGGATTGATTCAAAATGAAACATTAAAACTTTTAATGAGTTAAAACAAGCTTTGTTTGTATTGATTAAGGAGATACATAAACTGCTTGAAGTTAACATAGGGTTTTTCAAATGAATGAGAGAGGAGCCGAATGGCGAAGTTGAGAGGAGAGGTATGAATGATAGCATGTGGCAGCCCCTAATATTTGATTGAGGTATTTGGAAGAGTGGTATAATATTTTTCGTGGTATTTTTTAGTTACGGTATTAGAAAGCACATTTTGGGGTGCTCACACTATAAGTAATATAGGGTAACACACAAAACACAAAGAGAGGCAAATCAATTATTAAAAATAAACAGGATGAGATATAACATCAGATATAATAGGGATATTTATAAAGGTTTGATGATTGGATAACAAATAGTTTTTAACATTCTTTTTAAATTATGCAAGAGATCGTAATCTTATAACAAAAGATTACCAAAAAAATGCTAATTATCTGAACATGTAGTTAAGTAATATTAGTATAGTTGTTGTTAAGTGCAAATTGGGAAACATTGAAAGATTATTAAACAACTATAGCCATAAATCTATAATTAACCAAGATAATTGTATGTATGCATAGGTAAATATAAATGTAGGAAAGAAGAATGTTCAATTAACTACTTTGTAATGCCACAATCTAACATATAAGTACAGCAGTCAAAACGAATTACTAGAAGCAAGAAACAAGGCAGTAGCTACTATAGTGTTTCATGAAAATGTGGTACAAAATATACACAACAAACGGGTTAATGTTAGCTAAATTTTAATCTTTATTATAAATTCATAATGTTACAATTTTTGAACTGTGAATGCAACAAATTGAGACACAAAATAAGTTAGGAATCCAACCACTAAGGCAAAGTACAGTTTCCAAATCAACTTTATACTGAGGGTAAAGCTGAGGGTGACGAAGTATAACTTATCTTGATCAGCGTGAATTTTAAAAAATAAAACATGAGAGAACTATTTGTGATGCATAAAGAGATAAATTTATCGATTATTTGAAGCATGCACATTGAATAATTATATATTAAAGTACTTAAGTAAAAGTTGGTCATCTAACACACTAGTGTTGAGTAGGATTCATTTCTATGGTTTTCATTGTGGAGATATGCACCTTATGCGGAAACAATTTACCCAACAGGATCCTATGCACCCAATTACAAAGAGATAATTTTGTTAGAAATAACACGGATATGCAATAAAACATGAACAAAAGATATTTCATCCAACCACCCTCCTTACTGATTTACAAAAGCAAATATTGTTTACACTTATGGAATAAAACCAAAATAAACAAATTGCAACTGAATCAATAACCTATTTGAGAAAGGGAAAGAATATCTAAATGACTAGTATATTGTTGGAGAAGAAGAATATAAAGAACGATGACAAACCTTCGATTGCATTTTTCCCAGTTTCTAACAACACAATCGGTCCTATCTGGAGGCGCAATCTTCTTCTATCAGCAGTTAATAGGAATAATTTTTCTCATCCCTAATTCCTTCACCTCCAGCTGCTTATATAGGAGAATAGAAGACCTAGGAAATTATTCAAATTGCCCCTTCAAAATACCACAAATATATATCTGAAGAACACCTGATCAAACTCAGAAACACCCAGCTTAAACGTATGACCGGATGGCTAGACGTCTGGCCGTGCTTTCGGGAAACAAAATGCCTATGACGACCGCATCATACCTCCTGCACTAAACTATAAGAAAGATGCACTACATGATGTGACAGACCGATATAGGACGATCATCGAGGAAAGTAAATCAAAATAGAACCTGTCATATAACCCACAAAGCATGATAACCAATATACAATAAGAATACTAGGGAATCATAACAGGGTAAGAAATCTCATCTTCAAAAATCTTAGAATATCATGTACAAAACATCACAACAACATGATTCATATCATAATAAGCATAAATCTAGCATAATTTGGTATTAAACACGTATAAAACATGATAGGTCTAGCAAAATACAAAATATATGATGAAATTAGGTTATCCTAGGGCGTCTATATCTGAATTAAGCATGTATGATCCATAGTAAGCATGTGAGAGATCTCTATCACTCACCAAAACCAAGATCTGAGGTGATACAAATGAAATCAAATGTGGACAGCGAGGAGACAACGGAAAGAAACACTTGAATTCAATGAAAAACAGCGAGATCTGATCTTCCTTGATGTAGGTCTTGCTTATAGATGTGATGTAGAACGATTGATGAAAAACAATTTGGGTTTAGGGGAATTAGGTTGAATTGGAAATTCATAGACGCTCAACCTAATGTGTGGAATGAGGGGAAGAACCCTAATTCGCTTCTCAAACCCCCTATCTATAATCTCAAGTCATTAGACTAATAGCCTCACCAATCAGCTATCAGCTGCTAATCAACTTGGCCAGCAGAAAAAACTTAAAACAATGATTCTCTTAAATCGCTGAGCCAAATCCTTAATGCGACCATTCTATGAAATGGCCAACCACCATCCCAATCCATTGAGACCAATTGCAGCACCTGATTCGGTCCCAAAATAAATTTATACGTAAAACAGTGAATCATAGGTGTAAAATGGTCTAAAATGATTCGGTAAAATCATGGACATGTTTCACATCCCCATGTACAACATATTAAAATATGAGAATTATACGACCACTAAGAAATTAAATAGAATTATATTACGATTCTCCAATACATAAAGTACAAGTCATTACATTCTCCCCCCTTTTAGGAATTTCGCTCCCGAAATTTCAAGTAAACACGAGCAAACAAAGTATCCCGCATGCCTACCATCCGCGAGTAGCCAATATAACATCCAATCTTGCATCCACCAATCCATGTAACCAAAATCCTACCCTAGCATGTGGAATTCTAATGGTACAAGACACAATGAAGTAAGTAAGATACGATATATAAGACAAACCACTCAAAAGATTCTGGATGGTTCGTCCTCATTCTCTCTCTCGTTTCCCATGTGCAATCATCATCATCCTCACTCCATTGTACCTTGGCTAACTTGACAACCTTCCTATTAAGCTATTTCGTGTCATTCCCAACGACGCGAAGTGGCTTACGAGGTCTAGAAACTTCTGGTTTTACCTTTAAGTCTTCCATCTTATCACGAGATGCTATCAAACTCAGGTTGTGCACAAATTTCTATAGATACAACACATGAAAAACATTGTGCATACCTACCGTCTTCTCAGGTAGATCAAATCTATAAGCAAGCTTCCCAATACGCTCGATAATTAGAAACGAGCCAACAAATCTCGAAGTTAACTTTACTTTCCTTCCAAATCGAACATTCCTTAAAGGTGAAATCTTAACAAATACCAAGTCTCCTAATGAGAATTCCAAATCCTTTCTTCTCTTTTCTGCATAATTTTTTTGACGATCTTGGGTTGCCTTCCTTTGTTATCGAATGATTTCAATCTTATCTGTTGTTTCCCTTATCTTTCTGGCCAATTACCAACTTTTCTCCAGTCTCTAATCAACAAGAAGGTGTGTTACAAGGTCTACCGTACAATGGATCGTACGATGCTGTACCAATACTCAACTGATAACTGTTTGTAGGCAAATTCAACCAAATGAAGATGGTCCTCCCATGACCCTCCAAAATCCAATACATAAGCTCTCAGAAGGTCTTCCAATACTCAGTTGACTTTCTCTGCCTGATCAACGGTTGGGAATGATAAGCCGTACTCATATGTAACTCATTTCCCAACGCCTTTTGCAAACTCTTCTAGAATCCACAGGTAAACAAGGGATCTCGATCACTTACTATACTCTTCAGTATTCCATGAAATCAAGCTAGCCACATAATACATAACTCAGCTAACTTGGGTGTCATCCTGGTAGATTTAACAGGAATAAACCTTGCGCTTTTCGTCAAGTGATCCATGATAACTCATATACCATCATATCCTGCCCTAGTCCTATGCAATTCATTGATACTTGCTCCCACTTCCATGTAGGAACTTCCAGTGGCTGCAATAATCCCCTTAGCTTCTTTTGCTCAGCTTTAACTAACTGACAATTCATACACTTAGAGATAAATCTCCCGGCATCCCCTTTCAAACCTTCCCAGTAGTAAACTCTCTTCATATCTCGATACATCTTGTTACCACTAGAATGAATGGTTAATCTAGAGCGATGACATTCTCTCAAAACCTCATCTCTTAATCCATCTATGTTAGGAACAACCAATCTTCCACCCTTACGAAGCCAACCATCTTGATCGACTTCATAACTCATCAGTTCCTCAGACTCAACTCTCGTTTCCAATCTCTGAAGAATACCAAAAAGTTTAGCATCTTGCTTCTGTCCTTCACTAATCCTCTTTATGAGAGTAGGTCTAATCGACAAGCTCGCTAACATTTTAGGCACTAACTAACAATGAGTTTCAAAACTGAATCCAACCAAATACTCAAGGTGCTTCCATTTAGTAAACATGCTTCCAAACTCGTATGTCTTCTACTCAATGCATCAACCACTGCATTTCCTTTTCCTAGTGTATAAGCAATGCCAAAATCATACGACGCTAGAAACTCTGACCACCGTTGCTGTGGAAGATTCATCTTTTTGGAAGAAAAGATACTTCAACGAATTATGATCCATAAATAGCTCGAGTCTAACTCCCAAAAAGTAAACTCTCCATATCTTCAGAGCAAAAATTATCACTGCCAACTTCAAGTCGTGAGTCAGGCAATTCCTTTCGTGCGGATAGTTGTCAACTCACATAATCCATAACTTTAACGTTCTGCTTTAGCACTGCTCCTAATCCAGTACTACATGCGTTGGTATACACAACCATCTTGTCATTTCCACTTGGAATAACCAATACAGAAACGCTCGTCAATCTCTCTTTCAAGACCACAAAAGCATGCTCGTACTTCGCATCCCATGTGAAGATCAGATTTTTCTTAGTCAATCTAATCAACGGTGAAGCTATCTTCAAGAAGTCCTTGATAAAATGCCGATAATATCCAGTTAAACTAAGGAAACTCCTAACGTCCGTAGCATTTTTAGGACATTTCCAATCTTGAATTACCGCATCCTTAATGGGATCCACCGCTATTCCTTGTCCCAACATGACATGACCTAAGAATCTCACTTCCTCCTTCTAGAAGTGACACTTTGAAAATTTAGCTCTCAATTGATGCTTTCGAAAGATTTCCAAAACTATTCTCAATTGCGTCTTATGTTGTTCTTCAGTCCTGGAGTAAACTAATATATCGTTCACGAACACAAGCACAAACTTATTCAACTGATCTCTGAAAACTCAATTCATTAGATCCACAAAATATATGCTGGCGCATTAGCTAATCCAAACAACATCACCAACCACTCATAAATCCGGAATGGCATTCTAAAAGCAGTCTTCGACACACTATCTATAGCCACTCTTGGTTGGTTAAATCCCATCGCCAAATCCATTTGGGTAAACACCTTGGCTTCGTAAAGTTGATCAAATAATTCATCGATTATCGACAATGGATACTTGTTCTTCTTGGTCACCTTTTTCAGCTCACAGTATTTTGCACACAATCGCAACGATTTATTAGTCTTGGTCACAAATACAACTGGTGCACCCCACTTGGATATGCTTTTCTGAATGAATCCTTTACTCAAAAGATCGGTCACTTGCACCTCAAACTCTCCCTGTTATCTAGGCGCCATCCACCTAAGAGGTATAAAAATAGGTTTGGCTCCATCCACTAAGTCAATACGAAACTCAATTTCTCGTTGTGGCGGCAGTGCTTTGACCTCGTCAAAGACATCAGTAAGCTCTCGAACGATCGGCGCGGATGACAATCCATCCCATGGAATCGCAAGCGAATATAAAAAGTTGATTAAGACCCCGTCCTCTCGCAGGCAGCGTACCACAACCATTTGCCCTTTCATATTCTCAATTGTCATCTCAAGTCTCTCATAATCCACTATAGTTGCGTACCTCTTGAGCCAATCCATACCCAGAATAATCCTAATCCAACGAAGTTCAAAACAAAGCAATCACACACAAAATAGAAACCATGACTCGCTAAGACTAAACCACAACAAAACATACAAAGAGTAGAAGAACCCCTACTGGATTAGTCACAACAAATGGTCTATCAACAATCTCAGATTCTAAACCTAACTTGCGAACAAGCTCATTATAGATAAAAGAATCCGATGCTCCAGTATCAAACAAAATTCAAACTGAAACATCTCTATTCGAAAGCATACCTTGCACAATAAAACCTTCCCCTTTCTCTGCTAGAATCGGATCCGTCGAAGAAGACGACACAACATCCAATGCATATGCGTTCATAACTTGCACATCCCTTAGTGTATCTCGACGATTCTTCTTTATATGCACAGTCTTATGAAACACTTTCTCTCTACTTTAGGAGCTTTTCAATCCTTGGAATAATGGTCATTCTCATAACAATTAAAGCAGGTAATCTCGCCGTTCGGTTTCTTCTGGCCATATTTCCCTTGTCGTTGTTGTTTTCTCTTTTCATTCCACTTTCTCTTATTCCCGCCATCTTGTTGTGAATTTGACTCCTCCGTATTCTCAACAACAGCTCCTCCTTTCTTTGGGAATAAACTCTCGTGCCTCAAGTCCTTCTCAACCAACTTCTCATATAGATTCTTAATATGATCAACCAATTATTTTCCAAGACATTCATCTAATCCCATAATAAACTTCCCTTTCTTTGTGTATGGAGTCTCGATATAAGAACCATCAAATTTCGACAAAGCTTCAAACTCTGACACGTACTCAATCATCGATCTCCCATTTTGCTTCAGCTCAACAAATATCTTAAAGAGAATCGACTTCTGGACCATAGAAATGAACTTCTTCTCAAACTAAGTCTTTAAGTGCTTACAAGTAATCTGGTCCTCTAGAGTCTCAAGACTAAGAGCATCTCCAACAGTGGACGATTCACCGTCTGAATTCTGAATTTTTTCTTAAAATCGTCCCTAACAAACATTACAAGATGTAGTATTACAGATAATACTCAGGGACCAATTCAGAATTCTAAATTGGTCCCGCGAGCCGATTTTATCGGCTTGCAACCTTTTCACAGGCCAAAATAAGGCACGAGCCGATAAAATTGGCGCGTCATGGATTAAAAAAAAGAGAATATCACGTGGTGAGAAGATGAGATCCCGTAATCAGAAAAGAAGGCAGAACTGTTGGGTTTTTCACTTTGCATTACGTGAATAATTCAGATTCTTAATATTACGAATCTGAATTGTGTTGGAAATGCTCTAATGGAGTTCCACCAATCCATCGCTTTCCCTTGAAGCTGCCTCAACACAAGCTTCCTTTTCATAACATCATCGATATCCAAACCTATGAAGATGCGAACACTAGTATCCAACCAATTATGTACTTCAATCATGGATCTCATCACACTAAACGGCTTGCCACCCAGAGAAGTATAGTCATTGAACAACTTGGAGAAATCAACAACCCAAGGTGCCTGCACAAAAGCACGACCATTTACTATCGCCACTAGAGTAGGTATCATTCTCATGATCGCTGCCATTATGGCCTCGAACATAGTAGGAAAATTGGGTGTAACAGCAGCTCCCTGTTGACTACCCTCGCTCACCCCTCCAATAGCAGGCTCATTCCTAGCCGCACTCGACGAATCATTCTTTATCTGAAATAAGAATGACCAGTCCACAAAGGCTACAATGGTGCTCAAGTGCTTATTAAAATACTATACTACATATATTATAAAATAACTATCATCCAAATTAAATTAGAAGTATATCTCTCGTATGCTTTTACGCTCTAAAACTTTGGGTAAAATCGATTAACCAAAGCTTTGATACCAAATGTGACGACCTCTCTGTATCTCCTGCACCAAACTGTAAGAATGGTGCATTGCATAACGCGTCAGGCCGATATGAGACGATCATCGAGGAAAGTAAATCGAAACAGAACCTGTTTTATATAAAATAATCTCATCTCCATAAATGTCAAAATATCAAGTTCGAAACATCCCAGTAACTGAATATCTGAATACATCAAGCCTTTACTACATCCCACATAAGAGTACACAAAAGCAGAAACAACAAAAACCGTCCAAATAGCTGTATAGTAAGAACAGTAATAAGTCAGTTCTCTTACACATCATCGCACAACATCCTTGTCACCAACTTGTCACCTGTACTCGGTATACTTAAGCATCGTCGATGTGCATCCCAAGGTATTAATAGAAGACATAAAACTTTGATTCAGATAATAGTCTGGTGTGAGCGATAAAAGACTGTCAACAGCAACACAAGATAATATGATAATAAGCAGTTCAAGTTTCACTTGACATGTCCTTGCAACCAAGGAGTTAGTACATAATAATCTCATTAAATATGCTACTCAAACACAAATAAATAGACGCTAATCAGAATAGGATTCTCAATCTCCACTTCTCTTCACTATCCTATGATGATAGCCTACCTAGAAGAATAGAAGAGAACACACAAGCAATCATATCATCCATAGCAAACAATGATCTAGCTGTCACCGACTAAAGACTTGAATACATTGATGTCGAATGACTGTCGTTGCCATCCATCAAGGGCTAATGGAAACCCCGGTTCTAGTCGGACTACCGTACGTCCAACGTACGTTTGTCTTCTAAAGAAAACTAGCCAAGGTACACGATCACCAAGATCTTGAAAGGCGCCCCAACGATACCCCTGTTTTGAGTTTGCTATAATCCTTCAAACTATTAACGATTCCTTGGCGCTTCCGATCACATAAGTCATCCACGAATCCATCTTTTAGCTCGAGTCCCACTCGAATTAGTCCATTATCTCGTAGCGTCGATCCATTTTGAGTTGCCTACACTTTCGACTTTGACCATTCTCGCTTGAGTTCACAGTTGAAGAATAAACACCACTTTGTCAATAAGTTCTATCCAGTAGATGTTATCGACTAACAAAGACCACCATAATGCTCCTGAAGACCACAACTTCTCACCCTAGGATCCCTGACCCCCAATTCATCACCGTGATGGACCGATATCGGTCCATCTCCTATGGATCTGTGCTGGTCCATACACTTAGATAATTTTTAGTTAAGTTTTGGACCACTTCACTCTTTGCCTCAAATATATCCCTTCGGTCAGATTTCATAGCCTAACTCTTCCCCAAAGTCCTTTATGTCTGTCCTTTAATGAGTATTCGAGCCTTTGCACTTCGACCCAACCATTCATCACAAAATTTTGTACATGACCTGCTATAGTCCCAAAGAAGCCATGTACCAAGTTGCAGCCCTCCACGAGCTAACGTAATGGATGGGTATCGGTACCTATGACATGGATTGGTATCGGTTCATGTACTTAGCTGATTTCGACACATTTTTTTGTGTCGTCATCCAACATCCTCCAGAGCTCCTCCGTTGAGTTTCATTTGAGATTTGCTCTGTTATTCGATTCTAAGCCCTACGATGCACAATTTTAAATAAACAAATCACGCATAACATTCAATTCAACTAATCAAACAACAATTCATCCAATTTTGAACGTGAACACATACAAACATGAGTCATGTCATGATAAGCATAACTTGGTTTTAAACACATATAAAACATGATGGATCAAGCAAATTACATAATATATTATCAAATTAGGTTATCTTAGGGCTTCTAGATCTGAATTAAGCATGCATGATCAGGTTTTAGGTGAAATTAGCATGTGAGGTGTTTAATTGACCTAACTAACACATATAATCCATAGTAAGCATGTAAGAGATCTCTCTCACAAAAACCTAGATCTGAAGCGATATACATGAAATCAAATCTGCATAGCAAGGAGATAACAAAAAAACGCTTGAATTCAATGCAAAACAGTGAGATTTAATCTCCCTTGGTGTAGATCTTGCTTCTTAATGCGACATGGAATGATTGATAGAAGAGAATTTGGATTTGGGGAATTGGGTTGAACCGGAGATTCACAAACGCTTAACCTAATGTGTGGAATGAGGAGAAGAACCCTAATTCTCTTCTCAAACCCCTTATTTATAGTCTCAGGTCATTAGACTAATGGGCTCACTAATCGGTCCATTAGCTGCTAATTAACCTAACACCAGAAATAAAAATTTAAAACAATGATTTCTCTTAAACCGCTGAGCCAAATCCTTAATGTGACCACTCTATGGAATGACCAACCACCATCCCGATCCAATGAGACCAATTACAACACCTGATTCGGTCCTCAAAAAGTCATAGATAAAATAGTGAATCACAAGGGTAAAATGGTCACAAAACTATTCGATAAAAATCATCAACATGTCTTACATCTCCATGAACAACATATTAAAAATATGAGAATAATACGACCACTAAGGAATTTAATAGAAGTATTTTACGATCCTCTAGTACATAAAGTACGGGTCGTTACAACACCTTCAGCTTAGACGTCTGGACTGGAGCTCCAAATGTCTGAGCTGGTGCTCTGTCCAACTCTTGCCCCCTGATCGTCTATCTTCCTCCTTCGAGCTTCAAATTGTGAACCATTTCCTCCATCACAAATCTACTTCCAAACACACATCGTCGACTTCAACGTACATGCGATTTAATATCACAAATTACAACACTCCACCTCGATATGAAATTACATCAGCAAAAAGTCATCCAACTACAATGGACATGTGATTTAATATCACAAATTACACCATGTTGATACAAAATCACATCTGCATTCCAGTAATCACCAAACAAGTCAACCTAGCTCTTTCAACGACCAACGAATCTCAAGTAAATCCACATTACAAACTTCACCCACAGCTTACAAGTGATGCATCTCCCATATAAGATACAAAACACAAAACTAATAGTCTAAAAAATGTTTGTAATACCATAAAGATCTTCGTCTTCTCTTTTCGGATTTTCCAAGTTGACACCCTTATGTCACTTTCCCTGAGCTCATTCCCCGATCTTTTTCGATCCCTTGAGCATAATCAACGTGAAATATGATCCTTAATCCAAGGATCATCGACACCGACCACATTAACATCTCCACCTTGCTATGGACTAGGTTCTTCAACTGTCACTCACCTTCAATAGTCGACTACAGAACCAACAAATTTATAAAGGTTTCCTACCTCCAAAACTCCTCTGATCATAACATGACCACCTTTCTTCATTCTCCAAACTTCACCTTGAGTCTCATAATTGCAACCACAACGATCCAACTGACCGAGAGAAATAAGGTTATGTGAACAAGCAGGGACATGTCTAACTCCAAAGACTTCCCAAATCACACCTCATGCGTACGAAACCGGATAAATCCAATACCACAAACTGGTAGCTCTACTCTAGTGGTCATCCTAATCATGCCGACATTCTTCCTATAAGAAGAAAATAATGCACATCACGACAAATGTTAAAAATGGATCCTGAATCCACCTTCCAAGCACTAGCTTCACTAAAGAGGACATCATAGGAAGAATCACTATTGGTACCTTCAGCAAAACATGCCCGTGCAACATCACTACTATCACCATGCATGCGCGGCCTTTTTCTTATCCTTTTGATAAGCATAATCCATTCTGCGTATGTGACCTTTCTTACCACAATAATTACAAGTGATAACACCTTTTCCACTAGCTTTATTCTTCCTCCAAGTTGTATATTTCTTCAAGTTCCTTGCTACTATAGCCTCATTTTGAACTAATTTCAAACCCGACCCTTTTCTCCTTAGCTACCCATTCAAAAGGCTACTTCGTACATTTTCCAAAGAGAAAGCTCCATTAGCATTGGAATTACTCAATGAAATAACCAAAGTCTCCCAACTTTCTGAAAGCGAACTCATCAACAAAAAAGCCTGCAACTCATTATCAAACTTGACCTTCAAATTTGGCAATTGATTGATCACATCTCAAAATTCATTCAAATGCTCTACAATAGACTTTTCTTCATCCAATCTTAGTTATACTAGCTTTCGAACCAGAAAACTCTTACTTGTTGCACTTTTTGACTCATATAAAGATACCACCTTGTCTCACAATCCTTCACGGATTCACAACTGGCCAAAAAATCGAATCATTATGTTATTGGAAAATCAAGCAATCGCCTTCTTATCCATCTTCCTCCATTTTCCCTCATCGACATTAGAGGGTTTCTTCCCATCTCCATCAATCAAATCATAAAGATCATTGAAGTATAGAACATCTTCCATCTTAGGCTTCCAAATTCCCTAATTTCTTCCATCAGAATAGCCATCTTCGTAAACAACATCATACCCAACATAAAAAAACGGTGTTTTCCAATCCAAAAATCACTCTAAGCTTTGCGATGATCTAGCTCCAATACCAACTGTTATGGAGAATATGCCTTATGCGGGAGCGGTTTATCCACCAAGATCTTATTCACCCAATTAGAAAAAGATAATTTTGATAGAAAACAACACGAATATGCAATAAAACACGAACATAAGATATTCCATCCAACCACCCGCTTTGTTGATTCACAAAAACGAATTTTGTTTACACTTATGGAATAAACCCAAAATAAAACAAATTACACATGAATCAATAACCTTATTGAGAAAGAAAAAAATATCTAGATGACTAAAATATTGTTGGAGAAGAACATGAAGAACGAGAACAAACCTAGGATCAAATTTTTCTCGGTTTCTAACAACGCAATTCGATCCCACCTGGAAGCACAAACTGCTTCTATCAGCAATTAATAAGAATAGCTTCACTCAGCCCTAATTCCTTCATCTCCAGCTGTTTATATAGGAGAATAAGAGACCGAGACAATTCTGGATTACCCCTTCAAAATATCACAAATATATATATCTAGAGAACACCCGATCAAACTCAGAAATATCCATCGCAGATGTCTGACTGGGATTGTCAGACGTTTGGCCATGCTTTTGGAAAAGAGAACACCTTCAGCTCAGATGTCTGGACTGGAGCCTCGGACGTCTAAGCTGGTGCACTGTCCAACTCTTCCCCCCTTGATCGTCTATCTTCCTCCATCAAGATCCAATTTTTGAACCATCTCCTTCATCACAAAACTACTTCCAAAACACACATCGGCGACTTCAACGTACATGTGATTTAATATCACAAATCACAACAATTTTGTCATAATGTTCACCAATTATTAACAACTGCCACATATCATACCATTTATGCATAATATTTTTGTTGATCTCAAACTTTATCCAAATATCCATGCGAACGCAACAGAAATGGCATTTCCCAAACAGCTTAACTTTGATAACCTTGTTAGAACCTAATGAAGATAACTGGAATTAGTGGATACCGACTCCAACTTAATGCAACCATATATGCAAATTCTTGTATGGTGTGGGAATTGCAACAAGGATAATCAATTTGAAATAAAACGATTAGAAAATTAGTACTGTATATTTTATTGTACTAAGAAAGTAAAATTTAAAACAATTCATGAAATAAATAGTTTGCAAAAAGGAGGAAAAGGTTACGTTTGGAAGATGCATGTATACAAACAAAACCTTTTGAATATTTTTGAAAATGATCCCTCAACCTTTGAACATAGGATATTAAGAATTGAAATCATTTATGGAATACAACTATGTATAACTATACATTCTTAGCGTGAAAGAACGCAAGTCAACAGACAAATCAAATGCATACGTGAACATAAATAGGCTAACATGCAAATATAAGAGTAAAAGTAGTATCATCTTATAAATTCCAATCAAAGTAGCATATCATGACATGCCATTTAGAACAAACCTAAAAACCATAACAAGCATGGTATAAGGAATAATGGTCGAAGGTATTTTTTTGTAAAAATGAGAGTTTTCATAGAAAATACCATGTAAAATAAATATATTAATAGGTTTAATATTCAATTCGTCGTATATTTGTTTTCAAGATTGCAATTAATAACTTTCTAATTTAACTCCTATATGTTATGCTCGTAAATCTTCATTAATAGTTGTAATAACTTTGATCTCACACTTTTTTGTTGTTAACTTGAATTACCGAAAATGCTCATATGTCAAATCAAAACACACCTTAAAGGATCTTATACTTTTTTACAATTTCAAAATATCCCTTTAAGCTGAAAAACAAGAAAGAACTAAGCTAGTTTACAAACTCAAAATATCTCAATATGTTTAAAATTAGGATCTATCAAATAAAAATCATTGAAATAAATAAATATCATTTACAAATTTGTTAGTTGTCAATTAATTAATAATACAAATAAAATTCAAATGAATGAAAAATTAGTTGTTGCAAATTAGAAATAATAATTTAGGTTAACTATGCATGATTTCAAGATAAAAACATGACTAAATAGTTATGCAAATTAGTTTCTCTTAAATGTGTCAATCATATATGTTTTTTATATAAAAAATTACGTGCGAAGCATATGTCATCATCACACATGAGGCCCTTGCTGTAACGTTCGTATCTAAAATTAGCCTGGCTTCTAATTCAAAAATTAGATGCATGCTTATATATTACTGTACAAAAGGTAGCAAAAATTTCTAGGCATTGCTCATTCTTGGTATGAATGTAGAAACCAATGACATATTGATGGAAACTTGTTTAATTAATCATGAAATAAGATACGCTCCCAAAGAAGAGCCATTTGAGAAAAACAAAGATGAAGAGATACAGGAATATGCTTTTACAAATGTCAATTTTTGAGTAGAGTTACCACTTATCAGCATTCCTTATAAACCAATTAAATGACGTGGAATCATATCTCACCAATTAGCAGGCCCGACCCTGGGCATAGGCAGCCCAGGCGCCCGCCTAGGGCCTTGGAATTTTAGGGGGCATCGGAATTTTATTTGGTTGCTATATACTTATCTTTATGGAAGTGGTACTAGATGTAGAAGTGGCAAGGTGGTTGAGTGATTTGTCTATCATAATGCAGGTTGCTGGTTCGAGGCTGGGTGATAGCAGAGGGCCTCCAATTTTTTTCTACACAGCTTATTTTTTCACTTTGGCTTGTGATTTGGCCTAGGGCCCCACCTGACTTAGGGTCGGCACTGCCAAGGGAACAAATATTCTATATTAGGAAAAAGGGATGTTAATATGAAGTTACCCAAACATAAAATTATCTATTTGGTATTTTCAAGATTATAATTAATATTTTGTGTATTTTAGCACAACGATAGACATGTATTTTTCTATCAAGCTAATATTATATATTATATAAATTTAATGCGCATACAGTTTTTCAAAACTAATTGTTATCATTCTTTTTAATTTTGAAATTGGGTACTTATATATAAATTTGGATAGTATGAGCCATACTATCCTGACAAAGAGGACAAACCGAACCCATAACCTCTTTCACTCTGCTCCTATTCTCTAACCAGCTAAGACAAGGATACTTGTCAATTCTTATCATTCTATTTGTTTATTTTCCACACTTCTGTAATCCATGCATATGGGATTGAGAAAAATTATTAATTGATTTTTTTTATTTATATTTCTCAATTTATCACTTGCTAGGAAATAATGTGATTATCCAGTATCTGTCGAACCTATGGATGGAGATATTGGATATTCAAAATTTTGTTTCAAGTGCTGATATAGAGAGAGAAATATCTGTATTTGAAATGCATGTTACTCAAATGAGTTCACTCATTAGCTCATGAATACTGCTTAATGTCGAAACAAATTTGATTAGGTTAATAGAATGTAGTTGAACAAATTTTGATTCTTCAATGCTGAATGAACTTCCAAATTGTAAATAACAACAGCATGACATAAAAATAACAATGAATACATGGGTTTTTTATGGTGGCAAGCATATCACTGTTTAAAGAAGCAATATATTAAGAAATTTCAGTTCCAAAATAAAAGTGAACAAAATCCTGTTTCAAACACACTGGAATAATTGTTAGATGAAAAATAAGCACTCAAAATTTTGAGTAGCTTCAAATACATATTCAAAGAATATTTTCATACATGCTGTGCATTCTTGATATGCATCTCATAACATGAACTTTCTTGTCAGGTGTCCCTTGAAAGTTACACTACCTACCTAGCAACTAAATAAATTTTGAAATAATCAAAACTCTTTATAGTATGGATATTGTGTGATTGATTTCATCCAATTATTACATTGAAACTGTTATCTCACTGTATAAAAAATGTTTATGTTCTACAAATAATTCTAAACATCCTTATGTATTTAAGTTGTTACTGAAGATTGAAGCTTGATAACAATAGTAGTCTTTCTACAAATTTGTATTATCTGTAATAAAGTGGAATTCTTGAATTCTCCATGCATGAAAATGTATAACTGTAATGGAGGCTGGTTGAAATATTAATAAAATTATATAAAAGCTATTCACTACAAAACGGAAATTTTATGCATGAAGATAACTACACATTAATCAAGTTACTCATAAGAAGGATAATTATTTTATACAACACATGGATTTCTTAATGTTAAACCAAAATTTGGCAAAACAACCGAAGTATTGCTTGACACGTCACCCAATCGGAGGCGAGATGCTTAGAAAGCACGTCACCTTTTCAGAGGCAAGGTGTAAGAATACCTTTACAATTGTGTGAAGCCATATCTAAGATCTGAAAACATCGAAATATAAAAAGAAGACAAGAATTTATAATGGTTCGACCCTTATTGGGGTCTACGTCCACTCTGAAGAGAGAATTTTATTATCCACAAGATGTTTACAAGGTATAATCACTCATACATTCAACCAAGCTCTCCCTCACACACATTCTTCACTTCAAATTGCGGAAAATGGTGGAGAAAACGTCTCGGACAGCGAGGAGATCTTTTTATTATCAAGCTTTTACAATGGATCTTCGACCTTATGCTCTTTCACACACCATTCGTAGAAGCCATGGTTGCATACTTCATTGATCTTTTACGAATTCACTAAGGAATTGTGTTTATATGATTGGGAAGGAATGAGGAAATGATTCGATAGCACTTCGTCCTCCTTTCCGAAAAGTCCCCTCTAATGATGGAAGTGGCGTCCTATTTATAGGCGGAGGAATGGCTGAAATCTTGTATTTCAGGGCTCTGGTCAGTATTTTTCGTATTTACGGAAATGCCACTGCCAGTTGTCACCAGCTGTCATGTTATCTTGAGTATTACGACCGACCAGGAACCCTCGTTGAAGGAAAGAGCGACCAGGAGGCTAACGAACGACCAGGAAGCTAACGAACGACCAGGAAGTTTAAGCATTAAAGCGGACCGACCAGATGTTTGTGAACATAACAGAATTGGCTTCTGAAATATAGGGTCGACCTTGGGAAAAGAACGACCAGGAAGCTAACGAACGACCAGGAAGTTTAAGCATTAAAGCGGACCGACCAGATGTTTGTGAACATAACAAAATTGGCTTCTGAAATATGGGGTCGACCTTGGGAAAAGAACGACCAGATGCCTTCCGTATTTGGAGCGACCACATGGCTTTATAGAGCTTTTCGGTTGAGCGAGCCATGAGGGAGACGGAGACCGACCAGGGTTGAGACCAGCCACCGATGTAGTCATGCTGAGCCTATTTGGATTGGTGTGTAGAGAAAACCGATCAGCTCGCTATCATGAATTAGGCTGATCCAAACAAGTCCAGACCGATCGAGCCGTACAGAATCCATTTTGTTTATCAAAGTGCTTGTGATTTTTGTAGATAACATTTTGCCCCTTCAAAGTTTGTAATTTTTGAATTTTCAGAAATCATAAGCTTTGAATTTATTTTTGAAACACATTGCACTTGGATGTTTTAATTCTTAGAAGCATAATTGGATCGGGTCGGTTTTTATACGGATTGGATTTCTATTGGGTCGACTTAATTCATGATTTGCTGAGTCGGCCCATCGGTATAACCTTCTTATTTAAGCACTTTGGACTCTTGCTCTTCTTCATTTTCATCCGAATTCTCCTAAATAATTTTAATGGCGGCAGCGCTCCACTAAGGAAGAATTCGCCAACTCATCTTGCTTCTTCGATTCACGCTTTCAGTTCAATCCAATTCTTCAAATTGAGCTAATCTCCGGTCGCGCTTTTCTTTGAATTGATCTTCAACGCTGGTCCGAAACCGAGCTCCCCAAATTCGAGTTCCAGTGAGTTCTGGAAGTCCGATCCAAGCTTTGCTAGTTAGTTGATCTAATTGCAGGTATAAGCCTTCATCTCGATGTTAATTTGGCTGTAATTGTTATCGTTGCTTTGGATTTGAATGGATTCTGCTTTGGGTTGAACTGTATTCGAATCGGTTTTGATGTAGTTTTGTGGTTGAATCCTTGAATTAGAAACTCTTTGTGTATTGGAATGTTTGACAGTAATGTAGTAACTGATTCATTCAACCCGAGTTTGTGGATGATGATTTTTGAAATGAAAATCCTTATAGTTCTTCTTCGTTGTGATAATGATCACAATACGTTTGTGTAAATGTTTGAATGGCTGATGCATATATAATTTTCTACTTACATTTCATGATGTTTTCATTATGCATTCACATCGAATAATCATGATTTCTTTCTAATGCACGACCAGCCTGGTCAATCTTAGAATAATTGAGTTGTGTCGGTCTTAGACTGTTTTTCATAGTCCTATTGGCCAGTTTTTTTGTCTAATCAACCAGTTTAAAGAGATAGAACAGCGTATGGACCGACCAACCTCATTTTAATCTGCTTGACCGGCCAGAGGTGTACATAGAAACGAGCTCGTTCGAGATTGAACAGCTTTACCTGACTGGACCGACCTATTCCATTACTGATCCGAGTTATGACTGATTTGATACCGACCAGGTCTTGATTGGCTTAGAATTATCCATAACTAGATTGGCTCTTTAACCGACCAAAAATTGGTTGGTATTAGATCGACCAGGATAGGTTTAAATCTCGACCAATCAGGACGTGGTCGATTTCAGATTGGTCGTAATTGAATTAGTAATGGAATGACCAGTATTAGAATGATTTTACTGACCAAGAAGAGGTTAATTTTGTGCGATCAGAACTTTACTGGTTTTAAGCGACCAGTTCCTGTTTGGCTTTGAACCGACCTGACCTTTAGCTTGCCAAGGCCGACCCAGTTTGAACTCGCTTAATACTCTTGTAGCTTGTTTTTCAAGTATACTTGTTTATGTCGAAATGACGACTAGACAAAGAGCTCGCCAAATTGCTGAGGAAACTCCATTAGCTAGTGAGGCTGGAACTTCTGATCAAAATATTGAAACCTCTTCTGCCGCTGTCACTGAGACGAATGTTGATCAAAACTTTCCAATCCCTCAATTTCTTACTCATACACCAACTGATAGCTACTTGACGACACTTGACGTTGACTTGTATCACAAATTGTGCAAGCAACATAGCCTTTCTGATGACGAAGTCAAGTTCCCTGGAAAAGATGATTTGCCTGATCACCTTCCCCTTGGATATGTTACAGTTAATCGAGGGATGCTCCAGAGTGGAGCGATTCCTCCTTTCAACCCTTATATAGAAATGATCCTGAAAAAATTGGCCATTGCTCCTTATCAGTTACACCCCAATGGCTATTTTATCCTTATGAGTTTATACGTGTTATTTATGAGAGTTATAAAACGCGAACCAACTTTCAAAGATATATGCTCCTTATACTCTTTTAAGCAAAGGAAGAAAGATCGTCCTTCCTTTTTCTTCGTAGAAAGCAGACAATCTATGGTCATAACTGGCTTGCTAGAGAGTGTCAAAGGATTCCCCGATCAATATTTCTATATCCGGTGCCCTGATAGCTTTCTTGGCCGGTGGACCGAAGGAGGTAAATATTCACAAAAATTTCGTTTCACCTTTCACGATAGTTTACTGATTCTCTTCTTCATTTTACAGAGGCTCCTTTTGACCAAGGAACAAACGTTGACCAATCTCTTCTGAAATTACTACTATCTGTTAGCGAAACCAAAAGAAGTAGACAGTTTTTTCTTTCCGAAGAATTCCTCCGACAATACGACCTACTTCCCCCATCCCGTACTTTGACGGTGAAGAAGACAACCAAAAAATACATGAAGAGGTGTGCACAAGCTGGTAGTGGTAGCAAGAAACCTTTGGGCACCCCTGAAAAACATGAAGATACTTCTGAAAAACAGGTTGATACTTGGGCAATCCCGGAGAAAATTGCAGAGATTGTTCCTGAAAAACAGGCAAATACCCTGAAAATCTCAGAAAAAATTATGGAGACCCCGCCTCCTTCAAATACTGGAGAGGAAATTGTACAGTGGGAGGGTAAACAGCTTGAGGTAGAGGAAACAGCTTTAGATAACGAACAGAATATTGAGGGTGTTCTTATGGACTCATCTATTCCAAGTACCCAAGATGGAGATTCCACGGGTACCTTTGGCGAACTTCCTGACTTAGATACCGTGCGATACCTTAATAAGGACAATACTCCTACCTTAGGTTCCACAGTCCCCAGCGTTCAGCTTGATACCAACCCTCAAGAGATTCCCGAATCAATACCAGATGCAAGAATAGACTTAGGATCAAATCCCGATACAAGCTTGCTAGGCATGTTTTTTTTTAGGACTAAGCTTGCTTTCATAGTCGTACTTTTATATGTTTACTCCATATGTTGCTTTATTCACATACTTTCAGGTGCTGAAGGAATCTGTTACTTTTACAGTAATGAGGCCGTCCTTACTTATTGACAATTTCCGGAAAAATAGACAGTCTTCCTCCAACCTTCCCCATTTTTCGAAGAAACGCTTTAAGCAAGCCCCTCCTTTAATCAAGACATCTCAACCTCATAAGTTACACGACCATCACCCAATTCCTTCGCATGTCTCTTATGAACGAACTACAGAGCAAAGAGCATGGTTTTATGATCATCTAAGGTCAATGGATGATGAGGCAAGGCAAGAAAAAGGGAGCTCTCAGAAAAAGAGGAAAAGCGGAGATGATCTGAGCATGGAGGTCCCTCAGAAGCGTGCACGAGGATATGTTCCTCCTTTTCCAACCTCAACCGAGCTTCAAGCTATTATTTCAAGGCCACACGAAGTACTCGACGTAGAGAAGGAATTTGGATGTTCCAGCCCCCCTCTTTCTCACAGATTCGGAGATTGGGACATGTGAGGGATGAAATTCGACGTAGATCTCTGCCCCGAAGATAAACGGGACATGATTGAGGATGTAGCAAGAGCTAGGGATATTCTAGACGATGTCAGCAAAGCTATTGACAAGCGTTTCTCAACATGGCAGCGACTTGGTTATGACTTTCAGAATCTCAATACCAAGCGAATTGAAAGCATCAAAAACTTGGAGGATGAAAAAGCCCAGCTTATTCAAGTCATCAAGGCCCAGGAAACACAGATCTCTTCATTAGAAGGGGGTTCTAGGATTAATGACTTGGAATCCGAGATCGAAAGGCTTCATAAAGAACTCGAGGCTGCCAAGCAAAAGGAAATTGAACTGAAAAAACAATCTGAAGATGCCTTAAAGGCACAAGAGGATGCTGAAGCTCGGCTAGCCCTGGAAAGAAGGACTTCATCTGCTCATGAGTTGGAAATCATATCTCTTCGTGACAAACTTGCCGTTGAAACTGCTAAAACCTCTTCTTTCGAGAAAGAAAGGCAAGAAGCTTTAGACAATGTCCGAAGGATTAAAGAAGAGGATGAAGCAACCTTCATGGAATTTTACGTTTGCAGCATTATATATGGGGGGAGCCTTCGTTTCTTAGGAGATGGTTATGGAAACACCCTTACTCACGTTTGGGAAGAGGTATTAAAACGACCCGACGGGGCCGAGGACAACCAACTCCAGCTTGACTTATTGGATGAAGAAGATCGAGAGGCCTTGGCTGAAGGTAGAAACTTCCTCAAGAGCCAACGTGGTGAATCATCCGGAGCTAAAACTTCAGGTATTATTGTTGATGATACTTTCACCAGGCTAACTGATGGTGTTAACATCTCAAGCTTTCCAACCCATGTAGATGTCGCAATTCCTCCCCCACTGCTGGAGGAGAAGGTGATTTTGCTGGAAATTCTGCTAAAAACAAACAGCAGGATTTGGATGGAGTAATAAACATTGATGATTGTGAAATCGACACAAACCCTCCCGTCTCAGGTAAAGATGACATGCGTCAAGTTATGCTAGACTTAGATTATCTCCTTGCCTCTCTGGGACATTCTAAACCCGTGGACTGTTATAATCATACAATGAATTTACTTTCACCATTGCCTCCTGTCGGTGGATACACTGCCATGGTGATGAATGCCATCGAAACTGACTTGCCTTCATTTAATACAGGCCCATTTGTTGATGCTTCCACGGAAATAATGCTCTCTCAACCAGGCTCTCAGGAAGAAAGAATCGATGCGATTGTCAACCTTGATCGAGACCTCCATAAACTCCAAGAAGAAGATCATGACTCTGAAGAAACAATCGATGACGTGATTGACAATCAAGGGAAAAAGGTCAATTCTCCCACTGGTCGGGGAAACCGAAAACGTTCTATCAAGAAGAAGGCTACTAGCTTGTCAACCCCTGAGGGTTCTGCTTCCAAACCTACATTGAGATCTGGCGATTTGAAGAAGTAGTGGCTTAAACTTGCTCGTTTTGCATTTACCAAACTTTATCCAGACCGGATGTATATGCGAGTGCCGGTCCTCGCTTACTACTTTGCAATGTCTTGAATTCTGAATAATTTGTATTTGACAATGCTGCGACTTGATCCTGTGTTTGAATGTGATGTGACAATGTTCTGTGTTTTTGTACTTTTAACCTTGTTATTACGCTTTTTCCGTATATTTTGGTTTGTACACCACACTTGCACATCTCACTTTACACATTTTGCTTGTTTATGGATTTTTCAACTATATATGGTTGTAATGATCCTTTGGTACGTGAATAATCAAACAGTTACTTTCGGCTTTCTGATATGATATGTCCCCGTACCAATGGATTGTTTCAACCCTGATATATTGAAAAATGTACTTGAGGATTGGATGCTTTAAGTTGTAATCAGAATTTAAAAAGCGTCTGTCATTGCACTGTGACATTCAGAGCTTTTTATTCTTCATACGAACTTTGCATGTATTATCTAGAATTCTCCATCCTTTGCATCTGGATGTACTAGATATTTGAGAAATAAGTGGATGCCTCTTGAAGAGGTCTTTTACCCAATTCGTGACATTATTTGGTCAGATATTTACTGACTTTTGCAGTCGATTGGGTGCCCCCGGAGGGGTCTTAGGTTTAAAACTCAGTTCGGTAATAACGTGGTCATACTTTTCCTGACTTTAAGTTATTTGACTGAGCACCCCCGGAGAGGTTTTGGGTTAAAAACTCAGTTTGGCAATAACGTGGTCAGACTTTTCCTGACTTTAAGTTATTTGACTGAGCACCCCCGGAGTGGTTTTGGGTTAAAAACTCAGTTTGGCAATAACGTGGTCAGATTTTTCTGACTTTAAGTTATTTGACTGAGCACCCCCAGAGAGGTTTTGGGTTAAAAACTCAGTTTGGCAATAACGTGGTCAGAATTTTCCTGACTTTAAGTTATTTGACTGAGCACCCCCGGAGAGGTTTTGGGTTAAAAACTCAGTTTGGCAATAACGTGGTCAAATTTTTCCTGACTTTAAGTTATTTGACTGAGCACCCCCGGAGAGGTTTTGGGTTAAATTTGTGTCTGCCTAGTTCCACGGAATAGGTATTGATTTTATTGGACATTTGAATTGATCAAGATGTCTTGGTAGTAAAACCATAACCCTAGGTCGATCCTTTTGGATGATACTCCTTTGGTGGAATTATAGCGAGTTTTCTTGATTTTATTCCTTTAGTTTTTCCCGCTGGTTGGCCTTGGTGTTTTGTTCTTCTTTTTATCTTATGGAGACATTTCATACTCCCGTATTTTGACGGGCGGTGCTTTACGAATCCATATACGTAATTTGTCCTTTTAGAATATGCTATGAACTAACACCGGGCTTTCATCGGACAATGAGCCAGCGAATTTATTATGTCCTGTAATCAAAAATCATAACTTTGCATCTTTGAATATATAATCAAAGGTATGCAAATGTACAATTTAGACAGGAATCAAAAGAACTGTTTTATTCATATTCATGTAATCTCATACAAAGTATCTACTATATTCATAGAAGAATACAAAGGAATGTGAGTTAAAAAGTTATTTGAAATAACGACGGAGGTGATCACTATTCCAGGCCCTTGGGAGTTCCACTCCGTCTGTAGTCTTGAGTTTAAAGGTACCATCGAGGAGCTTTTGGTCGATGACAAATGGACCTTCCCAATCGGGGCCAAAGACTCCTGTTGCGGTCATGATCTTTTTTAACACTAAGTCTCCCTCTTCGAATGTTCTATGCCTGACCTTTTGATTGAAGTGCCGGGCAATTCTCCTTTGATGGGCGACTATTCTAAGCTCCGTCTCGGCCCTTTTTTCTTCGAGTAAATCAAGGGCTTCAAGTTGCAGCTTTTCATTCTCTTTCTGGTTAAAGTGAATTCTGCGGTGAGTAGGAACCTCTAACTCAACAGGTATCATTGCTTCGAACCGAATGCCAAAGAGAATGGAATGTGCAGTGTTGCAGTTTTATGAGTCGTACGATAAGCCCATAGCGCAAGTGGCAGTTCTTCAATCCAGTTACCCTTAGCTTTCTCGAGACGCTTCTTAATGGTAGATTTCAGGATTTTGTTGACTGCCTCAACTTGCCCGTTGGCCTGCGGATGGGCAACTGCTACAAAACTTTTCTGAATATGATATTTGTCGCAAAAGTCCCTGAACTCATTACTTTCAAATTGCGTGCCATTGTCGGTGATAATCTTCTGCGGAATTCCAAATCTGCATATGATATTTATCAAAACAAAATTGATCACCTTTCTTGATGTGATGGTTGCCAGTGGTTCAGCTTCAGCCCATTTAGTAAAGTAGTCCACAACAACTATGGCATACTTGAAGCTGGATTTTGCAGTAGGTAATACTCCAATCAAGTCTATGCCCCAGACGGCAAATGGCCAAGGACTCGACATTTGTGTCAACTCGGTCGATGGAGCTCTCGGAATTTTTGCGAATTTCTGGCATCGGTCACATTTTTTAGCGAAGATCATAGAGTCGAGATTTACATCAGGCCAAAAGTAGCCATATCGAAGAATTTTTTTGGCAAGAGTTTGTCCACCTACATGCCCTCCACAATCTCCTTCATGTAATTCTGCCAGGATTGCTTTGAATTCTTCCTTTGTTACACATCGTAGCAAAGGTGTTGAAAATCCTCTCCTATATAAGCGACCATCTTGGACGAGATACAAACGAGACTTTCGGAGCAATTTCTTGCGACTCTTCGGGTTTTCAGGAAGTGTTCCATGGAGTATATAGTTCTTGATGGGGGTCATCCACGAGTCTGGCTCGTCGGTTGTCTCCATAACCCAATCTACATCAGATTCTTCAATATTAAAACTAGATAAAACTTCAACAGGAACTAGATCGAAGACTTGAGGATCTCCGGTACTAGCCAGCTTTGATAAAGAATCGGCTTTCCAATTTTCTCCTCTAGGGATATGGGAAATAGAATAATACTCCAGATTGTCAAGAAACTCTTTGGCTTTGCGTAGATACGTCGGGAGCTTTCCCATCTTGGTATGAAATTCACCTTTGATCTGGGAAACCATCAACTGTGAATCGCTGAAGATTAACAAACTTTTCAGGCTCAATTCTTCCGCAACTCTCAATCCTCCAAGCAAAGCTTCATACTCGGCCTCATTGTTGGTAACGGGGAATTCGAACCGCAGAGCACAACATATATGTCGTCTTTCTGGAGTTTCGAACACTATCCCTGCCCCAGCACAGTATTCATTCTTAGCACCATCAACAAAAAGCTTCCATCTGGCGACCAATTCATTGGTTTCTTCCATTTCCTCTCCTCTATTAGTGAACTCGGCAATAAAATCAGCCAGAGCTTGCCCATTTATCGCTTTCCTGGGGTGACAAGTGATATAATATTGACTGAGCTCAATATTCCACTTTAGTAATCTCCCCGAGGTTTCTGGACAGAACAACACTTGTTTCAAAGGTTGATCTACAAGGGCCTTAATAGAATGAGATTGGAAATAAGGCCTGAGCTTCTGTGATGCGACAAGCAAAGCGTATGCAAGCTTTTCTATCTTCAGATAATTCATCTCCGCCCCGGTAAACCTTTTACTGATGTAGTATACCGGCCACCGAACTTTATCTTCTTCCCTGATGAGGGCTGCGCTTAGAGCATGGGATGATACTGCAAGATATAGGAACAGGCTTTCTCCATCCTTTGGTTTTGACAGCATCAGAGGTGATTCCATGTGCTTGATAAGATCCTCAAATGCTTGCTAGCACTCAGGAGTCCACTGGAAACTCTTCCTTTCCTTTTTCAATGCATCAAAGAGGGGAATACACCTGACCGTCGCCTTTGAAATGAAACGACTTAAAGCTGCTACCTTGCCATTCAAGCTTTGGAGTTCCTTTTTAGTCCGCGGAGCTTGCATTTCTCGCAAGGCAGCCACCTACGCTGGGTTTGCTTCGATGCCCCGAGCATTTACCATGAAGCCAAGAAACTTCCCTGAAGCTACACCAAATGCACATTTGAGTGGATTCAGCTTCATGCCGTATTTCCTTAGGATTTGAAACATCTCGTCAAGGTCTTCCATATGACTTTTTGCTTCCTTGGATTTCACCAACATATCATCAACGTAGACTTCCATGGTCTTTCCAATTTTCCCTTTGAACATTGAATTTACCAGGCGTTGATATATGGCACCTGCATTTTTCAAACCAAACGGCATTACCTTATAACAATACAACCCATGATCAGTTATGAAACTAGTACTATCCTGGTCTGGCTCGTGCATCATGATCTGATTGTAGCCTGAGTACGCATCCATGAAAGACAATAGTTCATGCCCCGTCGTTGCATCAACAAGCTGATCAATTCGAGGTAGGGGGAAACTGTATTTCGGGCACGCTTAGTTCAAATCAGAATAATCAACACACACCCGCCATTTACCATTTGACTTTTTCACAAGAACTGGATTAGACACCCAATTAGGATAGGTGGATTCGCGAATGAAATTGTTCTTCAATAGCTTATCCACCTCATCCTTCAAAGCCTCAGATCTTTCAGGGCCTTGCATCCGTCTTTTCTGTTTCACAGGATGTATGCTAGGATCAATATTCAGCTTATGCACCATCACTTCCGGAGATATTCCGCACATATCTGAGTGGTTCCAAGCAAAGACATCCAAATTTGCCTTTAGAAAAACAATCAATTCCTTTTGCAGCAAAGGATCCAACTGAGAGCTTATCTTCACCACCTTATCTGGACCATTATCATGGACCTGTATAGAATTGGTAGCTTCAGCTGGTGCTGCCCTTTCATCCCCTGCACTGGTTTTTCGCGGATCCATATCTTCTTGCATGTCGTCGTATTCTCCAGCACAGGGGGAGGTCATTAATTGCTATAAGGGGGCTTCACGGATGCAGAGAGGAGTCTCCACATCCTTCTTGATTTCATACTTCCGAGCTTCAATCAATTCTGCCATGTAACAATCTCTTGACTCTTGAGGATCTCCTTTGATTACTCCCACTCCGTTTGCAGTTGGGAACTTCACCATCAAGCACCATGGAGCAAGAGCTATCCTGAAAGCAGCTAGTGCCGGCCTTCCCAAAAATGCATTATACCCTGAAAGTGAGTCTATTATAACAAAAGGCTGCATCATGGAAACTTGCTTCTTCCCCTCACCAAGCTCTACGAGGAGATCGACCACACCAATAGGCTGAGTTGGTACACCTGTGAAACCGTGTATTTTATTTTTACTTGCTCGCACATTATCCATAGACAACCCCATCTTAGAGAAAGTATTGTAAAACATGACATTTACTGATGCCCCATTATCAATCAGTACCTTCTTTACTATTGCTGGACCCAAGTCAATAGCGATCACCATTGGATCAATAGTTGGAGTCAGCATTCCATTAGAATCCCGATCTCGGAACACCACATCTTCCCAGGATGTTTTTGGAATTTTCCAACGAAGAGAGTTACTGCAAACTTCGAATCCATCTTCTTTTGAAGCACTACTTAGTTCATTTGTATACCTGACAATGTCCTCCCAGGTATCTCCTGCAGGATGAGGTCCACCACTAATCGTATTGATAATAGGTCGAGAACCGTTTGCATGTGTTCTTCCGTCTTGACTTGGATGAGCTTGCTGCCCCTGAGTAGGCTCAGTATCTGATGAACGCTTCACATACTCCTGAAGACGGTTTTTTCTTATCAACTCTTCAATCAGATTCCTCAAGTGCTGACACTCATTCGTGTCATGACCCGGTCGATTATGAAATCGACAAAACCTTCCTGAATTTGCAGCTTCTTCGGACAGCTTTATTAGCTTTGGGCTCGGATAATCCTCCGTATCCTTAGTTGCCACGTATATGTGCTCAATTGTATCATTCAACGGAGTAAGGTCTGTTGGCTTGAAGAAGCGTCGCTTTTTGGAATCCTTGTCGTTCCTAGCATCATTACTGTTTCCTCTTTTTTGTCCCCCTCCTAAATTTCCTTGATTGGTTTTTGTAGAAGCTTCCTTCCTCTCCGGAACTACATTAGTTTTGACATTGCCAACAGAATAAATGGGATCATCTTCAAAACACATGTATTCCTCAGCTTTGTCATAGAATTTCTCTAATGTATTGGGCTTCTTTCTCTTTAACCACCTTCCAAATTCAGATTGTTTATCTATGCCCCCCTTCAAAGCCATTAGAATTAGCCTTGGCTCATGGGTCCCCACTTCGGCAGCGGTAGCATTAAAACGATTCAGAAAAGATCTAATCGTTTCACCCGGGGCTTGTTCCAACTCGTTGAGGGACATAATATCTCTAACCTTCATTGCCTGGAGGCGGAACTGGTCTTGGAAGCATCTTGCTAGTGTGAAAAAATTATCAATAGACCTGGGAGGCAATTTAGTGAACCATAATGATGCTACCCCTTTCAAGTATACTGGGAAGTACAAACACTTAAGCTCGTCAGTTGCTTGGGCCACATCCATGTGCTGGTCGTATCGAAACAAAAACACATTGGGGTCGCCTGTCCCATTGTAGGCTTGGATTGTAGGTGGCTTGAATTTCCGTGGGAAAGTTGCCTTTTTGATTCTTTCAGTGAGAGGGGTTTTTGATGGCGCGAACTCCCATTCAGCCTCATTATCGTTTCGATATTTGCTTTCTTTCATAATCTGTCGGACCATTTTCCAGAGACGATCCTTCTCGTGGAGGCTATTTGCGGGGCGGATGCTTTTGTCTCGACCGGAAGCTTGCTTAAGCAAACCATCACGGTTGCGACTCCGGGGTCCTGGTCTTTCTTCATTGGAAAGTGCCCCTTTGGCAGAATTAGCAACTTGACGAGAAGTAATCCCCACATTACGGTTCCAATCAGCTTGCTTCGAATTCTCAAGTTTTCCTTTATCAGGATCAGAGATCTCTTGGAAAGATTTTTCTCGATTCGGACTAGAAGAGGAGGAATCGGCATCTTCTTCATGAACATGCTTTGAAGCTACCTTTGCCGTAGCAGCTTGAAGAGCAAAGAGTGAATCTAGCCTTGCCAACATGGCTTTGTTAGCTATCTCCAGCTGTTGTGTCAGTCCAGCGACGGCTTGATCAAGCTCGCCTCTTGTGACATTCACGCCTCCACTCGATATTTCATCTACTTCAAACCGGTTAACCGCGGGGGTTTCCTCTCGATTTCCATCCTTAGATGCTCTAGCCCTTACTTCCTTATTTGCTTTTGGCGGCATTATTTCAGAAAGTAGCTTGAACTTTGAGGAGTGTTCGTTAGAAGGTCTAACTCGTAGATTCGAACGATCTATTTTGAGACTAGGCTTAAAGACTTCAAGATCTTCGCAATATATTTGATGTCAGGAAGTAGATTTGGCCCACGGTGGGCGCCTAATTGTTAAACCAAAATTTGGCAAAACAACCAAAATATTGCTTGACACGTCACCCAATCGGAGGCAAGATGCTTAGAAAGCACGTTACCTTTTCAGAGGCAAGGTGTAAGAATACCTTTACAATTGTGTGAAGCTATATCTAAGATCTGAAAACATCGAAATATAAAAAGAAGACAAGAATTTATAGTGGTTCGACCCTTATTGGGGTCTACGTCCACTCTGAAGAGAGAATTTTATTATCCACAAGTTGTTTACAAGGTATAATCACTCATACATTCAACCGAGCTCTCCCTCACACACATTCTTCACTTCAAATTGCGGAAAATGGTGGAGAAAATGTCTCGGACAGCGAGGAGATCTTTTTATTATCAAGCTTTTACAATGGATCTTCGACCTTATGCTCTTTCACACACCATTCGTAGAAGCCATGGTTGCATACTTCATTGATCTTTTACGAATTCACTAAGGAATTGTGTTTATATGATTGGGAAGGAATGAGGAAATGATTCGACAGCACTTCGTCCTCCTTTCCGAAAAGTCCCCTCTAATGATGGAAGTGGTGTCCTATTTATAGGCGGAGGAATGGCTGAAATCTTGAATTCAGGGCTCTGGTCGGTATTTTTGGTATTTACGGAAATGCCACTGCCAATTGTCACCAACTGTCAAGTTATCTTGAGTATTACGACCGACCAGGAACCTTCGTTGAAGGAAAGAGCGACCAGGAAGCTAACGAACGACCAGGAAGTTTAAGCATTAAAGCGGACCGACCAGATGTTTGTGAACATAACAGAATTGGCTTCTGAAATATGGGGTCGACCTTGGGAAAAGAACGACCAGGAAGTTTAAGCATTAAAGTGGACCGACCAGATGTTTGTGAACATAACATAATTGGCTTCTGAAATATGGGGTCGACCTTGGGAAAAGAACGACCAGATGCCTTCCGTATTTGGAGCGACCACATGGTTTTATAGAGCTTTTCGGTTGAGCGAGCCATGAGGGAGACGGAGACCGACCAGGGTTGAGACTGGCCACCCATGTAGTCATGCTGAGCCTATTTGGATTGGTGTGTAGAGAAAACCGATCAGCTCGCTATCATGAATTAGGCTGATCCAAACAAGTCCAGACCGACCGAGCCGTACAGAATCCATTTTGTTCATCAAAGTGCTTGTGATTTTTGTAGATAACACTTAACAACTTAAAAAAAAAGTTTAAGAAGTTTCAAAATTCTAAAACCCATAAGTAATGTCATATTGATAGATCAAAAATAAAATCAATCTAAAATGCAACAATCATAAATGCGTTGATGCATATGCATGGCATAAATTAACATGTGGAGAATGTGTTCAAATCTGGATATTAGAGATCCTTTGCAAGGTAAATGCTTCAAACAATGTCAAACGGAATAAACTGATTAGTTTATGTTGGAAAACAATGGCTGAGTCGCGGACTAGGTCGCTTTCTTGAAGACGATTCGGCGATCTGGTCATAGATGCAAACCAGTTTGTTCTTTCGTCGCTGCCTCCAGGATAAAACAGCCTCTAAAAACGATAACTGATCTGCTTGCACAATAAATCAGTGCAGATTTGCACTTTCGAAAATAATGTTGCTCGAAATTTCTGAAAGAAAGTTTTTAGTGGCGGAGGCTAGAAGAAAATAGAATTCGGTGTATTTTCTTGTCTACAGATAAAAAGTATATATAGAACGAGAATTAGGATTTAGGAGAAAAAATCGGATCTGCTAAAATTTAGGAGGACAAAGTTTTTACCGTTGCATAAAAAAATTATCGGTGCAAAAAATAATTTTCCATAAAAAAACAGTTCGAAAACTGCAAAGTTTTATGGTCCAAAAATATAAGTGTCTACACCACAAAGCCCGAGCCGGGCCAGGTCGAGTCAAGTCGGTCGCACGCGTGTGTGGTGTTCATGATGCATGGTCTCCCTCCTCACAACAAAGCATGTATTGGGAGCCCAAGGCCCCAACACGATTTCTTAGAAACAAGTATAAATCCTTGCCTCTTCCATATAACCCCATGATATGAGACTATTCACACATAGGAGCCATTCATACACTTATTCAACATTTTTAATAATTCACTTAATGTTTGTAAAACATTTCCAACAATCTCCCACTTGGATTTTTAAAAATATTTTTGAGTAATTTCTAAAACCATAAGATTGTGCATAAACAAAGGTGTCATCCGACTTGAACATTTGCATAGTGAGTAAGATTTAGTTTTTACTAGAATGACACGTAGTCTTGAACTCTATTCCTGACATCAAACCACACACAACCTTTTCTATAGTGCAATCAAATAAGCTCATGCATTTATGTCCATCCACGTCTATCCTAGTTTAGTGAATGCTCTAGAAGTTTTGCCCAAACGGCCACATTTCCACATTCACAAAGGCGAGTCTATCAAGAGCACTCCTGAAGGTAGGTACTCCACTCCAAATAGAGTATAGATCTCATTAAGAGTTTCTATTAACTCATCCTCTAATCACTTCAGAAATACATGTTTCTTGGTTTATTAAATAGCATGCTCAACTCCTATCACTACACAACTTGTTTTTACCCATTGAACCTAGTTCTTGGGATCTCCAGTCATTTAGGTCGGGTTAACATTGTACGTGACTCAACAATCTAAGGGCAATAGTCTCATTCTTTTAGAAGAATTGTGGACTTTCTCTCTTGACAGTCCTTTCATCAAAGGATCTGCCAAATTTTCTTCACTACGTACGTAATCCACTGTAACGGTACCTGTGGAAAGCAGTTCTCTAACTGTGCTGTGCTTACGACGTATTTGTCATCTCTTACCGTTATAATAACGGTTTTGAGCTTTTGCAATAACCGCGGTACTATCGCAATGTATCAACACAACCGGTATCGGTTATTTCCATAAGGGAATCCCAGCTAGCAGGTTTCTCAAATACTCTGCCTCTTCACTAGCTGTAGCTAGTGCTATCATCTCAAACTCCATAGTAGACTGAGCCAAAATAGTCTGTTTCTTGGATTTCCAAGAAACAGCTCTTCCAGCGATGCTAAATATATAGCCACTAGTCGCTTTAGAATCATCAGATAAGGTATTCCAGTCTGCATCAGAATATCCTTCAAGTACAGTTGGAAACCTTTCATAATGTAATCCAAGGTTCATGGTACGTTTAAGGTATCTCATCAACCTTTTAATAGCATGCCAATGCTCTATACTAGGTCTACTGGTAAACCTGCACAATCCCACGACATAGGCAATGTCGGGTCTAGTACAATCAGTGGCATACCGAAGGCTGCCAATGATGCTCGCATAATCAGACTGTCTTACACCTTCACCAGTGTTCTTAAATAACTTTACACTGTGATCATATGGTGTAGTTGCAGGTTTACAGTCAAAGTAATTATATTTCTTTAGGATCTTCTCAATGTAATGAGATTGATCCAAAGAAATTCCCTTTTCTGACCTAGTAATTTTAATACCAAGGATTACGCTTGCCTCACCTAGATCTTTCATATTAAAATTGGCACTTAATAAGGATTTGACTGAGTTTATGACATGAATGTTTGACCCAAAAATGAGTAGGTCATCTACATAAAGGCATATAATAGTGCAAATGTCATTCTCAAATTTGTAATAAATGCATTTGTCACTTTCATTAACTTTAAAACCATGTGAAATGATTAAATTATTAAATTTTTCATGTCATTGTTTAGGTGCTTGTTTTGAAACCATATAATGGTTTATCTAATTTGCATACTTTATGTTCTTGACCATGTACCACAAATCCTTCAGGCTGCTCCATATATTTCTTCGTCTAATTCACCGTTCAAAAATGCGGTTTTCATATCAGTTTGGTGTATTAACAAATTATGAATAGAGGCAAGTGAGATTAATACCCGAATGGATGTGATTCTAGTAACAGATGAAAAAGTGTCGAAGAAATCTATGTTTTCTTTTTGTTTAAAACCTTTTGCTACTAGTCGTGCTTTATATTTATCAATAGTACCATTAGGTTTTAATTTCTTTTTAAGTACCCATTTACAGCCTATAGATTTACAACCAGGGGGTAAATCTACCAAATGCTAAGCCTTATTGGATTCCAAAGAATCCATCTCATCATTTATAGTCTCTTGCCAAAAATCGGCATCTAAAGAAGATAAGGCCTCTTGGAGGTTCATGGGATCCTCCTCAATAGTAAAAGCACAGAAATCTGAACCGAAATCTTTTATGATTCTTGCTCTTTTACTTCTTCTAGGTTCAGCTTCAGAATTTTCGTTAAGTTATGTTCTAATAGGCATACTTGAAGTGCCCCCACTATTCCTTAGTTTAAAAGGAAATTTTGTTTCATAAAAGTCGGCATCATTTGATTCAATTATATTATGTGCATTAAGGTCATAAAATCTATATGCTTTGTTATTAATAGAATAGCCTATAAATACACATTCATATGCTCTACTTGCCAATTTTATTCTCTTAGGGTCTGGAATGCGAACATATGCTAAACAACCTCAAGTTCTAAAGTATGAGACATTGGGTTTATGATTTTTTTAAATTTCATAAGGTGAAATTCTATTCTTAGATTTGGGGATCCTATTCAGAACATAGCATACAGTCAATAGAATTTCCCCCCACCAATGTTTTGCTGCACCAGAATTTAGTAATATGGCAACTACAAGTTCGGTAAAGGTCCTATTTTTCCTTTCAGCTTTACCGTTCATCTCAGGAGAATAGGGTGCATTTCTTTTATGTACTATACCATGTTGTTTATAGAATTCCAGAATTGAAGTGGATTCATATTTTGTTCCTCTATCACTACGAAGTCTCTTAATTTTCCTATTTGCTTGATTCTCAATCTCAGTTTTGAATATTTTAAACATGTCAAAAGCATCACTTTTATTTTTCATAAGGTATACATATGTGAAATCAGAACAGTCATCAATAAAAGTGATAATATAACGATGTCCTTGTCTAATCAAAGTACCATCAAGTTCACATATGTCAGAATGAATCAAATCTAAGGGTTCAGAAATTCCATCAACAGATATATGAGGTTTCTTTGTGATTTTTGCTTGTGTACAGAATTCACATTTATCAAGTTCAGATTCTGTCAATTTAGGAATCATATCTAAGGTGCTCATGTTGTGAATTATTCGTTTATTAACATGACATAACCTAGAGTACCAAATATTAAAATCACACAACATATATGCAGAAGTAGTCACTTTAAGTTTCAACATTCAATTTAAACATACCCTCACAAGCATAACCCTTTCCCACAAAGGTTCCCTTATAAGTTAGAGTATACAAATCAACCCCAATAACTTGAGTAAACCCAGCCTTATTAAGGAGAAAGCCAGACACCATATTCTTCCTAATCTCTGGAGTATGCATAACATCTTTCAGAATTACAGTCTTTCCAGAGGTAAACTTAATTTCCACATTGCCAATCCCTGCAACTTTAGTGGTGTGAGAATCTGCCTACAACACTTTCTGATTTTCAGCAGCCGTGTATGTAGAGAACAAGCCACGATCATAGCTGACATGGCGAGAGGCACCAGTGTCTACCCACCAACCGTCTGATCCACCAACAAGGTGAATCTCAGTAATCATAGCCTTAAGAGGCTCTTCAGTCAGGTTAGCCTGCGGTGCAGAGCTTGGCCTGTTCCGACACTTTCGTGCCATATGACCTAGTTTTCCACAGTTGTAGCAAAGAAACAACTGTCCAGAATCATTCTTCTGGGCTGGTTTCTGCTGTCCTTTTGGGTTTCCATGCGGATTCCCATTCTGTTTGTTGCGCCTGTTCTGATTCTTAAAAGATTTCTGATTCGGTTTCAGAACAGCGGGTGTGGTCTTTTTAGTGTTGTTGTTATTGACAATCAACACCTCTTCTTTCTGATCCTGTTTGCGTGCCTCCTCCTCAATACGGAGACGCGTGCTCAAGCTTTTTAAGGAAAATTCCTTAGTCTTATGACGTAAAGCATTTTTAAAATCTTTCCAACCGGGGGTAATTTGTCAATGATAACAGGAATTTGAAATTGTTCGTCCAATGCCATACCTTCGGAGATGATCTCACGAGCTATTTTCTGCAGCTCATGAGACTGCATCTCAACTGATATGTCGTCAGTCATCTGGTACTTTAGGTAGCGGCTTACAGCATATTTCTTTGCCCCTGCCTCCTCTGTATCATACTTCTTTTTCAGTGCTTCTCAGATCTCCTTTGATGTCTTCTCATCTGAGTTATAGTAATCATACAGATCATCGCTCAGTCCATTCAGAATAAATTTCTTACATAGATAATCCTGTTCAGTCCAGGTCTGCAGTTGCTTTGACTGTTCAGTCCATGATGCCATCTTCGCTGCATCAGCCTCGTCAGGTTTATCTGGTAGCTGCGGCTTGTCAGCAATCAGCGCAGCCACAACCTTTCTGATCGTGAGGAAGAACTCCATCTTCTGACGCCATTGCTTAAAATGCAAGCCTTCGAATCTGAATGGAGCAACAGTCACGGGAGGGTTCTAGAAAGCAGAGGGTGGAGCAGCATCGTCTATGGTTGAGTTCGAAGCCATTGTTTCAGTTCGTCTTCAAATTGTTGGAAAACAATGGCTGAATCGCGGACTAGGTCACTTTCTTGCAGACGATTCGACGATCTGGTCAGAGGTGCAAACCAGTTGTTCCTTCGCCGCCGCCTCTAGAATAAAACAGCCTCTAAAACGATAATTGATCTGCTAGCACAACAAATCAGTGCATGTTTGCACTTTTGAAAATAATATTGCTCGAAATTTCTGAAAGAAAGTTTTTAGTGGCGGAGGCTAGAAGAAAATAGAATTCGGTGTATTTTCTTGTCTGTAGATAAAAAGTATATATAGAACGAGAATTAGGATATGGGAGAAAAAATCGGATCAGTTAAAATTTCGGGGGACAAAGTTTTTACCGTTGCATAAAAAAATTATCGGTGCAAAAAATAATTTTCCATAAAAAAAACGGTTCGAAAACTGCAAAGTTTTATGGTCCAAAAATATAAGTGTCTACACCACAAAGCCCGAGTCCGGTAGAGTCGGTCACGCGTGTGTGGTGTTCATGATGCATGGTCTCTCTCCTTACAACAAAACATGTATTGGGAGCCCAAGGCCCCAACATGATTTCTTAGAAACAAGTATAAATCCTTGCCTCTTCCATATAATCCCATGATATGGGACTATGCACACATAGGAGTCATTTATACACTTATTCAACATTTTTAATAATTCACTTAATGTTTGTAAAACATTTCCAACAGTTTATTTATCATGAACTATACATACCATGATGATATACTTTGTATAATAATTAACTAAAGACTAACTAACGATTCCAGAATTCATTAGTGAATGTGGTTAAATAAGAAGTAAAAAGCAACCGAGAATAAAATGATAGAGAGATAGCAGCCGTGTAATATAGTCTCTTTAATTACATCGTTACATGGACTTGCATATGGGCTTTAGTCTTACAGCCCAATTATCGTATCTTGCCCATTTCTATCTATAAATACATTGTAATACACTGTGTAACCATTATTCAACATCAATAAAATTTCTGTGCAACTTCTTTATCGATTCCTCAACACTTATGCAATTAATACAAACAATCTCTTCAGATTTTAACATGGTATCAAAGCCATTCCAGCAATACTACGAAGATTAACCAAGGAGTGTGGAATTATATTGAATCCATCAGGAAAATTTCATCATTTGGATTCATTGCATCATCTGAGATTAATCTCGTCATTTAAATGCAAATTATCTATGTATACTGAAGTGTCGTGCCATCAATTAAGGGTTGCATCAACAATATACAACAGACATTACAGGGAAACGAAATTGCAGTGCTAAAACCGATCAAGAACTTCAAGAAATTGCCATAAGAAAAACAATCAAATTTCTTATTTCAAAAATGAAAAAAGAAAAACCTCATCATCTTGAAATTCAAGACAACAGCAAATTTCTGTACATTTTCAATTCAAAGTTTCAGTTACAGTATTTGTACCTGCTTCTTTGATCCTCCTTCATCATGAGTCAAGCAACTACTTCAAAAGGAAGTTCTGCAGCGTCCATTCGAATTTCTTATAGTACAGGACTAGAACAAACTTTTGTACGGTCCAGTCTGACCCGTTTACACCCCTACCTACGACCTTAAACACAGGTGTGGTTAACCTTATTGTGGTTACTGTAACATGATCATTGGGCACGCCCTGATTATAGGAGTACCGTGCGAATAGGGATGAGTGTTTAGTTGGTTTGGTTTATCCGATGATGAAATTTGTCAAACCAAACTAGAACCAATAAAAATGAAAATCAAACCAAACCAACCAAATTAAGTTTGGTTGGTTCGATTGGTTATCCGATTAAACCGAATTAAAAATATTTTACACTTTATGTTTGGAGTGTTCACTATAATTTGAAATAAACTATAAATATATGATTATTGTATTATTATTTATGATTTTTATGCTTTCTAATATCTATTTTGACACATAGGTGATGATTAAAATTACTTAAATAACTGAACTAACCTAAAATATTTATTATAATTATCGATAATTTTGTAAATATAGTAAAAGTTCGGTTAATTTGGTTGAATCGATAACTGAACTTAATAATTTTTCGTGTCGATTACAAACCAAATTAATTTCAAAACCGACCAAAATAAATTGGTTTGGTTGGTTTATTTGGTTTAACCGAATAATGCTCACCCCTACGTGCGAATATTATTCCCCCTTCATACCCTAATAATTCACACAATACTAAAATCACGATTGTAAAATCACTGAGGCACATGGACGAATGATAGGCGATATGTTTGGAACAAAGATTAATCATTTAAACGTTGAGTAATCAGAGCTACGTGACTTTTTATAAGTAATGCTGGTAATTAATGCAAAATTTATTTATTCTTGTATAAAACATACCTTTAACCCCAGAGCAGTGCAGTTGATTAAAAGATGCAGTGTTCACTTTCAATCATCATCTACTACATATTCATGTAAATTAATAGAAGTCTGCCGTAGTATGTGTCCTCGATGGGTTCGATGCTTACATGCTCGAAGTTTACAAGCAAAGCTACACCAAGATGGTGACTAATAGGATGCCTACAAAAAAATTGCATCAGCAACTAAAATAAATGATATTTCTCTTCAAGATACAAACTAATATCCTAGTTACAACCCTTAATGACCATGGCTCCATAATGAACCTTAGTTGTTTTTATATTGTTGTTAAGGGGAGTGGTGCACTAAGATCAACATAATAATCATCAATATATGATGTGTACTTGCATGTTCTATAAACATGAATATACAAGGTATAGGGAGGCACATCAAGACATTTACATGATGAAACTGATCTGAGTTGGTTTTTTTTTTTTTTTTTTTTTTTTTTTTTTTTTTTTTTTTTTTTTTTTTTTTTGTGATGAAAAACAAAACCAATGCATAGAAAGTTCACCGTAAATCCAGCAAAGCATCAACTAAATTCACCAATAGTCCCCACACGAACACGTTCCATTGATGAAATGGTGAAATCTGTTCCTATCTCTCACAACAATCTTCCTCTTAGTAATCTTCGAAATAAGTTTAGTTACAGTATGACAATCTGTACAAACTCTCAAATTCTTCACAATCTTAATTGGCGTCCCTGGTTTTGTACTAATCAATCCAAACGCAATAGCCAACCTTTCGCTATGAACACCGATTGCTCTTTCTTTCTCTGCTTCATCAAGATCGTGCAAAACAAGATCGGTTTGCGCAACATAGCCATGCGTCTTAAGCAAAGCATTCAGCTCAGCCAACATGGAATATATTTCTTTACTCTTTGGATGACTCAAGTCACTAACAACAAACTCGTGCACTTTGGAATCCACCTCAATCGAACTACACCCTGGCTCTTTCTTAACTCCACTCGCCTTCATCAAAGATCTCACTCTATTCACTTCTTTCCAGTTACCCACTGCTGCATATATATTTGATAGCAAAACGTAAGTACTCGAATTTGCCTGACCGCTACTAACTAAGAAATCCGCAATTTTCTCCCCAAGAGCTACTTTCTTATGAAGCTTACAAGAACCCATTAAAGAACCCCATAAGACTATATCAGGCTCAACCTTCATGCTTTGAACCAATTCATAGGCTTCTTCCACAAACCCAGCTCGACCTAAAAGGTCGACCATGCATCCATAATGCTCAATCTTTGGTTCGATCCCATACTCGTCTTCCATCAACTTAAACAGCTCTCGACCCTCATTCACCAACCCAGCATGGCTACACGCGTTAAGCACGCCTATGAAGGTTATATCTGTTGGCCTAAGCCGGCTACTTTTCAGCATATGAAAAAGCCTTAGAGCTTTTCTGCTCTCCCCATGCATCGCACACCCGTAAATCATCGAATTCCATACTACAACATCTTTATCTTTAACTTCATCGAAAACCAAACTAGCATCCTCCAAACTCCCGCATTTTGAATACATGTCAATCATTGCTGTCCCTACCTTTGCACTGATGAACTTCTTACCATAATAAGAATGCACCCATTTCCCAATCTCAAGTGACCCTAGTTGTGCCACAGCAGATAACACAGTTAGAACTGTGACCTCATTCACCCTCAAACTTTCCTTGCACATCCTTCTAAACAGTTCAACAGCCTCATCCGGCCGTCCATTCTGTGTGTAACCATCTATCATTGCATTCCAACAAACACCGTCCTTTTCTTTCATTTCATCAAACACCTTTCTAGCAAGCTCCAAGTTCCCATTTTTGGCATAGCAGGTAACCATAGCAGTCAAGGTAACAACATTTCTCACCGACATTCTATCAAAAACCTTCCGTGCGGAATCCAAGTCATCACCCCTTGCGTACATGTCCAGCACTGCAGTTGCGACGTAGACATCTTCCATTAGGTCGAGCTTCATTACGAGAGAGTGCAAGACGAGGCCGATAGATACAGGAGCAGACTTCAGAACGGAGGAGAAGGTGAAGGAGTTGGGAGGGGAGGAAGGATGATTACGGAGAAGGGAGGAGAAGAGGAGTAAAGCATCGTAGTGGAAGCCGTGGACGGATAAGGAGTGGATGATTTGGGTGAAGAAGAAGACGTTTTTGGAATCGTCGGGAGTGAAGTGGTGGAAGAGGGCGAGGGCGTAAGGGAGAGGGTAGTGCTTTTGGAGCTTGAAGTTAAGAGAGGGATGGTGATGGAGGTCGGACTTGAGGATGGCTGCATGGATCTGCCGGAGGTGGCGGAGGTTGGAGCTGTGAGTGGATATTAGGGTTGTGAATTGAGAAGGAGTTAGTGGGAGTTTGGATTTGTGAAATGGCGAAGATTTTGGGTTTGTAGAGGAACAGGGGGTTATTTCGGGAGGAGAGTTGATTGGTTTGAATAATGCTGACGACATTGCAACTGTGTGGGAGTAGGATGTAGATAAGGCGGGAGACAGAGATGAAGGAAACTCCTAAAACATAGAAAGTCAACTCAACGGCAAACAATTTGTCCGAAATAATTAGATCACGTCATGATGCAAAGACCAATTTTCATTTGTGGCCCTATTTTTTTTTTATCTCACTTTTAGCCTCTTTTTATAAAAAATTGTAAATATAGCCCCTTTTGGTCAACTCAACGCTGAGTTGATCAGCGTTGGCCATAATGCACTGGCGCAATCTGGAATTGCACTGGTACACGTGTACACTGGCGCAATCCCAGATTGCGCCAGTTCGAAAAAAAAAAATTTGTTTGGGCGCAATCAGAAATTGCGCCATGCTGTATGTATAATTATGTACATAATACATCACTCCTAGATTTGCTCTTCTCCATTCATGAACATGTATACAATTCCTCTCCACATTCACCTTCTCGCTTACCCTCCCCAGTTCCATTTTCCCCCCAAAAAAAGAACTCAACCCTTCATCCTCATACTACCCACAAACATCGTCCCACTCCCCCAACTGCAGATGTTGCTGCTGCCCCATGCTCGACCGCTCTTTCACAGTATGGTTACTGGCCTTGAACTATATTGATTGTAGTTGATGTTACGTAAAATTTGCCTCTTCATACGTTAAACATATAACTTTATATATTCCACTCTATACATATATACTGAACTGATGCGCCCTCATAGCAAAATGTACAGTAAATGACCAACTTTGGACATCAAGCCTGATATTCAAGTATTACAATCAAATGACCAATACATTGCCCTTAATGTTTTCTTTTATTCCTTCTAAATTCTAACCAAGTAAGATTCAAAATGAATGTAAAAGACATTCAGCTCAAAATGCACATTACTTGCCAAACCTGCTAATCAAAATACCAAACCTCCTAATGCTTTTGAAGTAGAATAAACTCATTTAGTAAGTAACAACGATAACTACGACCAATGTATTTCTATAAGGGAGATCATTAAAATTAAGGTTACTGACCTTGTAGAAGTAAAGTAAAATGGAACTTTCATATATGTGCATACTGGTGAAAGATGTACATGAACAACATGTAAACACACTACATGTATGGTCTCTCACGGTATGGTTTGTTATAAATGTTGTGCGGCCATCCAGTGTTATAAATACAAAAAATAAATTAGAGATGTAATAAATACAAAATAGATTTGCAGCTTAATAGAAGAACGAACGGTCCAGTATCCGCGTATTGCATATTCGCGGCTTGCGGCACTCCGCGTCTTGCATATCCGCGGCTTGAGCGCCTTGCGGCTCTCCGCGTCCTGCATATTCTCGTCTTGCGGAGCTCCGCGTTTTGCATATCCGCGGCTTGCGGCGCTCCGCGGCTTGCGGTTCGCCGCGTCTTGCATATCCGTGGATTGCGGCGCTCCGCATCTTGCATATCCGCGGCTTGCGGCGCTCCGCGTCTTGCAGCTCTCCGCGTCTTGCATATCTGTGGTTTGCGGCGCTCCGCGTCTTGCATATCCGCGTCTTGCGGTTCTCCATGAGTAGTAGTAGTCGTAGTCTTAATGTATCCATCTTCTCACAGGTGATGCAACCAAATGGAAGTGGAAACTCTATGTTTTCCCATTTTTTGAAGTACTGAGTACTTGAAAGCAGCAGTGTCATCAATTCCTCTCACATATCCTGTGGATAAGGCTCTCCATTCACCATTGTGAATGGATTCATCTCAATGAAACTCATATCCAGGTCTGGGAATATGGAAAATAGTTTAGCCTTCTTCCTTGTCTTAACCATCAACTCCAGCTCCTTCACCCATCCTTCATTCTTCTGTTAGGATTTCAGTATATTTTAACAATATCCAATCGTGAAACCCTAGATCCAAATATGTAACCATATTGATTTAATTGAGAACAAATCAGAAAATAAATAACTTGATTAGTGGAAGCGTACCTGAATCTGTATTTAATCAGTGCAATACCTGAATCCGTAGTCGGTTGTTAAATGAGAAGATGAACTAGGTTTGGTCTTCCAAATTGACACAAACCCTAGATCTGAAATCAGCTCTCCGTAGAAGAGGTTAGAGAGTTGCTAAGGCTTGTGTAATTCGGGGACCATAACCCTTTATTTATAGAGTTGGCATTTTGTAATTCGGCCCTTCAGCAAATTATAAAATGCCCCGGTATCTACACATTAGGCCCATGATAACTTAAACTTTAAGCCTATTAATTCTAATCGAAAATTAGATCACTTTAATTAGGCTTTACACCAAAATAGCAAAACACATTTTATTTTACATATGTGACCCAATTGTCGAAATATTCCAACAATCTCCCCCTGGGCCACATATGAAATAACCTTAAATTGTGTTTAACTTTATGAACTCCAAAATTTGCTATTTATAACATATGGTGTATCTAAAACAATCTCGTCCATTAATTGCATTGACAAAGGATCAAAGCGGCATTTGTTACATTTATCGTAACTAAACCCATCAATGGTCACATATATCAATACAGTCAAATGACATAGATCAATCATGGATGCGTAGCATGGAAATTACATGAAATGTGATCTATACATGTCTATTTCCAACTGGTCCTTCTTTAGTGAGATCAAAACGCACTACAACAAAACAGTCCTTTTACAACGGGCAAAAACCGTCGTAATATGTATTTCACAACGGGCATATGCCCGTCTTAATATGACCCGTCGTAATAGCTCCTGACTATTTGACAACGGGCAATGACTGTTGTAAAAGACCGTTGTAATAATTGGCTCTGTCACGTGCAATGACTCAATGACAATGGTTATTAGCCCGTTGTAATAGCTAATAAATTACAAGCGGCATTGGTTTTTGCCCGTTGTAATAGAAAATTTAAATATAACTGCTGCGATATGCATCCATAATAATAATGAATATTTTAACATGCAATAAATACTGTAATGCAACAATCAAAATCACATAATAACACATACCAAAAGACTGAAGCAAGAATCATATAATTCCAACACATTTCAAAAAGTTCGATAAGTTTATACTCCAAAAGACTAGATAAGTTTACATTCCAAAAGGTTACATAAGTTACGTCGACATAGTTTTAACATAAATTACATAACTAGTTTCATAAGTACCAAAACTAGACCAAGGAAATGTAATCTTTGTGCCACGCGACGGCAGATCCAACGGCCTGTTGATCTTAAGACTGCATATATTTACTAGCACGGTGTGACTGCAAAAAAAGAAAAAAGTTACCACATTTTGATGAGGAATTAGCATTACCCAAATAAACCTTTGTAGCATGCATGTCCACTGGTATGGAAATTATCTCTGCAAATACCAATTTTGATGAGGAATTAGCATTATCCACATATCTAAGTTGTTCTAAAAATTAAGGCATAACTATTTATTGATTTGAAGGCAATTTTTAGACCCATAAATCTGAAATGCATTCTGTAATGAAATACATCAAAGCTATGTAATGGATGTGTTTATGTATATAACCAAATGACATAATCGGGGGAGGGTAAGAAACTCGTATATGCTCTGTCTATAATCTTACAGGTATCAATAGCAATTCTTACCACATTAGTTTAGTATCAATCAAATTAAGCTGATCAAAGAACCTAAAAGATTTGATGCATCAGCCACTAATTGGTAGTAATAGAAGAGGGAAAATTTGCTAAATAATTTATCCCTTATTGACTAATGTTTCATTTGCAAGAAGTGAAAAGACTAACTTTATTCTTAAATCCCAAGTCCAACCCAAAATTAGACATTAATAGGGATGAGCAACATCTCTATTATTAAGTTAATGATGTACTCCCAAATTATAAATGCTTTTCTTAACGATCTATCCATTAATGATGAGCAACATCTCTATTATTAAGTTAATGATGCTTCCACGTCAAAATACTTAAATTGCAAAATATTACTTAAATTACTTGCTACATGACTCAGCTATAGACGGGTCACAAGCAGTAGTACACATGAAATTAGCTGTAAAGCTTAGGCAATTAGTTATGGGTACATAATGTACATTGTAAAATGTGTTTACAAACATAGAGGGTGTAGACTGAGCGTGTATAAGTTCAGGAAAAGAAAATGGTTCAGATCTAAGAATATAAATGCTATATTAGCATTTGTAAAATGGGTATTGTTTAGTATGGAGCGCAAGCAAAGACGGTGAGAAGATTGAGAAACCTGTGTCTGTGACTTTCTCGTTTCTTGTCTCTGTCTCTTTCTCTTATTGGGCTTCGACCTCGGTGATTGTCCTGTTCCAAGTTAAAAAATATTGAAAGTTAATGCTTACTATCATGCATCGCAAGCTAACTTCTAGATGATGAAAGAAAAAGAAAAAACAACTTTTTCATCTATTTCCATAGCCTGATCATCGTCCTCTTTTTCTTCCTCTTCTTCAAAATCATCTTCCAAAGCACTTCTTCTAGGTTCCAATGCCCCAGTAGCTTCTAGAGTCCACCTATCAAGTCAGATGAAAAATAATCATGCATGAGTTAACTAAAAATGGTTAAATCATAATTAAATAAAACCAAATTTGAGGTTAATTGTTTTCATTCTACACTATCAGATGCCCATTCTAGCAGTTTTAAATGCCCACATATAGCTTCAAAACAACTTTTGGAGTTTTAGTGTTGATTTTGAATTCCCAGTTGCATACATCATCTGTTTACTGCGACTATTTTCCTGACTTGCTCTTGGAAACCAGTGAACAAAACAGTAAGATGGTACCAGTTATTACAAATATGTGTTATTTGTCATGAATAAACTATAATTTTAAGTAACTTGGAAGTCTATAAATTGTATTGGTACATTTTAAAGGATATGTTTATTCAAACAGATAGGTCGTTCAACAGATAGGTAGCTTTTAGTTAAGTAGTAAACCTATGGACAACAATTTGCGCACTCATACAAAAAACATGTACCTCTTTTACACTCTAGGAAGAGCAATATCACAAGAGTAATCCTTTGTTAAGAGCTCATCAATGACTTCATCCACGTGAGTCAAGCAAAATTCTACAAATGAGGAACATGCCTAACTGAGCCCAATCATGAAATATATTATAGCATTATCCATGTTAGAAAGTAAATAAATAAAAAATAATCTTACTCCCATCCGCTTGCTTCTTTCTTATCTTCCTATAATCATTATACAGAGGTCCAAGATACTGGTAAACATCAGCTACAGTCCCAGTTAAGCGCAAATAAAATGCTCCAAGAACCCTAACATACCTTCAAAATGCATATTTATGTCAGTTCTTTCAGTGTAAAAGAACAACGGATAACATTAACTGCCCAATCACCGTTATTTGGACTATAAAAACATCTCCAACAGAAACATATTCAGTCTTAATGTCCAGTGACTTCATCAAAACCATCTCCAACTGTGTATATTTCTCTTAATATCAGGGTAATATTCAAAGACCAATTCAGGATCTTATACTGGCAATTGATTTCATGTGCCTATTAAATAGACACCTAAAATTCACACACCTAATTTATAGACTCCCGATATCGGATGCTTATTAAATAGGCGCTCAACGATCTCTTATTAAATATAAGAGCCTACTTAACAGGTCTGTAAGCTCATGTGCCTATTAACTAGGTGTTTGGGATTTAGACACCTACAGGTGTGTAAGCTCATGTGCCTATTAACTAGGTGTTTGGGATTTAGACACCTTTTAATATGCGCCTTAAGTCATACATATGTTATAGATGCATTCTCTATAGTTCAGCCCTTAATATTCAAGAGATGAATATTAAAGGCTTTAGGTATTGAATATGCTCTAATTTACTCATATGATCATATCACTTTGATCATTTTAATATTACTCTCTGTTATAGTAACAATAGTTGATAATGTCATAGACCTAAATCTAAGTTCCACAAGAATAGTCAAGCGGAAATTGTGAACATGTATTAATTTAATAGCTTGTTTCCATGAAAGCCATTGTGTCCTCTTCAGTCCATCCTAATCGAAAATAATCTCAGTTATAACTCCTTTATATGTAGCATCTTATGGCTCTTGCTATTCATAATAATCTCATAGTATTCCTAATGTTCCTTTTACCAAGGTTTTTCCATAATTGACATATTTACCCTTCTACATGCAGTAAATAGACGTACGCTTGTCGGCAACATTTACCATTTAGAGTCCATTTGGTAACAGCTTATTTCGAAACTCCTTGAAAGCAGTTTTGAATAATAACTTCTAAGTAGAAGTATTGGTTACCCCAGTGAAAATATTTGATCAAATAACTTATGAAATTGCTTCATAAGTCATAAGCAACAAATAGCTGCTTCTCTGTTTTCTACTTACTAACTGCTTTTGTAAGCTACATATTAGAAGCTCCCAAACACATGTAATTGAAATCAATTACATGTAAGTAGTTTTTTTTTAACTACTTATAAGGAGATGCCAAACATGTTCTTGTACTAATCATCTAACAAGGCACTACCAACCAAAACAAGTCACCACAGCTTTGGGACAACATATAAAAACTACAACAGTAAGCAACAACAATAAGGGTATTATTGCGAAAAATAAATCAGAGAATTTTAAAAACTATCCATACTTGTAATCTTCATTTTTTATAAACTCGACGACGATGTCCTTTTCGGGCTGGATCTGCAACATCTTCATCATGAGACACATAAAGGGAGTGGGCTTCCTAGCACCTCCGTATGTTCCACCAATATGATCAATCTCCATAGCCTTGTCAACCAACGTTTCAGCAGTCAAGCCGAAACACTGCTCTTTCCAGTAGGTGTTTTGGTATATTTTGGAGCGAAGAATTTTCTCGATTAAGTTCTGTGGATTCGTACCGTGTATGTTTTTGGCGGTTGGATCGGTGCGGTTCGCCATAGCTGCTGCAGAAAGAAACGCAAACCCTAATTCTGATTAAGGCCCGACTAGGTGGAGGCGAACTCGACAGAAAGGAGGGGAACTGGCGGAAGCGAAGCTCAGGTTGGTGCCTGCAAGCACAGGGCAGCGGCGCGGGGTTGGAACAGGATATGGCGGCGGCTTGAGGGGGTCGGAGCGCTCGCATCGGAGCTTGCGGCTGTGGGTTGCTTGCGATGACAGTCAGTGCGTGGGTGGCTCCAGGTTCGATAGTGAGGAGATGCGGCTCAAGCTATTGACGTGGCGGAGTGTGGAAGATGCAGACAAAGAAGCGGAGGGAGGACTGCGGAGATGGATGCCGGTCTCGGGTGGCGCAGCTATGAGGAGAGCAGGGGTTGGGCGATGGCATCTTGAAATAAATCGGAGTTCGTTGGTGGTGGGATGAAGCTGGCGAAGCGATTTGGATTGATTTAGGGATTTTATTTTGGGGAAAAGCTATTTGGCTGGAAATGGAAAGTGAAGAGGACGAAGGATGGAGTGATGGATAAAATGAAAGGAGGCGGTGGATTGAAAGTAACGAAACCGGGTAAAGATATGTGGTGCAAAATACAGGAAATTTTTTTACACATGGTAGATGTTGCCTTAGTAGTTGAACAAGTGGCTACACGATTAAACAAATATTTTTAAAGTGTAAATATCATTTATTTATACCATATACATACACCAAACCCAAGTTGAATTTTTTTTCCTAAACCAAATTCAAATCCAAAAATTACACAAGTAAATCCCAAACTAAATTTTGATATTTCTCTTAATATATACATATCATATACCATACAAACACCATACACGTATATTTTATATTTCAAATACATATCAAAATGGATTTTCAAAAGCTAAACTCTAGTCTAAAATAAATTACTATCCAAAGTTTAAATTTTTTTAAACAAATTTATAGTTTCTCAAATAATGTATTTCAATAAATTTTGAAATACTACTATCAGTAAGTTTAACAAAACAATTCTAATTTCAAACATTAAAATTTTAAATTCGCTTATACAAATTAATTCAAAACTACTAAAATTCAAATTAAAATCAAATATCATGTATAAACATAAAAATTTTCAATACTAAATCAAATTAACTTTAAAATTTTAAATGTCAAAATTCTGGTTCGTTACAAGGAAAGATTTGTGAATTGCTGAGAGTACGACGAAGAACGGCCTTCAAACCTAATCGCGATGATCAGTGAAGCACCGTTCGTCAACCAGATATTTAGTTCCACCGAATCCCCAATTTGAAATTAGGGTTAGGGAATAGATGTGCAAGGAATCAAAAGGCGAAATTTTTGTTGGGACAGTTCAGCGCCAGAATACACTTGGCACAATCTCCTGCATTTCAGCGCCATAATACACTTGGGACGGTTAACTGACCGACAAAAATTTGGTTAACCGAACCAAAAATATTCGGTTAAGATGGTCGGTTAACTGATGTTTTAATAACACAATTCAAAATAAAATTAGGTTTACGGATAACTAAGTTTAATAACTAGACCAAAAACAAAAATTATATTATATTATATCAGTTGAAATTGACTTTAATTTCTCATCATTTCTAAATTAATTAAAAAATAAAAAACAACCTTCAAAATTTAAAATTAGCATAAATTATTAATGTTTATTGTTAATTAGCATAAATTTATATGATCATTGTAAAATTAACATCAGTTAAAATGATTATTTTTCATATAGTGTAGTAATATTATTAATCATAAATTATTAATGTTTATTGTTAATTATAAATTATTGATATTGATTACTGGATATATATTATTTACTAATAACTGGAAAGTAAAATTAAGTTTGTTGGAATATTGATTATATATAATAATTAATAATTAGAGATTATTTATTAATAATCATTAATTATTATAATTTATAAATGATTAATATAATATTATTAATGATTGATTATTAAATATTAATAAATAATATAATATATTAATGATTAGTAATTAGTAATATGATATTATACTTAATAATAAGTAATATATGATTAATGATTAATTATTAAATAATCAAAATTAATTTTATGGAAGTATTGTAATTATTAATTGTCAAAAATTAGCGTCTATTACAACGGACATTTTGTGACCGTTGTAAAATAGACATCTATTACAACGGGCGTTTTGTGACCGTTGTAAAATAGATATTTATTACAACGGGCCTAAAAATGACCGTTGTAATATCATTTATTACAACGGGCATTATATGCCCGTTGTAGAAAGGGTGTTGTACAGGCATCTATTACAATGGTCCAGAAAATGACCGTTGTAACAGCAGTCTATTACAACGGATAGCAAACGCCAGTTGTAAAATGGATGTTGTAATAGATCTGTTTTGTTGTAGTGACGTTTAATATTTAAACAACCTGAGTGCAAAGAAAACTTCATTACTTTATTTCTGATCAGAAAAAGAACTTGATATGCATATATCTGTAACTGAAGTATAGAGCAATGAGTCATATGACAATACCAAATACAAACTCCCCCTGAACCAAAATATCCTTACATAAAAGTTACACCAATTGAGCTACATGCTCATGAAAGACCTTAGGTGATAACCTTTTGGTAAGCGGATCCGCCATAATGGAGTTTGTCTAAATATGCTCTATGATTTACAATATATTTTGCACTCTTCCCTTATTGGAAAATAATATATACTTTACTGTCACAATATTACTTGGTCTTTCAATTCTTTATCAATAACTGGAGTCTTGTGACAAAATTTCATTATTATTTTCCATATTTGGATGTCTTATTACTTAAGTTAGAGGGAGATTTCAAACTTCATTATCCATATAGATTTATACTATATGTTCATTTCTTAAATCCACATTTTAAATTAGTACCTTACATGGATTGATGTAAGTCTGTAGCATCATCTTTATCAATCCATTATTTATCTTTATGAAGAAATACTACACAATAATCTGAAATAGCATTTCATCCCATTTACGTGGATTTCCTTAGTTATCTTGCATCTTTGAGGTTGTTGAGTTTGTTTTCTTGAAGCAATATCCTTAGCTTAAAGAAAAATTATCTTCAACATCATCTTATTATGGTTCTTGATTTACTTCTTCTTAAAAGAAAACAAATCTTAAACTTTAAGCGAAGAAGCAACCGCAGTTGAATCAAAGATAATGATTCTCTTTAAAAACAATGGTATTACTTTATTTCTCCCCCCAAACTCAACATCCTCAAAAAAAACTATTGCATTTCCCGCTTTAAAAGTTTTCCTTGGTGTGGGTTCATAAAAAAATTATAAACTTTAAATCGCTTAGAGTATCAATAAAGTATTTTCTATTTTTATGATATCTCAATCTATAACTCCTTAGTAAACTGAAACAAATAATTATATTAATCACCAAAACAAGATTTTAGATATCATTACAAGCTATTTAGCATAAGTAGCCATAACTTATATGAGCTTCAATTACATAAGATTTGGAATTTATTCATAAATTAACATTACTATTTCTTGATGAACATAACAACCTAATATGTTTACGTTAGAAATATAAAACCGAAATCTGTCTAAATGACAACATAAAAAATATATCAAATAAATCCAAAAAAATCGACTTAAATTTCAATAATAACTATAAAATATCAAGTATATTTTACTTTATATGTCTGTATATCTCGTTAAAGAAACAACTATAAAAAAAATCCGTATGTTATTTCTTTTCTTTGAGATCCTTAGCGACTTCTTAATCCTTATTCGTACATTTATTTATAATGTATATCAAATGAGTACTTTTCAATCATAAAAACTTCAATCTCTATTTTAGTTACCAAAGCGCTAAATTAGCCCAATAAGATAACATATTATTCTTAAAATAATTTTAATCTTTAAATGAATATACTGAAGATAGCACCAAAAATAACCATAACTTGAGCGTCTTTAGCTTTTGAAACAATATCTTTTTTTTCGTATAGTACTCATTTATATTTCTTTTACTTTGACTTTATGTAATCAAGCACCACAAAGAGTGCTTGATTTCCCTTATTGTTTTCACAAAAACCGTTTCTATTCTCAGTAGATAACTTATACAAAATTAGTTATCGTTACCTATAGCACATCCTTGAAAACTTCTGAAGTATTTACTTAATGATCATTTAACTCTTGCCTTTGAATTCTATCACCTTTCAATATTCTTCATAACATTATAAGAATATTTAACCGTAGTAGGGTTGGCTGTAACCCTCTTAGTTACAAGAGTTAAATCTACAAAGTCATGAACAAATAACATGCTCTCATACAAATCCTTATATTTATCCCAAATCAAGATGGAAATATTCTTTAATTTGACAGATAATTCAGTTAAATTAGTTGAAAATGAACAAAAATAAAATGAAGATTGACCGTATATGCTCATAGCCAAATATCAACCATAGTAAATTCAAATAATTGGTAAGTCTCTTCTCAAGATACCTAGTACACATTAATATCAAGTCTTTGGACAGTAATATTAACTGTAAGTGGTACTCTTGTTGTAATGATCAAACACTGACAATAAATTCAAGTCAAATAACAACCTTTCTTTGGGCCGATTAATTATTCACTCGAAAAACCTTATAATTGTCACGTATTTATCATCACACATGTGTAAGTGATTCGGCCAAACATTAGCCTTCCTTTGGGCCGACTAATATTCGCATGAATAACTACGCACAAATATTAAACATTTTCTTGAACCACCAAAATATAGAGGTCACTTTGGTGACATATTAATTTAAAGTTAATTCACTACAAATGTAAAATATTTACAACTGTAAAGAGACGCCAAAATTATATTTGAATTTATCCTTAATATATGTATTAATATATTTTGAGTGTTATAAAACACTCTCAATGCTTTAGGTCTATATGACATCTGAAAACTCAAAATTATAATAATAGCATAACGAGTTTTAGTCATAGTTGTCATAATCTGTTGCTTTAGGTATGCAGTTACATTCATGACATTTCCTTAATAAATATGATATAAGACATCATAAATAAATCACGATATCATAGATGAATGTCATGATCAATTACCACATAAAATTATGTGTAAACGACATAATAAATATCATACTGAATAACCTGAATGACTGAAGTAACCATGATGTATATCCGAAGCGTAATAAAATATGTGCCTTTTTATACTGTCAACCAAACCAAAAAAAATACTTTTTTAAAAAAAAAAAAACCTTGGAAGTTACTATAGTTTGACCATAATAAAGTAACCTACTGATCATCATCCTAAAACGTAGGTGAAATGGTCAAAGATTCAAACATGATAGCTAATTAAATTAAGCAACATAAATGCAAAATATTAGATACCAAACCCAAAAGGCATAAAGCATCATGACAGGTTACCGGAACATCATACACATGCCATTTTACTGAAAACAATATAGTTGTATACGAAACGTCCAAATCTGAATGACGTGTTATAACAAGTATTTAAGGTAACCCTTCTTATATATACATATTCCACTAGAATAACATGCCAACTCTCAATGCATTCAACCAGGTGACATTATAAATCATTCATACCATATTTTATAATAGGATAGCTGAAAATCCACAAGGCATCAGTTTCTAAGATTATATAGCACAATATGGATGATGTGTTGAAGCATATCACTAAAACTTGATGAAACCTGATTTCTTGTGTCGTTGAATCCATTAAATGAATTAGATAACTAACCACGTAATACTTCATGTCATGTTGCAATCAATTCAATAACTAACATGAATCATAAAAAATAAAATTATATAGAGAGTCTGAACTATTACTATATATAAATGGTACATACAGTATGGAGTGTGGCATGCCAATATATATTATTGGTTTCAGCTGTTTACAATTCATAAAGGATATTAAGAAAGCATTATGGTGCAATTCATAAACATCAAGCTATGTTGCAAAGTTACATATTTGTACCTGATGTGTTTGGTTCACCGTTCACATGTTCCAGCCAAAAAATTACAATATATATATTAGGTGGAGGGGGTTACCATTTAATAGTAGTTTGCATATTTCAAAAGAAAAAAAAACGAAATTTAAGCAGATCCATGCGTTGATAAAGTCAGCAACTCATATAGGTTTAAATAACATAATATATCACAAGTCCTATGTCCCATAAAATGAAACAGCCTTCCTTTTTTTCTTAATTTAAAGGACGCCAGGTTGTACTCATTTGAAAAGTCAACTATGAAAGAAGAAAAATTGATACTATACCGGCGTACGCTGAAAACCGAATAAGGGTTGTAGCAATAACCAAAAACTAGAAAGAGAGAGAAAATATCTTGCTGATACTTTCAAATGTATTATTGCATAGTAGATGAGTGAATCGACTAAATCATAGATTTTTACTGAATCCGTAACCTACTGCGTTTATTGTTTCCCTAAATCAAAGATTTTTATAGTAAAACGCGTTTATACAGTAAAGCATAATAGCCTCCATTTGCTTAAAAAAAAATAGTGGCCACGCTAAAGCATGGAACACGATACAATAAAACAGAACTCAATGTTTAAATCTTATATCACAATTTCAAAAAAATATACTTAACAATAAAATTCATAATTTCCCAACAAAATCAATAATGGTTGGCTCCGATACCACTTGTTAGGATTTCAGTATACTTTAACAATATCCAATCGTGAAACCCTAGATCCAAATATGTAACCATATTGATTTAATGAGAACAAATCAGAAAATAAATAACTTGATTAGCGGAAGCGTACCTGAATCTGTATTTAATCAGTGCAATACCTGAATCCGTAGTCGGTTGTTAAACGAGAAGATGAACTAGGTTTGGTCTTCCAAATTGACACAAACCCTAGATCTGAAATCAGCTCTCCGTAGAAGAGGTTAGAGAGTTGCTAAGGCTTGTGTAATTCGGGAACCATAACCCTTTATTTATAGAGTTGACATTTTGTAATTCGGCCCTTCAACAAATTATAAAATGCTCCGGTATCTACACATTAGGCCCATGATAACTTAAACTTTAAGCCTATTAATTCTAATCGAAAATTAGATCACTTTAATTAGGCTTTACACCAAAATAGCAAAACACATTTTATTTTACATATGTGACGCAATTGTCGAAATATTCCAACATCTTCTTCACAAAATCCTCCTCCAGTAGCTCCTTCCCGGTCTTCACATCCTGATCGGTCATCGGCAACCTGCACTGATCGGTCTTTACATCCTGATCGGTCATCGGCAGCATGCACTGCTCGGGGGATGGCTGGAAGGTCAAGCACGACAGGCTCATGGCCACCATATCTTGAATGACGCAGACAAGTTTGTATGTTATGAGGGTGAAGGGTTGAGTTCTTTTTCTTGGAGGGAAAATGGAACTGGGTGGGTATGTAAGAAGATGAATGTGGAGAGGAATTGTATACATGTTAATGAATGGAGGAGCAAACCCAGAAGCGGTGTGTTATGTAATTATATATATATAGCATGGCGCAATTTTTGATTGTGCCCATGCATTAATTTTTTTTTTTGAACTGACGCAATCTGGTATTGCGCCAGTGTACAGTGTACCGGCGCAATCCTAGATTGCGCCAGTACATTTTGGTCAGCGCTGGTCAGTTCAGCGCTGAGCTGGCCAAAAAGAGGCTAAATTTGCAATATTTTGCAAAATGAGGCTAAAAGTGGGATTAAAAAAAAATTGAACCAAAAATGAAAAATGCTCTAATGCAAACGGTCACCAATTTGATTTACAAGATTAAGCCTACTTGCTATGTAATACGATATATACTACCTAAACGTTTATGTAAAATATTTATTTTTTCTTGAAAAAAAGTCAAATCATAAGTTTTGTAACACAACAGAAATTTTAATACAACTCTAAATATGCGTAAAAACCATAGTTTTAGATATCAAACAGCAAATCCTGTCGTATTCGCTCATGGTACAATGGCGCAAGCATTGAATTGGTTGAACCATGAAATTAGCACATTTTCTTATGCAATTTTTTTTTATTGGCAAAACCAACCAGTTTTTATAGTGCACCGTACCACTTTTTCATTATAGCAAATAATGAGAACAAAATATGACAGGAGATAAGCAAACCGCTTATCTGCTACAGACATTCTGACACAACAAACCAATTGAAAACTGTAATCAAAACGCCACGCAAGGTGCGATCAGTTATAGTGTAAATACAGACAAATACAATTCCCACAAAGGTCACAATGTCTAAGTGAACCCTTGGATTATTTACTTAAAGTCTTCAATACATGTCGAACAATAAGCAGGCAAGTGAGAGCAGATCAATGTAGTTCTCCAAGCCAGTAGCATAAATAGAGCACACACACCAACAAAAACTGGACACTAGGTAGATAAAACCAAGCAGAGACTTAAGTAAGCCAGAACTCCAAGCAGCAATGGAAGCAGCTATCCCAACAAGCACATGAACACTACAGAGGATTGAACAGGAGGCGGAATAGAAGCAGGAGCTATGTATGAAGCTGGATGTAGATTGTTGAACTACCGAAAAAACAGCAACTGGTATGAAAAGCTCAATTGATATACTACACTGGCACTCATCAATATAGAAACTTCCTGTAACGACCCAGGGTTTTTCGGCCTCGAAAATCGACATAAATACCCTTAACGTATCTCATGCCGATCCTCCAAGCACCGAAAACACTGGAACGTTTTGAAAGAAATTAGAGGGTGAGATAAGAAAGAAAGAAATATTAGAATAGAAGAAGAAGAAGAACCAACACAGAGTCTCACATCACAGCGGAACAAAATATAATACAGAAATAATCTTTATTGAGAGCTTTTGAAAATACTTACAATATCAGAGTACAACATACATCTGGACAATTTTAATAGCATGTCCCATATACAGCGGAATAGTAATCATATCATACATCTGAACACCTTCAGCTCGTCACTGGACTTCACGGTACCTGATAACCTGAAGCTGTACAACTCACACAGTAATCCCATTTATAATTTTCATAAATTGGGTTTATTATTTATATGCCGTGATTTGCTAAGTGTTGACTGATTTGATGATTGGTTGGACGTCAATACATATTGTCGTATCATCTTTTTAAATTAAACATGGTTTAATTAAATAAAATAATATCATTATTTTTTTACGATGATTTTCAATAAAGGTAATTTACCTTGTTGGTTGCATAAAACGTATTCAAAGTAGATTGGAAGCTTGAATCGTTATTGGTTGACCACTCTGAGTTGTATTGATTGTTGTTATTTTCATATGATTGAGTTGTTGAATCATGATGATTGGATTATTAAGTTGCTTGTCGATTGTTGAATTTAAATTCAACGGTGGTTTGTTATTAACCAATAGACTGTATTGGTTAAGAAATCTGTCAGTGGATGGCCTGAATATACGATTCTTATAAAAGGCAGAATTACCGCAAATCTTTAGAAATAAAAGATGTGAGACTCTGTGTTGTGTTGTTTCTTCTTCTTCTTCTATTCTAATATTTCTTTCTCTCTTATCTCACCCTCTAATCTCTTTCTAATAACTATCCAGTGTTTTCGGTGTTTGGGAAGTCGGCATGAGTTACGGTAAAGGTATTTATGTCGATTTTCAAGGCCGAAAATCCTTGGATCGTAACAGTGGTAGATCCAGAATCACAATAAACGAGTCACAAACTACACCTTAGTTAAAACACAACTCACTAAAAAACTCTAAGATGACACACAAGATAAGATAACATCGCTTACAGGCTACCGAAGACACTATAAACAACAGTCTCAACTCAATGAAAAAAACCAACCAAGAAACAAGCCATACCAATCAAGCAAAAGCAAGTATCCAATAGCATCAATGCTAAGACAAAAACTCAGATTAACAAGATGACAACAGTCTGATAAATACACAGACAACCTCATTCATTCCTATCAGACTCAAACCCTCAATACAAACACACAAACCCAAGGAAACATACCCGATTCAGCAGTCTTTCATCCCCTCTGAAGAAGCATGTTGTAAATAAGGAGCCAAGAGTATAAGCAGGCTAACCAGGAGGTGAGAGAGTCAATAAGAAATGATCAAGGAAGGCAGGGAAAAAATATCAACCGATGTAGAAACTAAATCTGAGGTTTTCGAAAAGCAAACACTAAGAGCATCCCCAATACAGCATGTTGGGGATGTCTAATCAGCTCCGCATTGAAAGAAACTCACCCCCAACGGGTGAGTTGCTTGTAATGCTTTATCCGGTTTTTATAAAGCCGGATAAAGCATTACACGGATTGCAATCGGACAACTGTCCGATTGAAATCCGTGGTGTGGTGTGGGGATGAATCCACACCACACCCCTTATCCGGCTTTATAAAAGTCAGATAAGACGAGGAGATAAAATCTCCTGCTAACCCTCGCCACCACCCACCACACCTCCTTCCTCTCCACTTCTTTGCTTCCCTCCATTGTTGCGTACACCAAAAAAAAATGAAACGTGTTACGAGGGCTCTTCGAGGTAGCCGTAGCCGTAGCCGAAATGTGGATCCGAGTGACGAGCACGTACCGCTAGAAGAGAACGTACCGACTTAGGGTACGGAAGACCGTGAATCACCGTCCGTTAGAAGAAGACGGGTTGCTAGGAGAAACGACCAGGCGGTTTTGGAGTCGCACCGGGACCCAAATTTAAGACCGGATAAGCAATTGGCCGATTTTCGTGAGTTGGGGGATAAAGAGGAGCACGTCAGCACATTAGTTGACACATCGGTACGTTTTATTTATTAAATATTACCTTCGTAATGTCGGACATAAAATAAGTAACTCTCATTCGTAATATTAGGCTCGACGCGAGCGAACGCGTGGGTCTTGGGCTGGTGTTGTTCGTTTGTATAGTTAGATTCGTGAGTATGATACAGAGGCTACTATTCATACATTTCTGAGTAGTATTGGTTTTGGCGACTTTTTGAGTACGTATTCTCGTCGTATGTACTTACTATTTCCGTTTTCATTAGATTCGTTGTAACTTACTAATTATTCGTTAAATAGGTATCGAACGTCTTTTAAATAATGATGTTCAATCATGTGGTGCATTGGCTGCTTGTTGGTGGAAAACAACTCATACATTCCACTTTGGTTTTGGGGAGATGGGAATCACTCCACTGGACTTTTCTATGCTTACTGGTCTTGCCATAGGCCAAGCGGCTACCTTGCTGTATGATGAGGTGTACCAGAACTACATTACTCTTCGTAATTTATTTCCACATCTTGATTTAAATGATGTCGTCACCAGTAATTTCCAGATTAGATGCTCTAGCATTAAACTAGCAATACAGACTTTATTGAGTAAGCACCCCAAAGTTCATCATTTGGAGATTGCCCGATTATTTGTTTTGTATATGATGGGAAATTTATTTTTCACAAATGCTTCGAACACAGTGTCGTGTGGTTATGTGGAGGTAGTTGAACCATTTTCATTTGATGGCAGTCCGACTGTGTATGATTGGGGAACACCTATTTAAGCTTACCTGTATAAGTCATTGGATCATCAGTGTGTCGTTCGGACCAGGGTGGGTTCGATTACTGGTTTTTGGGAGATTTTACAGTACTGGTACTTTGAGTACTTCCACAATTTATCTTTTCCCACCGTGGATCCATCATTACCCACTTTCTATCCTAGAGTACGAGCGTGGAGTGTCGGTAACCGTAGACTGGTGCCTGGAGGACAGGCACGACATGTATTTGCTATAGCTCGCAATCAGATTGAGTTGCGGAGGACGCGTGATGCAGTTATCTGGCATCCCTTTGATGGTTCACGGGGTCTTGCTGACCCCCCCTCGGTGCATGCTCTTTATCTATCGTTGAGGCGCTTTCCACTAGTATCATCCCTCCCTAGTTTAGGTTGCTTCTGGTACTTAGGGGAACGTTGTTGGAGAGAGATATATGATGGGGATGTTGTTCCTGATGATCCACACCCACATACAGCTACTCCCAGGGTTTATACTACTAGTGCTTTACAGGAGCATGCAGACGAGTGGTGGCCTGCCAGTGATTTCATTCTTACCGGTAGGGATTATATTTCTTTCTGGCGTCAGTATTACTCCCCACCTCAGACCGGGAATTTTGTGCATGCTGCATCCGTTGACTTGGTTGGGCCTTCTGCACTCCGTACTGGCCTTGAGCCCCCTTTCGTTGCTGATATTTCACAGTCCACGCAGGTTTACCATGCTCCACAGGATCCACCTCCTCCACGCGCTTCCCAGGTGCCAGACTACGGTTGGACTGTTGTAGTACCAACTACATACGGATCTGATAGGTATATTGATATACCACGGCTAGAAGTGACGGAGTATCCAGATCCATCTGTTTTTTCTTATCAGGATCTATATCAGAGGACGCTAGGTCTGCGACAGGTAATGTATGGTGAGTTGACTGCTCGTATGAACGAGCTGAGGACCGCTGATGAGGAGCGGTCCGGATATAGACCGACATTCGGCACAAGCGACGAAGATATTGAGGATGTGGAGATGGTGCCTGCGGATCTAGATGATGATTAGTTGGTTCTTATATAGTAGACGTTCATGTTGTATTTGCCTGTATATTTGTTTTATTGTGTTGTCCCTTTGTAGTAGGTTATTCAACCGTATGTTTCGTATTTGTATTAGCCTGTAAGTGTACTCTGCTTGTACATCCTTATGTGTAACCGTTGTGTTTGTTTATGTTATCTGCTTGTTTGTGCGTTATATGTAATCTGCGTGATCGTGCGTACGTGTTTGTTAAACGAATCCGCGGGGTTTTTTTAATCATTGCTTGAAATATTTAAGGAATCTTAATACTGCTTACCAGAGATAACAATGAAATAAGTACTAAAAATTACGATGCACATACAAGCAATAAACAAAATCATTTGCCTATTCAACCCCGTCTTCGGGTTATCCAACTATAACGTAGTTTGTAGGCTTCGTACCCAACAAAATCAGTCCCGTACTCTGCAAGGTAACGAGAATCATAAGTAGCCCGATTCGTTTTAAATATGTTTTCATCTTCTACTGTCTGTATAATCTTCTGGTATCTTTCACAAGTATTAACGAAACGCCGACGAGCCATATGAATTTCAGTAGAAGTTCGTGTAGTGGTGCAGTTACGATGATTGTTATGTAATCTTGTTACCATGGACCAAAATTCTTCATGGGTAAGCCCTCCTCCATTTTGCAACAGCAGCAATTCTCTTTTATCAACTTCAATATAGCATTTCATGAGTATAAGTAAGTCCTGAGAAGAGAGTTCTGTAGTAGTACCATTGGAGCTAGCATCACTTTGGTTGGGACGATTACGGTTTACCACTAGCCTTGTTATGTTTTTGCGTGGACGTCCTTTTGGTTTTTGAACTTCTACTATTTGTTGAGTACCATGAACAATTTCAGTTTGAACTGCTTCTTCCACCTCTTCTGCTCGTGTATCTGGAACGAAACCACCATCTTTTTCCTCCTCCTTGTTCCGTTCATACTCATCAAACATTCTATCTACGAGTTCATCACTTATTACCCAATCGTCCATTTAAGCTACACAGAAACAAGAAACATATTATGTACACAAATAAGTACGTAACCACGTAAAAGGAAAAAGAGTACTAGTATCTCACCTTATCGTCGTGGTTGATGTAGAACTGACAATTTTGTAGGTATGGTTGGGTGGAAGAAGTGTAAACTATTTAAACAAGGGGGTTGCTTAATGGTTAAGATCTTTCATCATTAATTGAGCTGTAGGATACAAACATATGACAAGACAACACTCTGCACTAACATGCTATAGATTGTCCAACGCATAGAAATAACATGACGTGACAACTCGTACCGATTAAAGATGAGCTGACGACTGCTTTAATAAAACAAAGCCGAAATCAAGGGGACTTGTCGACCTTTAATGAAGCAAAACCAAAAACTAGGGTCATCCCGCGGCCACTTACATGTCATATCACCTTAGTTGAAACGGTCGTTAGGTTTACATTGTTTTAACCCCAAATGTTGCAACCATAAAGGTACAATAGAACATAAAATTTTATAAATCTTCAATACAACCATAAAGGTACAACACGTTATGATACAATACAACATCCAATACGAATATTAAAAATCAACACTACAACCATATAGGTACAACACGTTATGATACTACATGCCAACTAAAACATAAATCCAGACTTAGGAAACATCAAATACAAATTACATAAATCCAGACACCTACCACGGCCTTGGGAAAGGTCCAGCTCTAGTTTAATCGGCAACAACCTTCTTCAAACGTTTTATTTCGGCTTGCGATTCCAGTGCCTACTAACGTCCACGTTCGCACATGGGAGGGTCAATCCACTGCTTAAAATAACAACATTCAATTTCATCCGGAAAAACCTTGTGGCCCTCGTATGCTTCACAACAAAAAAACCGACGACCGACATCTTTTTCAGTCTCAACGACAGCCACGACCGATTCTTGACCACATAGGCAGATAGGGTTGGCTCCAATAGTCCGCAGTGGTTCGGAAACCTTCCCTTCAAGTACTATTTCTTTTCCAGGTCGTTGATTAGGGTAACCCCCATTGTTATTTTCCCATTTATCCATAGCTCAATTTGTAAACGTGGAGCGTAAAGAGCAAAATACTTGGGCATATAAATACATCAACGAATCTATCTTCATGTCCATGCTACAGTATATTAGTATCCTCCAGTGATGGGTCAAATAATTCCCTTTTCAAAAGTAGGAAAGCTACCGACATATACTCTATTATTTCAAAAGCACCAGATTCACTCAGCTATGTTACTTTGCAATTGTACGCCTTTATCCGAGATTTGACTACTCAGCTATTTGAGTGTTTCCCGTGAAATGACTTATGCATCACGCGTGAAAAACGCACAAGGGTATCCTTGTCTAAATTGCTTGTTTCAACATTGGATTCCCCATTACAGGGTATGGGTCATCCACTTGAGCATTATTTATTTTACCAATTCGTAACAACTATCCACCTATAAATATATCTCTAAATAACTACCAACTTACCTCACTCAAATATCTTTCATCCCATTATTACACTACCTACGTCGCTTAGCACTCATTGCAAATGTCTTCTTGGTCATCATCTACAGACTCAGATGAACAGGCATATGAAGAGATAAGGCTAACGGAGCTTGCAGATGAATTACAGTTTCTCACCGAAATAAGACCCCAAAGTGGACCACCACAGCTATAGGGGAATGTACAACTTCCACATGAAGCACAAGGACCACCTGCCGGAGTGTCATATGAACAGCCAGTCGCTCAACCAACGCAAGAAGTAGAGTTCTATCGAGTACCACCAAATGAGCATGAAGTTAATTCGTATCCAGTTCGTTGCAACTGCGGTTATGCGGTTGAGGTTGTAGTTCGAGCAGAGGGCAACAATATTGGTTGGCGCATGCAGCAATGTCCAGCATATCCAAATGGTTGCAATTACACGGAATGGATAAACCCACCTTTGTGTTCATGGGGAATAACATATGCGAATGAACTAGAACGGGAGATTAGACGTCTCCAAAACGTTGTCGACCAACTGCGATTGAACATTATGAGACTCCCTTGAGACTGAACGAAAAATGTGGTGAACTAAAGTTACCATTACCTACTGCATGCTCTGATGTTTTCTTTCCCACCGTCTATCGGTAGTTGTTGTATCTTTATTAACTCCTGTATCTTTATGTTTATCGTTGGATGTATCGTTATGCGTAATATTGTTTGTGTCACTGAAATATTGAACCATGCACTTTTTTTGTCATCAATAGAGGTCATGTGAGTGGGGACGACCCATGGTTTTTAACACCGGTATGTCGTGTAATGTTTTAATTTATACGTACACGACCTTTGTAATAACTAATTAAACTTTGTAGTAATGAAGGAATCTGCACCAACCGACATCAATGTGATTGGTCAAAACCCTCGCTTGGTTTCAATAAAGTGGGTTCAGTGATGGGGACGACCCATGGTTTCAATTAAAGTGGTTTCAATATCACGATTATTGAGTTTTCGCGTCTGGTAAACTGTACACACTTAATATCACGATTCAGTACTAGGTGGTCTACTAATATTTCGTGCTCCCTCCATCCACAATAAATACCCAATGGCTCATATTCCATCCTTAAACTAAAATTGTTGCTACCTCTATCTACGTACATATCATGGACGATTGGGAAATTAGTGACGAGCATATGAACCGAATTTTCGATGAGTACGAGGGGAGTAAAGAAGACGTAGAAGATGGTGAAATTTTCCCAGATACGCAAATATATATGGTGGCTTCAGTGGTTCAGCGTCGTGAAGTATCAGCTTGTGTAACTCAGCCGAAATTACCAGTTCACTCAGCACTTAGCAGCCAAATTCCATCAACTTCGAACTCCAATCCTGAAACTCCCGAATTATCTTCCAAAGATCTCCTGGCCCTCGTGAAAGCGTACATTCAGGTTGACAAAAGAGAAGAGTTATTGATGCAAGGAGGAGGGGGGTTAACTTATGAAGAAAGATGGGCAATGATCACGAGGCTACACAACAACCATCGTTCAAGGCCTACTAGACGATCGTCGACTGAACTCCAGCTAGTTAATCGTACATTTTCAGATGCTTGTGATAAGTATCGTAACATTATCGAGGTAGTTGATGACGCAGCCATAGCCAAACCAACAAAAGCAACGTATGATTCTTGTTACCTATTCGAATACGGTAAAGAGTTTGTTGGCCACAAAGCTTACAAACTTCGCTATGAATGGCTTACCCGATTTGGCTCGGATTAAGGTTTTAGATATTATGATTATTATTATTCTGTAAACTTATGTAATAGTTTATGGTCATTGAAAACTTATGTATTATTGTTCTCTAAACTTATATAATCGTTGAAAACTTATGTAACGTTGTGGCATTTAGGTACTACGTACGTAATCCATTAAGAATGTCTTTACAAAGTTGGTACTGTTTCATAAAGCGAAATGTTTTGCATTGTACAAATAAGACGAGTACAGCAATGACACTGATTAAAGGAATCAATCAATAAAGGAATCAATAAAGCAACGACACTAATTAAAGGAATCAATCAATAAAGTATTCGATAAAGTAATCAATAAAGACGGGCTAGCTTGGATACCCGTGATACATAATTGATAGCAGCAGCATCTATGACAAAAATGTGTAGTCCTCTCAACGTTCAGTGATACACTGATGGACAGTAATTAAAGGAATCAAGCAAAAAAGTAAAGCAGCGTACAATACACTTCCACTACAAGACAAGCAGTGTGTTTGTCATTAATGCACACTACCAGACACAACATCTTGTAATTGAAAGGGTCGTGTCAATGTACAACACACTTCCGCTACAAGACAAGCACTGTGTTTGTCATTATGTCCAATGTGCATATACAATTATATATAAAGTGCTGTCATCTGCTCATATTTCATACAACCAAAACAGAGTGGAATTCAACATCACTGATCAATGAGTGCTTTAAAAAATTTATGGTGATGTGCTTCTAGCTCTTCTTCGTCCTCAACGTCGGATGAATATTTTGAGCATCGTAAAAGAGAACAACATTCTTTTCATGAAGAAACAAGATATGCGATAGAACGAGATATTGCTGAAAGCTCAGCGTCGACCCAAGGTGGAAGCGTTGAAGGTAGAAAAGAATTGTGATAGGACGCGACTATCCCGCTGGACACAATCAACTAGTCAAGGATTATTTCGTGGCAAGCCCCGTATACGGAGATGTATATTTTCTTTGAAGATTTCGTATGTCAAAAACAATATTTACTCGATTACTTACCAAAGTTTCCGCAACCAACGTATATTTCACACATAGAAGAAATGCCATCAACGAATTGGGCATTTCACCACTTCAAAAGGTTACAGCCGCACTACATATGCTTTCTTATGCAAGTTCTGCTGATTCGTTGGACGACAAAATCAGAATTGGTGAGTCAACGACAGTAGAATGCATGAAGCAGTTTTGCAAAACCGTTGTACGTGAGTTCGGTGAAGAGTATCTTAGATCGCCATCAGCTCATGACATTGCTAGATTATTACTTATGGGGGATCAACGTGGATTTCCAGGTATGTTGGGTTGCTTGGATTGTATGCACTGGACATGGAAAAACTGTCCAGTGGCACTGCAAGGACAATACAGAGGTCATATGAAAAAGGCTACGATGATTTTAGAAGCTGTTGCATCGTTTGACCTTTATATATGGCATGCTTTTTTTGGCATTCCTAGATCTCTAAACGATATTAATGTATTATGACAATAATATGTGTTTAACGATTTGTACAATGACCTTTCACCCCCTTGCAACTACAAAATTGGTGACAACGAACATTCGGTCGGTTATTATCTTGTAGATGGAATATATCCGAAATGGAAGACGCTGGTGCAAGCATACAAAAAACCGAACAATGCAAAAGAAGCCTTATTCACCAAAACAACAAGAGAGCTTGAGGAAAGATATTGAAAGGGCATTTGGAGTACTCCAATTCCACATACTGCGAAACGAAGTACACTACCATGATAAATCTGTTATAGCTGACATCATGTACTGTTGCATTATTTTACATAATATGATTGTTGAAGAAGAACGAGGAGGATATGAACTCCAGCTTCGAAACTACCCGGACATTGCAGTGGAATTTAGGAAAAAACCATATAAGGACCCAAATACATTTGCAGAATACTTGCAGCGACTGGAAGAGGTGCGAGACCCACAGGCTCATCTAGAATTACGAGAAGAGCTTGTTGAACACTATTGGGAGCATGCGGGAAACCAATAGTAAATTACTTCCTTAATGATTGGAGTGAATGCGTTATTATGTAAGATTTAGTGTGGTTACGTACTAGTTATTTCTATTTTATTGTAAATTAATGCTTGAATGCTTTCGTTCACTGCCAACTCTAATTCGTAATCTCGTTCTATTATGACAATTTATAATATTGCTGCAACTAATATCTCATTCACATAGTAAAAATTCAAAGGGCAATACAATTTAATTATAAACTTAAAGTACAAGACCTGAATTCAAATACTAAAACAACACCATTCGCTTAAAAACAAGTACACTTAAACTGGAACATAACACTAAAGCTGCCTAAAGTGCGTTACGTTTCTCGAACTCTTCAAGTCGCTTTTCCATGTACCTCCTTTGAATTGGATTTAGATCGTCCAGCTTGACACTCATAAGTGCGAAATCATCTATACTTTGTTGTCGAGCTAACTCTTCTCTTCGTAACTCCAATTCGTTGATTCTCATTTGTTGAAGCTCTTCATGTCGTCGTTGTTTTTCCTCTGCTCTCTCTTCTCTCTATTCTGGATGCTTCCTTAGTTTCCAAGTACTGCTGGTTTGATTCCTCCGCACCTGCCATACGTCCATCGAGTTGCTCATAATACTGGCTGTAATCTTTCATAGCCTTTTTATTCGCTTTGTACTTCCCAGGTGGCCTTCCTCCAGAACCGGTTGTAAAAGGGGTTTCTTCGTTTGCATTAATCCTCCCGCGACTAACATCTTCGCTCGGCCATAGTGGCATGAACCACTGTGTTGTATACTCCTGCCGCATATTGCTCCATTTATCTTCTTGCGAAAGTATATCATAGCAATTGTGCATAGTGAACGGTTGGTTCTTTGATTTGTCCATATACACTTCATTTACTCTGCTTAGCTACATTACAGTAATTAACATAAACGAAAATATCATAAAACAAGAGAAATGAAATGGGTGTATTATAATTTAGTACCAAGTCCACGTCGTTTGCTCCATTTTGCTGTCTACTCGCCAATCCACTCATTATCCCTTTCCAAAGTTGATAACGAGCATTGATTCTCTTCCACGACTGCTTCAAAAAGTCAATCGATCTCGGAGGCTTATATGGACTTCGACCGTTGAATAATTTACAAACCGAACTCCAAAAAGAATTTTTAGTTTGATTAGTTCCTTTCACGTTATCTTTCGAACACTGAACCCAACAAAACGCTAGTTCAGCTTGTTCATCAGGTGTCCATTTGACCATTTTCGCAACCTTCGCAAGCGGGCGAGTCATAACTGAATCGGGAATCTCATTGATATCAATTTGCATTTCGTTGTTTTCTACACTATCATCACCATATAACATGTTCAAGTTTCTACAAAGTTGGGGAGAAGTATTTGGAAATGTCGCTTCATGTTGGCTGTTAGGAGATGAATAAGGTTGACTGCTATATGATTGTTGAAAAGAGGAGTTATGCCCATAGGCGGATACTTGAGTGTTTTGAAAATAATTAGAATTTTGTTGTGACTGGAAGAAGTTATGATTTTTCTGCGGAGGATAACAATTAGAAGTGTTGTGCATTGTACCTGAATTAAAATGTTCGTTGCGTTGATAAGAAATTTGCGTTGGAAAATCTTGCTGCTCTTGATCAAAGTTATATGGCCTTGAATTGCTTTGTGACGCCATCTTCGATTTTCCTTTGTTATTCTTGCTGCTCGGTTTATTCGACATTACAATTGGATGATAAAGATAATTTTACATGATAGATTTGGTGAGATAGAAGATAAGGGAGTGGTATAGAAAGTAAAAAACCGATGTAAATATAGAGGAGGGAAGGGTAGGGAGAATGGAGCGGGTAAGGAGCAACGGCTATAAAAATAGTCGTTGCTCCTTACAAGGCTTTAATAAAGCCGTATAAGGGGTGGATGAAATTAATTCTCCACCCCTTACACGGCTTTATTAAAGCCGTATAAGTGGAAATAAAATTCCACTTATACGGCTTTAATAAAGCCGTGTAGCCATATCCGGCTTTAAATAAGCCGGATATGGCTACTTTTTGAAGCAACCTTCTGGGTTGCCTTGGCAACCTTGGGGGTTGCCAAGGCAACCCAGAAGCGACGTGCCGACCCCCCGTTGGGGGTCAGTTCTGATAGTAATTTCGTGTGAAATCCACTTCAATTAAATGAAATTCAAACAAAATAAAATAGGATCTATTGAATGATTTGTAAATCGAGAACAATACCTGTCATTGTTTCAGGATTTCATGGTTTCTAATCGGATCTGGATGCATCGATTCCAGCGCTTTAAACAAGGCACATCTATTTAGTCCACGAGCGATTGCCCTTCAATCGTCAATACGATTTGGGAAGAAGATGTCGGTACTAGCCAATTCGTACGCCAGCCGCCATTATATTTCTACTCTTTTTGGTTTTTCTTTTCTACCGTGTGTAAAAGAAGGTATATGGGAATAAGGGGCTAGCCCTCCTTTTAAAACCAAGGAGAAATAATAGGTCAGTTAAAACGTGTTATACCTTTTCAAAATTAATAAATAAATAAATCAACATGTTTGATTTAAATATATATAACTTGTTTGAAATGGTCATCTTCTTTCAAACACTCTGATGTGTGACCTCATAGGTTATTGTAACATTGGCAATGATTTTAAATCGTATTTAAAATCATAAGCAGTGAGCGGCATCTAGTAATACATCGCCGCTACCCAAGCTATAATAAGATCAATGATTCGATACAACCTTTCTGTCACCAGTGTATCAATGTAATATAATCCTTTTAACCAATATATCCAGGATTAAACTCAAGGCATGGATCGTATCATCCTCTTTATAATTTAATCCATTTTTCTTGATCGATGAGTAGACTGTTTAAAACAAATCTGTATTTGAGCACGGCCATGCATTTCACAGTCTCACTCAATCAAGAGGTCCATGGATATCACTTCGAATATATCGTAGGGTTAAATTCCATCTAGATCATTCATAATTTTCTTTAGACTCTAGATGTATCCAATAATCACCGTTATCGTTGCTCTGTTACGAAATAACTTTAGATGATATCAAAATACAAATATCCTCGAATAAAATTATAATGATTTCAGGTCTGAGGACCATTACATCACTGTCACTATGAGAATAACTTATGATACTGTTAATTATATTCCATGGAGTTATCTCACGGCGGGTCAGCCCAATACGCTATTCTCCAATACGTATTTATATCTTGACTTTAATATCACGTATATTAATGATCAATGAGATGTGATCTTCAGTCAATCAATATACTAGTCTCAATGCCTTATTGTTGTCCAGTATAAACAATAAAACCTGACTAGGGACATTTAAGAATTATAATACTTAATAATTATATAATCTCAAATTCAGTCTTACTCGAACTATATAATTCCGTATTATTATTCTAAGGACTTCTATTATATTAATATTTATAGTATGCAGTAAATATAATATAATGGCATAATAGTTTATTCCAAATAAAATAACATCAACAGTGTTATCAATCTCATCAAATGAATTGCCTCTAGGGCACAAACTCTAACAATCTCCCACTTGCACTAGAGTCAATCATTTACGTATTGTATACTTATGAAACTAGTGTGACTATTAAACTTCTGCTGCGACAGAGTTTAATTCAGTAGGTCTGCAACATTACAGCTTTTGTAACTTTGCAGATATGTTTATTTCTTCTGTGAACATATTCACATAAGAATTATATTTCTTAAAATATATATTCGGATTGATGATTATTTTAATGTTTTAGGCCTGAGCAATAGCCATATTGTTATCGCAATGTATATCATTCGATCAACAATGAATTAAGTTCAATCATGAACTTCTTAATCCAAACATTTTCATTCTTAGAATCAGTATTTATTTCTTGTTTTTAAACTAACATTATTTGCAATAATTAATGTGTTATCAAATAACATTTGAATTATTGTATCACCCCTACTCAATATCTTGTCTATACAAGATTCAGTGACATTTTGTGGTTGCGAAACGTTTCGAATTCTATTTCATTCTCATTGGTATCTTAGAGACTAGCTCTACTTTATAAAGGATACCAATTCGAGCAATAACATTTTATTTTCAGAGAATTTATAGAAATAATATCCATTTATTTCTTGTGGATATTACACAAAATAGTTATTTGATTTGGGTCCGATCTTGTCAGAGGAAGGACGTTTAACAAACTCCTTACATCCCAAATTGTCGCCTTAAATACACTAGGACATTTCCTAGTCCATATCCTATATGGCGTTTTTAGATCGTTTTAGTGGATTTTAATATAATTGTTCTAAATTTAATTTATTGGAAGATCTATATGACTTATCATAAATCGTATTTTATCTTATAAGGTACGATATCTCCTTTCAGACACACCATTCCAATATGGTCTTCTAGATGGAGTAAGTTATGAAACAATTTCAAACTTATATGGATAGTCATTAATTAATTGGCTTAAACATTCTCTTTGATTTGTTCGAAGAGAATTTATTTTCTATCAAAATTGATTTCTATCTCCACTTTGAATTCCTTGAACTTTTCAAAGGATTTTGATATGTGTTTCATAAGATACACATATCTGTATCTACTGATATTATCAGTAAATATAATGAAGTAATAAAACCTGCCTCTAGCTTATGTATCCATTGCTCCATATACATTATTATGTATGAGACCCAATGCTTATCACTCATTCACTGCGTCAAGTGAAAGGTGATTCAGTTATTTTGCCTAATAAACAAGATCTGTATTTTTTATATGATTCGAAATCAATTGATTTCAAAATTCCATCATTATGGAGTTTTGATATACTTTCTTGTTTACTGGGCTAACTGGTTATACTAAAGGTACATTGGATTTAAGTAACTAAATTTAATCCAGTCATTATTAATGTCAAGTACATTATAGTTAAGGATCTACAAATATCATTAACTATTTGTGAAATTCCATACGTTATTTCATTTAAATAAAATGAATAACAATTATTCTTTTATTACAAATGAAACTCAATCTTGTCTAAACAAGATATTTTATAACATTTATTTTAATTGGAATTTCGTAATAACAATTATTTTATTTAATTAATTAAGCCAGTATATCCAACAAGAATCAACTTACTATGGATAATCTATCAACATTTGCTTCATTTCCAATTGTAAGTCCACTTGTTCTTATATCAAATTTCTACTTATTCTGCAATTTCTGTAAATCAACATACATTTATGTGATTTATATCTAGTATCTAATACCAAAATATATAAGTAGATTTTTATAACATTTATATTTTATTCAGTTGAAGTCATACTTTAACTTATTTTAGATCCTCTATATTTGTTAGAACAATTATGTTTTAATTTGTTTGGGGACAATCCTCAAATTTCAATGTTAGTTAGGAAATTTGATTTAACTTAATTTATCCTTCTTAAGGATTAATTTAAATTATCGGAGTTATTTGTTATTTAATATCTACAATAGATAATAAGTAATAACTGTTTCTTTAACATTTATTTAATACAAAATTTTGACAATCAAATTTTATATTAACATAAATGTATAATTTTAAACTAAAATACGCTCCCACTCAAATTAACATCCCTCTGTTTATATATATACATATCGGTATATACATATAATGGTGTTCCAAGATCCATATCTAGTCATGTCTTGACTCTGCTTTGGCAAATCCCCAAAACACAACCTTTTAGGTAGACATCTTATGTCAATTATATCGTATATAATTCTTGGATCGCATGTTGAACATTCTGTTCAGCATTATTCATTTGCTCAAAATATAGAATAATTCATGCTATTGTCTCTAAGGCCATAAATACTATTATGCAGCCTTAGTTAAGTCAGACCCAATAATACAGTCGAAGCACCACAATTACTCCTACCGCATATAACCAAAATAAAAGGTGCACAACGCTTTGGCGTTAGTTACATCCAATGAGATTGGACAGTGATGGGTGTACTATTGGAAAACTTCACCATGACTTAATATAACAAAATTTGCTTTAAGGGGAATCTATAATTCATAGTGAGAAACAAAATTAGTTTTATTCACATATGTCAAAATATATGCACTCTATATATATATATTTATATATATATATGTACACACACGTGATATGTAATATATATATAAATAAATTATATCACTTGTAAATATATATTCCATGTTTTTGAAATATTATATATTAGTAATCTCCAAAGAAATTCTACAATTAATATAACATGTACATACTTTCTTTTGGATATTTCAAGTCTTTAAAATAAAGTAAAATAAAATTATAGACTTATGGAGAAAGCATTTTACAAATCTTTTGTAAAGCATCATATCCTTATATTGAAATACATTATTTACAATCACTAAAGAAATGTACATGTCCTGTTATCATATAAAGCATACATAATAGGCCCATTAGGGTGTTATAAATAAAAGTACTAATAAAATTGATCACATCAATTATATGATTTATTAGTAAAAGGCCAGATTATAATATATATATATATATATATATATATATATATATATATATATATATAATAATACCAGACCCTTGGACCAAATTCACTCAAGCACATATAGTAACAATTTGAACACAGGTACGACATATATATACACATTTGCCTTATTCTGAAATACATATTTATACATGTAACAGGCTACACTATTAGCAATTACATATGATACAGTCTCATTTATGTTTCCATTGAAACTTTTGCACGCATTAAAAATATATTCTATTGGAATGTAATATGGACTATTCCAGAAAGTTTAATAAAACCAATACATCCTGCAATGCATATTCATGCCATATCTAATATACATCAGTTACAGTGAATATTTACATGTCCAAAGAACTATGCTATATGACAAATACATATATATATATATATATTGAAAACAAAACAAGTCACACTTGTTCATATTCTAGAATACTTTTCAGTATTGACTAGCCTCAAACCTTCTTATGAAGATGCATTCCTTGCTGAAACAATTTCAGTATGCATGCACTTCTGTTATCCTAAAAATTTAATTTCAATTGACAGGGTCAGTGATGTAAGCAATACATCAGATGTATATATATAACGCGGTTACAGTAATTTATATACATCAAATGCATATAACATATGTGTTCAATCTAATCACATCTCCAAAATGAATTTAAAATGTATTGTATTATATACACAACATTTCAGATTGTTCAAATAAATGTCAGGCTTTTGCAAATCATATTTGCAATATATATATATGTACATATATGTATATTTATCAACATAAATATCTATAAATAGTGCAATCATTATGTACAGCATCGTGTGTTTGTGCACTTAAATGAACAACCATTATAACATCAAGGTTTTTAGAAAGGTGCTAGATAAAATAATGATATGGGAATTTATCAAAGTCACTAGCATATATCAATTCATACGGTGATTTTAATATTTATATGTATGTAACACGTGTAAGTTAACATATAGTATCTAAATACACCTAAATGCAAGTTACTCATGTATAAGGATACATACACTAAATAGACTAGCCAGGTGATAACATTAAATCAACCATAATGATTCTCATATAAATAAATAAATAATAGTTCAATGATCAAATGGTCAAAATTTAGCATCTAAAACAAGTCAAACTTGTTATATGCTAAATCATGATTGTCTCGGTGATTTCAACAGACAGAAATAATTTTAATTCTGAGAATCAGATCCTAAGAATACTTAATCAATTGACCAATCACCAAAATTTGAATCTTTGTTTCTAAAATAAAGAAATAAGATAGTCATGAATCAAGGGATAAAATGATCATGGGATGTTAATGTAATGCAGGAGGTTGATAAGTTTATAAATAGGCGTTATACCCAAATAATCTTCTCCATATACAAACATTTTGAGAGGAAAAGTAAATTGCATAAATACCAACATTATCCATAAAATTAAAGTATATGCATATGTCTATATGACAGTGTATCCATATATAGATATTAATGATGATATATTCATACTTACAATAAGTGTTATCTTAGCAACAGTCAAACTGCATTTATATATCACAAAAACTTTTACATTTGCAAATGTTTGCAAATACTACATATGTATATTAACAAAATACATGTATCATATATAACAATAAGAAGTCGTTTCTTCGTTTATACAATAACACATGTATCACAGTTATGTTCAAAACACAACTGACCTTCTTTCTAACAAATTATTGTTATGATCTTTCAAAAGAATACCTATATATACTACATATATATTAGAAGGTGTCCTATTGGAAGTTGCTCTAATAGCTGATGTGAATACATGTATATAAAAAAAATGCCACTGATTTTATAGTGCATATTTCCATATACCTTCACTTAAAACATCTTCATATTGAAGATATAAAACCTAAAGATCATATCTGCATATTACCTTAGTCGATGTGTACATATACATATGTCTTTGCAATGGTGTTTCAAGTGACATTAATATCAGATCATTATCCTGATCAAATCACTTATACAAATAGTATAAGTAAAACAAAACAAAAAGATCATATTTTTTTCGTAATGTTAAAACAGAACTCAAAATATAGGTTCAGAAGATTAAAACCTTATGCATATTCACATATATGTCAATTATATATATGGCATGTGACTATCAATTTATATCCTATATAAATATTTTATGCAATGAACAAATCACAAAACATTTATTGTGATTAGAACCTTTTCTTTTCATTGTCACTATGATCCGTATACAAAAAAAAACAAAAAAAAATTTGTATTAATTCTTTTATCTCCGATTCTATTGTCAATGATAAACTAGTATTGGATAGAAAACAAAACCAGACATAATAGAGCACTGATTTTACATCCAAATATAAAATCAAAATCGGTTTTAATAAATTTTCATATAATTGATTTCAGTAAATCAACAAATACGCAGAAAATTATCTAACTGGTTTATCAGACAAAATAATAAACAAGGGAAGTGATTTATGTTAAAGACTGGCTATGAACATTTATTAATCAAACACTTTGATAATGGTTTTAACACTGTTTATCCGCATAAACAGATCATTAATTAATACCAGTCAGACATTTTGATAATCAGTTATGACATTTTCAATGTAAACCTTAAACCAATCATTATATATAGCTTCAGACTAGATATGTGAACTCAGTGTTTTCGATCAAGATCAGAAGTACAACAGTCATACTCTGTATTATCTGTTTATACATATCAAAATCTCAAACAAACCGCTATTGTCCAAAATTCTTATCTAAAATAATTTGAGATGTAAATATATATTAAGTCATTATAGATACAGGGGAGATCGAAGCTATATTGTAAAGAATCAAAACAATAGTTTTTTTTCATATCATAAATTTGGGTGTCACAACTATTGATAGGGCATAAAAGGATTCCAAATTCATTAGATAGATTCATCCCAGATCTATAAACTATAATATAGAAGGTGTTAATCATCTTATTCCAGAAGAAATAATCAACTTTGTCCAAGAAATTCATATCATATTTTATATCGTATATAAAATACTTTTATAACAAAACGATTTTTTTATAGCAGTGTTCATAACACTTTTATTATTCGATATGAATCCAGCATACAAAGAAGAAACCCTAATTAAGCTCAACCTACAAATTTACAGAACCTGGCTCTGATACCAATGATAGTAATTTCGTGTGAAATCCACTTCAATTAAATGAAATTCAAACAAAAGAAAATAGGATCTATTGAATGATTTGTAAATCGAGAACAATACCTGTCATTGTTTCAGGATTTCATGGTTTCTAATCGGATCTGGATGCATCGATTCCAGCGCTTTAAACAAGGCGCCTCTATTTAGTCCACGAGCGATTGCCCTTCAATCGTCAATACGATTTGGGAAGAAGATGTCGGTACTAGCCAATTCGTACGCCAGCCGCCATTATATTTCTACTCCTTTTGGTTTTTCTTTTCTACCGTGTGTAAAAGAAGGTATATGGGAATAAGGGGCTAGCCCTCCTTTTAAAACCAAGGAGAAATAATAGGTCGGTTAAAACATGTTATACCTTTTCAAAATTAATAAATAAATCAACATGTTTGATTTAAATATATATAACTTATTTGAAATGGTCATCTTCTTTCAAACACTCTGATGTGTGACCTCATAGGTTATTATAACATTGGCAATGATTTTAAATCGTATTTAAAATCATAAGCAGTGAGCGGCATCTAGTAATACATCGCTGCTACCCAAGCTATAATAAGATCAATGATTCGATACAACCTTTCTGTGACCAGTGTATCAATGTAATATAATCCTTTTAACCAATATATCCAGGATTAAACTCAAGGCATGGATCATATCATCCTCTTTATAATTTAATCCGTTTTTCTTGATCGATGAGTAGACTGTTTAAAACAAATCTGTATTTGAGCACGGCCATGCATTTCACAGTCTCACTCAATTAAGAGGCCCATGGATATCACTTCGAATATATCGTAGGGTTAAATTCCATCTAGATCATTCATAATTTTCTTTCAACTCTAGATGTATCCAATAATCACCGTTATCGTTGCTCTATTACGAAATAACTTTAGATGATATCAAAATACAAATATCCTCAAATAAAATTATAATGATTTCAGGTCTGAGGACCATTACATCACTGTCACTATGAGAATAACTTATGATACTGTTAATTATATTCCATGGAGTTATCTCACGGCGGGTCAGCCCAATACGCTATTCTCCAATACGTATTTATATCTTGACTTTAATATCACGTATATTAATGATCAATGAGATGTGATCATCAGTCAATCAATATACTAGTCTCAATGCTTTATTGTTGTCCAGTATAAACAATAAAACCTGACTAGGGACATTTAAGAATTATAATACTTAATAATTATATAATCTCAAATTCAGTCTTACTCGAACTATATAATTCCGTATTATTATTCTAAGGACTTCTATTATATTAATATTTATAGTATGCAGTAAATATAATATAATGGAATAATATTTTATTCCAAATAAAATAACATCAACAGTGTTATCAATCTCATCAAATGAATTGCCTCTAAGGCACAAACTCTAACAAGTTCATCCCCAACCAACCTTGCGTTGGGGATGCTCTAAGGGAGGAGGCCAAATTAATTGAAACTAGCATTGAACAAGAGGGGACTAGGTAATAGGCCTAGGGAACTGGGAATAGCGATACTTTAATATATAATATAATATAAACCTTAATAATGATATATGAAGCAATTTCAAATTATCACGTTTAAATATTAAGTATATAGTGATAATAAGTATCGTTGCTGTAAAGAATCATACAAGAGTAGATACTGTAACATGATACTATTAGCGATGAACAAAACAAAAAAGTAGGACCAATATCATAGAAAGAACACTAATCATAACAATGCTAATCAAATCAATTACAACTGCAACCGGGTAACTAAATTATGAGGATAAAAGTTAAAACTTAGTGAATATTATTCATTTTTTGAAAACCACGTTTTTTTAGGGTTAGTTTAGAGATTTTGTCAAGGTTATAAAGTTGAACCGTTGGTCCATAAGAGCGTCGGGTTATTTTAGTTTGAGAATTGTAAACGCTTCAAGATTAAAAGTTAATCTTGTTGTATTGAAATTTTAAAACACTAAAAAAAACCAACCTCATACATATTCTATCAGGATATGTTGGTATCGACTGAAAAAACACTTTAACATCATTAAATCAATTGCTTAGGTCTGCTCAGATAGACTAAGCGTTGCTCTAATGTGGGTGAATCAATGGTCACCCTTTTGAATCTCATGAAATTAACCAACCTAGAACTATGTTACATCGTGAAATAATTATTCTTAGCCAAATTATTTTCCACAAAACCACATAACTACTTTTTTTGGGCTTATCATATGCTTCTCAACATCCAAGAATGAAATATATACATCATAAAAAGTGTTATATGGAGTACCACCATTAAAGAATAGCCAATCGTATGAATGTGCTTCTATATGCCAAGCATCATGTCATTTCGCTATTGGAATAAGGTATGTAAACAAAAATTAACTAGCAAAATACGCAAGCAGAGTGATAGACCACCGGAAGCATCGCATGATATGGTCATGACGGGTTATTGAAGTTGGCTGGAGCTTAAAAATAAAACGGGCTATCATGGTACTGGAACTACCAATTCTGGTCATAAGAGGAAGCGGCTAGTGGTTCCATTAGGGCGCATAACATCAGTTAAAATCAAGGTTATATAGTTCACAACAAGAAAGAACAACAATGAGCAAAATTTACATTTAATTCGCTATATTTTATTGCTCATGCCTTAAATTATAAATCTTACAATTGGACTCGTACTATTACTACATAATATGAATATTGCGCATCTAAAGAGAACAAAGTTAAGCTTGGCAATGACAAGAGATGTTAAGCCTAAAGAAAGTAAAGTTATAAAGCATTTAACATTTAGAAGATCGTAACGAGCCTCTAATAGTTGCAAGAAGATATCTAGTATTTGGTAGCAAAGATGCGTCGAGACATAAAGTCGTCGTACGTTCAAGTAGTTAACAAGAAAAGAAAAGGTGTTGGGTCTCTAAGATGGTTAACATTCAAGTGGTTAGTAAGCAGTGAAGAGGCGTCGAGTCTCAAAGGGATAACAAGCCTCTATAACAATATAATTATTGCTGAGCATGTAACAAGTAGAGGGGTGATGTTGAACATTAATAATGAAGAAATGTAATGAACTGATAAGATGATGAAGATGTTGGACTAAATACTTGGAGACACCAAACTATACCAAACTCGGAGGAACAAAAGATGTCAATTAGTTTTTACGAATAGAGTAATGGATATGCCCAACATGTAACTATGTAATTTATTACATATATCTAACTCACTGACGATTCTTCTTCAAAATAAAAGGTATTTTCTTTTTTTGATATACTTGATATAATATGTTATATTTATTAACCAAATCAAGTAAAAGTATATCTAATGGGAAAGTGTATTTAGACACAAATTTTTGACATCATTAATCTCCACCATTGTATCTCCGCCTAAATTCTACTCCATCACATAAGGACAAAAAGATCTAATAGTTGAGGCTTTATGTCTCTACGTTTGTGTCTCGCGACATTCCATATCTTCTCTACGCTATGTCGGCCATACATTATCCTACCGGGTATGCTTGGGGGTGGCTCTAAATGATCTCTCGCTCGGTGAGCCAAGGGTGTATGTTCCTGAATTCTGGTAGTGTTGAGATCCGGTTAGGTTGGTTTTGTGTGAAGTGTTTTATTGCACTGTACTGATTTGGCATCATCTTGGTTGTATGCAAATTTTTTGGTCTGGGTTTTGGTTTGGGTATTTGATAGAGTAGTCGGGGTTGGATATTCATTCGGGTTGTTGGAACAGTTGTTTCGGTTACTGGTTATCAACTTTAGTGGTGGCTATGCAGGTTTCAGCTAACGAGTAGGTCATTTTCCATGTTTTGGTGTTTTGCAGGCTGATCTTGGTTGGGCTGTAACTCCCCCAGCTGTGGTGTTCACGTGAAGTTAGCTCTTGACTAAAGATAGTTGGTGCAGCTTCTTTTATTTGGTCTAAGACATTTTATTATCCTACAGCTTTGTAATTTTGTGATGTAACTGCCTACTCGACTTGTAATGTAATTTTCTTAGTTGCAATACTATGTACTGTTTTGTAGGATTAGTGATGTTGCTCATGTAATTTGTTGTCTCTGTGTGGGCATGTAATAGTAGTCTAGCCAATGTGATTAGCTCATGTTCTATTAGCTAGGAAAGTAGCCGTGGATGTTCCACTTTAAAAACTAGTGGTCGGACCACGTTAAAAACCGTCTTTGGTGGACGATCCACCTTAAAAATCGAATGTAGTAGGTTGATAATGTGCCAAACTCCTGTAATCATTGCGATTATTATTTGTTATAATAATAAGTGTTTGCGGTCACTTTAAAAATCAGACGGCTTTGCCTAAAATATATATCAAATATAAGTATATCATTTTAAATACTTTTAGTCAAGATGTATCGAGATTGGATATTATGCATTCGTTAAGGCTAGAGTTTATAACGCTCTATAAATGTTGGATTATTCAATATTCATGATTGCTAGGGCATCAAGAGGTTGCACTGAATTTGTTGAATAACTATGAAATGACTTACTCGAAAGGCTTTTGTTGGTACAACTAAGGTCAAATAAAAAATATTGATATAACGGATTTAATTGTTCTTTCGATTTTTGAATACCGCCAATCTTCAATATGAAAGCCCAATTTTGATTATACTCAAATCATGGTATGTCATCCATGGAGTGACTATAAATGGGTCAAATGGAGATATTGGAAGTGAAACATTATTCAAGAGAGGATTTGTCTGCTTAATCATATGGGGTTAGCGCCACGTTCAACCTAAAGTCAAAGTCTTTGAGCAAAGCATTTCGATTAATTATTATTATTATTAAACTTTTGTTTGGGATAAAAAGTTGGATATGGATGATACTAAATTTGGACCGTTACTAAATTACGTAAATCCAAGGTGATATAGTTTTGACGAAAGACCGATATAGCATTGAAGTGGGAATATGTACATATTCTCAGTCACTCTTAAAAACATTAGACATCGGTCGTTTTCCACCTCTCTCATCAGCGGGATTGCCTACACAACCTTTTTCTTATCTAAAACACCATATAACCCTTAGTATCCCCCAAAATAGAGTCAAGCTAATAAATGTGAAGCCTTATAAGTATAAAGGTATATAATCACAGAGACTAAGATTCAAAAGAAAAAAATACAGCAGAAGCATTTTAAAAACTGAAAAACAGCATTTATTTCAAAAGCCACAAGTTATTTTAGTTTCAAACCACATATCTCATGAAGTCGCACTACACATGCATTACCAAGTATGATTCCTTAGAAACAGGATTAATAGACTTCATGACAGATTGAATGATGAGTCAACATGCAGGGTATACTGCTAGAAACTCCACCTTTGGAGTTGAGCAAGGTGCAGGCTTAGGTGACAACAATGCTAATACTCCTAATATGCAAATGATATTTTGTCATACCTACCTTTTGTGATGTTATCTCTCTTATCCACTTTATATGTCTATCGTGCTACTTTTACTTATTTACTTGCTAAAAATAACTAGACTCGCCAGACTTTATGTCTGTCCCTTTTTGTTTCCTCTTCTTTCTTCCGTCCCCCCCCCCAGGTTCTTAGGGTGGGAATACTCAAGCTTAACAAAGATTCTGCTATCATTCTGCTGGAGTTGTTAGATGTATTGCTCAAGCTCCTATCTTTGCTACTATGGCTATGCTTTTATTTGGGGATTTTTCTTATTTTACTTTGTACTCTGATGTTTTAAAGTACAAGGCAGTAGTTTTTATGATGTAATGGTTTTTTGTGTATTTCATACATGTGATGTTTTCGAACCAGAATGAGTAGGGAGCCAATCGATTAGGGTAGTGGTTAGGAAACATCGGGACGTATGCCTAAGTCTACCAACTTATTGTTGTTGGGATCATCTCATTCTGGTGATACTAGTATCAGTACAAAGAAATCATTAGAGAAGCGTATACACTCTATCATGTTTACCTTGTCATACCTACCTTTTGTGATGTTATCTCTCTTATCCACTTTATATGCATGTCATGCTACTTTTACTTATTTACTTGCTAAAAGTAATTGGACTCACCAAACTTTATGTGTGACCCTTTTTGTTCATCTTCTTTATTCCATCCTCCCCCCCCCCCCAGATTCTCAGGGTGGGAACACTCAAGCTTAACAAGGATTCTGCTATCATTCTGCTGGAGCTATTAGATGTATTGCTCAAGCTCTTATCTTTGCTACTATGACTATGCTTTTATTTGGGATTTTGCTTCTTTTACTTTGTACTCTGATGTTTTAAAGTACAAGACAATAGTTTTTATGATGTAATGGTTTTTGTGTATTTCAGACATGTGATGTTTTTGAACCATGATGCTTTATGATTAATAAAGTTTTTAAATCCGCTGCCATTTTATATCTATCTTGTAATATTTCTGTTTCTGTTTATCTATAAGGCTTCATGAAACTTAATGCATTCCCTTTGTGAGTCACATTAACGGACGTGGGGTGTCACACCTTTACTGCTTTCCTGAGAGAGATGCTTAGGAATGCTCAACGAGATGCTCTAAATGTTGCTGAGGGTGACGGTGCACTAGTGTAGGAGCCTTGCGTCGACTTTGCTAAGCTTAATAAAGACTTTACCAGTTGGGTGGTAAACTGTTCCAAGGAACGAAGTCGACGACGAAAGTTCCAAGATTGGCTTGATACCTACAAACGCATCTTTGAGGATCTTGGACTTGATGATGCTATTAGGTGGAGATTGGCTTCGCGTCATCTTTAAGGCAGAGCTATGAACTAGTGGAATGCCATCAAAGCTGCTATTCCGAGGATCGGTTCACTTAGGATCAATTCAAAGCTCTTGTTTTTTCCAGAAGTCAGAGTTGTTTAGGAGGTTCACTGAGCTAAAGAAATGTGGTAGGACCACCTCTAAATATATTGTTGAATTTGATGCTCTATCAAACATGGGATGTCTTTCATCGACACCTTGAGAAGAAGAACGAGGAGTTCATCAATGGGTTAGATGACTACTTGGGGGTGAGGCTTATTAATTATATTGATAAGGCTTTTGAGTCTGTTGTTGGAAAAGACCTAAGATTAGAAAGTCTTTACCCCAAGTCAAAAATTGAGGTTGTTGTTGGCCTTAAGGAGGAGCCAAAATAGCAGGAAAGCAATGGAGGCAAAAGGAAGTGGCTTAACAAGAGAAACCCATTTCATGATAAGGGCGGATAGAGGTCTAACTTTGAAATAATATGCTTCAAGTGTGGAAGGAAAAATCATTTTCTTAAAGACTGCAGGCAAGGGAGAAGAAGTGCTACAACTACAACAGCCCAGAACACCTCAAGAAAGACCTCCTTGAGCGGTCTAGGCAGAAGAAGTTGGTGAAAGCATATGTTATTAGCACTATTACTTCTTCATCGAATGCCCCAACAACAACGAAGAAGGGAAATGGCGGTGTTATTCAAGGTATGCTTTCTGTTTATGATATTCTCATTCGAGTTATGTTTGATATTGGGGTTCCCATTCCTTCATGCCTAGTGACTTGGTAGATAAGTTAGGATTGGAAACCGAAATTATTGACTGACCAATAGTTATGACAAAACCGATTGGTGGATCAACTTGCTTGATTTGTCGCGGGTTGGTCTTATCGAGTCAAGGATGTATTTTTGTATGTGATTGCTTTGTTTTGGGATTCATTGGGTTCGGTATTATTTTTGGAGTCGATCGGCTTCAAATGTATGGGGTAGAGGTAGACTTGTAAATGGATTGTGTGTCTGACATTGGATTTTATTCTATGTTGATTGATCTCTATTTAATATATATCTGTTTGGCGGCGGAGAATTTATTCTCTTGCTTAACGCCCTTCTCTGAGACGTACGAGCTCAGAGGTTATATATCGATAGATATCAATCACATGGCATGAATTGCCTGTGTGGCATGCTGAGATGCAAATGATCAAGGCTTCTGTTGAAAAACAGAGCCTTGTGGTTGATGATCAAAGCACGGCTTTAATACAGCGTAGCTTTGTGTAGCGTTAATTCGCGAACCTCACACCTCGGTGTGAACCAGAAACGGGAGAAGGACCTCAGGGAGGACATGCGTTTCCTTCTATCTAGGAGTGGTGTTTTGGGTTTTACACGCCCATACATTTTACTTATGCATTTGGTGGATAGCGAAGCGCCTCAGTTATATCGGTCGATCCTGGACCGATGGAGTCATTTGGCTCATTTACGCCCCATAGGGCGGGGAAACGCAGTGTTCCGGGTTTAAGTTTAATCCACATCGAGTGGACAGCCCCTGACGATCCAAAGGTCACTCGAGCTCTGACCTGAGGCTCAGGCTAGAGAGTCTAGAAGCGGTAAGGACCATCCCTTTCCTTGGTTCAAAGATGGAAATCCAACTTCCAATACGTGACAATTGCGGTTTTGATTGTAGAGCCTAGTATTGGCGACATGATATATGGTACCCATGCTGTCTAGGATTGATACATTTATATTTGAAGTTGTTTTATACACCTATGCACTTAAAATAGTATCAAATGATTTGTTTTTTTTACGTACCAAGCATGTGTGGCTATTATAAGGGAAAACCCTATCCCCCGGCTTGCATTGCATTGTCTGATAGGACCTGGGTCTTATAATATCTTCATTTTTCCAAAAAGCATTGCGCTGTTTTGTTATATGCACTGGTATTCTTGGGAGGAAACCCGTTCCGTGTTATACGGCGTTGTCCCTTGATATATCTGATTTAAAGTAAAGTTTTAAATAACTATTTTAGTTCTCACACCAGTCACATGACTGACCTGGAGTTTATTGTTTTAACCTAAACTCTGGGTGCCCCTATTTTCCACACGGGCAGCTAGTAGTTTTGGTTTTGCAGATATATTCTTTCAGGATCCTGGATTTACAACTGGAACCATATACGGAAAGCTCTGTATCCGTGTATTGTTTTTAGTTGTGTTTTGTGTTATATTTCCGCTACTATGTATTTAAATGTAATTTAAATCTCTGATGTTTACCGAATATATTCTATTTGTTCATACTCTGAATATTCCTGTATTCTGATGGAATTGTTGTAATAAACAATGAAATGTTCTTCTGTTTGTATTCTAATTTGTCTTGTCCTCAAGGCAATCCGTTCTTCCTCTCCTCTTCGGAGACGGGGGAAGTGTCGGGTCCTTACAGTGTTATTATAATTATAGCCTTAAATTCAAAAACATACATGCATAGTGCAGAGTACATGAACAAATATAACATCAACATAATTGGGTTATATAAATGTATTATATGAATTGTCCTGAAAGGTTAAAAATTGGACAAACATGTACCATATATATTTACACTAAGTACAAATAGTAAAAATCAAATGCAAAGATAAGAACGTAAAATAATTCTTAATTGATAAAGTTCTCTGCAATTGAGTTGTCATTATTTGTGAGAATTATGGCGTGTGCAGTGGTGGACCTAATGCAATAACTGAACGATGGTGCGAAGACACTATATATTCCTTTTTCAAAGTTTTTGGGGTTGCTTGATATTATTGCAGACCCGGCATACTTCAGTGTCATCGGCATCCTGTTGTTTGTATAGCGGGGATATTTTAGCGTATAAGGTAGTACAAGTGCAACATATGATCAACAAATGGGTGTATATATTTTTGAAGCATTATGGTATGTGCATCAATGACAATTCCTCACCTCCCTGCCTCACGTCTGTTTGGTACCATGGGTCGAATTCTCAGTTTATTCATGTTGCCAAAAATTTCTTCACCGTGTGGTAAGAATGGATATAAGGCATACTGGAACGAAATATTTAGTAACCAAAGGTCTTGAGTAACAACCCTTTGTCATGACAGCCATTCGCTTACTGTCTACATGTGGTATGATAGACACATGGGCGTCACTATAACAACCCGGAAAATCTGAGCCAGTTTAAAATTTTTATTTTGGCAATTTTAACGAATTTTGAATATTTAAAATGATTATTTTAAATAATAACGACGAGAAATTTATTTTGAATAGAATCGAACGTATATATTTATATACGTCGTCGTTAGAATATAAATATTTTATTTATAATTATAAAAGGAATTTTAAATGGCGCGGTAGTTCGGTAGTTCGATAATTCGATTTCAAATGAACATACAGGATTCAAAATAAACCGGATTTTAGTGAAACCAAAAATATTATAATCTAATTCGGAATATCTTTCCAACGAATCCGAAAAATCGAAATTTCATAGCGGGGATAAAAAGATATGTCCAGTTGAAATTTCAGAATAGTCGCTATGGAATTTCGGCCTTTAAAAATAGCCATTTTGCAAACGACCTCGGATTTCGATGAAACCACTTTTTTTGGATCCATGATGTCAAGTTATTGCTAAATTCCAAATTTCATAATTTTTCGAATCAATATGTGAGCGTGGCAAAGGAAAATGCGTTTGGCCAGTTTTAGTTGATTTTAATCGACTGGAAAATGACCATTTTTCAAACGGTCTCAGAATTTGACGAAACTAGTTTTGTTAGGACCGTATCGTCAATACGAAGTTAGAAAATATTTTTCGAGTTCGTATGTGGCCCCGGTAATTTGAAATGTACGTTTAAAATAGAATATATAGATTTAAACTTTAATTTGAACAGAAACTGATCGTAACAGCCGAATCAGCTCACGATACATATCCCATTGTATTCGGAATGGGGGTAATTAGCTATGGACGACGGGCGGTGGGTTTCGTTTCGATTTCGTCAATAAAAGTTGCTTTTTGGAGAATAAATGAAATGAAAAAAATTATTAATAAAACCCTTACCCCCCTACTCCTTCCTCTCTTCTATCCTTTCCCTCAGACCCGTTGACCCTTCCCCGTCATTTGTGGATCTCAGAAAAAAAAGGGAGAACGACGAATCGCGCTCGCGCCCCCTATCACCACCACCGCCGCCCTCAGGCTCGGCGCCGCCACCGGTGAGACCCCCCCCCCCTCTCCCTCGCTCCTCTAACCCCCTTCCCCCTCGCGATTAGAAGCTGCCCCCTTTCCACCGCCCTCCGTCCATCCAAGCCCCTGCCGCTGCTCCTCCGACCACCAGTGAACTGCCGCGCCTCCCCCTGCCTCTGACCATCGACGTGGACTCCCCCTCCGATCCGAAAACGCTAAGAACGGGTATGTTTTTCTGATTTCAGTTTCTTAGTTTATTTTATAGGATTAAAGTTTAGATTTTTAAATGCAGAAAGTTTAGATTTACAATGTGAAAGATCGTATTTTTACAACATGAAATGATCTTTATATAAAATTAGAAATTAGTTGTTTTTAAAGTAAATAAAAATCAGTTTTTTTTAAAGAAGGAAAGGTGGGATTTTTAAAATATGAAATCTTCGATTTTTTAAAAATATAAAAGATTTGATTTCTAAAGTTAAAGATCGGATTTTTAATAGAACAAAGCTATGATTCTTATCGTTGAAAGAAAACATTGTTGGCAAGTTGAAAATATTTTTAAAGGTATAAAAATATGATTTTTATACTTATAAATTAAAAATATGATCTTTATATAATAGAAGATATAAAAATATAATTTTTATATTATAGGAAGGTTAAAAATATAATTTTTATACTATAGAAAGTATAAAAATATAATCTCTTATATTGTAGAAGTATAAAAAAAATATTTTTTATATAGGTAAGATAGTAAAAATATCATCTTTATATATGTAACGAAATAAAAATCTGATTTTTATTATATATATATATATAATGAAGTAAAAATGTGATTTTTATAGTGATGAAATGAAAAGGCGAAATCTTTATATTTGAAAAGGCGAAATCTTTATATAGAAAATAGCGTGATAAAAATATAATCTTTATTACATGAACACCGTTATAAAAATAGAATTTTTATCTATATAGTAGCAGTGTAAAAATAGAATTTTTATCTATATAGTAGCGTTGTAAAAATAGAATTTTTATCTATATAGTAGCGGTGTAAGAATAGAATTTTTATCCATATAGTAGCGGTGTAAAAATAGAATTTTTATCTATATAGTAGCGGTGTAAAAATAGAATTTTTATCTATATAGTAGCGTTGTACAAATAGAATTTTTATCTATATAGTAGCGGTGTAAAAATAGAATTTTTATCTATATAGTAGCGGTGTAAAAATAGAATTTTTATCTATATAGTAGCGGTGTAAAAATAGAATTTTTATCTATATAGTAGCGGTGTAAAAATAGAATTTTTATCCATATAGCGTGATTATAAAAATGTGATTTTTATATATGTAGTGGCTACGGGCAACGAAAGTGACAAAAGCCGAGAACGGCGATGACTTCTACATAAGAAGAGTCATGGCGTTGGATTGGCTAGTCGGTGAGAACTTCTCACCTTTAATCTTGTTTTTCTAGTTGAAATATATACTAGGGTGCAGACGGTGCTTAGCAGCACCCGACACCCGTCATCCACAGACCATGGATGGCTTGTATGTTTGATTGTTGATGTGTTTTGAAAATTGACTGTGTGATGTGAAATGAAATAAAATATTTATATAGTTAAAAATATTTTATCATTAAAAATATAATTTTTAACGGGTATGTGAATGAATAAAAATCTGTGTTTGTTGATTTGAAACCCTACACGGGTATTAAGATGATATTTGGCATACACTAATCCCAATTATTTCATTGTATGTTGATCGATTGGTCGACATACTGTGTGAGCGTTAATTATCTATATTTAATGCTTATGCAGTTGTGTGGTGCACTTTGGATGATGATTGATTATTTACCATTGTGATTATATACATGTGTTGTATGGAATCCATATAATTAACATTATATGGTAATTGATTGGGCCTCATTCCAATCGGGAAAATAGAAAAATAATCATGTGTTGAAAATTATCATGTGTTGAATAAAATATTATAACAGTAAAATTTACATCTTTATCATATTTAAAGTTAGAAACTAACTGGAAAATAGATAAGATGAGTGGTTTCCTGGGTATTGATCTGATATTGGTTTCGGCCTTCGGCGTTAATACTTAAAGAATCATTCTATTACTACTTTATGGTTGGAGTCTGATTTGAAAATCAAACGATAGATACCATAATTTTATAAAATATATTAAATAATAGAAATAGTCATGTGTTGACAGTGCTCATGTGTTGAGAATATTCATGTGTTGAAAGAAATATATATTCAGGTGTTGAATAGAATAAATATTCATTTGTTGAATAGAATAACGAATTTATTGAAATATATAAAGCCGTGTTGATTAGAGTTGCGCCATCTTAACGTGAGCGATATTTATATCGATTATATTCATTTTTATAATGAATATAGAAAAGGAAGTGATTTCAAAATATAACGTTTTGAAAATATTATAATTTGTATATCGAGGATGTGGAATATTCAATTTCGATTCGAAATTGAATATGAAGTTGAAATCGTTTCGAAAAAGAATTTAAAACGATTTATAAAATACGTTTTAAAAAGGAAATTGATGAAATATATATAATATATATATTATATCTATAATGGCCTGAATAGAACGCGCCGCGCTACGGCAGTTCGTGAATTTCGACCATTGACTTCGAACGGACATTACGGGAGATCCGACCGTCGGATTCTCCTAAAACCGGAACCGTTGGGTTCGTATCGAAAATAGCTTTCCAATGATTAGAAATTTGAAATCTAAAGGTTGGATTTGGAATTATGTCCAAATCAAATTTGGAAAAGGTCGCTGTAAGTGCAGTTCGATGGCCGTTGGTGGAAATCGACTGTACGGGCCTTGATAAAATTATTAAATATATATATAATTTGTATAAAATCATAAGAAATGATTTGGGAAGAATTGGGATGAAAAACTCCATATTTGGAAAGATAAAAATAGATTTTTATCAAAATGAACTAGTTTTGAACCAGAATTAAAATCAATTTATTTTTGAAATAAATAAATTGAATTTGAAAATGGTTTTAAAATAACCAGAAATTTCCAATACGTGAATTGGACAGGATTTGAATCGAAATTGTCTTCGGAATATTTCAATGTTGGATTTCGTGACTATACAGATATCGTTATGGGAATTTGAAAGATATATTTATATCGTTATTTCCAATACGATATTTTTTGGTTTCAGAATTTGATATTGAATATAAGCCGATATATTTACTGTTCAGAGCCTTGTATTTAATATCAAATGTTATTTGGGTTTGTCGTGAATGGTGTCTTCATTAACACTGTTCTTAAGCCCAATGGAGAAAAAGATTAAATCTTTCTATTTAGATTTAATGAGGTGTACCAATTAAATAGTATTAATCGGAATTGAATTTAAATTGGTTTTTGGGTTTATCGTGAGCGGTGTTTTGAATAACACCTGTTCTTTAACCTGATTAACAATAGAATGTGATTTTGAGTTTATCGTGAACCGTGTTTTAGATGACATTGGTTCTTTAACCCAGTTAAAGACAGGACATTGATTTTTGAAAAGATTAAAACTAAGTGAAGTTTTAATGAATCTTTAATTAGATTGAAATGTGAATTGATAATTTAAATTATCAAATCTGAAAGGTGATCGAGAATGGAGTACCACCAGTTTTGCTCCAAAGCGATAACTATATCTTTAATTAGATTTGAACGTGAAATGGTAATTAATTTTACCGATAACATCGTGGTGTTAGATACGGAGTGTTACCAGTTTTGCTCCAGGGGATGAATAGGTTGGGATTGGGAAATAAAAGAAATAATTACTTCGGTGTGGTTCGCTAATCCCGACTAGTTTGGAAAACCATAATATGGTTTGAAATGATATCCAAAGGAAGATTAAAGAATAAATTTAGAAGAATTTATCTTTGATAAAATTAATGGGAACCTTTCCCTAAGAATGTGATTTTGTGAATAAAAGAATATTCTGAATTGGAATGAGGCGTTTTGTTGTGTTTGTATAACATTTGATTATTATATACGTGGGTTATTCAGAAAGGCCGGGTTTATACCCATTCTGAATAACCGATTCGACAATATGTCGAAGATGAAGACGGTGGTTGAAGACCGGAAGTCTTCACATGGTTTGGGTGATTGCCGACGGTCTTGATTGGGCTGTACACCCAAGATGAGGGAATCAGTTGGTGATCGTCCAGACGTACTTGGAGATCGATGGATATGCGAGGAAAGTGCCTCCGGTTTCGTTCAGACCCAGAATGAACTTGTAAATGGACTGTGTGTCTGACATTGGATTTTATTCTGTGTTGATTGATCTCTATTAAATGTACATTTGTTTGGCGGCGGAGAATTTATTCTCTTGCTTAACGCCCTTCTCTGAGACGTACAAGCTCAGATGTTGTATATCGATGGACATCAGTCGCATGGAGTGAATTGCCAGTGTGGCACGCGTAAGTGGCAAATGATCAAGGCTTATGTTGAAAAGCAAAGTCTTGTGGTTGATGATCAAAGCACGGCCTGTGTGGCGTAGCTTTGTGTATAGCGTGAATTCGCGAGCCTCACACCTCGGTATGAGTCAAAAACGGGATACAGACCGTTGGGAGAACACGACGTTTCTTTCTAGCTATGGGTGGTGTCAGTGCTTAAACTGGCTGACATTTATATACTTTTCACCTGTGTGGTTATTGGATACGAGGCGCCTCAATATTAGATCTTTTAGGACCGGAAAACGTGTATTCAGGAATTGTCAATCCTCAAAAGTAAGAGAGGACCGGCCCAACCGATTCCAAGGATTGATGTGTGCGGTCCTGAGACATTTGCTAGAGTGTCTCGAACGGAGAGGAGCTTACCCCTTGCCTCGACTCATGATGGAAATCCAATTTCCAATACGTGATATTGCGGTTTTAATTGTAGAACTAGTATGGCGACATGATATATGGTACCCATGCCGTCTATGATTGATATTTATGATTGAAATTGTTTTGACACTATACACTTATAATAGTATCAAATAATTTGTTTTAAACGTACCAAGCATGTTTGGCTATTATAAGGGAAAACCCTATCCTCCGGCTTGCGTTGCATTGTGTGATAGGACCTGGGTCTTATAATAGCTTCATTTTTCCAAAAAGCATTGCGCTGTTTTGTTATTTGCACTAGTGTTCTTGGGAGGAAACCCGTTCCATGTTATACGGCATGGTCCCTTGAACTATTTCCTTTAAAAATAAAGATTAATAACTGTTTTAGTTCTCACACCAGTCACATGACTGACCTGGAGTTTATTGTTTTAACCTAAACTCTGGGTGCCCCTATTTTCCACACGGGCAGCTAGTAGTTTTGGTTTTGCAGATTTATATTCACAGGATCCTGATTTACAGCTGGAACGATGCCCGGAAAGCTCTGTATCCATGTATTACTTTCAGTTGTGCTTTGTATTGTTTTTCCGCTGCTATGTAATTTATTGTAATCTCTGATATTTTTCTGTTGTATAATATTTATTCATACTCTGTATATTCTTGTAATCTGATGGAATTGTTGAAATAAACAATGAAATGTTCTTCTGTTTGTGTTCTAATTCGTCTTGTACTCACGGTAATTCGACCTTTCTCTTCTCTTCGGAGATGGGGAAGTTCGGGTCGCTACATTTGGTATCGGAGATTTGGTTTACAGAGCTCGAGAACAAGACACATTAGAACCATACGAAAGAATTCATCAGATATTGGATTAGTAATATCCAATTAGAATGACTCGTTAGAGATAGGATCAGTAGTATCCTAGAACGAGTGTGAAGAGTATAATTTTCAAATGAAAACAATTTTGTTTAGAAAGTTAAATTCAAGTACGTAGTTGAATATTTATTATATTGAATTTGGACAATCGAGTATATAAAGATTTTGCGTATACACGTCATGAACGTATATTCGAAGTTTTAATATACTGGATAGATATAGGATCACATTCTAGTCGCCCGGAGATGGTACTGATAATTGTCATGACATCATCAGTATTTATGTTCGAGTGACGAAGGTGTGATATCTATATATTTCCATTAGACTGGTGTGAGAACCAAAATTTACTTAGGATTATTTGTTGTGATTTGGCATCAAAAACATGATTTTCTGTATATATATATCAAATTATGAATTTGAAACGTTAATCCACTAATTAATTGATGGTTGTGTTGTTTGTTTATTTGTTTGAATATTTTGAACCGCTTAGCCTAATTGAATCAAATATTGAACTGTATTAAAAATGATTAGAAAATGCATGCATGTAAATATATATGTGTGAACAGGTCATAGCAAGGAGGCTAGAGCAGAAGAATAAAATTGTTTGCCCAACAAATAGGTACATGTTTACCATAATTTACTGTTTTGTTTGGGTGATGATGATTTTAATAGCCGCTTGGCTTTTTCTTTTTCTTTTTGATTGAAGAAGGCCATGGGAGGCTATATGAAATATCCCCAAGTCCCCGGTGCAGGGGAGCTAATGGCGAAATTTTTCGAAAATTTAGGGTGTTAGCCAAATTTTTCAAAATTTTGAAAAGTTCTTAGTTACTGAAAAGTTGAAGAACTTAAGCCGTAATCAAAATAGTGGAATTTGAGTTGATTAGTTAAACAACTTTCGGCTTCGTTCCTTTTCGGGGAAGAAAAGTTTTAAGTGGGGGAGATTGTAACAACCCGGTAAATCTGAGCCAGTTTAAAATTTTTATTTTGGCAATTTTAACGAATTTTGAATATTTAAATTGATTATTTTAAATAATAACGACGAGAAATTTATTTTGAATAGAATCGAACGTATATATTTATATACATCGTCGTTAGAATATAAATATTTTATTTATAAATATAAAAGGAATTGAAAATGGCGCGGTAGTTCGATAATTCGATTTCAAATTTCAAATGAACATACAGGATTCAAAATAAACCGGATTTTAGTGAAACCAAAAATATTAGAATCTAATTGGGAATATCTTTCCAACGAATTCGAAAAATCGAAATTTCATAGCGGGGATAAAAAGATATTTCCAGTTGAAATTTCAGAATAGTCGCTATGGAATTTCGGCTTTTAAAAATAGCCATTTTGCAAACGACCTCGGATTTCGAAGAAACCACTTTTGTTGGATCCGTGATGTCAAGTTATTGCTAGATTCCAAATTTCATAATTTTTCGAATCAATATGTGAGTGTGGCAAAGGAAAACGCGTTTGGCCAGTTTCATTTGATTTTAATCGACTGGAAAATGACCATTTTTCAAACGGTCTCAGAATTTGATGAAACTAGTTTTGTTAGGACCGTATCGTCAATACGAAGTTAGAAAATATTTTTCTGTAATTTTTCGAGTTCGTATGTGGCCCCGGTAATTTGAAATGTACGTTTAAAATAGAATATATAGATTTAAACTTTAATTTGAACGGAAACTGATCGTAACAGCCGAATCAGCTCACGATACATATCCCATTGTGTTCGGAATGAGGGTAATTAGCTATGGACGACAGGCGGTGGGTTTCGTTTCGAGTTCGTCAATAAAAGTTGCTTTTTGGAGAATAAATGAAATAAAAAAATTATTAATAAAACCCTTACCCCCCTTACTCCTTCCTCTCTCCTATCCTTTCCCTCAGACCCGCTGACCCTTCCCCGTCATTTGTGGATCTCAGGAAAAAAAGGGAGAATGACGAATCGCGTTCGCGCCCCTCCCTATCACCACCACCGCCGCCCCCAGGCTCGGCGCCGCCACCGGTGAGACACCCATCTCCCTCGCACCCTCGCTCCTCTAACCCCCTTCCCCCTCGCGATTAGAAGTCGCCCCCTTTCCACCGCCCTCCGTCCATCCAAGCCCCTGTCGCCGCTCCTCCGACTACCAGTGAACTATCGCGCCTCCCCCTGCCTCTGACCTTCGACGTGGACCCCCCTCCGATCCGAAAACGCTAAGAATGGGTATGTTTTTCTGATTTTAGTTTCTTAGTTTTTTTTATAGGATTAAAGTTTAGATTTTTAAACGCAGAAAATTTAGATTTACAATGTGAAAGATCGTATTTTTACAACATGAAATGATCTTCATATAAAATTAGAAATAAGTTGTTTTTAAGGTAAATAAAAATCAGTTTTTTTTAAAGAAGGAAAGGTGGGATTTTTAAAATATGAAATCTTCGATTTTTTAAAAATATGAAAGATTTGAATGCTAAAGTTAAAGATCGGATTTTTAATAGAACAAAGCTATGATTCTTATCGCTGAAAGAAAACATTGTTGGCAAGTTGAAAATATTTTTAAAGGTATGAAAATATGATTTTTATACTTATAGCAAATTAAAAATATGATCTTTATATAATAGAAGATATAAAAATATAATTTTTATATTATAGGAAGGTTAAAAATATAATTTTTATACTATAGGAAGTATAAAAATATAATCTTTTATATTGTAGAAGTATAAAAATATATTTTTTATATAGGTAAGATAGTAAAAATATCATCTTTATATATGTAACGAAATAAAAATCTGATTTTTATTATATATATATATAATGAAGTAAAAATGTGATTTTTATAGTGATGAAATGAAAAGGCGAAATCTTTATATTTGAAAAGGCAAAATCTTTATATAGAGAATAGCGTGATAAAAATATAATCTTTATTATATGAACACCGTTATAAAAATAGAATTTTTATCTATATAGTAGCGGTGTAAAAATAGAATTTTTATCTATATAGTAGCATTGTAAAAATAGAATTTTTATCTGTATAGTAGCGGTGTAAGAATAGAATTTTTATCTATATAGTAGCGGTGTAAAAATAGAATTTTTATCTATATAGTAGCGGTGTAAAAATAGAATTTTTATCTATATAGTAGCGGTGTAAAAATAGAATTTTTATCTATATAGTAGCGGTGTAAAAATAGAATTTTTATCTATATAGTAGCGGTGTAAAAATAGAATTTTTATCCATATAGCGTGATTATAAAAATGTGATTTTTATATATGTAGTGGCTACGGGCAACGAAAGTGACAAAAAGCGAGAACGGCGATGACTTCTACATAAGAAGAGTCGTGGCGTTGGATTAGCTAGTCGGTGAGAACTTCTCACCTTTAATCTTGTTTTTCTAGTTAAAATATATACTAGGATGCAGACGGTGCTTAGCAGCACCCGACACCCGTCATCCACAGACCATGGATGGCTTGTATGTTTGATTGTTGATGTGTTTTGAAAATTGATTGTGTGATGTGAAATGAAATAAAATATTTATATAGTTAAAAATATTTTATAGTTAAAAATATAATTTTAAACGGGTATGTGAATGAATAAAAATCTGTGTTTGTTGATTTGAAACCCCACACGGGTATTGGGATGATATTTGGCATACACTAATCCCAATTATTTCATTGTATGTTGATCGATTAGTCGACAGAATGTGTGAGCGTTAATTATCTATATTTAATGCTTATGCAATTGTGTAGTGCACTTTGGATGATGATTGATTATTTACCGTTGTGATTATATATATGTGTTGTATGGAATCCATATAATTAACATTATATGGTAATTGATTGGGCCTCATTCCAATCGGGAAAATAGAAAAATAATCATGTGTTGAAAATTATCATGTGTTGAATAAAATATTTTAACAATAAAATTTACATCTTTATCATATTTAAAGTTAGAAACTAACTGGAAAATAGATAAGACGAGTGGTTTCCTAGGTATTGATCTGATATTGGTTTCGGCCTTCGGCGTTAATACTTAAGGAATCATTCTCTTACTACTTTACGGTTGGAGTCTGATTTGAAAATCAAACGAAAAATACCATAATTTTATAAAATATCTTAAATAATAGAAATAGTCATGTGTTGACAGTGCTCATGTGTTGAGAATATTCATGTGTTGAAAGAAATATATATTCATGTGTTGAATAGAATAAATATTCATTTGTTGAATAGAATAACGAATTTATTGAAATATATAAAGCCGTGTTGATTAGAGTTGCGCCATCTTGACGCGAGCGATATTTATATCGATTATATTCGTTTTTATAATGAATATAGAAAAGGAAGTGATTTCAAAATATAACGTTTTGAAAATATTATCATTTGTATATCGATGATGTGGAATATTCAATTTCGATTCGAAATTGAATATGAAGTTGAAATCGTTTCGAAAACGAATTTAAAACGATTTATAAAATACGTTTTAAAAAGGAAATTGACAAAATATATATAATATTATATATATATATATATATAATGGCCTAAATAGAACGCGCCGCGCTGCGGCAGTTCGTGAATTTCGACCATTGACTTCGAACGGACATTACGGGAGATCCGACCGTCGGATTCTCCTAAAACCGGAACTGTTGGGTTCGTATCAAAAATAGCTTTCCAATGAATATTAGAAATTTGAAATCTAACGGTTGGATTTGGAATTATGTCCAAATCAATTTTGGAAAAGGTCGCTGTAAGTGGAGTTCGATGGCCGTTGATGGAAATCGACTGTACGGGCCATGATAAAATTATTAAAAATATCTATAATTTGTGTAAAATCGAAAGAAATGATTTGGGAAGAATTGGGATGAAAAACTCCATATTTGAAAAGATAAAAATAGATTTTTATCAAAATGAACTAGTTTTGAACCAGAATTAAAATCAAATTATTTTTGAAATAAATAAATTGAATTTGAAAATGGTTTTAAAATAACCAGAAATTTCCAATACGTGAATTGGACTAGATTTGAATCGAAATTGTCTTCGGAATATTTCGATGTTGGATTTCGTGATTATACAGATATCTTTATGGGAATTTGAAAGATATATTTATATTGTTATTTCCAATACGATATTTGTTGGTTTTAGAATTTGATATTGAATATAAGCCGATATATTTTCTATTCAGAGCCTTGTATTAATATCAAATGTGATTTGGGTTTGTCGTGAATGGTGTCTTCATTAACACTGTTCTTAAGCCCAATGGAGAAAAAGATTAAATCTTTCTATTTAGATTTAATGAGGTGTACCAATTAAATAGTATTAATTGGAATTTAATTTAATTTGGTTTTTCGGTTTATCATGAGCGGTGTTTTGAATAACACCTGTTCTTTAACCTGATTAACAATAGAATGTGATTTTGGGTTTATCGTGAACCGTGTTTTAGATGACATTGGTTCTTTAACCCAGTTAAAGACAGGATATTGATTTTTGAAAAGATTAAAACTAAGTGAAGTTTTAATGAATCTTTAATTAGATTGAGATGTGAATTGATAATTTAAATTATCAAATCTGAAAGGTGATCGAGAATGGAGTACCACCAGTTTTGCTCCAAAGCGATAGCTAAATCTTTAATTAGATTTGAACGTGAAATGGTAATTAATTTTACCGATAACACCGTGGTGTTAGATATGGAGTATTACCAGTTTTGCTCCAGGGGATGAATAGGTTGGGATTGGGAAATAAAAGAAATAATTACTTCGGTGTGGTTCGCTAATCCCGACTAGTTTGGAAAACCATAATATGGTTTGAAATGATATCCAAAGGAAGATTAAAGAATAAATTTAGAAGAATTTATCTTTGATAAAATTAATGGTAACATTTCCCTAAGAATGTGATTTTGTGAATAAAAGAATATTCTGAATTGGAATGAGGCGTTTTGTTGTGTTTGTATAACATTTGATTATTATATACGTGGGTTATTCAGAAAGGCCGGGTTTGTTCCCATTCTGAATAACCGATTCGACGATATGTCAAAGATGAAGACGGTGGTTGAAGACCGGAAGTCTTCACATCGTTTGGGTGATTGCTGATGATCTTGATTGGGCTGTACACCCAAGATGAGGGAATCAATTGGTGATCGTCCAGACGTACTTGGAGTTCGTCCAGACGTACTTGGAGATCGATGGATATGCGAGGAAAGTGCCTCCGGTTTCGTTCAGACCCAGAACGAACTTGTTGTTGTATATAACGATGTTGTATACACAATTATATGATTTTTGTTTGATGATAACAACCAAATATATTTTTATTATAAATGTGTTTGGTACTGTACTGTTATATATATATATCACAGCAATGAATATAATATTTAAATAAAATACGACTGTACAGAAATTCAAATATTAACACAGTATTTTATTTAAATAGAATGTTTAATTTCAATATTCAAACAGTACAACTATTTGTAACTCCACTATTTATACATTCACAGAATATTTGTACTTGTATAAACAGAATAAAATAGACAAGTTCGTTTGACAACAATAAAATGATATTTTATTTCAATCAAACTTGTTTATTACAGACATCAGTACATTTCATATATACACAGCTCCTCACAGCAACACTCATTCAGTTTACATTTCATATATATTCATTTTCACTTGTATATACAGACTCATACATTCATTGACACCACACACTGTCTTCTTGTCTTCAGCTTGTTAGTCCAGTCATCCCAGCTTACCTGTCACACATGAAACACACACACACAGTACACTGCAATAGAAATAAAACAGAATACATGCAAATTTAAATTTTATTTTTAAAATTTTATTTGCCTCAGATTTCTGGTGTGTTTCTCATCATTTTTCATGACTTGATCTGAATTATAAAACCATCAATCTGTGTCTAGACAGCTTGTGATATTCACAGTGATACACTGTAAATACCACAAGGCAGACAACATATATATTTCAATGCAGGGACAGGGACAACTCGTCTGATGGCTGCATGTACACACGTGTATACACGTGTGCACTGCCTCGCCAATTCGGCGTGCCACTGAGGAGTAGCCACGTGGACCTTCTCAACTCAGTGCATATTTGAAAAGCAATAATGGTTTGAACATGCACAAACAATGAAAACCAGGACAAGTAAAACTAGTGTGAGCGAGCATGTTCAAGGATCAAGTGCAGCAACTAAAATCAAAACATGAATGGATGGACAAATTCAAAATGGTGCATGGCTAAACAAAATGGAAGCAGCTCAAATTCAAGTACACAGCACAACCCAAATAAAATGGCCGAGCGCATATGCATCAATGAACAAGTGTGCATACACAACAAAGCATAGGGATGAATGTCAGGACAACATGCCACAACACAAGACAAACAAGTCAACATAAAGTCAAAGTGAAATCAACTTAACATATCACCAAAGTGGTCGAGACAGCTCGACACAAATGGCCGAGCAAAGTTCAAATCAAAATGACCAGTACAAGATGTTTACAGCAGCATAAGGTGTGTCAAATAACATAGCCAAGGTCAACAAATCAATGTATTAAAGTGTGCATGAACCAATGGTGCAAGATGTTTACACAGCAACATACATGTGTACATGAAAGGTTCGGCCCATGTTAAAATTCATGTATCAACACAAGCCAACAAAACTGAAATGAGCATGTCAGAGCTCATGAGAATGTGCAAGTAGGCAGACTTATTATGTTGATCTGCATTGTACAAATAGTTCAACCAGGGTGCACAAAACTGGAGTGGCACAAAGCAATGCACAGGGAGCCAAAAGAGTAAACATGGCAACAGTAAAATGGTGAATAGCATTCACTGCTAGTTTCAAGAAGAAAGTGAATATGGCAAGTGCAATAGTCAAGACAGTATACTGTTGTCAAAAGCAAGAGCAAGCATTTTTTTTTGGCAACTATTTAATGGGAGTTTGAGGAAATTGACTCACAAGCTTTTAGGAAAGCATGGTGATCGGCTCAACAAATATTCAGTGCTCAAAACATCATGATGTAATGGTGCACACGAGCAAAACAGTCATGAAATAGATTCAATCAAGGATCAGTATTTGGCAAGCTATCAAGTAGCAGGAGTCACAATATTTTTGGTTGGGCAAGTCTTTCATTTTCTTCCAGAAATATGAAAATTGGAATTTCAGATTTTTTTTGGAAATAAACAATTTTCATTTAAATTTGCTTTCCAGAAAATCCAGCAAGAAAGTATAGCAATAATGAAGGAGAAATTCATGGACATATATTTGCAAACACAGATTTAATATCTTCCAGAAATCAACAAACTTTTTTTTTTGGCAAGTTTTTTTTTAAATCAGTTTTTGCGTTGAAATCCTTTTCATAAATCATTTTTGGCAAGGTTCTTAATGTATCCAGAAATCATAGAGCAATGTTTGGCAAATAATTACATTCTTCCAGCAAAGCAATCAAGGAAAATGCAAGGTTTCCAGTTTTGACATAGCATTCAAGGAATTTCAGTATTTGGCAAGAAGTGAATTATTGGCTCCAGAAAATCAACCAATGTTTAAATAAATTTATCAAGATCAAGGCAACTTTCAAAAGGGACAAGTTTTATTTCCAGAAATGACTCAGTTTTTTTTTCGGTTTTAAAGCAAGGAAACTAATCACACAAAAATCATCAAGGGACCACAAGTCATTAGTTTCCAGTATTTCATTCACCAAATTCAAAGCCGAGGAAACCAGAATTGCAGAAATTCACGCAGACAATCAAGCAGTTTTTTAACCAAAGGCCGATTCAAATTTAAACAGAGCCAATTTTATCAAAGCCGAGAAATCAAGGCAAATCAAAAAGGGAAACACACACAAATCAATTCAAGCCGAGAATTACAAAAACCAAAAGGGGAAGTTTTTTTTTTCAGAATTATTTTTTTTAAACTGAATTAATCAATAGTTGAAATCAATTATTTTGTTTCCATTTTTTTTACAGGGACATCTCAGCAATCGGAGTATTTTTTTCAAAGTCGAGAGAAATTTCAGGAAAATCAAAAGAAAGCAAAAGGGGAAACCCTAGATTTACAGATCGGCCAAGTTCACGTGAAATCAGAGCAATAATAGGATTTTCTAATCCTATTTTAACAACCAGTTCATCACAGGCATTGATCATCGAAAATATAAAACAATAATCCATCGAAAAACCACAAATCATCTCGAGAGCAAATAGGTTCAAATCAGATTTTACTTACAAGGTTTTCGATCAATAGAATCCCAAATCAGTGAAGCAGGAAGCATCGCAAAGCAATCAGAGAACCACAAACTCATTCTCTTTAAACATCGATTCGGATTTGGAGAAGAACAAGAGAAACCCTAGTTTTTTTGTTCAGAGCCGCCGCCATTTTTGAGTTTCAGAACAAAAAGGAGATCGGGCAAAAGCAAAGGAAAGGGGCCGACCTAATAGGCTTAAAACCTAGCCAAGTGATTTAATAAAGGGATGACCCTTTAGTTTTAAATCCTTAAGGGTTTAATTCCTTTTTATTTTGTTTTCTTGTTTTTTAATTCGTGTTGTAAAAAATCAAACGAATAGGTGTCTAGTCCTGTGAAATCTAGGTAAAACAGTCAGGGTGTTGACTGTCAGTTTCAGAGTCTGTAAAATTCTGAGATACGGATTACGGGGTTGTAATTCGGCAAATTTGATCTAGGGGTTTAGATCAGTCTAGGGGTTTGAGCGTAGGGTTAGAATAGGAGCAGGGTTTGCGAGTGTACATGGTCTTGTATGCGGGAACTGTTCTATCACCTAGTAGAAACCTTAGAAATGCAGCAGTAGGCAGGGTTTTGCCGAAGCTGGGTACATCTGTGTGTGATTTATTTTCTGCATTTCAGTTTCTGCAATTTTCTATGATCAGTTTATTATTATATATCTCGTTAAGTTTTTAATTCAGTTAAAAACTGTGAAAAACCCTATTCACCCCCCCTCTAGGGTTATTCTAGATCCAACAAGTGGTATCAGAGCCTGGTTATTTCATTAACCCTAGAAACATGGATCCTAGTTGTCAGTCTTATGAGAGTCAGTCCCGTAATATTCCAATTATTTTTAAGGGAACAGATTTTACAATTTGGAAATCAAATTTCGAATCATATTTAAAATCTGTTAATCGTGATTATTGGAATATTATTGAAAATATGGAAGATATGTCAAATAAGACGAATAAGGTTTTAAATGCTCAAGCTATGCATATTTTATATTCTTATCTTGATAATAATCAGCTTGACTTTATCTCTCATTGTTTAACTGCGCAGGACATCTGGAAAACTCTCAACGCGCGGTATGGAAATTCTGACAACTCCTCAAAACCCTCAACTGCCAACTCAAATTCAGATCTGTGCTTAACTGGAACTATTCATGTGGATTCAGACACTGGGGACTTATCATATGACGATCTGGTATCTCTTTGTAATAATTTAACAAGAACCGTTGATTGCCTCAAACGGAAAAACAAGTCTTTGAAATCTGAAAATTCTGAGTTGACCCACAATAACAATATGTTGAAATTAAAATTTGAAGACTCTGAGTGTAAGAATTGTTTTAACTTGAAAACTGATTTAGCTCAACTTAATGAGAATTCTAGAAAGATTGAAAATGAATTTTTGAAAAATCAAGAAAATGAGCTAATTCATGAAAACAATACTTTGCAGAAGGAGTTGAATAAGGTTAATTTCGAACATGAAAATTTTGAAATGGAAAATTTGTTGAAATCAGAATCTGCTTTAAAGGAACTTGAAAAAGAAATTGAAAAATTCAAAATTTTTGAAATTGAAAAACAAAAGCTCTTTGATTCTGAGATTTCTGAATATAAAGGCAAAATTGAGAAGTTTTTAAACGAGAATGATCTTCTAAAATCCAAAATCAATGATCTTGAGTTGAGTCTGAAACGTTTTTCTTTCGGAGAAAAATCTTTGAATATGCTTTTGAATAATCAGTTCTCTTATGGAAATAAAAGAGGTCTAGGCTTTGGAAAAAATAATGTTTTTGAAAAACAAAATTCAAATGAGTTGAGAGGTCCCTCAAACTGCTTTGGAAATAGTTGTTTTGATAATTTGAACTTTGACAATTCCAAAGGATTTTTGAATCAAAAGCAAAATGTGAATTTGTTTTGTAATAAACCATTTAAACATTCTTGGATCCCAAATGAAAATAAAACGGGTTTTGTTAGATTCAAATCGATTTGGGTTCCTAAGGGTACAAAAGTTAATTCTAATGGTTTGTTGTACAGACAAGTTTGGGTACCTAAAGCTGTGAACAAAACTGTGAGTGGTTTTACAAATTTTGTTAGACCACTCGATTCTCAAATCTGTTAGGTACCGGAGGAGGCTGAGGAACTGCTAGGCAAAAGAGATGTGGATTCAAGTTGCTCAATACTTCTGAAATCATTCACAGTTCCTTAGCCACATCTGCTGAGTTAGAGATTCTGATTTACACTGGATTCTGGTATGATCTCTAAACTCACCTCTGTAAATATTTTCTTGTTTTGATTTTTTTTTTTTGCTTATTTTTTCTTCTCACTTCTATCTCTTTCTTCTGGCTTTTCTAATTTGATTTATCATTGTCACTTTTTTTTTTGTGCTTCTGGAATTGCAGTATTTGAATTGCAGTATTCATGATATTCCGGAAATTTGTTTTGTGTGTATAGAACTCTGATACTTTTAATCATGTCCAGATACTAATTTTTTTTTCTGCAATAGTTTTGAAGTTCTTTTTTCTGTTTTCTGAATTCATAACAGTGTTGATGTATAATTGTCATATCCTGAACACTGTTAATCAGAATTCTAAAGTTTTGAAGATCTGAAAATTTGATGGAATTTCACACGTCACTGCTGTTTTGAGTTTTCACTAATTCAGTTTAGGAAAGCTTAAAATAACATACTCATTACAGCACTCTGTTACTTATCAGTTATGATAATTTCATTAATTTTCAGATTGGCTTGAATAAATTGTCTTGAATCAGTGATTCATCTTGAAATTCATCTTATTCATGAGTATTATGATTGAAATTATTTTTGTTTGAAATCATCTGAAATTCTTAATATTTTGAATATCACACACCGTTTAAATCTGAAATTATCAATCTTGTGTGAATATTCATTATATCTCAAACTTGACATTGATTCAAATGATTTCAAATAAATTGGTTTGGATCATGAATATCTCTCAAATCTGATATAAATGATCTGAAATTATCCCTGTACTTGTCAGTAATACTTGCGAATACTCTTTGAAAATCTGGTCTTAAATTTCATTGTAAGTTCATGGTTATTTGATTCGAATATCTGTTTGTTTAAAATCATTTGAAATTATCGATTTATTAAATCACACACATATCTCGAATCAAAATCTATGAATTGGTATGATTGATTTATTAAATCCTGATATTTTCATATTTCTTCAAATGATTTTAAAATAAGCGGTATTTTTAATCTTGGATCGTGAATCATATTCTGTGACCATCAGAAATTTATTGACTAGTGTGCTTTGAAACTAATTTTGTGCTACTCTGATACTGTTTTTGAAAAATGTTTGTTTTGGAATCATGCTGCTCTGATTATAAGAAATTGATTTGTATATATATTTTTTTACTGCTTGATTTGGTATCAAAGATTTATCGTGCTCTGATAAATGAAATTTGTGTGCTTGAGTTGCTTGCTTTGTAATTAAGTCTTTTCTTTTGACTGAGGTACCATTGTTTGTCACCAGGGTGTCATTAAAAATCCTTGAGAAAGTGAGAACATTTGGTATCAGAAGCGCCTTATATTTGTCACATCCATCTGTTCTGATTTTTTCACTTTGTAGAGACACCATGTGGTATCAGTTTAAAAGTGTTGCATATTTTTTTGCTGTATATATGTATTTTTTCCCTCTTGTCATGCATAGATCAGCATATTACTCTTGTAATTGATTTTCAATTTTAAAATTATTTATTGATTATTCATTCAGAAATTGAAATCAATATCCAAATTGAACTGCATTTAGAATTCATCAAAATTATTATCAGATTTTGAAATTGTGATGAATTGTGACTGCAATATATTTCACAACAAGAGGAAATTTTATTTGGATTTTCATGATGGTTGAATATTTATTATAATATCTTTGAACTGGCAATTATTTCACGACCATACTCATTATCTATCACCATTCTGCCATCCATGATAAATTTTTTTTAAATGTGGAGAGTTAATATTTTAAATAAATAAATTTTTTTTTTTTAATAAACAGTGAAAATATTTGTGATGGAATTGTGGTTATATTATTATTCAGAATTAGTGATAATTGAAAATTTTCAATAATCCAGGTACAGTTGGTCATATCTCATAATATAATTAATTTAGAAATTTATTTCACAGTCCATTTCTGTACCTACCACATTTTCTATCATCCATATATTGGTTTTATACCAAAGAGTTTTTCTTTTTTTTAAAAAAAAAAAATGATAAATATATATAATAAATATATAAGTGTGTCTCTAACCTCATTTAAAAATCCAAGCTCTGGTCATGCATGGTTAAGAGACAACTTATAATTTAAGCTGCGACTGACTTCATTTAAAAATCCAAGCTCTGGTTATGCGTGGTCAGTGTGCTCTTAAATAAAAAAAAAAAGGAAAATTGTGCTATAAATTGAAATTAATTTGAAATTCTCCTTGGTGTTTATAAAAACCAGCCTATCTATCCACTTTCTAATCTGTGAAATGTGTTGAAATTTTATGACGTATTATGATTTGTTGATTGATAGGTATTGGAATTTGAGATTATTCGATTTTGTCACTTTAATTGAATTAATAATTATAGTCCCAAATCCATCACTGTTTTTTTTGTGCTTTAATTTTATAAAATTATTTTGAAAATAATTGGGAAATATTCATATTTTTTATAACTCTCCTCATTTTTATAAAATTCATCGTATATCCGTCATTTTCTACAATGTGAAATATGCCACCTGTTCTTAGAATATTATGATTTTTGTTTGACTGATTGAGGTTTATGATGATCATTCTTCCTCTTAAGCTGAAACTATATTTTTAGTCAATTTTCATCTGTATTTTAAATCTGTATCCTTTTGATGATAACAAAAGGGGGAGAATGGATTAGATTTTGATTTATGAGTGAATGTTTTATAAATATTTTTGAAAATTTAATTATTCATACATTTCACTCATGCATAGTTATAGGGGGAGCATTTAAATAGGGGGAGTTCAAATATCCACAAACAAACACATTTATTATATTCAAAATCTTTTATTTGTTTGTCATCATCAAAAGGGGGAGATTGTTGTATATAACGATGTTGTATACACAATTATATGATTTTTGTTTGATGATAACAACCAAATATATTTTTATTATAAATGTGTTTGGTACTGTACTGTTATATATATATATATATCACAGCAATGAATATAATATTTAAATAAAATACGACTGTACAGAAATTCAAATATTAACACAGTATTTTATTTAAATAGAATGTTTAATTTCAATATTCAAACAGTACAACTATTTGTAACTCCACTATTTATACATTCACAGAATATTTGTACTTGTATAAACAGAATAAAATAGACAAGTTCGTTTGACAACAATAAAATGATATTTTATTTCAATCAAACTTGTTTATTACAGACATCAGTACATTTCATATATACACAGCTCCTCACAGCAACACTCATTCAGTTTACATTTCATATATATTCATTTTCACTTGTATATACAGACTCATACATTCATTGACACCACACACTGTCTTCTTGTCTTCAGCTTGTTAGTCCAGTCATCCCAGCTTACATGTCACACATGAAACACACACACATAGTACACTGCAATAGAAATAAAACAGAATACATGCAAATTTAAATTTTATTTTTAAAATTTTATTTGCCTCAGATTTCTGGTGTGTTTCTCATCATTTTTCATGACTTGATCTGAATTATAAAACCATCAATCTGTGTCTAGACAGCTTGTGATATTCACAGTGATACACTGTAAATACCACAAGGCAGACAACATATATATTTCAATGCAGGGACAGGGACAACTCGTCTGATGGCTGCATGTACACACGTGTATACACGTGTGCACTGCCTCGCCAATTCGGCGTGCCACTGAGGAGTAGCCACGTGGACCTTCTCAACTCAGTGCATATTTGAAAAGCAATAATGGTTTGAACATGCACAAACAATGAAAACCAGGACAAGTAAAACTAGTGTGAGCGAGCATGTTCAAGGATCAAGTGCAGCAACTAAAATCAAAACATGAATGGATGGACAAATTCAAAATGGTGCATGGCTAAACAAAATGGAAGCAGCTCAAATTCAAGTACACAGCACAACCCAAATAAAATGGCCGAGCGCATATGCATCAATGAACAAGTGTGCATACACAACAAAGCATAGGGATGAATGTCAGGACAACATGCCACAACACAAGACAAACAAGTCAACATAAAGTCAAAGTGAAATCAACTTAACATATCACCAAAGTGGTCGAGACAGCTCGATACAAATGGCCGAGCAAAGTTCAAATCAAAATGACCAGTACAAGATGTTTACAGCAGCATAAGGTGTGTCAAATAACATAGCCAAGGTCAACAAATCAATGTATTAAAGTGTGCATGAACCAATGGTGCAAGATGTTTACACAGCAACATACATGTGTACATGAAAGGTTCGGCCCATGTTAAAATTCATGTATCAACACAAGCCAACAAAACTGAAATGAGCATGTCAGAGCTCATGAGAATGTGCAAGTAGGCAGACTTATTATGTTGATCTGCATTGTACAAATAGTTCAACCAGGGTGCACAAAACTGGAGTGGCACAAAGCAATGCACAGGGAGCCAAAAGAGTAAACATGGCAACAGTAAAATGGTGAATAGCATTCACTGCTAGTTTCAAGAAGAAAGTGAATATGGCAAGTGCAATAGTCAAGACAGTATACTGTTGTCAAAAGCAAGAGCAAGCATTTTTTTTGGCAACTATTTAATGGGAGTTTGAGGAAATTGACTCACAAGCTTTTAGGAAAGCATGGTGATCGGCTCAACAAATATTCAGTGCTCAAAACAGCATGATGTAATGGTGCACACAAGCAAAACAGTCATGAAATAGATTCAATCAAGGATCAGTATTTGGCAAGCTATCAAGTAGCAGGAGTCACAATATTTTTGGTTGGGCAAGTCTTTCATTTTCTTCCAGAAATATGAAAATTCGAATTTCAGATTTTTTTTGGAAACAAACAATTTTCATTTAAATTTGCTTTCCAGAAAATCCAGCAAGAAAGTATAGCAATAATGAAGGAGAAATTCATGGACATATATTTGCAAACACAGATTTAATATCTTCCAGAAATCAACAAACTTTTTTTTTTGGCAAGTTTTTTTTTAAATCAGTTTTTGCGTTGAAATCCTTTTCATAAATCATTTTTGGCAAGGTTCTTAATGTATCCAGAAATCATAGAGCAATGTTTGGCAAATAATTACATTCTTCCAGCAAAGCAATCAAGGCAAATGCAAGGTTTCCAGTTTTGACATAGCATTCAAGGAATTTCAGTATTTGGCAAGAAGTGAATTATTGGCTCCAGAAAATCAACCAATGTTTAAATAAATTTATCAAGATCAAGGCAACTTTCAAAAGGGACAAGTTTTATTTCCAGAAATGACTCAGTTTTTTTTTCGGTTTTAAAGCAAGGAAACTAATCACACAAAAATCATCAAGGGACCACAAGTCATTAGTTTCCAGTATTTCATTCACCAAATTCAAAGCCGAGGAAACCAGAATTGCAGAAATTCACACAGACAATCAAGCAGTTTTTTAACCAAAGGCCGATTCAAATTTAAACAGAGCCAATTTTATCAAAGCCGAGAAATCAAGGCAAATCAAAAAGGGAAACACACACAAATCAATTCAAGCCGAGAATTACAAAAACCAAAAGGGGAAGTTTTTTTTTTTCAGAATTATTTTTTTTAAACTGAATTAATCAACAGTTGAAATCAATTATGTTGTTTCCATTTTTTTTACAGGGACATCTCAGCAATCGGAGTATTTTTTTCAAAGTCGAGAGAAATTTCAGGAAAATCAAAAGAAAGCAAAAGGGGAAACCCTAGATTTACAGATCGGCCAAGTTCACGTGAAATCAGAGCAATAATAGGATTTTCTAATCCTATTTTAACAACCAGTTCATCACAGGCATTGATCATCGAAAATATAAAACAATAATCCATCGAAAAACCACAAATCATCTCGAGAGCAAATAGGTTCAAATCAGATTTTACTTACAAGGTTTTCGATCAATAGAATCCCAAATCAGTGAAGCAGGAAGCATCGCAAAGCAATCAGAGAACCACAAACTCATTCTCTTTAAACATCGATTCGGATTTGGAGAAGAACAAGAGAAACCCTAGTTTTTTTGTTCAGAGCCGCCGCCATTTTTGAGTTTCAGAACAAAAAGGAGATCGGGCAAAAGCAAAGGAAAGGGGCCGACCTAATAGGCTTAAAACCTAGCCAAGTGATTTAATAAAGGGATGACCCTTTTGTTTTAAATCCTTAAGGGTTTAATTCCTTTTTATTTTGTTTTCTTGTTTTTTAATTCGTGTTGTAAAAAATCAAACGAATAGGTGTCTAGTCCTGTGAAATCTAGGTAAAACAGTCAGGGTGTTGACTGTCAGTTTCAGAGTCTGTAAAATTCTGAGATACGGATTACGGGGTTGTAATTCGGCAAATTTGATCTAGGGGTTTAGATCAGTCTAGGGGTTTGAGCGTAGGGTTAGAATAGGAGCAGGGTTTGCGAGTGTACATGGTCTTGTATGCGGGAACTGTTCTATCACCTAGTAGAAACCTTAGAAATGCAGCAGTAGGCAGGGTTTTGCCGAAGCTGGGTACATCTGTGTGTGATTTATTTTCTGCATTTCAGTTTCTGCAATTTTCTGTGATCAGTTTATTATTATATATCTCGTTAAGTTTTTAATTCAGTTAAAAACTGTGAAAAACCCTATTCACCCCCCCTCTAGGGTTATTCTAGATCCAACACTTGTAAATGGACTGTGTGTCTGACATTGGATTTTATTCTGTGTTGATTGATCTCTATTAAATATACATCTGTTTGGCGGCGGAGAATTTATTCTCTTGCTTAACGCCCTTCTCTGAGACGTACGAGCTCAGAGGTTGTTTATCAATGGATATCAGTCGCATGGAGTGAATTGCCAGTGTGGCACGCGTAAGTGGCAAATGATCAAGGCTTCTGTTGAAAAGCAAAGTCTTGTGGTTGATGATCAAAGCACGGCCTGTGTGGCGTAGCTTTGTGTATAGCGTGAATTTGCGAGCCTCACACCTCTGTATGAGTCAAAAACGGGATACGGACCGTTGGGAGAACACGACGTTTCTTTCTAGCTATGGGTGGTGTCAGTGCTTAAACTGGCTGACATTTATATACTTTTCACCTGTGTGGTTGTTGGATACGAGGCGCCTCGATATTAGGTCTGTTAGGACCGGGAAACGTGTGTTCAGGAATTGCCAATCCTCAAAAGTAAGAGAGGACCGGCCCAACCGATTCCAAGGATTGATGTGTGCGGTCCTGAGACATTTGCTAGAGTGTTTCGAATGGAGAGGAGCTTGCCCCTTGCCTCGACTCATGACAGAAATCCAATTTCCAATACGTGATATTGCAGTTTTAATTGTAGAACTAGTATGGCGACATGATATATGGTACCCATGCCGTCTATGATTGATATTTATGATTGAAATTGTTTTGACACTATACACTTATAATAGTATCAAATCATTTGTTTTAAACGTTCCAAGCATGTTTGGATATTATAAGGGAAAACCCTATCCTCCGGCTTGTGTTGCATTGTGTGATGGGGCCTGGGTCTTATAATAGCTTCATTTTTCCAAAAAGCATTGTGTTGTTTTGTTATATGCACTAGTGTTCTTGGGAGGAAACCCGTTCCGTGTTATACGGCGTGGTCCCTTGAATTACTTTCTTTTAAAAATAAAGATTAATAACTGTTTTAGTTCTCACACCAGTCACATGACTGACCTGGAGTTTATTGTTTTAACCTAAACTCTGGGTGCCCCTATTTTCCACATGGGCAGCTAGTAGTTTTGGTTTTGCAGATTTATATTCACAGGATCCTGATTTACAGCTGGAACGATGCCTGGAAAGCTCTGTATCCGTGTATTACTTTCAGTTGTGCTTTGTATTGTTTTTCCGCTGCTATGTAATTTATTGTAATCTCTGATATTTTTCTGTTGTATAATATTTATTCATACTCTGTATATTCTTGTAATCTGATGGAATTGTTGAAATAAACAATGAAATGTTCTTCTGTTTGTGTTCTAATTCGTCTTGCACTCACGATAATTCGACCTTTCTCTTCTCTTCGGAGATGGGGAAGTTCGGGTCGCTACAGTCACTGTCCACATTCTCTGCTGTTGCTTCGGAAGAAGATAATCCAGCGGTCTGCAAACAGATCATTAATATATTTAGCTTTATGGAACCAAAAATATATAATACTGAGTAGTATGTATATAGCCTATTATGCAAGAGGTAATGTAGTGACCCCATGTCAACTTTCATCTACTGTGTTTATCGTTCCTAAAGTAAAAATATGTCAGGATTATTGGAACTGAAATCCCATGTACCCAATATTCCATGTTCCCCTATACCCAACCAATCAGAACTACCTGAATTCCACCTTTTTGTAATTAAGCCCTCGGACTTAATTGCAAAAAAGTGAAAATCAGGGATCTTGATTGGTTGGGTACAGAGGAGACAAGGGATTTCGGTATAGGTGATTTGCTCTTGGATTATTGATCTTGTAGTTGCTCAGACAGAATTCAAACGTTGCTTTCAAAGCTTCACTTCAACTAACATCTGGAAAATGGAGTCAACTCTGGATACTTCCTTATTCTGAATATTTGTAAATTGTTAACTCCATTAAACAAACAGGGACAATTTCGACCAACTGTGTAGGAATAAATGTCTCGGTGATAAGTGCAAAGTACAATCATATAACAACCATTTTGGATATGGTATGGTAAGCATTTCCTCTACATCATGACCGATAAAACACTCTATTTCCTTATCAAAAGCAGTGGCAGTGGTCGGCATAGTTGCATCCGTAATATAAATGTTCGGACAGAACCTATAAAAGATTAGGCATGAGATTGATGCACAAACATGTTTTTGTATTATACTTTAATTGCTACCTATTTACAGGACTGTTGAATTTAACGGGGCATTTAAGGCATATAATTTAATCAAGCAAGGTTGCTACGTTTTACCATTTAGCTCAAGCATATAAATTACATTTTTTTATTAGTGTTTTCTACGTATGCAGGTCTCAAAATTTATGTAGAGAGCATGTTAGAAAAAATCAATAACATTGTGTGCATGAGTTATAAGTAAAAAAACATTTATTTAATATGACAACGTCGACATTAAGTGGTGAAGTGCACAGGATAAAATTAATTGGAGCATATTAAGCATTCACACAGAATCGGGGTTTATGTTAAAAAGGTGTAAATAACATAACAAATACAGAACTAATTACAGTAGAAACACACATATGTAGCATTTGAGGTTTATTTACATCATCGGCGTTGCTGTCGGTGAGATTTCAGCCACTTGTTTATCTGGAAATTATAAATATACAAGTCAAACAACATAATAGAAGGTAACGGTTTATTTTGTGTTAAGATTTGATGAAGGTTTTTTGAAATGAGCTGTTGATTCTTTAATTGTAAGAAATATTGAAAATCGACTTGTATTGCATAAATGAATTGATATAGGTTTAATATTTCATGTGGTTACAACGCAAACATATTTATAAAACACTGTACATTTGGGGTTAACAGCCCATCAAACTATATACCCACACTTGCCTTCTGTTATACACACATTCAGCTGCAACCATTGCGGTATTTATGTTGTTCATATAACAATTAGCATGTTCAAAACTTTCTTTTGTGTCCAACATGCATTGTTTGGAACGACGCATCTTTAATTCTATATAATATTATGTCTGTAGCCTTTTAATTTATACTCTAGCACTTCTTGACGTGAATAATATGATGTTTAATGGTAGTTGTTTAATTGTGTTGGTTATGACATATAGTAATTGTTGTTTTATTATTCTATTAGAATTGTATTATATGTCAATTTATGTTCGAACCATAATACGCTATTTTCAAGTTTGTGACCTCTCGCACTAAAACCGAAGAATCTAACCACTGATGGTGCTGGGTGCAAAGGTAACGAGAATGAAACCTATCAAGAAGAAAAAGGTGATTTTCCAAAATGGATGGACCAAAGAAATCTGACGTGAAAAAGTATATAGAAAAGATTCATGATTGGAAGAGCTCATAAAAGTTGCTTAATTTTTGGAAAACATTAACTAAATCTCACGGGTGTATGCACGCTTTTCTATTTAGAGGTTTAAAGAGTTATTGTTTGTACTTTGTAAAAATGTATACATGTTTGTTCATGACAATCCAATAATAAGAAATACATCTTCATAAGCACTGCTATCAAGTTTCTTCAGTTCCTGTCTAATAAAGTGTACCACTCTTATATCAAAGGTACAATGAATTAGCAAAAATATGATAAATATTTTATATTAGTAAAGGCAAGTATTAAAGTATGGATGGTCAGTATCTAATAGGGATGAACACAAATGATTCATAAAATGCATATACCAAGGCATCAAGGAAACAACTTCAAAATCTAATATGAAAAAAAATTCAAGTGGTAAAAAGGTAACTAAGATCCAATATGGAGTCCATCTTAAAATTAAAATTGTAAGGACTTATAAATTAATGATGAGATTAGAAATACGACCATTATAGCATGCCTTTTCTCAAATCCAGCATTCTAGTTGTACCCATATCAACATTTTCTTCTGAGTTTCTTGCAAGATGTATGGCAAACATAACCCATAAATGTACTATTCAAGTAACATTTAGTCAAAAGAAGATATATATATATATATGTCTTGATCATTGCTATGATGTTTAGTGATGTTACAAAAAGAAACCAAACTTTGGATTTAACATGAATATGTTAGCTAGTAACTAACTGGTCACATCTAATTTGTCATGTTTGACTTCAACTGCACAAAAGATTTATCATTTTTTCAAGCACAAAATAAAATCATAGAAAGCAAGTTAAGGATGGGCTTCCAAATCATACTCTATTTTGAAGTTGGTGTAAAAATAGCAATGATTCATAATTAAATATAAAACTTAATTGTGTAAGCAATTCAATAAGAATATCATAGTCCGAACGAATAAATAAGACCATTTAAAAATTTCATCGATGTTTAATAGTAATACATTGAAAGTATAAGCAACCGTTGGAAGTTAGAAACATCAAACAAAAAAAGATGATCACAGTGTAGAAGTGCAGGGGTTGATTCTTTTTAACTCTGTTTTGTTGTCAAAATAACCAAAAAATATTATTACATTAGATATGCAACACCCTTAAAATAACATATGGTAGAAGCATACTTATAAAATGCATTAAGAACCAAAAGAGAACCATGTTATTTACACAACATTAGAATGCCAATCAACCAAATCTCATTTCTGCTAAAGCAAAGTTTGAAATGAAGTTATTTATTTTTGTTTGTTTTGATAATGTAACTAACTATTGCAACATTAATGTGTCCAATTAAGAAATGTGGAATAGAAAATGCAGCAGATAAAATTGGGATGCCAGCATTGCAGTGCGAAGTTTTGAAACTTTGGTACTCAAGCGACATTAAAATGATGTGGGCAGCCCATCGTAGTAGAGCAATTTTTGCTTACTTAATTCCTTTTCAACCAAAATTGAAATTTGTTATGCATCGGAACCTCCCATGGATCCTTCTACATGTAAGACAGTTCTTTCAAGTTAATATATGTCAAAATATTTGTTTATATACAATATGTAGATATAGTAGAAGGATTGTATAGTAGGTCCAAGTTCTTCACAATAGAAAAACAAAAAGTTTCCAACTTTAATGCAATCATTAACAGCAAATAGCAGTCCAAATTAAAATTACAGTTGTAATTAATGAAAAGATAACCATTATTGAATCTTTATGGGAGTGCGTCCAGTAGAAATTGTAGCAAATATAAATTCCGTTAAGTATTTTAATGAAAAAACTTGGAAATTAGTAAATGAATTACCTAAACTGCGTAGATTGAACACTTACACCCAATCAATCTAAGAAACCGTAAATTTCAGAAATTCGCAGAATCATTTGAGGATGGAACGTGACCACAACGGAGAATGGATGCCAAGTGGAACTTGCAGACAACAGAAGATAGAAACAGAAACTGTAACCACTCGTTGTGCGAAGTAAGAAGACATAACTGCGGTAGTTTTGAAGCTAATTGTTGATTATAATATCTATAAGGGGTAATCAATCCCTTTCAGCAGAAAAACCTCAATAGGATCTTGCAATGATGTGATAGAACAAACAGCTTGAAATGAATATCAATCTCAGATCACAGAATAAAATAAAGGGAATAGAGAACACATAAATTTATAGTGGTTCCACTATCGCGAGATAGTGTACGTCCACTTCAATGAGAAAGAGATTTTTATTAATATTCAAGATATTACAGAGTTTTTAAAGTAGAGCAAAAGAAATGAAGAATACAAATGTTCTCACATATCATATCATAACATCCTCTATGCCTTTCTTTATATAGAGGAAAACGTTTCTTGGGGATGAATTAATTTGATTTATGTAAATAAATCAAATCATGGAAGGCTAATATTCCCATTAATTTGATTGGCATATGATTGATTGATAACTTTCTATTTTCTCCATCAATCAATCTCTTTTCCAATTTTAATTTCTTTCCGTTTATTTTTCATGAAACATGGCAACAAATTAGATAGCGAATATCTCCAATATCCTCTAATCATTAATATTCCTTCCATTTCTTTCCGTTCATTTCTTGCACAAAACGGGTAACGAAATTACCACGAATATCTCCAAAAATCTAATTGATATTTGGAAATGTTGTATCACCAAATTCCAATAATATCCACCTTGATACAATATCTCATGCAACCTAGAGACTCCAATGTGAATGGTTCCCAATGAGTTCCTGCAAAAGCCACCCCTCACTGCACTTTGTCAGTGAACTCCGGCAAGGCCACCGCCCACCAACAAAGTGTTGGAAGCATTCAAAAAACAAGGTAGACATTGTGCAACCAACTCCTATCTCTTCATACAAGAAGAATACCATATCTTCTCTTGACTTCAACCAAGTCACTCTCTTCCCCATTGTGCCACCATGTGGCACCTAGCACTTCATCAAGTGAATTAAGTTCGAGCAATGCTCGAACTTAGTAGCAGGTAATGCCTTCATAAACATGTCTGCTGCATTTTCATTTGTGTGAATCTTCTGAAGACGAACTAACTTCTCCTCATTCATGGAGGTAAGGAAAGACTCTCTTACCTCTATATGCTTTGTTCTAGAACTGAAACACAGATTTTTAGCTAAATGAATTGCACTTTGACTATCACAATTTACTAAACAAGCATCTTGCATGTAACGACCCGGATTTTTAAATCGATTTCTTTTTAATATTTAATAGGATTTTAAATATTTTTTTGATAATATAAATGAATTTTTATACTGAGTTATTAATTTAATATTCAATTATTAAATTTCAAGTATATTGAATATCGTAATATGAAAATAGTATAATTTAATTCTGAATTAGAATTGAGTTAGAATAATTCAGATAATCAATATAAATTCTATTTGGAATATATACGATAATAAATAATAATTTATTATCGAAGAATTTATTTGTTTTTGAATTTAAATTATATTGTATTAATTTATTTTGGTTATTTATATTTACGTTCAAATTAAATATCAAAATATGTTCAATTAGTTCAGAAAAGTGTTTCACTGTTGAAGCAACAGTGGTTACGTTAAATTAGCGGTTCGTGATTTAAATTAATGGACCCCGAGATATTTGATTGTGGATAGGTACAAAATCAAATCGATGTCTAGCTATTTAAAAAGAATAAGAATCGCTTTATATCAAATCAGAATTTAATTATATGTACCATACTTAGACTACTTCCTTAAGGACTAAGGTTTCTCCATCTATATAATACGCAACCTTCTCCTCTCATTTCAAAGAAAAATCGAACTTCAGGCATATATAAACGAAATGGCTGAGCCTTTCTTCTTCATTGCAAACCATATTAGAAAATCCCTCTTTACAAATCTAAATTACTTTTTCCTTTCCAAATCATTTCCGTCCAAATCAAAAAGGGAAATCAAACCCATTACAAAAATAAATAAGAAGAGGGAAAATTGAATAAACTTCGATCAGGGAGGGACATCACTCGTCGTAGGAGTTTTTAGGGTTTGAAAGTTTCATTTAGATCTCAAGGCTCATCGCGAATCGGGGTAAAGAAGGCCAATATTTGTCTCGATGGTGCATGTAACGACCCGCAAATCCGAGCTATCTGAGTTGACTAAATACACCACACGTCCAACCCAAATAACACAGAAATACGACTCATTATTAGAAAGAAGTTAGAGGATGAGAAATAGAAAGAAAGAAATATTAGAATAGAAGAAAAACGAAGATCACAACTCACAGCGGAACGAAGAAAATATATTATATAACATAACTTCTGAAATACAAATCAGTAACTCTATATACATACCATCATCAGAGCACAACAGTCATTTCTGGAACAGTTATAAACACCTGTTTCCAGATACAAACAAGGTCCACAGCGGAATATATGATAGTCTATAGCTAACTGGTGAAGCCTCCTGCTTCCAGCTCCTTCAAGTGAATCTGTGAAATCCTGACTACTTGACTGCCCGTACAAATTTGGGCACCCAAGAGTTTAGGGAAAACAAAACAAAATAAACTCTGGGTCAGTCATGGGACTGGTGTGAGTAAACTCCAACCACTTGTTTAACTTTAAAAAAACCTTTTCGAAAGAAAAGGTAATAGTAAGACCAGCCCACACATAAACATGGACGGTTTTTACCTTACTATAACCCAAAACACTTTGATATCAAATCCAGTGATATTATAGTAATGTCTACATCAAGTAAATAACCAAATAGTAGAACGCTTGCATCTCACGCTCCACATATATATTATAAAATCAAAAACCGCATGGCGCTTATTGGAGATTGGGTTTCCAACATGACAAGGTATGGAACCACCTTCCGACTGTGTATCTCTAGAGAGGAATACACTGGGTTCAACAAGAACATCTTGCAACCCGGCCTACACATGACCGACCACTCATTTCGCTTGAGTGTATCGAATGTATATCACCAACGGTTGGGCTCAAACCACCGTTTCCCGAATGGGCATAATCGATAGATTTAGAAACAAAAGGAATTTCTCTAGATAGGTGATTATACACCCTAATGGGTGCGACCCACATAGCCATGCTGCCTGCCCGATTTTTTGTCCTTTCCCGGTTGTTGAGGCCTGAGGCTACGAATACTTACCCTTCACTGATATCACAATCACTTTGAATGCCACATTGTCAGATCCGTTAATCACTAGTTAAGTTTGCACAAATATTCTGGATATTATGCTAAGGGATAAATCCGTTGCAACCATATACATTTATACAGACCAACCCATTTGATCATTGGAAATACTCTGTCAGACATTCGTCCATTTACGTTCGTTCTGGGATTGAACGAAACCGAAGGCACTATTTCTATTAATAGAAAAAGCCCTTGCACTTCACTCCGTCTTCAATATATTCAGCATACTTGGTTCGCAACGCTTATGCCGATACGGAGTGGTTCTTCGGATAATAATCCAACCGGTCTCTCCATATTGACAACGATGGTCAAAAACTTCGATAGTCTGTGATTTAACTATCGAATAAAAACAAGTGTTCATCCAACATATCAAACAAATCACTGGGCTCTTTAATTAATATTTCATTAATTAAATCTCTTCTCCATTTCCTTATCAATATTTGTTATCCAAATATTTCAATAACCATATTGGCCTTTTATGCCATTTGGAAAACGTTTCCAAATATCAACTTCTTTTATTTCTATATATTAGAAAAATCTCCATTTGCAATTGAAAACAATTCCAATCGCTTATCTCTACCCCCTTTTGTTTACCACATTCGATTTTTATATTCACTTTACTATCGAATTCAATACGTCGATACAATGATTTCAAATTATCAAAATATCTTAAAAATATTCTAACTCCTTAAATTTCCGGAAAATTTCGCCATAACCTCCCCTGTATCGGGAGCATCGGGAAATTTCAAATAGCTTCCCGGTATCTTCCTCAATCAAAAGAAAAAGGAAAAAACCAAGCGGCCTGCCGATACGGCGCATAAAACCCATATATGAATTTAAACATGTACCTTTTTGTCGGGCACATAAATAAAAATCTTCATATACCTCATATCAAACCTTCTTACACATGTTCACCTGTTTCCATTTCAATTCAATACCATCTAATCGTTTGAATTCAGTTTCGCCCATTTATTTTTTAATTAGTCATTTTGCCTATTTCACTTCTTTATTGAACATAACATGTTCAAACAAAATATTTAACTCGTTCATAACCAAATTGAAGTTCAATACTAGTTCTCTTTCCTATTTCGAATATAAATTTTCAAATCGAATTCACTTATTTAAGGCCCAATATCAATTCAACATCTTATCTATTCAATTTAGTTAATTCTATTCAATAAATCAAAATCTGGTTTCTGTTTCAAAAATCATATTCATTTACACAACTTGAATTCACATATATTTTACAACTCAACTCTGAAATTTTCTAAATAGAAACTTCGGATTTCCTCGCTTAAAATCCTTTTATAATATTAAATAAACCATTATGGTTTTAAAACGATTCTGGCGCTGCTTTTCTGAAAATTTGATTTTGACATAACTCAAAATCTATACGACGAAATTCAGATTTTTCTCCTTCATTAGAAAACTATTATCAAATCGGTCCTGACGTTTCTTGTTTCAAAGAATTTCGACTTCAATTGGGTTCTGTATATTCAATTGAAGTTCGAATCGCCAATTTACGAACTGCATCGCTGCGGCGAGTTCGTTTTAATTATATTTATATATATATAACCCTTTAAACTTCTTTAAAATGAATTCAACTCTATTTAGCTCTATTTGAATTCCTTGATTCAAATTCCAATCTCACTTTTGAATTCTATATTTCAAATCCCAATTCCTTTTCTATTTGATATTCAAATTCAATACTTAAATTTCTATTTGAATTCCCTATATTCAAATTCTATGTTTGAATTCATTTGAATTCTCTTATTCAAACTCTATTTTTAAATTCCATTTTAACTTCTACATTCCAATTTCTATATTTGAATTCTATTGAAATTCAAATATTCAAACTCTTTTTTTTTAAATTCTATATTCAGAATTCCATAATTTAAAACCCATTTGAATTTCATATTCAAATTCCATAGATTAAATCTTATTTGAATTCAATTTGAATCTCTTATATTCAAATTTCTTTTTCCATTTCCATTTGAATTCTAATATTCAAATTCGTTTCCAGCCCCATTTGAATTCTAATCTTCAAACTCATTTTTAACACCATTTGAATTTCTTCACTCAAATCCATTTGAATTCCCTTGAACTCAAATTCCATTTCAAAACCATTTGGATTTCCTATTTTGGAATCCTATTTGAAATTCTATTTCCCATTTCTACTTTGGAATCCTATTTTCAAAGTTTATTTCAAATTCTATTTTGAAATCTCATATTCAAATTCCTACTTGAATTTCTGTATTCCATTCCATGTTCAAATTCAATACTTGAATTTCTATTTCAAATCTCAATTCAAATTTCATATTTAAATTCCATTCAAATCTCTATTCCAATTTCACATTTGAATTCTTCTTTGAAATACTATATTTCAAATTCTATTCAATTCTTCTTTGAAATTCTATATTTCAAATCCTATTTTGAAATTCTACATTCAAATCTCTATTTGAATTTCTTTATTCGATTTCCTTTGAATTCAAATTTTATTTTTCATTCTAATCTCGTCTATTCAAATTCTATTTGAACTTCTTATTTGAATTTCTAATATTCCATCCCCTTTTAAAATTCAAATATTTAAACTCCCTTTTAAAAATTCAAATGTTATACTCAAATTTTAATTGAATTATATATTTAAAAATTCCATTCCAAATCCTATTTGAAATTTCTTTTGTATTTCAAATATTTCAACTCCTTTCTAATATTTAAATTTCTACTTAAAAATTCTATTTCAAGTTCTATTTTGAAATTTCATTTCAAATTTTTATTTCAAAATTCCACTTTGAAATCCTATATTTTTAAATTCTACTTGAATTTCAAATTCTATTTGAGAAAAACAGAATTTCCCTTTTTAAACTTCAAATATCATTCTCATGATATTTTAATAAATTAACGATTGGCCCAGTGGTATTTAAACAATCAAATCACCCAATTTTCAATCATTTGGTTTTAACACATCATATATGAATATATGTGAAATCAGCAAACAACAAACAGATAATATACTTTTGAGGAATCCTGTTGGATTCCTCCAACCTGTTTTCCTGCATCCACAGATGTTAGCACATAAATAATACCCATTCTGCTTCGTGGCAGAATATCGCGGTATAGAAGGTCATCCACTAATCATAGCGTGGGGCGTATAGGGTAATCATCCGCTATGAAACTGCGGGCATCCGCTAATGAGACTGCGGGAATCCAACCAATCAATCAACCCAATATATATATATAGCCTAAATAACTAATATATATAAAATAACCAGAACATTCACACAAGCAACAGACAATTATTTTTAATGAAATAAAAATAATTCTAAAGGTGAGTGAGATTTACTCACCGGGATTTTTCTTCTTTGTTGGATATCCTGTTTTAAATTCCAATGTTACAGCTTCAAATCTACTTGACGAATCTCGAAAAAAAATCACTACCTACGATTTATTTTTTTATTTTGATTAAACACTAATTTAATTTAAGTTAGCTACTAACATAAATGATTTATTTTATGTAATATAAACTTCTAAATAGCATGTACCTTATTGCCTCGATCAACAATGAAGTAAACTCAATTATTCATCGATCCACTATCACCGCATACAACCCCAAAATGTTGTTTCATTCATTACGGCATATCATCGAACACCATACCGTCATCAATAATTTCCACCCCTCCGAACTGTTGCAGCAGCTTCGAACCATATGCGAGCCCTTGCTCATATTGCCAATTCTGTCATCAACACATGAACTCCACGCTGCTTACAAAAGCTGCTCCGTCATCCTGGTATCGCAGTCCCCCTCACCTCCTTTGGCATCCCCGCTGACTGACGCATCTCTACCAACCTTCCAGCTTCATCGCGAGTTCTATTTTCCCCCAATTTCCATCGCGGTCCCTTCGTAGTCTTTGCTTCGACTATGCCAGAATCCCACGAACAAACATCGCGATCCATTTCTAGCTCCTTTTCTGTTGATCGGAGCCTTCCCAAGTGACGCCATCGCGTGCGTCTCAACCCCAGTTTCGTTGTTCGAACATCAATTCTCCCCAATGTCATCGTACCCGAATTGAAGACCATGAAGTAACGTACAAGCTCAAAAGAGCTGAACGGCTTTTAATCTTAATGGGAATTTAGGAGATTTTGATATCTGTCTGGATCCTAAATCACGAGTGCTTCATCGCGACTCTCCCTGGTGTCGAGCTCCAGAGTTTGGTGATTTCGAATTAGAGGGATCTGCCATTTTTAAATTTTGTTTTTCCTGAGAGGAGCGGAAAGAATAAGACAGAAAAATGAGGAGAGGGTAATGTCGCGATTTTATAAAGGAAAAGGGGACATGATTTTAATTGATGGTCGGCCAAGTACAGGACAATATCCTATTTAAAGTATTTAAAAAGATTTGATTTTGATTTTAAATATGATATAATTAAATTTGATTTGATTAAAGAGATTTTTTTTTTTTCGATTTCAATTATATTTTGTTCTCGTATTTCGATTATTTGATCGATAATTCACTATAAAAATTCTTTTATATGGTTAATTCAATATTTAAACGATACTAAATATTTAAAATACTGTTCGAAAAATCCGGGTCGTTACATTCTTCCCCCCTTAAAATAATTTCGTCCTCGAAATTGCTAAGTTAAGAAAATGCTACAAACCTATGTACTTTTTCAAAACTCACTTATGAGTTCTACCAAAACTTTTGGTTTTAATTCATATTTCACCTCACCTTTGCTTCCATTCATTCTTATTTGAATAGTTCACAACTAATATATTCGTATCCAATTCATATCCCATTCATATGAATTCAACTTTAATCACATTGATTCTAATCAATGTATTCACTTCGATCCATTTTAACTTTCTTCAGTTAAATTTTAATTCCAGAATCCAAATCCCAGGGTTTTTATTCAAATCCTTCTGAAGTCACATAAATATATATACATATATTTATTTCTATTTTAAATTCGAAACATTTGAATTTTCAAACCACTTGTTTTCTTTCAAACAAATTTCCATCAAAAACTTTTTCTAAGGTAGCAATTCATCACTTAGAAACTCGAAAATGAACACTGATGATGTTGCAATCATCATCAGAATTATTTCCCAGCCACTGAAGTGAGTTCAGTGTTTTATCACTTTCAAAAGCCATTCAAATCGATTTAATTCAAAATCTTCCCAAAACAGGTCTATATTATCTTAATATACTTTGGAAAATATTTTTCAACTTCCTAGGATTTTGAATTCTCAATTCTGGTTTGAATTAAATTCTAATTCATCTCATTTGTATATGTTATACACAAGTTTTATTTTGGTTATATATTACCATCCCAGTTTTTATAATCTCGTTTGATTATAATCCTAACAATCAACACATCCATATATTATAATAATTCCAGAAAATTATTCCTTCTATATCAAATAGAGATTTGGGTAAAATTATTTCATCTACCCACTTAAAAACAATATCATGTCGTATTTTCTGTTCAAGTGTTTAGAAATTCCTATCGACTTCGTGGCGTCCCACTATTCGATCAGAATTCATAAACCACTCAACAGACTAGCCAACACAATATAAAACAGTTTTTATATCAAATAACAAATACGCTCTCTCGTATATATATACTCAACTCATTCTAGGGTACTACTGACCCTATCTCTAATGAGCACATGCCACACAAGCCTAGGTATTCACTCAACCTAAGCTCTAATACCACCTGAAACGACCCGCAAATCCGAGCTATCTGAGTTGACTAAATACACCACACGTCCAACCCAAATAACACAGAAATACGACTCATTATTAGAAAGAAGTTAGAGGATGAGAAATAGAAAGAAAGAAATATTAGAATAGAAGAAAAACGAAGATCACAACTCACAGCGGAACGAAGAAAATATATTATATAACATAACTTCTGAAATACAAATCAGTAACTCTATATACATACCATCATCAGAGCACAACAGTCATTTCTGGAACAGTTATAAACACCTGTTTCCAGATACAAACAAGGTCCACAGCGGAATATATGATAGTCTATAGCTAACTGGTGAAGCCTCCTGCTTCCAGCTCCTTCAAGTGAATCTGTGAAATCCTGACTACTTGACTGCCCGTACAAATTTGGGCACCCAAGAGTTTAGGGAAAACAAAACAAAATAAACTCTGGGTCAGTCATGGGACTGGTGTGAGTAAACTCCAACCACTTGTTTAACTTTAAAAAAACCTTTTCGAAAGAAAAGGTAATAGTAAGACCAGCCCACACATAAACATGGACGGTTTTTACCTTACTATAACCCAAAACACTTTGATATCAAATCCAGTGATATTATAGTAATGTCTACATCAAGTAAATAACCAAATAGTAGAACGCTTGCATCTCACGCTCCACATATATATTATAAAATCAAAAACCGCATGGCGCTTATTGGAGATTGGGTTTCCAACATGACAAGGTATGGAATCACCTTCCGACTGTGTATCTCTAGAGAGGAATACACTGGGTTCAACAAGAACATCTTGCAACCCGGCCTACACATGACCGACCACTCATTTCGCTTGAGTGTATCGAATGTATATCACCAACGGTTGGGCTCAAACCACCGTTTCCCGAATGGACAGAATCGATAGATTTAGAAACAAAAGGAATTTCTCTAGATAGGTGATTATACACCCTAATGGGTGCGACCCACATAGCCATGCTGCCTGCCCGATTTTTTGTCCTTTCCCGGTTGTTGAGGCCTGAGGCTACGAATACTTACCCTTCACTGATATCACAATCACTTTGAATGCCACATTGTCAGATCCGTTAATCACTAGTTAAGTTTGCACAAATATTCTGGATATTATGCTAAGGGATAAATCCGTTGCAACCATATACATTTATACAGACCAACCCATTTGATCATTGGAAATACTCTGTCAGACATTCGTCCATTTACGTTCGTTCTGGGATTGAACGAAACCGAAGGCACTATTTCTATTAATAGAAAAAGCCCTTGCACTTCACTCCGTCTTCAATCGTCTTAACTGAATTTATCAGGTTCCAGTTATTTCAAACTACTCGATCAATCCATGGGACGAAATTACGAACAGTTCCCAAAGATTCCCACCATCCATTTCTGACTAGACACCTCGTCCTACCTTTATTATCTCCTATCGAATCCATTTAACATCTTATCAATTTAAATAAACTACTAAATGAACAAATTAACTCTCCGAAGTATTTTTAAATTTTATAAAAAAAAATGTATACCTTGCTGCTTCCATCAATCAAAAAGCTAACTAAAAATCATCGGTCCTTGCCTGTTGAAATCAGCCCCAAACACTGGCCTTCACCACCTTGGAATTTCATCGAATACCTCATTATCAATCACCATTCCCTTCTCTATCGCCTCTCGCTACTGTCGTGCCAATTTCCATCCTCATCACAACATCTCCAGTTCGCACCTCCTAAAAACACCACGCTTCCCTTATGGCAACGCCAATATCGCTCCAGCGTCGGCCTTCCAGAGGTTACCTTGAACCATCGCGCACCACTATCGAGGGTCTCCTTCCTCAATCGCGACTTCCACATCCGCTTCTGGCCATAAATCGAAATGCCCTAAATCGAATTCGAGTTCTCCAATGCCATCGCGACCTTTACCCTTTATCGCAACCAATCCCTAACGCAGGCTTCAAGTTCGAGAACCCCCTTCCTACCGCTGGCTCTTCCGATGTTTGAGCTCCAGAAAAAATCGCGGTCGCCCTCTTTTTTCCTATTTCTGTCCTTTTAATTTCGGAGGAGTTGACTTGGTTTTTGAATAACTGGAGAAGAGGAATGTCGACAGTGGTTTGGATGGTTTTTCGTGGGTTTAGAGATTGTACGCGAGCTCGATTATATAAAGGAGGAGAGGAGACAACCGAGTACAAGGCCATTGATTTGCTGCCTTCCTGATATGAAGCATAGCAGACAATTTAGTTGGCTCGAGAAGAATAGGGTGGCGAGATTTTTTTTTTGTTTTGTAGGTCGGCTGAAAGATTTGATTTTATTTTATATAATATATCTCACGGTCCCTAGTTTTGAAAACCCGAACCGCTTATTTTAACTTAACGACCAATATTCTCGGATTATAACGTTATTTTGAACTCCACGGGACTGATATTGAAATTTACATTCGAATGTAACTATAAACGGCCATATTAAATTGATAATTCAATATAAAATATCATTTATATTATCAATTAAATATTTAAAACAATATTAAATATTTAAAATAAATTATTCAAAAATCTGGGTCGTTACAGTGCAGTGGGGTTTTGAAGGTGCGATCTTGTTTTGAAGCTCAATGAACAGAGGTGTGCGATTTTATGGAATATTGTGGACGGGCTCTCATGAGAGGGTACAATGATGGACTTGAAGGGGGACTCGGTTATCAGTTCTGTGGAATTTTAGGGAAGATCGGAGATGGGATTGAAGGTACGATAGTGAATAAATGGAGGGATTTGAAGCCGATGAGTCGAAGCCTACAACAACATCAGGAAATCACACAGTTTTTTTGGGATTCAAGTTGTTACGATGTAGGGATTTCGGATGTTGAAGAAGAGGCTGATGCAGTTTGTGTTTTAATGGCTTAAGGGAGGTGACAGGAAACGACGTGTAGCGCTACTATGAACAGGGTAAGGTAGACTTGGGAAGACTTCAGTAAAGGGTCTGATAACACTGGAATTTGCAGCGGCTATTGGTAATTGGATACAGGTTGGCAAAGGTGGAAACAACCTTTGTTGTTCAACTTCATAGAAGAGGAGCTGTTCGGGGATTTATTTTATGAAGTGGTCGAATAAAATGGTAGCAACAGTAAGGTATAATTTAGTAATTTATTTAGTTTAATTATATTTTTCGAGTAGTTAAATTAAATGGATAAATGTCTAATCTTTAATTAAAATAAATAATCCTAGGAAAAGATTTCATTCGAGATTCATTCGAGTAGATGGAAAGGCGAGACGATAGAGAATGTTAAATGAATATTCGACAATGGAAAATCACGGTGAGTAATTCTCACTCAAAATTTATTTAAATTTATTTTTATCATTAAAAATAAATTGTGGATTGCTTGGATGCATTTATAAATTGATTGTCAGTGTTGGCTATTATATATATAAATACATTAGTTATTTAGGCTTGGTTGTTGTGGTTATTACATATATATTGGTGGTTGGATTCCCGTAGTACCATTGGCGGATGCCCGCAGTATCATTAGCGGATGACCCCATACGCCCCACGCTATGATAGTGGATGACCTTTTATACCGCAATATCCTGTCTCGAAGCAGGATGGGTATTATTTATGTTGACTGACATCTATGGATGCAGGAAAACAGGTTGGAGGGATCCAACTGGATTCCTCAAAAATATTATTATTTGTTTGTTTCATATATATTATCATATATGATGTGTTAGAAAACCTGTGATTGATAATTGAGTGTTTTGGGGTGTTTAAATATCACTGGGGCCTAAATATTGATTTATAAAAATATCGTAAAAAGGATATTTTGAGATTTAAAAGGGAAATCTATTTTTCTAAAGATAGAATTCGAATTTCGAATGGACTAGAAATATTATCTTGTTTTGAATAAATAAAACAAGTATTGAATTTATAAATTATGTTTATAAATTAAATAATACAGGAAATTGAAGTGAAACGATGTTTATAAATTAAATAATGCAGGGAATTGAAGTAAATTTATAAATGGTGTTTATAAATAAAATGGAATGATTTTCATTGGATAATGCAGAGAATTAAAGTGAATTTAAAAACGATGTTTATGACTGAAATGGAAAAATTATCATTTGGATAATTTAAATATTTAAATTCAAAAATGAATTTAAATTGAGGATTGGGAATCATGTTACTAAGGAACGAGGAAATTATTCCAATGGTTGGAATGAGAATTGAATTAGAATAAATCTGTATGGATTTATGATTTGAATTTGATCAGATCGAATTGATTTAAATAAATATTTTCAGAAAAGGAAAAATATTTGGATTGTATTAAATAGAAGTTTAAATTTTAAATATGAAAATAAATTCACTGTATATATATATATATATATAATTTATCATAAAGTATTGCATGTAACGACCCGTGTTTTCGACCATTTGAATATGAATATTTAAATTAGTTTTAAATATTATATCGGGAATATTAATGAAATTTAATATTTAATTCGTTATTAAAACGAAGTTGAACGTTATATATTTATATATAATATAAATCGAGCCTGAAATGGCGCTGCAGTTCGCAATATAGAGTTTTGAACTTCAACTGGACATACAGAGTCCGATATAAGTCGGATTTCTGTGAAACAAGAAACGTTGGAGCCGTATTGGCGATGATTTTCATATGAAAGAGAAAAATCCAGATTTCGTGTTATAATTTGATAGTTATGGCCAAACCAAATTTTGAAATAGTCGCTATGGAAAATCGTTATTTAATTATAAGCCTTTAAATTAGCCGTTTTGCAAACGGACTCTGTTTTCGACGAAACCAGTTTCATTAGAACTGTATCGTTAAATTATTATACAGTGGTGAGTGGCGTGGAAAACCGATGTCGTATGTGGTCACGGTAGCCGTAAACGCCCGTTCAATTTCTATAGCGCGCATTCAAATAAATAAAGGGACATTCGAGTGTAACTTGAGCAGACGATCAAATTAGGCCGCGAAACCAGTTCCGTTGAGTTCGTAGCGTCGATTATAGTCAGGATAGGTATATAGTTTGTTATTTTTAGAGATCGAGAAATTTGGCGTTAAAAAGGGTAGGGCGGTTCGGGGTAAAAACAGCCTATCGGGCAAACAGTCTCAGAATGCGACAAAATTAGTGCCGTTGGGTTCGTATCGAAAAGTTATTGTCGGGGTTCGCAGTTTCAAGTTGATTTGATTTATCTGGTGATCGTAGAAAAATTTAACGTGTGTTCATTTCTGGTTTCATAAAGGAAAAATTTTCATACGACCTCGGATTTCGACGAAACTTGTCCCTTTGCGTCCGAAATACCTTTTTACACCAAGATTAGCATTTATATCAGTAAACAGGAAATGATTATTTTTAGTTTTACGTGATACTTTACGGCGAAGTTTCGTTAAAAATAAAATAAACTTAACCCACGTTTCACCTACCCTATATTCCACCATTTCCAGTTGTTACCGCGGCTTGTCCTTCTTTTCATACCCTGTAGCCTTGAAATGAAACCAACACAACAGTCCTTTGCTCCAATCAAATTTGTTCCTTGCCTGGCAAACAACTAAGCCGTGCCGACCAAGCTTTCTACATTTCCACTCAAGAAACAGCTACCCTACTTTTAATATACACAGCAAGTCTACTGATCTGTGGATTGGATATATAAAAAATTATATATACTACCCGTGGTGACCAAGTAACTTTTCGAGACTCGTCACAACAGCTGTACCCTAAACGACAGCTACCCTATGTGTTACTAAAACCCTACGCTCAACTCCTTGAGGTCCAAGCTGCTGCTTCTTATAAATTGACATTTTTGCTCCCTCTTTTATTTTCGATTCAGAAAAAACCGAAATATCTTCACCTAAGCTAAAGCCAAATCTTCCTTCAACCAATTAAAAGCACGAACTCCATTTGCAGATCTTGGAGGAACTGTGGCGCGTACGTGAGTAAGGAGGAAAAAGGGGAGGTCGGTAGTTCGGTGGGAGATGGACCGGGTAGGGTCTGCTTCGGCGAGTGTTAGGAGGCGCTGGATTTGTGGGATGATGTGGCGAAGTCTGTTGGGGTTCGGACGTCAGCATGGATGGGTTGCGAAGTGGAAGATTGAAAGGAGAAGTGTCGGCCTCCTTTGTTTCGAAGCAGGGGAATTAAAAGGATACGTGATTAACGATGAGGTATACGTATATATGGAGGGAAGGTGCATGGGAATGGAGAGTTCAAAAAGGAGTAAAGCATGGACGTTGGGGTGGAGTGTAGTGACAGCAGTAGGGCATTTCAGTTGCGTGTGTTGGAGTGGGCTGAGGCCTTTGAAAGCAAAGGGATCATGGGGGTTCTCGCGTTCAAAAATCCGCAAGTGGGAAGATTGGTGAGGTGTGAAGAAGTAAAACAAGTAATGGAAAGTAATAAAGTGGAGTAAAAACTGTGCATGCTGGGGTCGAGGACGTGGTAAAGTTCGGATGTACAGGAGTAAATGTGGAGTTCGGTTTCAAGAACAGGAGGCATGCGGCATTTGTTCACTTCAGGTGATGAATAATAAACTATATTCTACCTAGTGATGTTAAATCGTTCCTAACAAGTGAGCCTGGAAAAGCTTTTACTGTTGTGCCAACTGTATTCATTTATATATGGACCGCACCCAATTTAAGTTATATTATAAGCTTAAGCTTAGTATTAGGTAGTGATATGTAAGTCTAATTAGCGAATTAGTAGAAATGAAAATTTTAGTTGAGGATGAATTAAAATCAATTTAAACCAGTACTTATAATAATTACAATGTGTTCATATATTGTCATAAATGGACAAATCAGTCGTGTTGGAATAATACCGACAAGTGTAATATTTTACAGCTGATTGGGCAGAATTTGATGCAACTGCGAGTTATTTAAACAAATTATTTCAACGTCAGATGGGAGCACAAGGTGAGTTAATCTCACTCAGTTATTTCCCGCTTATATTTTATAAGTTGGGTTTTTATTTTTGTGTGCTATGATTGCTAGTGATTGACTGATTGCTGATATATTCAGTTATGGTTAAACTGATGAAATTAAACGTCGTTTAATTTCAGTGAAATCCAAATCGTTATTTTTAACGATTGGTTCCAATTGAGGTAAGTTACCTCATTGGTCACGTTTATAAAATAAACGTGTTTTTTTTAATAAATGAATTGTTTGATTGATTGTTGTGGTCGACCTTGAAGTGTCGTTATAAACTGTTATGAGACCATTATGGAATTGTTTTGATAGTTGAATATTGACCTGATGATTTACCATTTGTTTGGTTTAAACCAATGGGTATTATTGGTTGAGTGGTTGGCAGTGCATGGCCTGTGAATTTAATATTTTATAAATATCGATCTACCGTCAAGTAAACCGACGAGATAAGTTATAAAATCTATTTTATAACTGGAAACAGGTTTTTAAATATATTATTTGAATTGAAGTTAGAAAAAGGAAATAAATATTTATTATTTACGAAATGAGTTATAATTGGTTTTTAAAGAAAAGGGATAAAGGAAGAGTTTGTACAAGTTGACAACAGAGAAAAACCCAAGGGTTTAAATACGGGTTGGTTACTTGGATAATTTGTTTTTAAACAATTAAAAGTTGATTTTTATAAATTTAGTTATTTGATGAATTTAAGGAAAGGGTAATGACAAGGGAATTCAGTTAACTGTTAGCTGATTTATACGGTTGGTAAAATCCACCAGTTCGAATAAAATGAACAAAAGGGATAGATATTGATTCAAATATCCGTTAAAGTGTAACGAGTAGAGTTAGATATTTGTTAATCTTCGATTAACTAAAATCTAAAGAGAATATTGAACTGGTTATTGTTAATAACCTAAATTGTGTTTGAGGAAGCGTGTAAGAGTAATAATAACCCTATTTTAGATTTGAGCAAAATCAACTAGATTTTGATATGGTTAAATGGTAAAACAAATTTTCCTTTTAATTGAAAATGATTTAAAGAAATGATTAAAATTCAAAGTCGAGTAAGAAATAATTAAAGGAGATAAGGTTCGATTAAGAAATTATGGGGTGTTTATGACCCAAGTGATCGACAAACTTGGTAAGTAAAGTTAGTAGACAAGTATAAAGATTTAAAAGAAGAGTTTTACTTAATGCCTCGATTTAAGTAGGGCGAATCCGAAATGGAATGATACTTGAAAGGGGTTAAGTGATGAGATGTTCGAACACCAGAGTTTCAAATATAAGAAAGGTTGAATAACCCAGATTGAAATCAAGATTTAAAACGAGATTTAGTATCGACAGTTATGCGATAAGCTAATATTATTCTGAGGTAAGAACGGGTCGGTCAAGGTCTGAGAGGTAACTAAAATACCCCAACTTGGTTGGCCGCACTATTACCAAGGAACGGTATTAGCTTGGTGTTGAGTGAAGGTGATGAATTGGTTTTATCTTATACAAGGAATAATGAACTCTAATGCAAGGATTTGGGAAAGTAAGGAATATTGCAATATTGGTTTAAAAAGGAATAACAATATTGATTTCAGATTTATATCGAACAATTGTTATTTAATTGGAGTTGATCGAATATAGTAGAGTTAATCAAACGTAATTAGTCAGAAAGAGTTGCCATTGCATACGACTGCTAGCGAAATTCGCAGGGCTGCAGATAGCCTACGGCAGTCGGATGTTTCCTAAGGGAATCAGGCGTAACCATTGTGATCGCTGCGATCTGGAGTCAAGCGAAGAGAGTAAAGTTGAATATTAGAATTTGATTAACGATTTTGTTAAATATATTTTAAGGGCCATGTCATGCCAAGCACTGAATCGGTGATATCATTTTATTGACACATGTGTTATTTGATAGTTAAATCACCGACTATCAAAACCTGACCAATACGATTGTTGGTATGGAAAGACCGGGATCGAATTTATATTCGAAAACCATTCCGACCAACAAATACGTGAAGAGATCGGAAGATGGTCGAGATGGAGCATTGAAGACCGTGGATCTTCATAAGCGGAAGGACTGCTAATAATCTTTGGTGAGGTCCTAGAGATAAACTGTGGTTCGGTCGTGGTTGGAAATCCACGGGTTGCAAGGACTACTCGCTACTGATCCATGGGGTGATTCCTATATGAGATGCAGTAGGAGAGTGCCTCCGGTTCATCCTGTTCCTGGATTACTTGTATGGACGAGTGTCTGACAAAGTATTTCCAAAGGAGATTACGTACGTTGATTTCTTCAAACGTACCATAGTTGATGGCGGAGAAATGGTTTTCTCTAGCCAAATAACTAGAGTATTTTGTGGACGTCAATTAGTGATATCCAGAGGATCTGATGATGTGACATTCAAAGTGAATGGCGGCAGATGTTCGAGAAGAAATTCTGACTTCAAGCCTCATCAACCGGGAGATGACAAAAATCGGGCAGGCAGCATGGCTATGTGGGTCGCTCCCATTAGGGTGTATAATCACCTATCTAGAGAAATTCCTTTTGTTTCTTATTCTATCGATTCTGCCCATTCGGGAACGGTGGTTTGAGTCCAACCGTTGGTGATATACATTCGATACACTCAAGCGAAATGAGTGGTCGGTCATGTGAGGGCCGGGTTGCAAGACGTTCTTGTTGAACCCTGTGTATTCGCCTCTAGAGATACACGTGCGGAAGGTGGTCCCATACCTTGTCAAGTTGGAAATCCAATATCCAATAAGCGCCTGCGATTTTCGATTGTATATTATATACGGGGAGCGTGAGATGCAAGCGTTCCTCCAGATTTGTTAATTATTTGTATCTAGACATTATCATAATATCAGATTAAGATATTGATTTCGAAAACTGGTTTGGATCATCGTAAGGTAAAAACCGTCCGTGTTTATGTGTGGATCGGTCTTACGATTATCTTTTCTTTCGAAAGGATTTTAACTTTAAAATCAAGTTGTGTGATACTGTAAATTGCTGTGCGAGTTTATCTCACTCTGGTTCACCAGACTGACCCGGTGTTTTGTAAATACTCGGGTTAGCTCGGATGTACAGGTTCGGATGATCAGGTACCGTGAAGTCCAGTGACGAGCTGAAGACGTTCAGACGAATGATATTCCGCTGTGTGTTATATGAGGACAGATTAGTATCACTGTCCAGATGTGTACTCTGATATTGTAAGTATTTCAAAAGCTTCCAATAAAGGTTATTTCTGTATTATATTTTGTTCCGCTGCGATGTGAGACTCTGTGTTGCGTTGTGTTCTTCTTCTTCTTCTATTCTAATATTTCTTTCTTTCTTATCTCACCCTCTAACTTCTTTCTATTAATGATCTGGAATGTTCGATGTCTGAATGGTCAACATGGTAGTTTGATGTTGATTTTCGGAGTCGAAAATCCCGGTTCGTTACAGTGGTATCAGAGCTATTGGTTAAGTGAGTACCTTGGCTCTGTGGCGTGACTCAGTAGAGATGGGGTTAGTAATACCCTAGATTGAGTTTGAGTATATATATATATATATATATATGAGCGCGTATTTGTAAATTGATATAAAAACTGTTTATATTGTGTTGGTTGGTTTGTCGAGTAGTTTATGAATTCTGGTCGATACAGTAATGCAAACTGTGTCGATAAGTGTTTCTAAACTCTTAAACAGAATAATTCGACACAGTATGTTTTTGAAAGAGGGTAAATGGAAATTTTTACCCGAAATATATATTGATATAAACAAGGTATATATATTAAAATTATTATAATGTATATATTGGTTGTGTCAATTTGTTAATATAATTGAATCAGATTATAATCAAGATGGTTATAAATAATTAGTCAGGATTAGTGGGAATGTAATAAATCAGTCAGATGAATTTAATCTCAATTTAAATCAGAATTTAGATTGAAATTGTGGAAACTTAGAAGAGGGTGAAAAGTAATTTTGGATTAAATGTATGGGAATTTTAAGATCCTGGGTGAATTTGAAAATATTTTCCAAGCATTTGTATTTTGAGATATTTCAAAATGAAAGTGTTTAAAATTGGAGTTTTGAAATTATATAGTATTGAACTCACTTCGATCGCTAGAAAATAATTCTGATGATGACGGCCGCATCATCAGTGTTCATTTTCAAGTTCTAAGTGACGGATTACTACCAAAAATCTTGTTTTGAATTGCTTTGAGAAAAACAAGTTGTTTTGAATCCTGAAAAGGAATATTTGATTTTTGAAAGAGATGAACTGTTTAAAAACTCCCGGGGAAATTGTTTGAACAAGGAAATTATAGAAATATGGGAAAGCAAATATAAATTGAATTGAAACCAATTAACTGGAAATTGAGTCAGGATATAATATACCAAGTCAAATCAGGTTTGAATTGTGAGACAGGAATCGGAAATGGTATTGGACTGGTAAGTTAAGAGTTGGAATTGATGATGGATGATGATTGAGTTAAGAATGGAATTTGGCTTGGACGCGTGAAGGATTTGGTTCTGAGGATAAAGTTGGAATTTTGGGGATGCATTTGAATATGCTGACAGGGTAGCAGATGGAAAGGATATAATGATATGCTCGACCAAAAAGGTACACGTTTATTTTTATATGGGTTTGGTGATTTGTGAGCCTATTTGGCAAGCCGCTTGGCTGTTTCATTTTCTTTTGAATTGGAGAAGGCCTAGAAAGGCGAGTTGTGGTTGTACCGATTGAGCCGCACAGAGGAGATGCTGGCGAAATTTTTCGGAAAATTTAAGGTATTAGAAATTTTTCAATATTTTTGAAAATATTTATTCACAGTATTGAATTGATTTTTAATTTAATATAAAAAAAAATTGAAATGAATGGGTTTATAACGTTCTTTCTTACCTTAGCAATTTCGAGGACGAAATTATTTTAAGGGGGGAAGAATGTAACGACCCGTGTTTTCGACCATTTGAATATGAATATTTAAATTAGTTTTAAATATTATATCGGGAATATTAATGAAATTTAATATTTAATTCGTTATTAAAACGAAGTTGAACGTTATATATTTATATATAATATAAATCGAGCCTGAAATGGCGCTGCAGTTCGCAATATAGAGTTTTGAACTTCAACTGGACATACAGAGTCCGATATAAGTCGGATTTCTGTGAAACAAGAAACGTTGGAGCCGTATTGGCGATGATTTTCATATGAAAGAGAAAAATCCAGATTTCGTGTTATAATTTGATAGTTATGGCCAAACCAAATTTTGAAATAGTCGCTATGGAAAATCGTTATTTAATTATAAGCCTTTAAATTAGCCGTTTTGCAAACGGACTCTGTTTTCGACGAAACCAGTTTCATTAGAACTGTATCGTTAAATTATTATACAGTGGTGAGTGGCGTGGAAAACCGATGTCGTATGTGGTCACGGTAGCCGTAAACGCCCGTTCAATTTCTATAGCGCGCATTCAAATAAATAAAGGGACATTCGAGTGTAACTTGAGCAGACGATCAAATTAGGCCGCGAAACCAGTTCCGTTGAGTTCGTAGCATCGATTATAGTCAGGATAGGTATATAGTTTGTTATTTTTAGAGATCGAGAAATTTGGCGTTAAAAAGGGTAGGGCGGTTCGGGGTAAAAACAGCCTATCGGGCAAACAGTCTCAGAATGCGACAAAATTAGTGCCGTTGGGTTCGTATCGAAAAGTTATTGTTGGGGTTCGCAGTTTCAAGTTGATTTGATTTATCTGGTGATCGTAGAAAAATTTAACGTGTGTTCATTTCTGGTTTCATAAAGGAAAAATTTTCATACGACCTCGGATTTCGACGAAACTTGTCCCTTTGCGTCCGAAATACCTTTTTACACCAAGATTAGCATTTATATCAGTAAACAGGAAATGATTATTTTTAGTTTTACGTGATACTTTACGGCGAAGTTTCGTTAAAAATAAAATAAACTTAACCCACGTTTCACCTACCCTATATTCCACCATTTCCAGTTGTTACCGCGGCTTGTCCTTCTTTTCATACCCTGTAGCCTTGAAATGAAACCAACACAACAGTCCTTTGCTCCAATCAAATTTGTTCCTTGCCTGGCAAACAACTAAGCCGTGCCGACCAAGCTTTCTACATTTCCACTCAAGAAACAGCTACCCTACTTTTAATATACACAGCAAGTCTACTGATCTGTGGATTGGATATATAAAAAATTATATATACTACCCGTGGTGACCAAGTAACTTTTCGAGACTCGTCACAACAGCTGTACCCTAAACGACAGCTACCCTATGTGTTACTAAAACCCTACGCTCAACTCCTTGAGGCCCAAGCTGCTGCTTCTTATAAATTGACATTTTTGCTCCCTCTTTTATTTTCGATTCAGAAAAAACCGAAATATCTTCACCTAAGCTAAAGCCAAATCTTCCTTCAACCAATTAAAAGCACGAACTCCATTTGCAGATCTTGGAGGAACTGTGGCGCGTACATGAGTAAGGAGGAAAAAGGGGAGGTTGGTAGTTCGGTGGGAGATGGACCGGGTAGGGTCTGCTTCGGCGAGTGTTAGGAGGCGCTGGATTTGTGGGATGATGTGGCGAAGTCTGTTGGGGTTCGGACGTCAGCATGGATGGGTTGCGAAGTGGAAGATTGAAAGGAGAAGTGTCGGCCTCCTTTGTTTCGAAGCAGGGGAATTAAAAGGGTACGTGATTAACGATGAGGTATACGTATATATGGAGGGAAGGTGCATGGGAATGGAGAGTTCAAAAAGGAGTAAAGCATGGACGTTGGGGTGGAGTGTAGTGACAGCAGTAGGGCATTTCAGTTGCGTGTGTTGGAGTGGGCTGAGGCCTTTGAAAGCAAAGGGATCATGGGGGTTCTCGCGTTCAAAAATCCGCAAGTGGGAAGATTGGTGAGGCGTGAAGAAGTAAAACAAGTAATGGAAAGTAATAAAGTGGAGTAAAAACTGTGCATGCTGGGGTCGAGGACGTGGTAAAGTTCGGATGTACAGGAGTAAATGTGGAGTTCGGTTTCAAGAACAGGAGGCATGCGGCATTTGTTCACTTCAGGTGATGAATAATAAACTATATTCTACCTAGTGATGTTAAATCGTTCCTAACAAGTGAGCCTGGAAAAGCTTTTACTGTTGTGCCAACTGTATTCATTTATATATGGACCGCACCCAATTTAAGTTATATTATAAGCTTAAGCTTAGTATTAGGTAGTGATATGTAAGTCTAATTAGCGAATTAGTAGAAATGAAAATTTTAGTTGAGGATGAATTAAAATCAATTTAAACCAGTACTTATAATAATTACAATGTGTTCATATATTGTCATAAATGGACAAATCAGTCGTGTTGGAATAATACCGACAAGCGTAATATTTTACAGCTGATTGGGCAGAATTGGATGCAACTGCGAGTTATTTAAACAAATTATTTCAACGTCAGATGGGAGCACAAGGTGAGTTAATCTCACTCAGTTATTTCCCGCTTATATTTTATAAGTTGGGTTTTTATTTTTGTGTGCTATGATTGCTAGTGATTGACTGATTGCTGATATATTCAGTTATGGTTAAACTGATGAAATTAAACATCGTTTAATTTCAGTGAAATCCAAATCATTATTTTTAACGATTGGTTCCAATTGAGGTAAGTTACCTCATTGGTCACGTTTATAAAATAAACGTGTTTTTTTTTAATAAATGAATTGTTTGATTGATTGTTGTGGTCGACCTTGAAGTGTCGTTATAAACTGTTATGAGACCATTACGGAATTGTTTTGATGGTTGAATATTGACCTGATGATTTACCATTTGTTTGGTTTAAACCAATGGGTATTATTGGTTGAGTGGTTGGCAGTGCATGGCCTGTGAATTTAATATTTTATAAATATCGATCTACCGTCAAGTAAACCGACGAGATAAGTTATAAAATCTATTTTATAACTGGAAACAGGTTTTTAAATATATTATTTGAATTGAAGTTAGAAAAAGGAAATAAATATTTATTATTTACGAAATGATTTATAATTGGTTTTTAAAGAAAAGGGATAAAGGAAGAGTTTGTACAAGTTGACAACAGAGAAAAACCCAAGGGTTTAAATACGGGTTGGTTACTTGGATAATTTTTTTTAAACAATTAAAAGTTGATTTTTATAAATTTAGTTATTTGATGAATTTAAGGAAAGGGTAATGACAAGGGAATTCAGTTAACTGTTAGCTGATTTATACGGTTGGTAAAATCCACCAGTTCGAATAAAATGAACAAAAGGGATAGATATTGATTTAAATATCCGTTAAAGTGTAACGAGTAGAGTTAGATATTTGTTAATCTTCGATTAACTAAAATCTAAAGAGAATATTGAACTGGTTATTGTTAATAACCTAAATTGTGTTTGAGGAAGCGTGTAAGAGTAATAATAACCCTATTTTAGATTTGAGCAAAATCAACTAGATTTTGATATGGTTAAATGGTAAAACAAATTTTCCTTTTAATTGAAAATGATTTAAAGAAATGATTAAAATTCAAAGTCGAGTAAGAAATAATTAAAGGAGATAAGGTTCGATTAAGAAATTATGGGGTGTTTATGACCCAAGTGATCGACAAACTTGGTAAGTAAAGTTATTAGACAAGTATAAAGATTTAAAAGAAGAGTTTTACTTAATGCCTCGATTTAAGTAGGGCGAATCCGAAATGGAATGATACTTGAAAGGGGTTAAGTGATGAGATGTTCGAACACCAGAGTTTCAAATATAAGAAAGGTTGAATAACCCAGATTGAAATCAAGATTTAAAACGAGATTTAGTATCGACAGTTATGCGATAAGCTAATATTATTCTGAGGTAAGAACGGGTCGGTCAAGGTCTGAGAGGTAACTAAAATACCCCAACTTGGTTGGCCGCACTATTACCAAGGAACGGTATTAGCTTGGTGTTGAGTGAAGGTGATGAATTGGTTTTATCTTATACAAGGAATAATGAACTCTAATGCAAGGATTTGGGAAAGTAAGGAATATTGCAATATTGGTTTAAAAAGGAATAACAATATTGATTTCAGATTTATATCGAACAATTGTTATTTAATTGGAGTTGATCGAATATAGTAGAGTTAATCAAACGTAATTAGTCAGAAAGAGTTGCCATTGCATACGACTGCTAGCGAAATTCGCAGGGCTGCAGATAGCCTACGGCGGTCGGATGTTTCCTAAGGGAATCAGGCGTAACCATTGTGATCGCTGCGATCTGGAGTCAAGCGAAGAGAGTAAAGTTGAATATTAGAATTTGATTAACGATTTTGTTAAATATATTTTAAGGGCCATGTCATGCCAAGCACTGAATCGGTGATATCATTTTATTGACACATGTGTTATTTGATAGTTAAATCACCGACTATCAAAACCTGACCAATACGATTGTTGGTATGGAAAGACCGGGATCGAATTTATATTCGAAAACCATTCCGACCAACAAATACGTGAAGAGATCGGAAGATGGTCGAGATGGAGCATTGAAGACCGTGGATCTTCATAAGCGGAAGGACTGCTAATAATCTTTGGTGAGCTCCTAGAGATAAACTGTGGTTCGGTCGTGGTTGGGAATCCACGGGTTGCAAGGACTACTCGCTACTGATCCATGGGGTGATTCCTATATGAGATGCAGTAGGAGAGTGCCTTCGGTTCATCCTGTTCCTGGATGACTTGTATGGACGAGTGTCTGACAAAGTATTTCCAAAGGAGATTACGTACGTTGATTTCTTCAAACGTACCATAGTTGATGGCGGAGAAATGGTTTTCTCTAGCCAAATAACTAGAGTATTTTGTGGACGTCAATTAGTGATATCCAGAGGATCTGATGATGTGACATTCAAAGTGAATGGCGGCAGATGTTCGAGAAGAAATTCTGACTTCAAGCCTCATCAACCGGGAGATGACAAAAATCGGGCAGGCAGCATGGCTATGTGGGTCGCTCCCATTAGGGTGTATAATCACCTATCTAGAGAAATTCCTTTTGTTTCTTATTCTATCGATTCTGCCCATTCGGGAACGGTGGTTTGAGTCCAACCGTTGGTGATATACATTCGATACACTCAAGCGAAATGAGTGGTCGGTCATGTGAGGGCCGGGTTGCAAGACGTTCTTGTTGAACCCTGTGTATTCGCCTCTAGAGATACACGTGCGGAAGGTGGTCCCATACCTTGTCAAGTTGGAAATCCAATATCCAATAAGCGCCTGCGATTTTCGATTGTATATTATATACGGGGAGCGTGAGATGCAAGCGTTCCTCTAGATTTGTTAATTATTTGTATCTAGACATTATCATAATATCAGATTAAGATATTTATTTCGAAAACTGGTTTGGATCATCGTAAGGTAAAAACCGTCCGTGTTTATGTGTGGATCGGTCTTACGATTATCTTTTCTTTCGAAAGGATTTTAACTTTAAAATCAAGTTGTGTGATACTGTAAATTGCTGTGCGAGTTTATCTCACTCTGGTTCACCAGACTGACCCGGTGTTTTGTAAATACTCGGGTTAGCCCGGATGTACAGGTTCGGATGATCAGGTACCGTGAAGTCCAGTGACGAGCTGAAGACGTTCAGACGAATGATATTCCGCTGTGTGTTATATGAGGACAGATTAATATCACTGTCCAGATGTGTACTCTGATATTGTAAGTATTTCAAAAGCTTTCAATAAAGGTTATTTCTGTATTATATTTTGTTCCGCTGCGATGTGAGACTCTGTGTTGCGTTGTGTTCTTCTTCTTCTTCTATTCTAATATTTCTTTCTTTCTTATCTCACCCTCTAACTTCTTTCTATTAATGATCTGGAATGTTCGATGTCTGAATGGTCAACATGGTAGTTTGATGTTGATTTTCGGAGTCGAAAATCCCGGTTCGTTACATTGCAAATATAGAAATTTGGTTTCAAATGGGTTCTGAGATGGAACTTGTTTAATGTATAAAATAAGGAAGAAAATTTATAAACGATGTTTATAAAGTGGAATAATTATCATGGGATAAATGTGGAATTTTAAATTCAAGTATGAATTTTAAAGTGAATTGGAAATCGTTTCGAAAATGGAACGACCATTTTAATTTCGGAATTCGGAATATAAACTGAACTAGAAAAAATAAAAGGATATATATATTTAGAACTCAATTTCATGAATTCTATATAATAATTTATTGCTAATGGAATTAGAAAATAATAACAGAAATGGAATTGTAATTGATAACTACGTAATGAAATAATCGACGAGTAGAGATAATCGAAAATATTAAGTTGGATTTGAAAACTGGATTTAATATATATTAAAAATATATTAGATTGGAGTTGAATTTATATATAAACGAAGTTTAAAACTTTTATATATTAAATATAATTCAAATGAACTCGCCGTAGCGCGTAGTTCGTAAATTGGCGTTTCGAACTTCAATTGAGCACATAGAACTCAATTTAAGTCGGAATTCTTTGAAACAAGAATCGTCAGGACTGTTTGAACAATAGTTTTCTAATGGAAGAAAAAATTCTGAATTTCGTTGAATAGATTTTGAGTTATGTCAAAATCAAATTTTCAAAAAAACAGCGCCATAACCATTATAAAACCATAACGGTTTATTTAAATAAATAAAAAGACTTTAAGTAAATAAAATCTGAATTTCCATTAGAAAAATCCATACTTGAGTTGCAAAATAAATACGAACTCAAGTTGTGTAAATGAAATGACTTTTGAAACAAAAATCAGATTTTTAATTGTTGAATAGAATTAATTAATTTGTAGAAAAATTAGTTAATGGAATTTTAAATCAAAATTGGACTTTGGATCAAAAAAAGTGGTTTGTATATTCATATTCGGAATCCAATATGAAACTTGAATTAGAAATGTCATTCGATTGGTTTATAAACAAGTTAAAATTTTATTTGAACGTGTTATGTTCAAATAAAAAGTGAAATGGGCAAAATAGCCAATTAAAGAATAAATTAGCGAATTGAGTTAAAATGACCCGATTGAGTTAGAGTAAATTGAGAATGGATGTATATGGGTTAGACAGGTATGGAATGAAGTGTATAAAGATTATAATTCGAGTGCCCGACAAAAAGGTACACATTCCATATGAGATTTTATGCACCGAATCGGCCAGCCGCTTGGCTTTTTAATTTTCTTTTTGAATGGAAAGGGCCCAGAGAGGCGTTTTGTAGTCATACCGAGTGACCCATACAAAGGAGGTTTTGGCGAAATTTTCCGGAAATTTAAGGAGTCGGAATATTTTTAAGAAAATTGGATAACTAGAAAATCAATGTATCAATATATATAGAATTTGATAAGGAAACGAACTTAAAAATAGAATGTTATAAACAAAAAGTAAATCTATAATTAAATATGATAAAATTAGAAAGAGAAACGTATACAAGTTTAAAAATGAATAATTGGTTTTTATGATGTTGATTATTCGAGGTAAATGGTCTTGTCCGTTTTAAAGTTAAGGATGTTTTCAGTCAAGGTCTGAGAGGTAGTTATACCCCAACTTGATTGATTTTGTTTTTAACCGATAAATATCAAGATCCAGTCTCGAAGAGAGATGTTTGAATAAGAGTTAGTGAATGTAGTGTATTGGGTTGTTGTAACGATGTTTTACACAGCATTCGTTTTAACCCAAGTAAATGGAAATTTGGAAATATAATAATAAATATTTCCTGAGTTTAGAAATAAATGAATGGTCATGGAAGTGATAAGTAATTGGAATGTTTTCCAATTATAAGTAGAATATATTTTCTAAGTATAGAAAATAAGAGAACGCGATATATGAAAATGTTTTCCAAATAGCGTAAGATGCCAAGATGATTATCGAAAATATCGTGTTAATGAATATGGATAAGGAAATGGAGAAGTGTTTTAATTAATGAAATATTAATTAAAAGGCCCAGTGATTTGTTTGATGCTTTGAATGAATGTTGTTTTTCTTCGATAGTTAAATAACCGACTTTCGAAGTGTTTGCCAATATCGTTGTCAATATGGAGAGACCAATTGGATTGTTATCCGAGAACCACTCCGTATTGGCAGTAGCATTGCGAATCAGATTATATGAAGATAATCGGAGACGGAGTAGAGGGCAAGGACTTTTATATTAATGGAAATTGTGCCTTCAGTTTTGTTCAATCCCAGAACGAACGTATATGGACGAATGTCTGACAGAATATTTCCAATGATCATATATGTTGTTCTGTACAAATATATATGGTGGCGGAGAATTTATTTTCTTAGCATAATATCCAGAATATATTTGTGCAAATAAATTAATGATTAACAGATCTGACAATGTGGCGTTCAGTGTGATTGTGCTATCAATGAATGACAAGTGATCATAGCCTTAGGCCTCAACAACCGGAAAAATTACAAAAACTGGGCAGGCAACATGGCTAAGTGGGTAGCTCCTAATTAGGGTGTATTATCACCTATCTAGAGAAATTCATTTCATTCTTTATTCTATTCAATGTTGTCCCATTTGGGAAACCGGTTGCTGATCCCAACTGTCGGTGATATACATTCGATAAACTCAAGCGAAATGAGTGGTCGGTCATGTGTGGGCGGGTTACAAGATGTTCTTGTTGAACCCAGTGTATTCTCCTCTAGAGATACACTATCGGAAGGTGGTTCCATACCTTGTCATAGTTGGAAATTCATTACCCAATAAGTGCCCGCGATTTTAATTGTATATTATGTATGTGGAGCGTGAGATGAAAGCGTTCCCTTAGATTTATAATTATTTGATTTAGACACTATTATAATATCGAAAGAGTTTTGATATAAAGATTATCGTTTCTTTCAAAAGGATTTTGAAAGTTAAATCAAGTGTTTGGATTCTCATAAAGGAAAACCCATTCCGTGTTATACGGCGTGGTCTTATGAGATACCATTTATTTTCCCAAACCGTTTTAAATTGTTTACTTATATCAGTCCCATGATTGACCCAGAGTTTATTTTGCTTTACCTAAACTCTTGGGTGCCCAAATTTGTACGGGTAGTCAAGTAGTTCAGGATTTTTCAGATCTATCTAAAGGAGCTTGGAGCAGGCGGCTTCAGTGTTAGATATATAGTATTTTTATTTCCGCTGTGTTGTAAGTGTTGTACTCTGAAAATTGTATGTTATACAGTTAAAAATTTGTATTTCAGAAGTTATGATATATTATATTTTGTTCCGCCGCGATGTGAGATTCTGTGTTGTTATTTGTGTTCTTCTTTTACCTTTTTCTTCTAAAAAAATGATTCGTATTTATGTGATATTTGGGTTGGACGTGTGATGTATGTAGTTAATTAAGATAGTATGGATTTGCGGTTCGTTACATTGCATGAAGCCCAAATCACACAATAACTTTTTCAAATAAAGTGCCTCCTTAGCTGCCTCGACTGCAGCTATCAGCTCTGCCTCTGTAGTAGACAAAGCAACTATAGTCTGCAACCTCGCTCTCCAACTAATAGTTGTTCCTCCAAATGTGAACACATAGCCTGAGGTTGACTTCCTTCTATTTCTATCTCTGGCATAGTCTGAATCACAGAATCCAACCAAGTTGAAATCCATATTTCTGCCGCAAAAAACAAGCCCATAATCTGATGTTCCTATAAGAAATCTAAAAATGTACTTCACTGCCTCCCAATGTGATTTTCCCGGATTTGTCGTACATCTACTAACTAATCCAACAGCTTGAGCAATGTCAGGTCTAGTGCACACCATAGCATACATCAAGCTACCTACTGCACTGACATATGGCACCTTCTTCATATAGGCCTTGTCTTTTTCTGAGATCGGAGAGCCTTGATTAGAAAGCTGTATATGCAAAGGCATGGGTGTACTGATAACCTTCGCACCATCCATGCTAAACCAAGCAAGCACCTTTTGAATATATTCCTTTTATGTAAGTCTCAATATTTCAAGCTTCTATCTCCTTGGATTTCCGTCCCCAAAATTTTCTTTTCTTCTCCAAGGTCTATCATATTGAATTCCACTTTTAATTTCAACTTCAATGCATCAATTTCAGCTTTATCCTCGGAAGCAATCAAAATATCATCCACATACAAAAGTAAATACACCCAATTATTATTCTTTAAATGCTTAAAATAAACACATGCATCTTTAGTACTACGATTAAAACCATGTGAAAGCATAAAAGAATCAAACCTTTTGTACCATTGTCTAGGCGACTGTTTTGGACCATAGAGAGATTTCTTCAACTTGCATACCCAATCTGACTTTCCATCTACAATAAATCCTTCTGGCTGCTTCATGTAAATGGTTTCTTCCAAGTCACCATGCAAGAAAGCGGTCTTCACATCAATTTGTTCTAACTCCAAATCGTAAGCGATAACTATTGCATGTAGGATTCGAATTGAAGTTTATCTAACAACTTGAGCAAATATTTCATCATACTCTAACCCATTTGTGACAACCACGGGATTCGAACCCCTGACCTCCCGGAAAGCAACACCATGCACTAACCACTGTGCTAAAAGATCTTTGTGTTAGCTTTTCGAGAGGGGTGTTACAGACTACCCCCCTTAAAGAGCCCAACGTCCTCGTTGGCTCATATCACTCACCACCCAGGCGTTGTGTATGTAACCCGCATCAGTACCACACCGATTGACACCCGCAACATTACACACACAATTCCGGCTGGGTATAGGCTCTGATACCAAATGTGACAACCACGGGATTCGAACCCCCGACCTCCCGGAAAGCAACACCATGCACTAACCACTGTGCTAAAAGATCTTCGTGTTAGCTTTTTGAGAGGGGTGTTACACCCTTTCTTTGTGAAAACTCTTTGGCTACTAATCTTGCCTTGTATCTACCATCATATTTTACCTTGAACACCCACTTGCAACCTATGGCTCGGCTTCCTTGAGGCAGTGGTACCAAATCCTAAGTCTTGTTCAAAGACTGTATCTCCTCTTCCATAGCGCAATTCCACTTCGAGTTGTCACTCGACTTCATGGCTTCTTCAAGGCTCAATGGTTCATCATGAATTACATGTAAAGCATACTCAAACTGATCATCAAGGCTCAATTTTGCATACTGCCAATCTCCATATCTAATTGGAGCTCTCTTTGGTCTCTGACTAGCCCGAATGACTATATCGCCCGACTCTCCTTCAGCTCCACCTTGAGCTGAATCATCTCTAGCTTCATGACCATCACCATCACTACTAGAGGAAATCCGTGGACTATCTTGTGATGTATCTTCAACTGCTCCGTCAATATTATCAATAGTGATATCTCTACTTTGGGTTTGAAAACTGGGAATCTTGGTCTTTTCAGGCTTCTCATCAACTAAGTCTGAACCCTCTGGAAAACCTTCCAAAGGTTTGAACATTGCTGACTCACTAAAAGTCACATGTCTGGAATGCATAAATTTCTTCGTAATTGGATTCCAAATTCTATATCCTTTTATACCATCTGTATAACCAAGAAAAACACATTTGGAGGCCCTAGGCTCCAACTTGTCATGTCCTGTACTGTGAACATAAACCAGACATCCAAATATACGAAAATAACTTAATAAAGTGTTTTTACCTCTCCATATCTCCTCTGGAATCTTCCCATCAATGGCTGAGCACGGAATCCGATTAATAATATGTGCTGCCGTCGAAATAGCTTCATCCCAAAAACCCTTAGACATACCAGCAGTCAATATCAAGCAACGGGCCTTTTCAAGCAGAGTCCTATTCATCCTCTCAGCAACCCCATTGGATTGCGGATCACCAGGTGTAGTAAAATGTATTATAATACCACGTTGTCTGCAGTAGTCGAGGATCTCTTTGGAGACGTGTTCTCCACCATTATCGGATCTAAGAATCTTCAATTTCTTTCCTGTTTAGTTTTCAACAAGAGCTAATCAAACCTTAAACTTCTCAAATACTTCCGAATTAGCTTTCATTACATACACCCAAACCTTACACGAGTAGTCATCAATGAAGGAAACAAAATAATATGCTCCACCAATAGAAGCTGTAGAGTATGGCCCCCAAACATCTGAATGCACATACTCAAGTACCCTCTTAGAAGTGTGCATGCCATCGCCAAAAGAAACTCTGGTTTGCTTTGCCAATACACACTCCTTGCAAAAGTCCAACTTGTTGAAGATTTCTCCCTTGATATTTTTCTTCTTGCGAAGCAACTCTAAGTTCTTCTCCGAAATATGACCTAATCTCATATGCCAAAGCTGGGTAGCATCCAAACTTTTAGAACTATCGACTCCAACACATAATTCTCCATGGACAGTGGTACCCATTAGTAAATACAGATTTCGCACCATGACACCCTTCATCAATACAAGTGCCACTCTAGAAACTCTCAAACCATCTTTGACAATGGTTATCTTGCATCCCAATAATGCCAATTGGCCTAATGATATCAAAGACTTCTGAATACCTGGGACATAGCGAACATTTGAAAGTGTGTGAACAATCCCATCATACATGTGAATACGAACTGAACCAATTCGCATAGACTTTCATGTAACATCGTTCCCCATAAGGATAGAACTTCCTTCTTTGGCATCGAAGGAAGAAAAATAATCCTTATTAGGAGTCATGTGAAATGATGCTCCACAATCTAGAATCTAGTGGTCTGCAACATCTGATACAACCGTTATCAACAAATCGCTACCGCCTTTCTCCATCGCAATAGATGAAGAACCATCAGTCTTCTTCTCCAAAACCAGACAGTCTCTTCTCCAATGGCCTGGTTTCTTACAATTATAGCACTTTCCATCTTTAGACTTACTCCGCGAATTAGGCTTCCCAGAATTGGAACGCCTTATATTATTCTTTACTTTCTTCTCTGCTCTTCCTCTCTCTACAAATAAGCCTGAACTACTACTTCCTCCACTGCTGTCACCAACACCAAAACCTTTCATCTGATCTCTCAACTCTTTACTAAGCAAACCTGTATTCACATCATCTAATTTCATTGTGTCTCTACCATAGATAAGGCTGTTAGCGAAACCAGTGTATTGCTCTGGAAGCGAACACAACAGAACCCTTGCTTTTTGTTCTTCATCAATTTTCAACTCAACAGACTTCATCTTCATCAACAGGTCATCAAACACACTTAGGTATGTCTTAATTGAAGAACCTTCCTTCATCTTATAAGTGAAGAAAGTCTTCAATACGATCAAATGGTTGGTTAGGGATTTCTTCATGTAGAGGTCCTGCAACTTCTTCCAAATGCCTCTAGCTGTTGTCTCCTCAGTGATTTCAGAAATTACGTTCTTTCCCATAGCGAGCTGAAGAGTAGTAAAGGCCCATTATTCCATCTCTTCTAATTCCACTGATGAAATATCAACAGGCAATGTCTCTGTATCAAATACTACTCGATGAACGCGATTTCTTCTTAAAACTGCTTTCATCATCCACTGCTAGTTTTCAAAATCTCCTTCACCATTCCACTTCTTTATCGTCAACTGTGATCCTGACGCCACATAGGAGCCTCTGACGTATGGAGCAACTACTGGCATTGACATATTATTTGTATTATTTTCATCTCCTCCTGCCATTCTACCAAACACCTTCTTTGCGAATCTAGCTCCAATACCAGTTGTATGGGGTGATCAATCCCTTTCAGCGGAAAAACCTCAATAGGATCTTGCAATGATGTGATAGAATAAACATGTAACAACCCGGAAATTCTGAGCCAGTTTAAAATTTTTATTTTGGCAATTTTAGCGAATTTTGAATATTTAAAATAGATTATTTTAAATAATATCGATGAGAAATTCGTTTTGAATGGGATTCAAGCATATATATTATATACGTCGTCGTTAGAATATAAATATTTATATATAATTATAAACAGAATTGAAAATGGCGCGGTAGTTCGATAATTCGATTTCAAACTTCAATTGAATGTACCGGGTGCAAAACAATCCGGATTTTAGTGAAACCAAAAATGATAGGATCTAATTGATAATATCTTTCTAACGAATCCGACAAATCAAGATTTCATAGCGGGAATCAAAAGATATGTCCAGTTGAAAATTCTGAATAGTCGCTATGGAATTCAGGCCCTTAAAAATGGACATTTTGCAAACGACCTCGGATTTCGACGAAACCAGTTTTGTTGGGTCCGTGATGTCGAATTATTGCTAGGTTCCAAATTTCATAATTTTTCGAATCAATATGTGAGCGTGGCAAAGGAAAACGCGTTTGACCAGTTTCAGTTGATTTTAATCGACTGGAAATTGGCCATTTTTCCAACGGTCTCAGAATTCGACGAAACTAGTTTTGTTAGGACCGTATCGTCAATATGAAGCTAGAAAATATTTTTCGAGAATTTTTAGAGTTAGTATGTGACCCCGGTAATTTGAAATGTACGTTTAAAATTAAATATAGTGATTTAAATGTTAATTCAACGGAAACTGATTCAAACGATCGAATCAACATACGAAACATGTCCCATTGTGTTCGGAATGGGGGTAAAACGCTATGGACGACATGCGTTGGGCCTCGTTTCGAGGTCGTATGTGAAAGTCAACATTTTGCAAAATAAAATAATTAAATTAATTAAAAAAAATAAATCTCTTCCCTTTATACGCTGGCCCCCCCTTTCTCGTTTGCATTCCAGAAATTAGAAAAAAGAAAGAAAAAAAAAACAAATCGCTCCTCCTCGAGAAGCCGCCGCCTCCAGGCGTTCGCCGCCGCCACCAAGGGCGTCGCGCCGCCCTTGCTTCCCCTCCTCGACCTCGCGACAGCCCCCCCCCCCCCCCATCGCAGCTCTCTCCTCCCTACCCCCTTCCTTCTCCGATGCCAGAAACTCCACCGCCCCCTCGTCCCAGCCCTCCGTCGCCACCAAGGACGCGCCGCACCCCCCTAGATCCGAACCCGCACCCCCCTAGACCCGAACCCGCACCCCCCTTGGCCCAAAACCCGACCTCCGACCACCTCAGACGCGGTGAAGCCCCCCCAGCCTTCGATTTTGACTGTAAGCCCTTTTACTTATTTATTTTATTTCTTTTTTTCTATGAAATTGGTATTAGCAATTATAAAAATCAGTTTTGTATATTTTTCAAATATAAAAGTTAGGATTTTTCAAATATAAATGTTAGGATTTTTCAAATATAAAAGTTAGGATTTTTCAAATATAAAAGACGTGATTTTTAAAATATAAAAGATTAGATTTTTAAAGGAAGAAAGACGATATTTTTAAAATATAAAAAGCGTGATTTTTAAAATATAAAAGAAGTGAGCTTTAAACTATAAAAGATTAGAGTTTTGATATTGAAAAGGCGAGATCTTTATATAGAAAATAGAGAAGTAAAATATGATTTTTATATATTGAACATCGTAGTAAAAATTCGATTTTTATATATTGAATAGCATAGAAAAAAATTCGATTTTTAAATATATGAAGTGATTATAAAAATATGATTTTTAAATTGAAAGTGAATGAATAAAAATGTGACTTTTATTTTAAAGACATCAAAATATAAAAATGTGTGATTTTTATATATGTAGTGACTACGGGCAACGAAGATGATAAAAAGGCGAGAATAAAGAAGATTTCTATAAATGAAGTGTCGTGAAGTTGGATAGCTATCGGTGAGAATTTCTCACTCTTCAATTTCTTTTTCTAGTTATATATATACTAGGATGCAGACGGTGCTTAGTAGCACCCGACACCCGTCATCCACAGACCATGGATGGCTTGTTTGTTAAATTGTTTGGTTGTGTAGTTGGTTAGTTTATCTGGTTTGAATTGAATTGTTTGGTGAAATGGAATGAATTTGATTGATGTGTGAATGGCGTGGGCCTTCACTAGACCGGGGATAAGGCTAGGCCTCGTCCCGTTTCTAGTATCGTGCCGTTATGCCGCCGAAATTTTCTAAAATATGTTAGAAAAATAAAAATATCATTTTTATTGTGTAAATGAACTGAATAGAAATTCGTGTGTTGAAATAAAATATTCTATCGTTAAAAATATAATTTTTAACGAGGAAGTGAATAAAATAAAATATTCATTTACAAACCGAACGGTTTGTTTATGCACACCTATTTGACTGATATTGATTGGGATGATAAATTTTACACATCGCCCAACTGCACAAATAAAATCTGTGTTTGATTTTTTGAAACCCCACACGGGTGTTGGGATGAAATTTGAAGTTCACTCATCCTGATTGATTAAATATGTCGATCGATTGATTGACAGGCTGTTATAAGCGTAAGATATCTATATTTGACGCTTATACAGTGTAGTGCACTTTGGTTGATGGTTGATTATTTTTCAATGCTATTATATACATGTGTTGTATGAAATCCATATAATTAACATTATATGGTGATTGATTGGGCCTCATTCCAATCGGGAAAATAATGAATATTATAAAATAAAATTCATGTGTTGAATATAAAAATAGTCATGTGTTGACGATGTTCATGTGGTGAAAATACTCGTGTGTTGAGTAGAATATTTTAAATAATAAAAATTTACATCTTTATCATATTTAAGATTAGAATCTACTTCACGGTGGAGTCTAATTAAAATCAAACGATAGATACCATAGTTTTATAAAATATTTTACATAACAAAAATAGTGATGTGTTGACAGTACTCATGTGTTGAGATTAGTCGTGTGTTGAAAGAAATATAGATTCATGTGTTGAATGGGATAAATGTTCATTTGTTGAATAGAATAACGAATTTATTGAAATATATAAAGCCGTGTTGATTAGAGTTGCGCTATTTTGACGTGAACGATATTTATATCGATTATATTCGTTTTTATAATGAATATAGAAAAGAAGTGATTTCAAAATATAACATTTTGAAAATGCTATCATTTATATAGTAATGATATGAAATATTCAGTTTTGATTAGAAATTGAAATAGTGTTGAAATGGTTTTGAAACGAAGTAAAACGATTTATAAAATACGTTTTAAAAGGAAATCGACGAAATATATATAATATATATTATATATATTATATATATAATGGCTTGAATAGAACGCGCCGCGGCAGTTCGTGAATTTCGACCATTTATTTCAAACGGACATTGCGGGAGATCCGACCGTCGGATTCTCCTAAAACCGGAACCGTTGGGTTCGTATCGAAAAGAGCTTTCCAATGAATACTAGAAATTTGAAATCTAACGGTTGGATTTGGAATTATGTCCAAATCAAATTAGAAAAAGGTCGCTGTAAGTGCAGTTCGATAGCCGTTGATGGAAATCGACTGTACGGGCCTTGATAAAATTATTAAAAATATCTATAATTTGTGTAAAATCATAATATATGAATTGGAAAGAACTGGGATGAAAAACTCCATATTTGAAATGATAAAAATAGATTTTTATCGAAATGAACTAGTTTTGAACTAGAATTAAAATCAATTTATTTTTGAAATAAGTAAATTGAATTTGAAAGTGATCTTAAAAATAATCAAAATTCCCAATACGTGGATTGGACGGGAGTTGAATCGAAATTATCTTCGGAATATTTCGATGTTGGATTTCGTGACTATACAGATATTGTTATGGGAATTTGAAAGATATATTATATATCGTTATTTCCAATACGATATTTGTTGGTTTCAGAATTTGATATTGAATATAAGCCGGTATATTTTCTATTCAGAGCCTTGCATTTAATATCAAATGTGATTTGGGTTTATCGTGAGTAGTGTTTTAGATGACATTGGTTCTTTAACCCAGTTAAAGGCAGGACGTTGATTTTTGAAAAGATTAAAACTAAGTGGAGTTTTAATGAATCTCTAATTAGATTAAAAATGTGAATTGATAATTTAAATTATCAAATTTGAAAGGTGATCGGGAAGGGAGTACCACCAGTTTTGCTCCAAAGCGATAGTTAAATCTTTAATTAGATTTGAACGTGAAATGGTAATTAATTTTACCGATAACACCGTGGTGTTAGATGTGGAGTATTACCAGTTTTCTCCATGGGATATATAGGTTGGGATTGGGAAATAAACTAAATAATTACTTCGGTGTGGTTCGTTAATCCCGACTAGTTTTGAAATGATATCCAAAGGAAGATTAAAGAATAAATTTAGAAGAATTTATCTTTGATAAAATTAATGGGAACCTTTCCCTAAGAATGTGATTTTGTGAAAAAAAGAATATTCTGAATTGGAATGAGGCGTTCGTTGAGTGTGTAACATTTGTTTATTATATACGTGGGTTATTCAGAAAGGCCGGGTTATACCCATTCTGAATAACCGATTCGACGAGATGTCGAAGATGAAGACGGTGGTTGAAGACCGGAAGTCTTCACATCGTTTGGGTGATTACTGATGATCTCGATTAGGCTGTACACCCAAGATGAGGGAAACAGTTGGTGATCGTCCAGACGTACTTAGAGATGGATGGATATGCGAGGAAAGTGCCTCCGGTTTCGTTCAGACCCAGAACGAACTTGTAAATGGATTGTGTGTCTGACATTGGATTTTATTCTGTGTTGATTGATCTCTATTAAATATACATCTGCTTGGCGGCGGAGAATCTATTCTCTTGCTTAACGCCCTTCTCTGTGACATACGAGCTCAGAGGTTGTATATCGATGGACATCAGTCGCATGGAATGAATTGCCTGTGTGGCACGCGTAAGTGGCAATTGATCAGGGCTTCTGTTGAAAAGCAAAGTCTTGTGGTTGATGATCAAAGCACGGCCTGTGTGGCGTAGCTTTGTGTATAACGTGAATTCGCGAGCCTCACACCTCGGTATGAGTCAAAAACGGGATAGTGACTGCAGGGAGAGCACGACGTTTCTTTCTAGCTAGGGTGGTGTCAGTGACCTACCAGCCCTGACATTTATATACTTTTCACCTGTGTGGTTGTTGGATACGAGGCGCCTCGGATATAGGTTTGTAAGGACCGGGAAACGTGTGTTCAGGAATAACTAATCCTCAAAAGTAAGAGAGGACCGGCCCTGAAGATCCAAGGATCATAGTGGGGTCCTGAGGCATTTGCTAGAGTGTCTCGAACGCGGAGAGGAGCTTGCCCCTTGCCTCGACTCATGATGGAATCCAATTTCCAATACGTGTGTTTCGGTTTTATTTGTAGAACCTAGTATGGCGACATAGTGGTATGGGTTATTCATGCCGCCTATGATTGATATTTATGATTGAAATTGATTTGACACTATACACTTATAATAGTATCAAATAATGTGTTTTAAACGTATCAAGCATGCTTTGGCTGTTATAAGGTAAAAACCCTATCCTCCGGCTTGCGTTGCATTGTGTGATGGGACCTGGGTCTTATAACAACTTCATTTTTCTTTATTTAGCATTGCGTTGTTTGTTCTATGCACTGGTATCCTTGGGAGGAAACCCGTTCCGTGTTATACGGCGTGGTCCCTTGATTTACCGAACTTTAAAATAAAGAATTATAACTGTTTTAGTTCTCACACCAGTCCCATGACTGACCTGGAGTCTATTGTTTTAACCTAAACTCTGGGTGCCCCCTATTTTCCACACGGGCAGCTAGTAGTTTTGGTTTTGCAGATTTATATTCACAGGGTCCTGATTTACAGCTGGAACGATGCTCGGAAAGCTCTGTATCCGTGTATCACTTCTAGTTGTGTTTTGTATATTTTTCCGCTGCTATGTAATTTATTGTAATCTCTGATATTTATCGAATGTAATTTATTCATTTATACTCTGTATATTCTTGTATCTGATGGAATTGTTGTAATAACAATGAAATGTTCTTCTGTTTGCGTTCTATTTTGTCTTGTACTCAATTCTATCCGTGCTTTCCTTCACGGGGAAGTTCGGGTCGTCTCAAAACAACTTGCAATGAATATCAATCTCAAATCATAGAAAAAATAAAGGGAATAGAGAACACACAAATTTATAGTGCTTCCATTATCGCGAGATAGTGTACGTCCACTTCAATGGGGAAGAGATTTTTATTAATATTCAAGAGATTACAGAGTTTTTAAAGTAGAGCAAAAGAAATGAAGAATATAAATGTTCTCACATATCATATCATAACATCCTCTATGCCTTTCTTTATATAGAGGAAAACGTTTCTTGGAGATGAATTAATTTGATTTTTGTAAATAAATCAAATCATGGAAGGCTAATATTCCCATTAATTTGATTTTCATATGATTGATTGATTGATAACTTTCTATTTTTTCCATCAATTAATCTCTTTTCCAATTTTAATTTCTTTCTGTTTCTTTTTCATGAAACATGGCAACAAATTAGATGGCGAATATCTCCAATATCCCCTATTCATTATTATTCCTTCCATTTCTTTCCATTCATTTCTTGCACAAAACGGGTAACGAAATTACCACAAATATCTCCAAAAATCTAATTGATATTTGGAAATATTGTATCACCAAATTCCAATAATATATAATATCCGGTAGCAATGAATTTCGTGCAGAACGCAAGATAGAGCGGGGAAGGGGAAACGATTTATAGTTGGAGTGAAAGAAGAAAGGTAGAAGTGGGATTGGAATTAAATTATAGTTGAGAAATGTCATTTTGGAAGAGAGGCATGAGAAAATTGGGCAAGCAGTTTGGTAATTTGGGAAAAGGGAAATCAGTTTATTCACGTGGTTTCGGAGAAGAAGAAAAAAGGGGTGAGTGATTAAGACAGGCATGAGTTGCGTGAGATTATAGAACGCGGTGAATGCTGCGCTCTTGCAGTGTACACGTAAGCTGTACTTGGTTCTTGTTTTCCTGTTTAAATAATTGATGTGCATTGCATATTCTTTATTACTTGTCAACATTGGACTAATTTTAGGAGTATTACGTCCAATATCCAAAAGGGCTTGATGTGAGTCTCCATTTCTCTTTATAGTGGAATCAACATTTTTAATCTGCCTGTTTCCAGGAGAGCATTATAGCTGAGTAATAAGTAGGACGATGGTCATTTGAAAGATTTTAATGTTCTTTGCTATGAAATCTGACAAAAGTATGCTTGTCATTGTGATGCTTTCAATCCATCTGAATATAGTCCACAGAAAAACCATAGGGTATGTGCTTTTTAAATTATAAATTCGCTCCGTACTACAATTTTAAGGGTCTCAGTTTCAACCCTTGTATACAAATATCAAAGGCACACCCAAAAAAAGGAGCCTCGATGCTTGAAATCCTTTTACATTCTCACATAACTTGTAAATTATGTAATAGTTCCAAGTGTGCAAATGAAAATGTTAATTAAGTTATCGCAGTAAATTATGAGATTTAAGTGGTATTTTGTCCATTGGAGTATAAGGTGTTGCAATGTGCTCTCCCATAAATTATCAAGTCCAAATTGATAATAAGATAAGTGTATAATTTGAAAAATCAAGGAATACACCAATAGATATATAAAATAGGGATATGTACTACATCATCTACTATTTGTTTCAATATATGTAAATATAATTCCTTATAATTTGAAACATAACACAATACCTTTTTTTGGATAAGATATAGAAATTACAGTATTAACCTTGCCTTTAGGAAGGTTAGTTCCAACCCATAAAAATGCAAAAATTCCTTAGAATTAATTTAAAAAATATATATATGGGATAATATATATAAATGTGATAATATATATAAATAGTATAAAGGAAGATGGTATATTGCACAATATAATCAAGACAGAAATCAAGTAAAATTGCTAAAAAGGTAGGCACATAATAATTTGAAATAAAAAGAGTATGGGTATTCAATAAATAAAAAGGAACAAAAGGAATATTTTAACAAAAAGCAAATGGACATAAATGGGAAAACATATTTTGATCTTTTAAAAGGAAACATAAAATAACCTTAAATTGAATCAGGAGTAAATGCGTTGAAAAGTAAAGAAATATTGATAACAGTTAAACACTAGAGGCATTGTAACTAAACAAGCATGAATGAATATACACACACATGACTTCATTTGTGCGCTTATGATGGTCGTGAATTATTAAAGTTACAAATAACTTAAATGAATAAGAATGACATAGTCATTGGAATTGGGAGGAATGCGAAGCCGGTAGTGGTACACATCAGTAGTTGATCCACGACAAAAAGCTATCAGAATTTTTTTGAAAATGGTACTTCATTATTGACAAATTCATATGCTTCCATTATATATTTCATCAAAATCTCACAACTTCCTTATCTAAATGGGTGCCTTGTAAGAAAAAAAAGTACATATAATGTCAACATATTATCTTACAGCCATGGTTATAGTTCAATGAACAAAAGGGACTAACACAAATGATTCCAAACATAAAAAATATAAATTGGAGTCATGAGACCAATAGGGGAGGAACAGTGAGCGAAACAATAAAAGAATCAATGAGAAGAGAAAAACCAACATTTGTTGAAAATTATCATAACTTTAACAAATCCGTTGGTCATGGGAAGCGGAAGATAATGAAAAACTATCTAAAAGAATATGGCAACACCAAGATTTACAAGATAAATGAGGAACTAGTCATTTGATGTAGATGATCCAGGCTAGCTATAATGGATGGATGCGGGTTGTAACTGCAGATTCAATGAATTGCATACGCCAAGCTCATCTAAGATAAATCCTTTAACTCTTAAATCTTTTGATTTACAGTCAATATTCTTTATTGGATAAATAACTATGTTAGCCTTGTTTTTAAAGTTTATAAAGCAAACAGACTTGTTTGAAAAGTAATTACAGAAATAGACCTATTTTGAAATAACGAAGGTGCCTTTTCAAAACGCGCAAAAAGACGTGTTTTCAAAAATCTCCTGTATACTTTGTGTTTTTAAGTTCCATAGCGACTTTCTTGAAATTTGATTTGGACATAACTAAATAAATATGATATGAAATTTCCATTTTTCTATTCCATTACTAAAATATAGTTCTATAGATTCGAACGTTTTGTGTTTCAATGAAATCCGATGTATAACGATTCCTATATATTCGAATGAAGCTGTAAACGTTGAACTACGGACTACCACATCATTTAAATAGTATATATACCTTAACCAAACAACATAAAACAAATACCAAATTCTAATATTCAAATACAAGAGAGATACATAGTCCGGTTAAGGAAAGATAATTCCGAAACATAAGAAATACAGATGCTACCAAACTACATCTCACGTTCACGCTCTTGGGATACAATAGATGCTACAATGGAAAATAGTACGCCACCAAACTACATCTCACGTTCATGCTCTTAGGATGTGAAGTCGCCTAATCATTACGGTTAAACCGCAACTGTTCAATAACGTTTTGGAGACGTCTAATTTCTTGTTCGAGTTCGTTTGCATATGTTATTCCCCTTGGGCATAGCGGTTCTCTAGCCATTCTGTGTAAGTACATCCATTCGGATAGAATGGACATTGCTGACTGCGACGGCCAATATTGTTGCCATCTGCTCGAACCACAACTTCCACCAGATAACCCCAGTAGCAACAAACTTGATAAGATTCACCTTCCTGTTCATAAGGAATTGGAGCATGTGGTACTTGATAATTAGAAACTTCTTGTCGTGGTATAACGACCGACTGTTCATACGTGTGTTGAACATTTGGTACTTGGGCTTGATGTGGAGGTTGGACGTTCTGTTGTTCAGACGATGGTTCAACCCGAGGTCTCAGTTCGTTTAGAAACTGAAGTTGATCTGCAATCTCCTGAAGTCGCATCTGTTCATATGCATGTTCATCAGAGTCTGGAGATGATGTCCAAGACGACATAGTTGTGTTAAAGCACAGAGCAGGTGGAAACAAAGTTGTTGGAGTGAGGTAAGTTGTGAGTAATTCGACAGAGATATATAGCTGCGTAGTGTACGAGTGAATGCATGGTAAAACAAAGGATGATGTGAACATTTACTGGTACACTTTGCTTTACGTGCTGCACGACACTGTTTCTTCTGACGTAATACTGTATCGAATCTGCTTTACGTACTGCTTTAACCCTGCACTGACTAGTCGTATCAGGACAGATTCTTAACTCCTTGGTTTAAGGGGTCGTCACATGTACAATGCTTAGTTTGCACCAAGGTTTACGGTTTTTATCAACAATGTTCGTACTTCCAGTAATTTTAATATTTTGCACTACATAACTGAGAAGTTTATAACAACGACAATTACAACATCAAGAAATGCAAACTACAATCATACGAACTACAACAAAGGAACACATGAACATCAAATTCGAAGTACAATAAAACACATTAAGGTAGTTTCCACATACACCTACCACGGGCGTGGGTAAAATCTAGCTCTAGGTGACTGAACTCCGCGTTCGCACATCGGAGGGTCAATCCACTGCTTAAAGTAACAACAATCAATTTCATCAAGAAAAACCTTGTGGTCCTCATAGGCTTCACCGCCGAAAAATCGACGACCAGTATTTGTTTTAGTTTTCGAAACAACCACGACCGATACTTCTCCACAACGACAAATAGGGTTGGATCCACCTAGATCTAGTGGCTCGACAACGCGCCCTGCAACTACCCTTTCTTTTCCAGGTCGTTGATTTACTACCGATTCATCGCCGTTTTCCCATTTGTCCATGGTGGAGCCTACACTTTCTTTTCCCTGTTTTGACATAGTGAAAGAGGAAGGAGGCAGTGGCTGGAAGAAAAGAAATTGCGAATCAGGGTTTACCGGATTCATAGAAGCCGCTATATATAGCGAAAAACTGGATCGTCCCCAACCACATATATTTTAAACTTTTCACTACACAAAAACAAGGTCGCCCCCATCCACATGAGCATTATTGTTGACAAATTCCTAGGAACTCGCAGCATGTCAGGCCAAAATGTATATAGTATGGTTACAGTGACAATTGCATAGTGTACAGTGGAGATTATGTATCATGGCTATAGCGGAGATTCTCTATCATGACTACTCTTATCAGGACAATTGTATCATGCTTTAGTCCCAAAATGTATATAGTATGGTTACAGTGTAGATTCTCTATCACGGCTGCAGTGGACAGTGACAATTGCATAGTGCACAATGGAGATTCTCTATCATGGCTATAGTGGAGATTCTCTGTCACGGCCCCGTGCTTCAGTCACATACTGACTACTTTTATCAAGAGAGATGTCACTCCTTGATTTATGGGTCGTCACATGCTTCAAACCAGCCTCTCTTCCTTTCTCCCTTATTAAAGACCAACCAAACTCTCTTCCTCTCTTCATCACTCCATGGTTTTTTTTAGAGTCGTTCACTATCAAAATGGCTAACTGGGCATACTACGATGATACCAGGGTTTAAATGTACGATGAGTACGAATGGGGTAAACAACCTGCAGAAGATGTTGAATTTGTTCTCGAAACGCAAACGGGAGTCCAAGTAGATGCCGTAGAGGTCGAGTGAACTTTTTAGTGCAACACAACCAAACATTGCAGTCCAGCGCATCGGGCCAGTTCAAAAATACCTCAATGCTCAGATGAGGGAAGTTTTTGCTCGACAGAACCCCGATAGGTCAAGCTCCAGCATGACGGGTCGTTAAGCCCTTTGCTATTGCGGAGTGGAATGTAATGTGCTTGTTTCTAAAAGTCAAACGAATGCAGATCGTCGCTTTTATGGTTGCAAAGCGTACATTCATGCACAGAACCGCTAAGGGTTGCAGAGATGTAATTTTTTTTCATGGTATGGTCCACCTTTAATAGAGAGAGGTATCCAGTATGCACTTGAGAGGAAAGCTGAGGTTAATCACTTCGAAAGAATGAATGCGGCAATTAAGAATGAAATGCTTCATGGGTGCTACGGTTCATTCCAAAGCTATGGGTCGTAGTTATGTTGTATTGGGTCATGGTTATGTTGTATCGTTGGGTCTAAGTTATGTTGTATTGTTGGGTCTAAGTTATGTAGGGTCTTATTTATGTTGGGTTTAAGTTATGTACAGTTTTATTTATGTTGTACTGGGTCGTACTAATATGTTTTTATCGAATTAGATGAACGCGGTTTGTATGATGTATGTTGTTCTTGTCTCAAAATGTTTGGTTTGCTTAAAATAGTTTTTAAAGAGTTCAAAACCAAAGGCGTGTTTTCAAAACTCACCTTCGGACTACCCCAGACCAAAACAGGTTTACATGTGTAATTATGTTGGAAACATGGCTAAATCTATTATAAGTTTCAAAAATAGGTCTACACACGTGAATTTTCCTTCTTTATTATGTGCATATTGTCTTGCAAAATCAAAAACTAACTCCGAGATTACTTAACACTTTATTTCCATTGAATATGATTTAATTTTGTTCACACCAAATGTGCCATATAGTAGTTATAATTATGTTGATGATCCTCTATTAAGTATTATTGCCATGTGTGTTATCCATTGATTCCATGACATAATTTAGGTCTAAATGATTTGATTGGATAGTGTTGAATTTGTAGCTGATAGATTCCCACTTTTCTTATAGTACATGCACTTGAAAAATATTTGACTTGAATCTTTGGATTTGTTATTGCATACCTTGCATGTGAGATCAAGCTCCCTATTCCGTTTTAGAATTTATCTTTTATGTTAAGTTTTCACTTGTTGTCCATTGTCCACAATGTGCACAATGACATTTAGCATCATAAAAGTTAATCCAAAAATTCACGCCATTTAATTTTAGGAAATTTAATTTTAGTGTTATCCCATGCAGATTTGAAATCGGAGTTACCATAAAGTTAAGATACCAAAACTAGAAATTCTATCCTATCATTATGAGTTCTGGTGTTATGAACATTTTAAGTAGTAGAGGGAGGCAAATAGCTCTGGTTTCCACTCCATTTATTTTCATAGATGAGAAGTGATATTTTGTTGTCTGAGCTTACATTTACTGAAAGGCAGGCTTAACGGTTGTGGATAGAGTTTTGACGTGTTGGTTGTTATTTTTTGACCTTCTGGTTTTGACGCTTGCTGGGTGTTAGTTTGTTTCTTGTTTGTGATTTCTGGTGTAACTGCGTAATGTTTGTGTTTCATCTTGTGTTTTTGGCTGGTGTGTTTGGTTATTGAGTCATTACTGTCAGTGTTAGGTGTGTTGTGGTTGGTTCATTGATGTTTCTTGTCGGTGATTTTCCTTGTAGTGCTGGATTGGAGTTGGGTACTCAATAGGGTTGTTGTCTTTAATGTGAGGTCTGCAAGAGTTTTCCATGGATGTTGTGTATGTCATTCTTCCACTTGTTTCCGCAGAGCTGGTAGTTGTTATCGCTGGTAGTGTTGCTTTAGACTAAGTTTGTTGACCTCAAATAAGTGAGGTCACCGTGACCACAGGCTCCCATTGGTGGAAATCAGGGAGGCCTGTATGGGTCCCTCTGATCTTCACCAATGGGAGCCCTGGGGTCACCGTGACCTCACTTATGTGAGGTTAATAAACTCCTATTCATGTTGCTTTGCGGTCATCCTTGTGATATGGATTGTTAGTATTGGCATACCTATCTACTTGTTGTTTTATTGGGAGTGCAATTACAGCCAGTAGAGGTTTATTAAGTGTTGTAATCATCATTGTGTTGCCTTATGTGGTGTAATAGTTATTAGCCTTTCTAGCTTTCAATGTACTGAATCTAATTATCTCCCTACGTTGTGATTGGATCAGTCTGTAATAATTGTCAGATAGGGCTAGGAAAAATGTCTGTAGCAGGTAGGCGATTAACCTATCTCCTATATAAGTATATACTCATTTTTTTATTATTGTAACAAAAACAATGTAACAGGCCAATATAAAAACCCAATGACAAAAATAACAGTGTTCATAATAGGTTATTTGGAATTGAACTTTATTTGAAGAGGATAATTCGTAAAATCCTTTGAGTTGGACAAGCCAAGGGTTTTGGAGCTAAAAACGTGTAAGTATGTTGAGTTGAGTTAAATTGAAACAAAGGTAGCAATTCAATTCAATATTACTTTGTTAATCAAAGAAAATAAGCACAAATATGAAGAAAGTGACTTATCAAATCATTAAGTTGATTAAATAATAGTTTTGGGTAATTATATTGGGTTTAAGGTTAAATGGAATTAAACAAATAATAAAAAGGATTCAATATTAAGTGTTAAATAAATTTAAATGTAGAGAAAATGAAGTATTGAAAACTTTACAATGAAAATTTATAGTAATAATTTGCAAATTATTGTTAAACAATAAATTTTACTGCAAAAAAATGTTTTCTAGATTTAGTTGAGTTGCAAGTGAAAACAAAAAACATAAAATATAGCCTTGCAAAAATAAAAACATAAAATATTGATTAAAAATCAATATTTGAGTATAAAAAGTATTTCAATGCAGTTTGTATATTTATTTTGTTAAAAAAATGAATTTGTGTAAATTTTATTGTTAAAAATGAAGATTTAAACGAATAAGCATGTAAAGCAAACATTATATTAAAAATGTAAATTATATTCTGTTTATGTAAATGATAATGTCTAACTTAAAGAGATTTTTAGATATGTTATTACAAATTTCGTAAAGCTTAAACAATATCAAAATGTGAACAAATGGCTTAAAAGTGTATAATACTTGTGTAAATAAGCATGTGTTAATTATTGCCGCATAGCCTGGCTAATGGCTTAATCAATATAACTTAAGTCTAGTTAGCTTAATTGAATGACATTTGGGCCTTAATCTAGGTCACTAACAAAATTAAGCAAGGAGGAAAGGCTTATAAAGAAAACAAATAAACTTTTCTTCCTCGATTATCTTCTTCCGATAAAAATAAAACCTGAAAAAGAAATTTACCTACCTCTACCCAAATCAACAAAATAGAGCCAAAACTCAAATTAAAAAAGAAGAACGTTGGCTAATCTCTTTGATTATAGGGCTTCTCTACAAAACTAAAGATTTAATCATCCATTTCTTAAATGTGAGAAAATTTATTAACTATAATTTCATTCTTGGCTTTGCATGTCTCTATATTGGGTTTTTACCGGCTGCTAAGACATTTTGGGACTTAAAAGCTTCAATCTTTCCTCTCAAATCATTGTTAATTTACTGTTGCTAATAAGAGGTGAGTTAATTCCCACCCTATGCAGTTAAAGCCCTGCTAAAGCTCCGCAATATCCTCGCTATATCCTACAGCGCTCTTCAACCGCTACGCTATTTCAATTTAGCGCCGATGAACAGTAGATTTGCTTTTAACCACGCTATTTTTTGCTGCATCCGCTAAATCAACGCTGTTAACATTCGATTTAGCAGTATTAATATATAAAGATTGATTTGATTGGTTCTCTTTTTAAACTTTTTAGTGAATTTAACGTAAAGGCCTAAATTTAAGGCATAAGTGCATAATATATAGTAATAATAAATTATACTCATCAAATTTAACATGCATACCTATGATATTCCTTGATTTTGTTATATAAGATTAATTAATATTACTTTCTTGCACACATATAATATGAGAAAGATGATTAACTAATTTTCTAATATTTGGTTTTATATCTAATGAACCTTTTTATGCATCTGCGATATCCCCGCTATTTCCCCGCTTTAACCCCACTACACCTTTTAGCACCTATGCCTCTATAGAACCGCTAAGCGCTTTAACTGCACAATCTCACTTTTTCTAGCTTGAACAAGTTGTGTACCTTGTTGAATCTATGTTTTTCTATGACTTTGTGATTTGTTGTAAACAAATTTTGAAATTTATGAGTTTACAGTAAATCAAAGTCTATGTTGATCTTTCTAAGCTTGTAGCTCCTTGGTTTTGTCTCAAATCTATGTCAAATTTGTTCTAGATTATTGTCAAAATGTTACTCCATGCATACTCGAAATCCGGCTTGAAAATCACCTGAAACTGTTCAGACTTCTGTCCAAAGTTGAGTACGAGCTAGGCAATTTTGCCTGTAATAGGTGCGACACTTAAGGTCGACCTAGACCTTTATGGTTCGACCTGAGACCATGAAAGATCGACCTGCGGTTAGCAATGAGCGCATATCTTTTGTCAATGGTTTATAGCTTTTCTTGATGATTTCTAATTGATTTTGAATGATTCCTGAAGCAATGTTATAATATTTTTAATCGGCTATATCCTACAATGTAAAAGCCAATATTATCATTGATACATACTCCGGATTGATGGATTCTCATGTGAACATTTGTCTGTTAATTTCATGAATTTTTCATGATTTTTCTTATATGGTGCGCATGTTCTGTAAATCGTTATAAGGTTTTTTAATATAAAACTATCGTATTAAGATAAATGTTTTCCAATTTTTTTTATAGAAATATAATTATTTTTAAGATAATAAATATATAAATATTTCTATTATTAAAGTATTTTCTAAAAAAAAATCGAATAGTTTTCAAATTTATTTTAAAAACTCGTTTTCTCAAACCATGTATTTTTTGTATAAAAATAAACATTTTTGCACTCTTCAAGAGGATTAGGATGTGAATTAAACAACATAGTAAACCATGTAGTGTGGAACATATTGGTTTATTATATTTGCTTTTTCAGACTTGTTCAATTGAAGCTAAACCAATGTGGAGTTGACTGATTGATAGTAAACCAATAAGTGAGAACGTGTAGTATGAGACATATTGTTGTCACTGTTTGTGTTACTATTTGGAATTTTGTGACACATTCTGTCATACTGACAGTACTGGACCTTTGGATCATCTGTGTTAAGCCTTCGAGCCATACCTGTTAGACCTTCAGCTCATTTGCATTTGGCTTTCAGTCATTTGTGTTATGCATGTGCGACATAGTATAGACTCATCATCTGTGACTTGGATCCATTTTTTGTTATTTTCTAGATTTCATTATTTTTTATTTCTAGAATCTATGATTTCTAAATGTTTTACCATTTTACTGATAATTGTTATATATATTTGTATAACCATAAAGTTATCATTGGATTTATATATGGTGATTCCATTTCCATATTCAGAACTTCTAACCGAGATCCATGTATTGTGATTTCAGTGGTTTAAATTTTTATAAACCCTCGCCTTAGAGCTGGAGTGATTTGCGTTGATGGAAACATCTATGCTTTGTGTTCTAACCTTACATGAGTGACTTATATGTTGATTTTGCGAACCTATCACATGTGTTGTACGTTGATCCGAGTCTATGTTACTTGTTTTCTAATGAAAGGGAATTATCCCTCATGTGAGACTATATTTCACCTCTTATACACTAACTATCTTGTTTAAGCTAGACTGACCCGTGTATTTTATGTAATCTGGTCATACCGATTTGTTTCATGATATCCTTTCCTAGTACCCACTTAGCTTGCTTCTGCCATTGACTTTCTTATTGACTTTTTAAATGCTTAGATGTATTTTGTGTAGTCATAATGTAGTTTATTTGCGTAACTTTGTTGTACATATTCTTTTGTGTTAGTCATGTTGTATATATATGTGATTCGTATACCACTCACTTATGTATCCTTGTGTACTGTACTTGTGATACATGTGTATATGGATATATATGATATTCTATGATCCCTACTATATGTTGTTATTATATTTGTTTTGGGTAGACCCATTAGCCACCATAGTATTGTATTAATCCAGAATTAAGCATGTCAATCCACATGAGATAAGAAAAAAATAGAGCACGGAATCAACGTATTTGATACTTGTTTAATACAAGACTCATGAATGTTCGCTTCTAACTAGCTTTATTCTTTAAATTAGCAGACAGTGTTACCTAGTAATACTTTTTGTTTGTGTGGGTCTCAGGGTGGGGCATCACAGCGTGGTACCAAAGTTGAATTCACCTCGTTATAAGGTTCCGTAGGAACATTTAGTTATTTCTTAAAAAAAAAGAGAAAGTGTGGGAAAAATGACAAGAAGGTGTTGGAACATCCATTTGGAACCTTGTTGTACCTCACTCCCTTCTTCAATGGGGTCTGCTCTTTTATTTTTACCCCTTCCCTAAAAAAAAGTAATTTACTCTAACCTTAGAAAAAGATGCTGCAGAAGGAGATCTTTAATGAAGTATAATGAATGCAAAACAGAACACAGTACATCAAAATATAACATATGTGTTAGTCCCTAAATGTTGTTATCTTAATCTCTTTGTGTCCTTAAGGGTAGATAGAAGTTAGAAATAAGTCCAAGAATGCATTTTAATTCTATATTATTCCATATTAAATTTAATTAATAATATCTTACCCATGTGAATAATCCTTATCTTCTCTTATGATTTCTACTTATAGCTGATAAAGGCAGTGGTACGTCTCTAGTGAGGGGCAGTTCAGTGGCCTATATCCAGAGGGCGTCTACGTGTCTGCCGAGCACTTTATTGAGCTATTATCCAGGACCCAGCCTCGAACTCTCGCTCGATATTCTCCTCCGTGCAAGTCTTCCTTTGTGTGCATGTGTAGCAGTTTCACTTTTTTAGGAGGCAAGCCGTTTAAAGGCTCATAGACTATTCTTGAGGTTCAGGCATGTTTGTATACATGCGAGCGTATCTTTTCTCGCATGGATTTATCCAACCACCATCGTGTTCTTATATCATCGAGCATGTTGCCAAAACATACACTGGATTGGTACGAGCTCCTGAGAGCTTAGGTTGATGAGTTCACTCTTGAGTGAAAGCACTTCAAGGAACGTTTTGAGCTAAAGTTTGTTCTCGAGTAAGAGAATTACATTCTAGCCTTTCGTTTCCATGACTTGACGAAAGGAAAGTCATCTGTTTTCGAGTATATATCTTCCTTCCATGCCTTATCTAAGTATGGTTTCGAGCATATTAGTACATCATATAAGAAGAATATGAAATTTGTTTCTAGCTTGAAGAAATACTTGAAAAAAAAAATGATGCTTTAACTCAATTTATCTTTCGAGGAGTTGGTTGACTCGGTCTTTCGTCTTGAAGCAGTCGAGAAGGAGAAAGACGGTAGTGACGAGTGAGAGGTTCAGAATAATCCAAACATGAAGCATTTCAATTTCACAAATCTAAATCATTTCATCATAGTAAGAAGAATAAATCGGTTGGTTCTAGCTCTCATTCACATGTAGCACCCCCACTGGCTAGGATTTTGGATGTTAGAATTGCAGGTCTTATGATCATTTGGTTAGAGACTATATCAAATCCCGCAAATGCCATTACTGCAAGTAGGAGGAAATTATGCTTCATTATGCCCGAGAAATATGAAGAGTTCTAATTCTGGGAAGCTCGGTGTAGTGAATGCATCGTGTGGATCTTCTCAGCCTCGAGATATTTTTCTTCTATCCTTGAAGGTTCTATCTTGTTTCATTATCGTCCCATTTCAGTTCTCTTCGATACAGGTGAGTCGCATTCATTTGTACCGTAGGAACTTGTAGATTATATTTCTTTGGATATGAATTGTCTCGTGACTTCATTGAAGATTGTGAAACCTATTGGGGGATCCGCAACACTTAACACATTAATATTGAATTTACTTTACGTGGCTATTCATTTCATGCAAATATTCATGTTATATATTATCTTAGATTTGATATGATATTGGATATGGATTGACTCGTTCCACACGAAGCCCAAATCCTTGTTTTAAGAGTATTCTATATCTTAGGTATCCTGCTTTGCCTAGTCATCTGTCTATATTCTTTGAGGTGTTGATTACAATTCCAAAGCATCTCTATTTTCTCTCAAGTATCAATATGATGATGATCTATCCTAGATTCCTATCACATGTGAGTTTTTGGATGTACACCCAAGCAAGAAGTTGAGTTTCACATCTATCTCGTATCTTGTGCTCAGCCAGTTAGTCGTCCTCCCATGAGGATGTCGACTAAAGAAAAGGAGGAACTCAGGAATAAATTATTGGAACTTGAAGCCATATAGTTCATTTAGTCTTGTTTTTCACCGTTGGGTGCATGATCATTTTCATGAACAGGTTCGATGGAACTCTTAGGCTTTGCATCAGTTTTCGATGGAACTCTTAGGCTTTGCATCAGTTACTGCAAGCTTAATGAGTTACCATCTAGAACATATATCCATTACCTAGGGTCGATGACATGTTCGATTAATTAAGTAGCACTAAAGTCTTTTCTCAAGTTAACCTTGCGATAGGTTTTCATTAGTTGTGAGTTGAGATTGGTAGAATTCCTCTTACCACATTCTTTACTCATTATAGTTCTTATGAGTAGCTTGTCATGCCATTTAGTTTGACGAATGCTTCAGCTTACTTTATCGATCTCGTGAATCGAGTATTCCATGAATATCTTGAGAAGTTTGTCTTGGTTTTAATTGATGACATGCTCATTTATTCTGATTGCAAAGTCGATCATGCTCAATCCTTAAGAATTGTTTTTACAACCCTTCTTCAAAATTAGCTCAAAGAAAAACTCTCTAAATTTCATTTCTAGGTGAATAAGGTGAATTTTTAGACCATGTTGTATCTTTTGATGGCATTCAGTCAATTCATCAAAGATTGAAGCCACTCAGAATAGGAAAAACCAAAATACATTTCTGAGATCCATTGCTTCCTTGGATTAATGAGTTATTACCGTTGGTTCATTAAGGATATTCCCGTATTGTTCTACCTCTTACAAACCTTACAAAAAAGGGTGGTTGATTTATTTGCTCTGATAAATATGAGTCCACTTTTCAGAATTTGAAATAGCTTATCATACATGCTTCTATTCTACTGTCCCCGAAGGGAAGCAAGACCTCATTGGTTAGACCGATGCTAGCAGATGTAGTCTCAATGCCATGCTTATGTAGAGAGATTAGGTAGTTGTATACATTTCAAGAAATTGCGTCCGAGTGAGGTTCGGTATGATACCCTATCACTTAGAGTTAGCCGCCATTATATTTGCTTTAAAGATTTGGCATCATTATTTTTTCATCAAGCGCTTTATTCTCGATACCGATCATAGGTCTCTCAAGTATCTTTTTGTTGAAAAGGAGCTTAACATGTGGTAATAGCACTGGTTCGAATTGATCACCACTTACGACTTTGATATCCAGTACAGTCTTGGAAAGAGGATTCGAGTTGCAGATGTATTAAGTCACAAGTACCAAGCCATAGTTTCCCTGATGCTGGCAGAATGGAACATACTAGAGACTCTACCTTATTGTGATATTCAAGATCATGATCTTATTTTTGTTTCTCCTGTCTTACTATTTAGTATGGAAGCTCGACCTAGCTTATCAGATCATATTGCCAAGGCTCAGCGGTAAGATCCATATCTTTTGCTTCTTATTCAGCTTTGTAAGTCTGGATCCCATGATGATAAGTTGAGGGATTTCAGCATTGAACTCATAGTTGCATTCGTAAGAAGAACCGATTGATCATGCTTAGCGTTTCCAATCTTAGGCTGGACATTTTTGATGAACATCACAGTTCTAAGTACACTATCCATCCTGGCATTAGCAAGATATATGACGATATGTGATGCTTGTATTTATGGGAAGGCACGAAATGTGAGCGGAAATTTATGTGGGAAATTGCATGACTTGTCAACTCATTAAGTCCAAACACCAACATCCCAATGGTCTTTATTATCCTCTAGAGGTACTGTTGTGGAAAAAGGATCAAGCTTCTATGAATTTATCGATAGCCTACCTCGATCGAGATCGGGCCATAGCAGTATTCGGGTTATTATGGATCATTTGACAAAATCTGCTCATTTCATTCATATTATGTAACAACCCGCCTAGAATGGGCCTAAATTTCGACCCAGAAAAGGCCCATCGAAACTTAGAGCCATTCTAAATGGGTCGTCGGTTTCTGTAAGGAATTACATTTGCACAGATAATATATTCATGCACTTCGAATGGAAATCTCACACAGCGGAAAGAGAAAATATAACATTGAAATAAGGTGTACCACTTTACTAAAAATCACATAATTCCAACGCAATAACCAAGATTACATTTGTTCCATAGGTAACCATTAGATTCATTCTCAAAAGCTTCCATAAGAAGTACAGTAATAATGATTAATAAAAGCATAACATCTTCGTCTTTGTCTTCAGCCTCCATCATTATTTAGTCCATTGATTCTACCCCACTTACTGATCTGTTGGATATGTTTAGGAGAGGGGTCAGGACATAAAGTTCTGTATGAACGAAATATGATATTTACATAAAGTCCATACCCTATGTTTTTAGCAGGTTACATATGTCAAGGTATGTCTACACAATACACAACATTCACACAAACACCAAGTATCTAACCAATGAGGTGGATATCCAAGTCAATCGCTCAATAGTGTTTTTAGGGTAAAGACCCAACGAGGTGGGCATTATCGGTCACTTATGGCCCTATTAAAGGTGGATTCTTATGATCTCTTATAACCATGATGCGTACCCTTGCCTCTTAAGACCCCATCCTAATACGTCAGCATTCTTAAGTATATACTCTCAGTTGTAATATGAGAAGTAGTATTGCGAACGTTATTACTTAACTGATATTACGATAGAACACCTATGTCGCTTAGGACTTCCCTTAGACAGTTGGTGACCATGCAATGGCCACATATCTTTTATATACCAATCATGTTCCTGGTTAAGCCCCTATAAGCTTCTAGAGGAAGTGGACATCCCCGTGTGCTACCCTACTCCATTGCCGCTTATGCCTAACCACTTTTAGAGAAGGAGGACCCATAGACTTACTTTAAATCTAATAAGGGTGAGTCCCATGACTTGGTTCCTCTCTAAGGAATAAACCTTCGGAGGGGATCCTAGTCCTAACCACTTAAGACCCAAATTAGATAAGAAGAGAGTCAGCCACTTAAGACCTTCTCAAGGTGTAGTAAACCACCTATTTTCACACACAGTAGACATATATATATATATATAGTTATATATATACACTAGACCTCTCACATTAAACCGTATACCCGTAGATGTTGGATATGCCGAGTGTTTCCGGGTAGGATTCTACTACAAGTAGGTTTAACCTCGTATCATAATGTACTAAGTTTGAATGGCCCATGGCAACCAGACCTCTCACATTAGTTGGGCCTACTTATGGTTGTTGGATTTGCTGGTTGGTACCGGGCAGACTTACACCACAATTGGCAATTAACCTCGTGTCTGTGTGTCACTATTTATATTTGTAAAGCCATTCTATGCACACAAGAAATCAATATGTATTGGGACATTTCAAATTCGAATCCTATCCTAAACGCATTCATTACATTAATACTACGTTAATTACGTTGATTACGCTATATAAGTATAATAATTATAACGCATAAATAACGCTAATGTTCATACGAATGAGAGAACGTTCTAACGAGATAAAAAAATTCAACTTTTCATAAATTAAGATATACAAGTTAATTCCCATATTTTGGCCGCTACATTTTAGGAATGATGGCATAATAGCATAATAACAGATAGCAGTGAATGGAAAATACAACATACATACAAATTTCAACTTGCATCCTAGGCTTATTGGAATGATTTCAATAATGGATCAAGAATAGAGTATAATATACACATATATTCATAAATATGTACATGTATATTTATATGCTCCACTTTATCTAATTCACCCATTTTTGGTGTATTGCACACAAAAAAAAAATATTTGATAGACTTCAAGTATGAATACATTTGGATACAAAATAGAACCCAAACCTAATCAAGTCATGAATTAAACCAAATTTAAACCCTTTTAAGTTACAATCAAATATTTACATAAGAATGAATTACAGAAAGTAGAAATACAACACCCTTTTTATTATCAATTCAATATTAAGATCAAGATCCATAAACCCAATAAATTGAAAATTCTTAAGCAAACATAAAATAGAGGATTTGGGTTTTTTTTGTAGCGATGTTATCGTTTGCCAAATTACCTTGGGCATAACTATGAACATGTTAATCTATTGAAAAAAATATAATATTCCTAAGAAACACAATATTCCACTTATAGATCTAAAAGGAAGAATAATAGAATTCTTGTTGTAGATTTAGAACTGGATTCAGCCTTCGTGATAAACGTGCTCCAATCCTTCTAATATATATAAGAATCATCTTTAGAATCTTATGCATATATAAAACTAAATTACAGAATTTACACTAAAATCTGTATGAATTTAGATTAGTGAAAAGATAAGAATGGAGGTTAGAGGAAGAGAAGAGAAATTCCCAACCTTTCTGGAATTCAGCAATGGCAGAAGGATGATGATATGGAGGTGGGGATAAAGAGAGTGACTAGGGTTTAGTTGTGAGGTTTGAGAGCTTATATATTGTCGCTTGCGTAAGCGTGGGCCGTTAGATTATTTAACTATAATCATGGCCATATATTTATATATATTCCCCTAGAAAACGCTAACCAAACATAGATTCATTTGGGGTTTCAACTGCCAGGCGGTCGACCTTGGAGGTCGACCGACGGTCGACACCCCTTCTAGGGGCGGTCGACCTCCTGGTCAATGAAATGCCCAATGAACGTATATGACGCTGAGGTGTTTAATTATATAATATGTTACTTTGGTTATTTTATACCTTTCCTTACTTACAATATTCTCTGTCCCCTCTACCTTATCCTTTGTTTGAAATTCAAATTCATCCTTATTTGTTTTAATATATATTTTGGTTATATATTACTCTTCTGATTATATTTTTTTGCGTTTTACTATCCAATTTCATTTGCTTCTAACTTCTTTATAATTTCACCATTTTCAGCGTATTATATATGAAAATGATTCAGAATTTCACCACGAATCCAAATAAAATATTTTCGTAGCAAAATTCTTAAAGCTAAAAAAATCTCATTTTCCAGCCTTATTATTTAATTATTTATTTTTATTTATTGTTAATATTTATATCTTTTGTGGGGTATTACGTATTAAGTCTAACAAGACAACATCTCTTTTATCTAAGATACATATTATGGAGATCGTGAGGTTTCACGATATTCCTCATTTGACCGTGTGTGACAGAGATCTTTTTTACACCAGTAATTTCTGGTAGGGTCTTCAGAAAGGTTTGGGTACAAAGCTTAATTTAGCATTGCATATAATCCCTAGTTTGATGGATAAACTGAGCGGATGAATCGTTTTTTTGAGGATCTTCTTTGTGCATGCATTTTTAATGTTAGTGGTAATTGCGAAGACCACCCACCTCTTGTCGAGTTCACGTATTGTAATAACCCGAAAATCTGGGCCAGTTTAAAATTTTTATTTTGGCCATTTTAGCGAATTTTGATTATTTAAAATGAATTATTTTAAATAATATCGACGTGAAATTCATTTTGAATATATAATTCAACGTATATATTATATACGTCGTCGTTAGAATATAAATATTTATATATAATTATAAATAGAATTGAAAATGGCGCGGTAGTTCGATAATTCGATTTCAAACTTCAATTGAATGTACCGGGTGCAAAACAATCCGGATTTTAGTGAAACCAAAAACATTGGGATCTAATTGATAATATCTTTCCAACGAATCTGAAAAATCATGATTTCGTAGCGGGAATCAAAAGATATGTCCAGTTGAAAATTCTGAATAGTCGCTATGGAATTCAGGCCCTTAAAAATGGACATTTTGCAAATGACCTCGGATTTCGACGAAACCATTTTGGTTGGGTCCGTGATGTCGAATTATTGCTAGGTTTCAAATTTCATAATTTTTCGAATCAATATGTGAGCGTGGCAAAGGAAAACGCGTTTGACCAGTTTCAGTTGATTTCAATCGACTGGAAATTGGCCATTTTTCCAACGGTCTCAGAATTCGACGAAACTAGTTTTGTTAGGACCGTATCGTCAATACGAAGCTAGAAAATATTTTTATGGAATTTTTAGAGTTAGTATGTGACCCCGGTAATTCGAAATGTACGTTTAAAATTCAATAAAGTGATTTAAATGTAAATTTAACGGAAACTGATCGAAACGATCAAATCAACTTGCGGTACATATCCCATTGTGTTCGGAATGGGGGTAAAACGCTATGGACGACAGGCGGTGGGCCTCGTTTAGAGGTCGGTTGTAAAAGTCAACTTTTTGAATTAAAAATTAAAATAATATTAAAAATATATAAATTCTAATAACCCCCCCCCCTTCGAATTCATTTCAGAAAGAAAAAAAAAGAGAAAATTAAAAGCCGATCCTCCTTTTCACCGTTGACCCCGTCGCTCCCCCTATCTCCACCGCGCCTCCGCCGGAGGGCCCCACCTCGCGTCGCCCGCCACCTCCACCCCTCTCGCTCCCTTCTCGCTCCTCTTCTGTTGAGACCCGAACCCCCCCCCCCATCGCGATTCTCCCTCCTCTTCCAATTAAGCCGCCGCCGCACCCACATCCACCCTCAGGCGAACCTCCGACCACCGCATCCGCCTGCTCGTCCACCGCCACCCTGTTTCACCGCCAAACCACCATGTCCCGACCCTCCAATCACGAATGAACAACCCCTCCCTCTAGAAGAAAAACCCTGTAAGTTTTTAACTATATTTTATTTTGTTTTATTTAAAGCTTTCAGTTTTATCCATTTTTAACTTAAAATAATTAGTTTTAAAAACCGGCTTTTTATATATGGAAGAAAATTATTTCAAAAACTCATATTTTAAATAGAAATAAAGGTGTTAATAAATTATGATTTTGATTTATATGTCGGATTATAACTTTGATGATGAAAAGATTAAAACTTTTATGTAAAAGATTATAGTTTTGACAATTAATGGAATGTGATTTTTATCATATATAAAGATTGGACTTTTAAATATAGAAAGAACGGATTTTAATATAGGAAAACAAAGGATAAAAATACAATTTTTATTCAAGTAGCAAGATAAAAATGTGTGATTTTTATATATGTAGTGGCTACGGACAACGAAGATGACGAAGATGCGATAGCAATGAAGATTTCTATCAGTGAAGGGCCGTGGAGCTAGGATAGCTATATGTGAGAATTCTCACTCTTCAATTTTATTTCTAGTTATATATATATACTAGGATGCAGACGGTGCTTAGTAGCACCCGACACAATCGTCCACAGACCATGGACTTGTTTGTTTGGTTGCATAGATTAGTTATATGACTTGATTTGAATTGGTTGTTTGGTGAATTTGATTGATGTGTGAATGGCGTGGGCCTTCACTAGACCGGGGATTAGGCTAGGCCTTGTCCCGTTTCTAGTATCGTGCCGTTATGCCGCCGAAATTTTCTAAAATATGTTAGAAAAATAAAAAGTATCATTTTATTGAATAAATGAACTGAATAGAAATTCATAGGTTGAATAAAATGTTTTATCGTTAGAAATATAATTTTTAACGTGAATGTGAATAAAATATTCATTTACAAACCGGACGGTTTGTCTATGTACACTGATTTGACTGACATTGATTGGGTCGATAAATTTTACACATCGCCCAACTGCACAAATAAAATCTGTGTTTGATTGTTTGAAACCCCACACGGGTGTTGGGATGAAATATGAAGTTCACTCATCCTGACTGATTAAATATGTTGATCGATTGATTGACAGACTGTTATAAGCGTTAGATATCTATATTTGATGCTTATACAGTGTAGTGCACTTTGGTTGATGGTTGATTATTTTTCAATGCTATTATATACATGTGATGTATGAAAATCCATATAATTAATTTTATTTGGTGATTGATTAGGCCTCATTCCAATTTAGAAGATAAAGAATAAAATAAAATAAAAGTTCATGTGTTGACTGTACTCATCCGTTGAGATTAGTCATGTGTTGAACGAATTATTTTTATAATAAAATTTACATCTTTATCAATATAAAATAAAGGTTCATGTGTTGACTGTACTCATCCGTTGAGATTAGTCATGTGTTGAACGAATTATTTTTATAATAAAATTTACATCTTTATCAATATAAAATAAAGGTTCATGTGTTGACTGTACTCATCCGTTGAGATTAGTCATGTGTTGAACGAATTATTTTTATAATAAAATTTACATCTTTATCAATATAAAATAAAGGTTCATGTGTTGACTGTACTCATCCGTTGAGATTAGTCATGTGTTGAACGAATTATTTTTATAATAAAATTTACATCTTTATCAATATAAAATAAAGGTTCATGTGTTGACTGTACTCATCCGTTGAGATTAGTCATGTGTTGAACGAAGTATTTTAACAAAAATAGTCACACATGGACGGTACTCATTCGTTGAGATTAGTCGTGTGTTGAAAAAGAAATATTTGAAATAGAATATATAAAGCCGTGTTGAATAGTGATGCGCCATTTTGACGTTAACGATATATATAACGATTTCGAAATGAATTGAATATATAACGATTTCGAAATGAATTGAATATATAACGATTTTGAAATGAATTGAATATATAACGATTTCGAAATGAATTGAATATATAACGATTTCGAAATGAATTGAATATATAACGATTTCGAAATGAATTGAATATATAACGATTTCGAAATGAATTGAATATATAACGATTTCGAAATGAATTGAATATATAACGATTTCGAAATGAATTGAATATATAACGATTTCGAAATGAATTGAATATATAACGATTTCGAAATGAATTGAATATATAACGATTTCGAAATGAATTGAATATATAACGATTTCGAAATGAATTGAATATATAACGATTTCGAAATGAATTGAATATATAACGATTTCGAAATGAATTGAATATATAACGATTTCGATTTGAATTGAATATAAAACGATTTCGAATTTAATGAAATAGAAAACCAATTTGATTTCAATTGAATATATAATGAATTGGATTCAAATAGAAAACGAAACGAATTTGATTTGAATAGAAAATGAATTTGAATCGAATAGAAAACCAATTTGAATTGAATCGAATAGAAAACGACTTTGAAATTGGATTGAATTGAAAACAAATTCAAATTTAATTGAAAGCAAAGTGAAATGAATTCAAATTGAATTGAAATTTGAATTGAATAGAAATGAATTTTAAAACGAATTTATAAAGAAGAATTCAATTTTGATTTGAATTGAAATGGAAGTTGAAATTGCTTTTGAAACGAATTTAAAACTATTTATATAATTCGTTTTAAATAGAAATCGACGAAATATATATTATATATATTATATATATAATATAATGGCCTGAATAGAACGCGCCGCGTCGCGGTAGTTCGTAAATTTCGACCATTTATTTCAAACGGACATTACGGGAGATCCGACCGTCGGATTCTCCTAAAACCGGAACCGTTGGGTTCGTATCGAAAAGAGCTTTCTAACGAATATTAGAAATTTGAAATCTAACGGTTGGATTTGGAGATACGTCCAAATCAAATTCGAAGAAGGTCGCTATAAGTGCAGTTCGATGGCCATTGTTGGAAATCGACTGTACGGGCCTTGATAAAATTATTAAAAATAGTAATAATTTGTATAAAATCATAAGAAATGATTTGGGAAAAATTTGGGATGAAAAACTCCATATTTGAAAAGATAAAAAATGGGTTTTTATCGAAATGAACTACTTTTGAACTAAATTTAAAACCCAATTATTTTTAAATAAGTGAATTAGATTTAAAAAGGGGTTTTAAATAATCGAATTTCTAATATATTCGATTAAATTTGAAATGGGTTTATCGTGAACAGTGTTTTAAATAACACTAGTTCTTTAACCCGATAACAAATAGAATGTGATTTGGGTTTGTCGTGAACTGTGTTTTAAATAACACCTAGTTCTTTAACCCAGTAAAAGGAGTTTAACAAATCTGCAATTAGATTGAAATGCAAATGGATAATCTAAATTATCAAATTTAGAAAATGAGCGAGAATGGAGTATTATCAGTTTTGCTCCAAAGCGATAGTTAAATCTTTAATTAGATTTGAACGTGAAATGGTAATTAATTTTACCGATAACCCCACGGTGTTAGATATGGAGTATTACCAGTTTTGCTTCATGGGATGAATAGGTTGGGATTGGGAAATAAAATAAATAACTACTTCGTTACGGTTCGCTAATCTCGACTAGTTGGAAAAACCATAATTTGGTTTTAAATGACATCCAAAGGAAGATTACAGGATAAATTTTAAAGAATTTATCTTGGATAAAATTAATGGGAACCTTTCCCTAAGAATGTGGAATTTAGAAACTAGCTGTAGGTTGGCTAAGAAGAATGGCTTCCTGGGTATTGATCTTATGTTGGTTTCGGCCTTCGGGGTTAATGTTTGGGAAATTGTTCTCTGGCTAATTTGCGGTTAGTGACTAATGAATTGGAATGAGGCGTATGTTGTGTTTGTGTAACATTTGTTTTCAATATACGCGGGTTGTTCGGAAAGTCCGGGTTTATACCCATTCTGAATAACCGATTCGACGATAGTCGAAGATGAAGACGGTGGTCGAAGACCGGAAGTCTTCACATCATTTGGATTATTACTGACGATCCTGATTGGGCTGTACACCCAAGAGGATGGAAATAGTTGGTGGTCGTCCAGACGTACCTGGAGATGGATGGATATGCGAGGAAAGTGCCTCCGGTTTCGTTCAGACCCAGAACGGACTTGTAAATGGATTGTGTGTCTGACATTGGATTTTATTCTGTGTTGATTGATTTCTATTAAATATACATCTGTTTGGCGGCGGAGAATTTATTCTCTTGCTTAACGCCCTTCTCTGAGACGTACGAGCTCAGAGGTTGTATATCGATGGACATCAGTCGCATGGCATGAATTGCCTGTGTGGCATACTAAGATGCAATGATCAAGGCTTCTGTTGAAAAGCAAAGTCTTGTGGTTGATGATCAAAGCACGCCTACGTGGCAGCTTTGTGTATAACGTGTATTCGCGAGCCTCACACCTCGGTATGAGTCAAAAACGGGATACGGACCGCTGGGAGAGCACGACGTTTCTTTCTAGCTTTGGTGGTGTCAGTGACTTACCAGCCCTGACATTTATATACTTTTCACCTTTGTGGTTGTTGGAATGAGGCGCCTCGATTATAGGTCTGTAAGGACCGGGAAACGTGTGTTCAGGAATACTAATCCTCTAACGTAAGTGAGGACCGGCCCAGCCGCATCCAGGGTTACCCAGTGTGCGTAGTCCTGAGGCATTTGCTAGAGTGTCTCGAACGCGGAGAGGAGCTTGCCCCTTGCCTCGACTCATGACGGAATCCAATTTCCAATACGTGTATTTTGGCTTTATTTGTAGAGCCTAGTATGGCGACATAGTAGCATGGGATACTATGCCGTCTATGATTTATATTTATGATTGAAATTGTTTTGACACTATACACTTATTATAGTATCAAATGATTTGTTTTAAACGTACCAAGCATGTTTGGCTGTTATAAGGTAAAACCCTATCCTCCGGCTTGCGTTGCATTGTGTGATAGGACCTGGGTCTTATAATAGCTTCATTTTTTGAAAAAGCATTGCGTTGTTTATCTATATGCACTGGTATTCTTGGGAGGAAACCCGTTCCGTGTTATACGGCGTGGTCCCTTGAATTACTCTCTTTTAAAGTAAAGCTTTAAATAACTATTTTAGTTCTCACACCAGTCACATGACTGACCTGGAGTTTATTGTTTTAACCTAAACTCTGGGTGCCCCTATTTTCCGCACGGGCAGCTAGTAGTTTTGGTTTTGCAGATTTATATTCACAGGATCCTGGTTTACAGCTGGAATGATATCCGGAAAGCTCTGTATCCGTATATCACCTTCAGTTGTGCTTTATATTATTTTTCCGCTGCTATGTAATTTATTGTAATCTCTGATATTTCTGTGTAATATTTATTCATTTATACTCTGTATATTCTTGTAATCTGATGCATTGTTGTAATATACAATGAAATGTTCTTCTGTTTGTGTTCTGATTTGTCATGTTCTCAACGTTCAGGGGTTTCGAACGATCTAGATCGGTTTAACGACTGATTCAGATCGAGCGAAATTCCAGGCCGTCACATTTGGTATCAGAGCTTTGGTTTACAGAGCTCGAGAACAAGACACATTAGAACCATACGAAAGAATTCATCAGATATTGGATTAGTAATATCCAATTAGAATGACTCGTTAGAGATAGGATCAGTAGTATCCTAGAACGAGTGTGAAGAGTATATTTTTCAAATGAAAGCAATTGTATTTTGAAATTTAAACCATTTATACGTATTTGAATATCTATTTATTTTGAATATGGACAATCGAGTATATAAAGATTTTTCATATACGCGTCATGAACGTATATTCGAAGTTTTAATATACTGGATAGATATAGAATCATACTCTAGTGGCCCGAAGATGATTCTGATGATTGACTAGTTGTCATTAGTATTCATGTTCGAGTAACGAAGGTGTGATTTCTATATATTTCCATTAGACTGGTGTGAGAACCAAAACTTATATAACTAGAACACATTGTTGTGAATTGGCATCAAAAACATGATTTTTGTATATATATCAAATTTATGAATTTGAAACGTTAATCCACTAATTGATTGATGTTTGTGTTGTTTGTTTATTTGTTTGCTAATTTTGAACCATTATGCCTAATAGAATCAAACATTGAATTGTATTGAAAATTGGTCGCATTTGCTTGCATATACATATACTTACATTGAACAGGTCATAGCAAGGAGGCTAGAGCAGAGAATAAAATTTGTTTGCCCGACAAATAGGTACATGTTTACTACATAATTTCCTGTTTTGTTTGGGTGATGATGATTTTGTGAGCCTATTGGCTAGCCGCTTGGCTTCTTCTTTTTCTTTTTGAGATCTGAAGGACCGGGGAAGCTATTTGAAATTCCCCGATGCTCCCATTGCAGGGGAGGTTATGGCGAAATTTTTCAAAAATTTAGGGTGTTAGCCAAATTTTTGAAATTTTGAAAATTCTCAGAAACTGAAAAGTTGGAGAATGGAAGCTTGATCGAACGTAGAGTTGATTAATCAAACCACTTTCGACTTTGTTCCTTTTCGGGGACGAAAAGTTTTAAGTGGGGGAGATTGTAATAACCCGAAAATCTGGGCCAGTTTAAAATTTTTATTTTGGCCATTTTAGCGAATTTTGATTATTTAAATTGAATTATTTTAAATAATATCGACGTGAAATTCATTTTGAATATATAATTCGACGTATATATTATATACGTCGTCGTTAGAATATAAATATTTATATATAATTATAAATAGAATTGAAAATGGCGCGGTAGTTCGATAATTCGATTTCAAACTTCGATTGAATGTACCGGGTGCAAAACAATCCGGATTTTAGTGAAACCAAAAACATTGGGATCTAATTGATAATATCTTTCCAACGAATCTGAAAAATCATGATTTCGTAGCGGGAATCAAAAGATATGTCCAGTTGAAAATTCTGAATAGTCGCTATGGAATTCAGGCCCTTAAAAATGGACATTTTGCAAATGACCTCGGATTTCGACGAAACCATTTTTGTTGGGTCCGTGATGTCGAATTATTGCTAGGTTTCAAATTTCATAATTTTTCGAATCAATATGTGAGCGTGGCAAAGGAAAACGCGTTTGACCAGTTTCAGTTGATTTCAATCGACTGGAAATTGGCCATTTTTCCAACGGTCTCAGAATTCGACGAAACTAGTTTTGTTAGGACCGTATCGTCAATACGAAGCTAGAAAATATTTTTATGGAATTTTTAGAGTTAGTATGTGACCCCGGTAATTCGAAATGTACGTTTAAAATTCAATAAAGTGATTTAAATGAAAATTTAACGGAAACTGATCGAAACGATCAAATCAACTTGCGGTACATATCCCATTGTGTTCGGAATGGGGGTAAAACGCTATGGACGACAGGCGGTGGGCCTCGTTTAGAGGTCGGTTGTAAAAGTCAACTTTTTGAATTAAAAATTAAAATAATATTAAAAATATATAAATTCTAATAACCCCCCCCCCCCCTTCGAATTCATTTCAGAAAGAAAAAAAAAAGAGAAAATTAAAAGCCGATCCTCCTTTTCACCGTTGACCCCGTCGCTCCCCCTATCTCCACCGCGCCTCCGCCGGAGGGCCCCACCTCGCGTCGCCCGCCACCTCCACCCCTCTCGCTCCCTTCTCGCTCCTCTTCTGTTGCGACCCGAACCCCCCCCCCATCGCGATTCTCCCTCCTCTTCCAATTAAGCCGCCGCCGCACCCACATCCACCCTCAGGCGAACCTCCGACCACCGCATCCGCCTGCTCGTCCACCGCCACCCTGTTTCACCGCCAAACCACCATGTCCCGACCCTCTAATCACGAATGAACAACCCCTCCCTCTAGAAGAAAAACCCTGTAAGTTTTTAACTATATTTTATTTTGTTTTATTTAAAGCTTTCAGTTTTATCCATTTTTAACTTAAAATAATTAGTTTTAAAAACCGGCTTTTTATATATGGAAGAAAATTATTTCAAAAACTCATATTTTAAATAGAAATAAAGGTGTTAATAAATTATGATTTTGATTTATATGTCGGATTATAACTTTGACGATGAAAAGATTAAAACTTTGATGTAAAAGATTATAGTTTTGACAATTAATGGAATGTGATTTTTATCATATATAAAGATTGGACTTTTAAATATAGAAAGAACGGATTTTAATATAGGAAAACAAAGGATAAAAATACAATTTTTATTCAAGTAGCAAGATAAAAATGTGTGATTTTTATATATGTAGTGGCTACGGACAACGAAGATGACGAAGATGCGATAGCAATGAAGATTTCTATCAGTGAAGGGCCGTGGAGCTAGGATAGCTATATGTGAGAATTCTCACTCTTCAATTTTATTTCTAGTTATATATATATACTAGGATGCAGACGGTGCTTAGTAGCACCCGACACAATCGTCCACAGACCATGGACTTGTTTGTTTGGTTGCATAGATTAGTTATATGACTTGATTTGAATTGGTTGTTTGGTGAATTTGATTGATGTGTGAATGGCGTGGGCCTTCACTAGACCGGGGATTAGGCTAGGCCTTGTCCCGTTTCTAGTATCGTGCCGTTATGCCGCCGAAATTTTCTAAAATATGTTAGAAAAATAAAAAGTATCATTTTATTGAATAAATGAACTGACTAGAAATTCATAGGTTGAATAAAATGTTTTATCGTTAGAAATATAATTTTTAACGTGAATGTGAATAAAATATTCATTTACAAACCGGACGGTTTGTCTATGTACACTGATTTGACTGACATTGATTGGGTCGATAAATTTTACACATCGCCCAACTGCACAAATAAAATCTGTGTTTGATTGTTTGAAACCCCACACGGGTGTTGGGATGAAATATGAAGTTCACTCATCCTGATTGATTAAATATGTCGATCGATTGATTGACAGGCTGTTATAAGCGTTAGATATCTATATTTGATGCTTATACAATGTAGTGCACTTTGGTTGATGGTTGATTATTTTTCAATGCTATTATATACATGTGATGTATGAAAATCCATATAATTAATTTTATATGGTGATTGATTGGGCCTCATTCCAATTTAGAAGATAAAGAATAATATAAAATAAAGGTTCATGTGTTGACTGTACTCATCCGTTGAGATTAGTCATGTGTTGAACGAATTATTTTTATAATAAAATTTACATCTTTATCAATATAAAATAAAGGTTCATGTGTTGACTGTACTCATCCGTTGAGATTAGTCATGTGTTGAACGAATTATTTTTATAATAAAATTTACATCTTTATCAATATAAAATAAAGGTTCATGTGTTGACTGTACTCATCCGTTGAGATTAGTCATGTGTTGAACGAATTATTTTTGTAATAAAATTTACATATTTATCAATATAAAATAAAGGTTCATGTGTTGACTGTACTCATCCGTTGAGATTAGTCATGTGTTGAACGAATTATTTTTATAATAAAATTTACATCTTTATCAATATAAAATAAAGGTTCATGTGTTGACTGTACTCATCCGTTGAGATTAGTCATGTGTTGAACGAAGTATTTTAACAAAAATAGTCACACATGGACGGTACTCATTCGTTGAGATTAGTCGTGTGTTGAAAAAGAAATATTTGAAATAGAATATATAAAGCCGTGTTGAATAGTGATGCGCCATTTTGACGCTAACGATATATATAACGATTTCGAAATGAATTGAATATATAACGATTTCGAAATGAATTGAATATATAACGATTTCGAAATGAATTGAATATATAACGATTTCGAAATGAATTGAATATATAACGATTTCGAAATGAATTGAATATATAACGATTTCGAAATGAATTGAATATATAACGATTTCGAAATGAATTGAATATATAACGATTTCGAAATGAATTGAATATATAACGATTTCGAAATGAATTGAATATATAACGATTTCGAAATGAATTGAATATATAACGATTTCGATTTGAATTGAATATAAAACGATTTCGAATTTAATGAAATAGAAAACCAATTTGATTTCAATTGAATATATAATGAATTGGATTCAAATAGAAAACGAAACGAATTTGATTTGAATAGAAAATGAATTTGAATAGAATAGAAAACCAATTTGAATTGAATCGAATAGAAAACGACTTTGAAATTGGATTGAATTGAAAACAAATTCAAATTTAATCGAAAGCAAAGTGAAATGAATTCAAATTGAATTGAAATTTGAATTGAATAGAAATGAATTTTAAAACGAATTTATAAAGAAGAATTCAATTTTGATTTGAATTGAAATGGAAGTTGAAATTGCTTTTGAAACGAATTTAAAACTATTTATATAATTCGTTTTAAACAGAAATCGACGAAATATATATTATATATATTATATATATAATATAATGGCCTGAATAGAACGCGCCGCGCCGCGGTAGTTCGTAAATTTCGACCATTTATTTCAAACGGACATTACGGGAGATCCGACCGTCGGATTCTCCTAAAACCGGAACCGTTGGGTTCGTATCGAAAAGAGCTTTCTAACGAATATTAGAAATTTGAAATCTAACGGTTGGATTTGGAGATACGTCCAAATCAAATTCGAAGAAGGTCGCTATAAGTGCAGTTCGATGGCCATTGTTGGAAATCGACTGTACGGGCCTTGATAAAATTATTAAAAATAGTAATAATTTGTATAAAATCATAAGAAATGATTTGGGAAAAATTTGGGATGAAAAACTCCATATTTGAAAAGATAAAAAATGGGTTTTTATCGAAATGAACTACTTTTGAACTAAATTTAAAACCCAATTATTTTTAAATAAGTGAATTAGATTTAAAAAGGGGTTTTAAATAATCGAATTTCTAATATATTTGATTAAATTTGAAATGGGTTTATCGTGAACAGTGTTTTAAATAACACTAGTTCTTTAACCCGATAACAAATAGAATGTGATTTGGGTTTGTCGTGAACTGTGTTTTAAATAACACCTAGTTCTTTAACCCAGTAAAAGGAGTTTAACAAATCTGCAATTAGATTGAAATGCAAATGGATAATCTAAATTATCAAATTTAGAAAATGAGCGAGAATGGAGTATTATCAGTTTTGCTCCAAAGCGATAGTTAAATCTTTAATTAGATTTGAACGTGAAATGGTAATTAATTTTACCGATAACCCCACGGTGTTAGATATGGAGTATTACCAGTTTTGCTTCATGGGATGAATAGGTTGGGATTGGGAAATAAAATAAATAACTACTTCGTTACGGTTCGCTAATCTCGACTAGTTGGAAAAACCATAATTTGGTTTTAAATGACATCCAAAGGAAGATTACAGGATAAATTTTAAAGAATTTATCTTGGATAAAATTAATGGGAACCTTTCCCTAAGAATGTGGAATTTAGAAACTAGCTGTAGGTTGGCTAAGAAGAATGGCTTCCTGGGTATTGATCTGATGTTGGTTTCGGCCTTCGGGGTTAATGTTTGGGAAATTGTTCTCTGGCTAATTTGTGGTTAGTGACTAATGAATTGGAATGAGGCGTATGTTGTGTTTGTGTAACATTTGTTTTCAATATACGCGGGTTGTTCGGAAAGTCCGGGTTTATACCCATTCTGAATAACCGATTCGACGATAAGTCGAAGATGAAGACGGTGGTCGAAGACCGGAAGTCTTCACATCGTTTGGATTATTACTGACGATCCTGATTGGGCTGTACACCCAAGAGGATGGAAATAGTTGGTGGTCGTCCAGACGTACCTGGAGATGGATGGATATGCGAGGAAAGTGCCTCCGGTTTCGTTCAGACCCAGAACGGACTTGTAAATGGATTGTGTGTCTGACATTGGATTTTATTATGTGTTGATTGATTTCTATTAAATATACATCTGTTTGGCGGCGGAGAATTTATTCTCTTGCTTAACGCCCTTCTCTGAGACGTACGAGCTCAGAGGTTGTATATCGATGGACATCAGTCGCATGGCATGAATTTCCTGTGTGGCATACTAAGATGCAATGATCAAGGCTTCTGTTGAAAAGCAAAGTCTTGTGGTTGATGATCAAAGCACGCCTACGTGGCAGCTTTGTGTATAACGTGTATTCGCGAGCCTCACACCTCGGTATGAGTCAAAAACGGGATACGGACCGCTGGGAGAGCACGACGTTTCTTTCTAGCTTTGGTGGTGTCAGTGACTTACCAGCCCTGACATTTATATACTTTTCACCTTTGTGGTTGTTGGAATGAGGCGCCTCGATTATAGGTCTGTAAGGACCGGGAAACGTGTGTTCAGGAATACTAATCCTCTAACGTAAGTGAGGACCGGCCCAGCCGCATCCAGGGTTACCCAGTGTGCGTAGTCCTGAGGCATTTGCTAGAGTGTCTCGAACGCGGAGAGGAGCTTGCCCCTTGCCTCGACTCATGACGGAATCCAATTTCCAATACGTGTATTTCGGCTTTATTTGTAGAGCCTAGTATGGCGACATAGTAGCATGGGATACTATGCCGTCTATGATTTATATTTATGATTGAAATTGTTTTGACACTATACACTTATTATAGTATCAAATGATTTGTTTTAAACGTACCAAGCATGTTTGGCTGTTATAAGGTAAAACCCTATCCTCCGGCTTGCGTTGCATTGTGTGATAGGACCTGGGTCTTATAATAGCTTTATTTTTCGAAAAAGCATTGCGTTGTTTATCTATATGCACTGGTATTCTTGGGAGGAAACCCGTTCCGTGTTATACGGCGTGGTCCCTTGAATTACTCTCTTTTAAAGTAAAGCTTTAGATAACTATTTTAGTTCTCACACCATTCACATGACTGACCTGGAGTTTATTGTTTTAACCTAAACTCTGGGTGCCCCTATTTTCCGCACGGGCAACTAGTAGTTTTGGTTTTGCAGATTTATATTCACAGGATCCTGGTTTACAGCTGGAATGATATCCGGAAAGCTCTGTATCCGTATATCACCTTCAGTTGTGCTTTATATTATTTTTCCGCTGCTATGTAATTTATTGTAATCTCTGATATTTCTGTGTAATATTTATTCATTTATACTCTGTATATTCTTGTAATCTGATGCATTGTTGTAATATACAATGAAATGTTCTTCTGTTTGTGTTCTGATTTGTCATGTTCTCAACGTTCAGGGGTTTCGAACGATTTAGATCGGTTTAACGACTGATTCAGATCGAGCGAAATTCCAGGCCGTCACACGTATAATAACAAGTTTTGGTCTAACATCGGTATGGCTACTTTCGAAGCCTTATACGGAAGGCTATATCGATCATCTTCATGTTGGTTAGAGTCTGAGGGTAAGCTGGTATTATGCCCCAACACTATTTGTGAAGCTTCTAAAAATATTAATCTTAGTTGTGAGAGAATAAAAAAGACTTAGAGCAGGCATGAATCATGCGTGAACAACCATAGGAACCCTCTAGATTTCTCTATTGACAATCTTGTGTATATCTGTGCATCTCCTTTGAAGTGGGTGGTACGTTTCAGTTAAACTGGGAAGTTGGCTCCTAGAAACATGGGACCATTTTCTATCAGTAAACATATCGGTCCCGTAACATATCGGGCAACACTTCCAACTCTTAGTATTCAAGACATGTTTCATGTATCTCAGCTTTGGAAGTGTCTTGGTAATTCAGATTCTATTATTGATTCTCGCATTATAAAGGAGCTTGAGTTCTCACCCGACTTATCCATTGTGTAACATCCTATGCATGTGTTTGCTTTAGAGGTCAAATGTCATCGGAACATGGATGTATCAATTATGAAGATTCAATGGTCTAGTAATACCAATGATTGCACTTAGGAAACCAAGAATTCATTGAGTGATCCTACTCTAGTTTTCTACCTTCTAGTGTCGAGGGTAAGACATTAATTCAAGCTTAAATGTTACCATTCCTAGATGAAGAAAATCATTTTGAATACAGCTCTTCTCTAGGAAATTCGCGGACACAATTTTTGTAAAGGAGGAGATTGTAATAACCCTAGTTTTGTTATTACCTATATAAGATAATTAAATAGCATTTATAATGGGTTAATTAGAATTGAACCTAATTTGGGGAGGATAACTCGTAAAACCCTTTGAGTTGGACAAACAAGGATTTTGGAGTTAAAAATGTGTAAGTATTTTGAGTTGATTTGAATTGAATGAAAGGAAGCAATTCAATTCAATGTTAACTTGTTAATCAAAGAATATATATAAATTTGAATTGTAACTTGTATAATCATTAAGTTGATTGAATAACGAGTTTTAGGTAATTTAGATTTGACGTTAAATGGAATTAAGTAAATAATAAAAAATGATTCAATTCAATATTAAGTGTTAAACAAATTTAAATATAGAGAAAATAATTTAATTCATTTTTCAAGGGAATGAGCAGACCTATCTTCAATGGCGGCTATAGTTTTTCCCTTTTTTTCACTGCCTCAAATTTTCACTTCTTTGTCTTCGTTCGCTTCCCTATTTTCACCTCTTACTCCTTCTCCCTCGATCTGTCTTTCTTATATTTTTCTTATAGATCTAGCTGCTCTACTTGCCACTTTTAGTTTTTGTTTTGTTTTATCCTATAACCTACTCCAGCTCCAGCATCTTAGACACGTCTTGACATCCAGTCCCCTTGCCAATTCCATTGATATCCATTTACAGGCCCATAGTTTCAACTTCACACTATCTCTTGCTAGCCTGTCTAAGTCACTACCTAAACATCATGTTCCCGTCCTTTTTTACCAATATCCCTTAAATTTCACGACCTATACTTCTCAGCAATGTCCCCTCTCTGGATCTCTTCTTCTCTTGCTCAGTTTTCTCATATTCATGATAACAAGCAGGTCGTATCCTCTCTTGTTAGAAAGAATATCGGCTGTGGACCAAGAAATTGATGTGCTGGCTTGTAACAGGGCTCTCTTTACTCGAGTTAGATCTGTTGGTGGATGTTGGGGATAGTGTCGAGAGGTGTTGTTGGGTGGATTTGCATGAAGTCTTATGTTCAGGTGTTCTTTGTGTTCAAGCAATGTATCATCTTGGGTATACTATAGTTGGTCTTTAGTTGTGTTATGGGTAAGTTTTTGGCATTTTTGGTGATTTCTAGGTTGGTGTCGATCTCTGTTATTAGCAGTTTGTATATTCATTTGGTTTGTTTGGGATAGGTTGCTTTGGTAAGTTCTGTGTGTTGCTGGAAGTGGTTGTGATAGCTCTTGTGTTGTGATACACTATTAGTGATAGCCTCGTGCTACAATGGTTTATTGTACCATCTTGTGACTCTTACGCCCTATATGGTGTAACAAACTGAATTCTAACAACTAGATTTTTTTTTTTAAATCCCAATATGTCAAAACTTGAGTTGGCTTGTTTGGTATCCTACGGAAAAGATAGAAATATAAAATGTGTCAGAGCTCAGAAAAAAATCTCGCAGCGGAATGGATAAAATATAATATAACCAAATATAGCCTTATCGTAGTAATAATACCGCCTAACCAGTATACAAAGCTGTATATCTCTGCCATAAACTTAATCTGCGAGTGTGTTATGAGGTGGGGATCAGAACACAAGTTCTAGTGACTAGACTAGATTACACAATCTGAAATAACCCTACATATACCATTCAGTTATGTTACTTAGTTATTAGGTTGCTTGGGTTAATAGCACTCAAGGCTTCACACACACGTCATACCCATCTACCTCCCAGTAGATTAACCTAATATACATGTATGTAGCTGCCCCCAATATCAAGGTACCTCCCATGGTACCCTTCTTGCAAGGTCTACACCGTCAAGTCGTGGAAGAATATGCAGCTCTCATCCTACGCCAGAGCGATGTACAGATTCTTCATAAAACTATGCTACGTTCTGTATAGAACAACCATCACCATGCTACGAAGCGTACATACCGTAATATCTAAAATCCTCGGCCAAGCTCGGTCTTAACACGGAGTAACGCCCTAGCGTCTATGATACACCACCTGGTGCGGCGTGCATGTATCTAGACCCTAGTACATACATACTGTCTACTATACCCCGAGTTATGTAATAGGGTTGCATGTGAATTCGCGAAACTTGATCGGGAGCCTTTCCATATCTATATAGGTCTGATAAGAGGCCTAAAGTACAAATATCTAAACTTTGGTCTGCATTTCTATGGTGGCTATATTCCTACCATGACCCCTCCCTCAACTAGTGAAAGACTACATCAAGAGTTAAGTGACGTGCCTTTAGCAAATAATCTACATCCAAATTGGCGTGTCCCGCAACCAAAGTCTCGATAGTGAAAGATCGATGGTCTCTAGGTTTTACACTAGTCTTTCTGCATCACACCGGCTGCCGATGACAGGTATCTGACGCTTACTATCCTGTGTTGGTCATGACCCAGCCTGTCTATAGGAAAAATCGCTGAATAACCCAATGCCACCCAACAGCCTTTTGACTGCCAAACTACTATTGTAGTCAAGGTATACCCACTGGGTGGTTTCACGCGACCTATCCTCTGTGAGTACAGCCTGAGCGCTGCCACCGCACAGAGGACCACCACGGATTATCCTACCACGTCCCTCGAAAGTTGTGTGCTTCCTTCCGGTCCCACAGAGGCACCAAGCAGTATATCAGCAGAAGAATCAGATGGATGTGCTCCTTTCGTGTCTCCAGACACCTCGATGATCTACCCTGTTGGGTTCTTCACCTTCAGACATGCGGACTGGTCCAAGTGCATCACACTGTCGTGTTAGTAAATCCTATGTCTAATATTTTAATCGTGCACTTGTCTTATCTTATCAGATTTCCAATTAACTTGATCATTCACACTCTATCTTATACTCAAGTTATCAGGTTTTTCTCCGACCCCCTTATATCTCTAAGGAATGAGCCCCTCTTGCTTATTAATTCAGTGATATAACTTGGCCCATTTAAGTTCATTAATAAGCCTACAACATGTTATTCCCTTGATTGTAATTAACGACAATAATCTACAATCTCTTTATATTTTTACCATGTAACTTATTGTCCAATTTCACAGTTACAATAACATGTTCTACTTAATATATAACTAAGCATATTTTATCTTAATCCACATGTTTTCTATTAACATGTCACTAATTATATATGTTTAAATATAACTTATTTCATTCCATAAGTTTACCCCATTCTTCCTTATTTAATCACACCCTTATCTTACATTGTCATTCCAGCTAGTTGTTGTTTACTTATTAACTTAGTTCACTTCACTAAGGTTTATTAGTAAGTTTCCCTTTTGTTAATTATAACATATGTTAAAATTTCACTTGTCCCTAGGACAAGCCTACCATTATATAACATCCTCATTAATGTAATTAATTAAAATAGGTTATATTCCTCGTGAATCACATTTTTTTGGTCCTTTACATTAACCAAACTTTTACTGTCGTAAAATTTATCTCTTTACTATGTTGTGAATTTTTCACACCTTCCATTTATGTATATATATTTATATATATATGTTTAGGCAATACACCCCTCACATTAAATTGACTAATTGTGGATGCTGGATTTGCCAGGCAGTTCCGGGTAGGCTTCTACCACAAGTTGAGTTTAACTTTGTGTTTCAATGCGGTTACAATTTCCTACCTACTATAAATTTTTCATACAATTACCATAGTTACTCACAATTTCACTGTACTTGATTCACAATATCCAATTAACAGGTTCTTAGTATATATCTATATACAATAGTAATCCTTTCAACCTATCCTAAATAGGTTTAATGGCCAATTTCCACAATTATCAATTATTCAGTAGATTAAATATAACGGGGAATACAAACAATAGATATACCATTATTTAAAATGGTATAATTTAGATCCACTCTCCTAACAGCTTTCCAATCCGTGGATCTGATCCATATTTGTTGTTCTGTGGCATTCCTAACTGAATTCATTATAAAAAACAACCACGGTACTAAAAGAAGAGGAAAAGAGAAAGAAACCTATGTAAACCATATTCAAGTATCACACGCTGATAAGAATTCTAAACACCTATTTATAGATTTATACCCTTCTATCTTCAAATCTAAAATCATAATTACCTAAAACCAATATTCTATTTTTCTGAAAAGATTTAGGGAGAAAAGAGAATGGAAGAGCTTGGGCAGCATCTAAGAAAATATGAGATTTAGGCTAGGCCCTGCCAGTCTATTTATAGGTGTACGAGAAAGTCTTAACTGTCGAATTTTGTTCATAAAAATTCGAACTGCACAAGTCATAGATTACATGTCCTAAAACACACTTAGACCACGCATGGGTCGACCCCTCTATCGGTGGGTCGACCCATGCACAATGGTGTCAACCCATCTAGGTCCACGCGTGCTTATTTGATGGTGTTATTGTTGTACTTAACATTTTTAATTAAGCATTTGCCCATTTTACTTCCTTTGATTTATTTTATACCTCTTATACATCATCACTAAGTTTGAATTTCACTTATATACGTATATATATATATATATACATACACATATCCTTCTTAATTAATTAATTAGTTGTTATCCTTTGTATACGTGCTCAGTTTTGCTCATGCCATATACTAAAACGAATCAGAAAATCACCACAAACGAATGAACAAATGCTTCGGGGTAAAATTCTGAAAATATATTCTTTTACATTTTCTTTTTTATTATTAACATAATAATACGTGGTGTTACAATCTCGAAAATATTATGAACACATCCTAAATATACTAGCAATTTCTATATGAATGCAATATCTTTTGAAAAATAAAAACATTTTTCAATCAACAAAGAAAAGGCAAAGTTCACTAAATTTTTGCATCCAAAGTCCTACCATCCAACTTTCGAATTTGTTATTTTGGAAAAATCAAATTTTCTCAAATCTTTTCTCTTCGCAATGCTTTTGAGGAGACATATTTTTACCATTATTATCTTGTGTTGTTAGCTTTTCATTTGTTGTTAAATTACAATATAGTGGTTACAGCAGAAATTTTCTTACTAATAAGTAGAGTTTTTTAACATAAAAACACACTACTACAACAAAGTCAAATCTAAAACATAAGGTCTACTACAACAAGTCAGGCTAAGATAGTCAAGTGCAGAGACACCTGGTTCAACACGTAATACCACAACTATCAATCACCGGAATGGAGGTCTGGGCCTCTGCCCTAAAAGACCGCAGATAAACGAATCTAACCCACCTAGGGTACCCTCCAACTTGCCTAGACTCTCCTCATGTTGCCTAGTACTGTCTCTAACCTCTATATGCATGTCCCGCATCTTTGCCTGCATCTGGTCAAACTGTTGCTGAGCGGCGTATATCTCCTGCAAGCTCCGCTGCTGTGTCTGGACAGCCTTTGTTGAGGCTCGTGCCATCTCTTGTTGTCCAAGAAAAATGTCATGATGCTCTCTAGCTAGTTGATCCTATCTATCCGAGGTGGTCCTAATCTCAACTCTCATATGCCAAGGCTCTCTGGATGACAATGTGTCCCACTCAGAAGACTGGGAAGACCAGGCGCCTCCCCAAAGATACTCTGCACATGCATACTGATAATCCTCTGGAGGATAGAGATACTAATACTTTTGTGGATCCTCTGCCGGTGCAAACTGAGGCTAAATCCCTGTTATGGGATGATATCCAACCAAATTCCCATATGGCACCCCTACTGCTCTCCCTGGCCCTGCTGGCCTCCCTCGTCCTGGTGACCTATTTTTACAGCATCCTCATCTGGAAACTCTCCTCCTCCATCACCTCCGTCAAACCCATCAATGCCGTCATCCTCATCATTACCTCATGCTCCATCGGCTGTGGGTCCAACCCCAGTAAATTCCGAAACTCAATATGCATCCTAGTCAACATGGCTAGGTCTATAAGATGGTGAGGAAGTGAAATGTGACTCTCGCTCACTAAAGGGACCCCAGCATGTGCAAAAACTATCGTCTAAAGGTGTCCAAACGGGATGCTAGTCTGTCTCATCTCTATGGAGGAGGAATAGTACTGCAAAATCAAACGAGCCCAATTAACCTCGGGTCTTGCAAAAACTACATAGGTAGCCAACCTAATCATGGGAGAAACCCTATCGAAGCTGCCTGTTTTCACTGCCAGGTTATCTTGTAGGACGCGTATAACCACCCTAGCTAGTGGGCGTAAATGTGTCATATCCCAAATCTTGACATTCTCATTCACAAAAATCCTACGTATCACTCCCAGACTTTTCATCTCCACATCCTCCAAATGTAGGCCCCCACCTCGTATACTAAGCATGGCCCCAAACCATTCCTCAGTTAACAGAATATGTACTCGCTTAAACTCAGACTCAAAAACTACTATCCCATTCTCTTCCCTACTTTTTAGATTAGCATCAAAAAGACGTACTAACCTTAGATAAGCTTTCCTTTCCACTATGTTGTGGTCTAAGATGTTGTTTAGCCCTACTGTATTAAATAATGCCTCCAAAGTAGCAACAAAAAAGTCCGCAAACTTAACTGGTCTCCCAAGAAAAATACTACATCCGACGGTCCTCGCGTATGCTTCCACTATATCCCTCCGATTATTGCACCAAGCGATCTCTCGAGGGTTTAATTGGGGAAAATCGGTGGTGAGAGAAGGTTGCGATTGCATGGCCATTTTTCTCGAAATCTAAAAGAAACTTTTGCGGATCTGGATGGAGAACGTCGAGGGCTTCGATTTGACACCAAATTTGCGCGAAAACGGTGAAGATTAAAGGTGGTAGTGGCCTTGGGAAGTTGGAGGAAGAACGGGTTTTTGGTGGATTAGGGGGAAACGAAATGAACGACTAAGCCTCTCGACTTCGTATTTTATTTTTTTGGGCTGCGACGGTGGGTCGACCCACAATAGCGGGTGTGTCGGCCCATGGCTCCCACCCTGAAAATGGGTCGACCAGACACAATTTTTTTTCAACTACGTTCGAACCCGAGAAAAGAAGAAAAAGAAAAAGGGTTGGTCAACTGTTTGTATGTCCTAAAATGTCTATTTTCGCTGAATCATGGTTTTCATTCTTAAAAGCCGTTAATTTCCAACGGTTCCTTTAGGACTAATCTTCCCATTATTTTCTTTTCCAATATCTTATGCACCCTCTTAACCATATTGTCAAATTATCCAATATCTTAGGTTTCCCTCTTTTATCAGTTTCATATAGTGCACAAGTCTTGACGGCTGAACATCTCACTTGTATGTAGATATATATATATATATATATGCATATATACATAACTATATATACTATTCTTACTATATAAGAATATACAAGTACGTGCTCTCACTACTTAAATAGGAATCCTAAACCTAGGCTTTGATACCTGATGTAACAACCCAAATTCTGATAGACCGATTTTTATTTTCAAAAATTCCAATCTGTCAAAACTCGAGTTGGCTTGTCTGGTATCCTGCAGAAATGACAGAAATATAAAATGTACTAGTGCTCAGAAAACATCTCACAGCGGAATGGATAAAATATAATATAACCAAATATAGACTTACCATAGTAATAAAACCGCCTAACCAGTATCCAAAGCTATCATATCTCTGCCAAAAACCTAACCTGCGAGTGCGTCATGAGGTGGGGATCAGAACACAAGTTCTAGTGATTGGACTAAATTACACAATTTGAAATAACCCTACATATACCATTCAACTATGTTACTTAGTTATTAGGTTACTTGGGTTAATAACACTCAAGGCTTTACACACACGTCGTACCCATCTACCTCCCAGTAGATTAACCTAATATAACATATATGTAGCTACTCCTAATATCGAGGTACCTCCCATGATACCCTTCTCGCACGGTCTACACCGTCATGCCACAGTAGCATATGCAACTCTCATCCTACGCCAAAGCGACATACAGATTCTCTATAAAACTATGCCACGTTTCGTATAGAACAACCATCACCATGCTACGAAGCATGCAGACTGCTATATCCAAACTCCTCGACCATTTTCGATCTTAACACGAAGCAACGCCCTAACGTCTATAATACACCACCCTGTGCGAATTGCATGTATCTAGATCCACACATGTATGTACTGTCTACTGTACCCCGAGTTCCGTAATAGGGCTGCATCTGAATGCGCGGAACTCGGCCAGGAGCCTTTCCATATCTCTATAGGTCAGCTAAAAGGCCTAAAGTACATATATCTAAACTACGGTCTACATTTCTATGGTGGTTATAGTCCCACCACAACCCCTCCATCAACTAGTGAAAGACTACATCAAGAGCTAATTGATGTGTCCCTAGCAAACAGTCTACATCCAAATTGGCGTGTCCCGCCACCAAAGTCTCGATAGTGAAAGATTGATGGTCTATATGTTTAGCTTCAGTCTTTTAGCGTCACACGGATAGCGGATGACAGGTATCCGCCGATTACTATTCTGTATTGGTCATGACTCGGCCTGTTTGTAGGCAAAATCATCGAATCACCCAATGCCACCCAACAGCCTTTTGACTGCCAAACTTTCGTTGTAGTAAAGGTATACCCACTGGGTGATTTCGCGTAGACTTAACCTCTGTAAGTACATCCTGAGCGCCACCAGCGCACAGAGGACCACCACGGAGTACCCTACCACGTCCCTTGGAAGCCGCATGCTTCCTTTCGGTCCCGAAGAGCCAGCAAGCAGTATATCAGCAGAAGAATCAAATGGACGTTCTCCTTTCATGTCTCCAGACACCTCGATGATCTACCCTGTTGGGTTCTTCACCTTCAGACATGTGGACTGCTCCAAGCGCATCACACAGTCATGTAATTAGATCCAATGTTTAATCTTTTAATCGTGCACTTGCCTTATCTTATCAGATTTCCAATTAACTTGATTGTTTACACTCTATCTTATATTCAAGTTATCAGGTTTTTCTCCGAGCCCCTTATATCTCTAAGGAATGGGACCCTCTTGCTTATTAATTCAGCGGTATAACTTGGCCCATTTAAGTACATTAATAATCCTACAAAATGTTATTCTCTTGATTGTAATTGACGACAGTAATCTACAATCTCTTTATATTGTTACTAAGTAACTTATTGTCCAATTTCACAGTTATAATAACATGTTCTACTTAATATATAATTAAGCATATCTTATCTTAATTCACATGTTTTCTGTTAACATGTCACCTATTATATATGATTAAATATAACTTATTTCATTCCAAAATTTTACCCTATTCTTCCTTATCTAATCACACCCTCGTCTTACACTATCATTCCAGCTAGTTGTTGTTTACTTATTAACTCAGATCTCTTAACCAAGATTTATTAATAAGTTTCCCTTTTTATTAGTTATAACACATGTTATAATTCCACTTGTCCGTAGTACAAGCCTACCTATTATATAACATCCTCATTAATGTAATTAATTATAATAGGTTATATTCCCCTTTTATCACATTTTCTTTGGTCCTTTACATTAACCAAACTCTTGCTGTTGTAACATTTATCTCTTTACTGTCTTGTGAATTTCACACCTTCCATTTATGTACATATATTCATAAATATGTTTAGGCACCAGACCCCTCACATTAAATTGACCACTTGTGGTTGTTGGATTTACTGGGTGGTTCCGGGTAGGCTTCCACCACAAGTTGAATTTAACCACGTGTCTTAGTGCAGTTTCAATTTCCTAATTACTGTAATTTTTTTATACAATTAAGGCATATTAATTCTTCCAAATTTTACTGTAATTCTATTTACAACCTTTTGGCATAATAATATTCTTAAGCAATTATTCATGTTTATCGTAAATTCCATAACTACAACACTTACAGTAATTTCCATTTTAGACAGATGATTAATGAAAATAGGCTTATACAATAGAAATGTTCTCAGTAAATTTAATCTCAATTACCACAGTTGTTCGCAGTTTCACTATAACTTGATTCACAATATCCAATTAACAGGTTCCTAGTATACATCTATATAAAATAGTAATCCTTTCAACCTATCCTAAACAGGTTTAATAGCTAATTTCCACAATTATCAATTATTCTGCAGATTAAATATAATTGGGAATACGAACGATAGATATACCATTATTTAAAATGGTATAATTTAGATCCACTCTCCTAACATCTTTCCAATCCATGAATCTAATCCAGATTTGTTCTTCCGTGGCATTCTCAACTGAATTCATTATTAAAAACAACCACGAATTCACAAATCTGATACTATAAGAAGAGGAAAAGAGAAAGAAACCTATATAAACCAGATTCAAGTACTTATCTCATGCTAATCAGAATTCTAAACACCTATTTGTAGATTTACACTCTTCTATCTTCAAATCTTGAATCATAATTACCTAAAAATAATATTCTAATTTTCTGAAAAGATTTGACGAGAAAAGAGAATGTAAGAGCCTGGGCAACATCTCAGAAAATATGAGATTTAGGCTAGGCCCAGCTAGTCTATTTATAGGTGTATGAGAAACTATGAACCATCGGATTCAATTCATATAAATTAGAACCACACATGTCGTAGATTACATATCACAAAACATACCTGGACCACACTTGGGTCGACCCCTCTATTGGTGGGTCGACCCATAGGTCAACCCATGCATAACGGGGTCGACCCATCTAGATCCACACATGCTTGTTTGACGCTGTTATTGTTGAACTTAATGTCTTTAATTAAACATTGATTTTTTTTCCCATTTTACTTCCTTTGATTTATTTTATACCTCTTATACATCATCACTAGGTTTGAATTTCCCTTATATAAGTATATATTTACACACACACAACCTTCTTAATTATTTAATCATTGTTACCCTTTGTATATGTGCTCCATTTTGGTCGTGCTATATACCATAATAAATCAAAAAATCACCACGACCGCATTAGTAAATGTTTCAGGGTCAAATTCTGAAAATATAATCTTTTATATTTTCCTTTTTTATTTTTAACATAAAAATACGGGGTGTTACTCGTGCCATAAGTATATCCAACCTACGTGAGGATGATTGTGGATATGTAGTGAATAGGCTTATTTTCTTGTCCTCTATATTGTAAGCTAGTGTTGTTATTCCATTTTAGTAGTTAGGCATTTTGCCTAACTCCGGGATCTTGTATGCACCTATTACTTGCTTTAATGAAAATGTAGACAATCAACTACAAAAACCATTTGGCCTTGCCAAAAAAAATATAGAGAAGATAAAGTTTTGAAAACTTTATAATGAAAATCTAAAAGAATTTTATGTGTCTTATTGTTATAATTTGCAAATTATTGTCAAACAATGAATTTTAGTGCAAAAGTGTGTTTTCTAAATCTAATTGAGTTGCAAGTGGTATAAAATGTAAACTATTGATTAAAATCAATATTTGAGTGTAAAAAATATTTTAATGTACTTTGTATATTTATTTTGCTAAAACAATGAATTTATATAAATTTTACGGTTAAATATGTAAGTTTAAACCAATAAGCATGTAAAATAAACATAAGTTTAAAAATGTAAATTATGTTGTGCTTATCTCAAGATTAATGTCTAAATTATGTAAAAAGATTTTTATATATGTTGTTACAAATTTTATAAAGCTTAAACAATACTAAAATGTGAATAAATGGTTTAAAAGTGTATAAGACTTGTGCAAATAAGTGTAGAAATATGTTAAGTACTATCGCTTAGCCTAGCTAATGTCTTAATTTACATAACTTAAGCCTACTTAGCTTAAATGAACGAGATTTGGACCCTAATCTAAGTTCATTAACTGTATTAAGCAAGGGGAAAGTTCTAGGAAGAAAGCAATGAACTTTTCTTCCCATTCATCTTCTTCCTAAAAAATAAAAACTAGAAAAAGAAAACTTAACAATATCTATTTATATTCGCAAAGTAAAGCCAAAACTCAAATTAAAAGAGAAGAAAATTTGCTAATCATACTTATTGTAGGTAATCTCAATAAAACTAAAGATTTAATTAATCTATTTCTCAAATTTAAGAAAATTGATTCATTTTAATTTCATTCATGGCTCGGCAAGTCCCTGTATTGGGTTTATTCATGTTGCTAAGACTTTTTGAGAATCAAAAGCTCTAAACTTTCCCCTTAGACTGTGATTATTTCTCAACTTCTAATAAAAGGTAGGTTAATTCGCACTTTTATTGCTTGAACATGCTATGTACGTTCTTGAATCCGTGTTTTTCTGTGATTTTGTGGATTACTTTAAACTAGTTTTGAAATTTCTGAGTTTATAGTAAAACTGAGTCTGTGTTGATCTTTGAGGGTTGGTAGCTTTTTTGTTTTGTCTTGAATCCATATCAAATTTGTTCTAGATTATTGTTTAAATGTTACTATCCATAAGTACTCCAAATCAGGCTTGAAAATCACTTGAAACTAGTTTAAACTTCTATCCAAAGTTGAGTATGAAACATGTAATTTTGCCTGTAATAGGAGAGACGCTTAAAGTTGACCTAAACCTTTATAGGTCAACCTACTTGTCGTCCCAATGAAACTTAAGTTCAACCCTAAGGTTGACCTCATATCTTGAAAGGTTGACCTGGGGTTTGCTTTGAATACATATGTTCTGCCGAGTGTTTTTAGCTTTTTCCTAATGATTTCTGTGTAATTTTGGATGATTCCTAAAGCTATGTTTTAAGTGTTTAAATAAGCTTAATCCTACAATGGGAAAAATAATTATATCATGGATCTGTACTTTTGGACTGGCTGGTTTTCATGTGAATCTTTGTGTGTTAATTTCATGAACTTTTTTTGATTTTATTTACGTGGTGCGTATGTCTTATTAATCGTTTTCGGAAGGACTTTTAGTCAAAACTGTCGTATTAAGATAAAAAAATTCCAAAATTATGTTATAAAAATATAATTATTTTGAACTTATTAAGTATATTTATATTTCTATTATAAAGATATTTTTAAAAAAATTGATTTTGGAATAGTTTTCAAATTCGTCTTTAAAACTCATTTTCTCGAACCATGTATTTTCTGTATAAAACTACACGTTTTTGCACTCTTGCAGAGGACAAGGATATGACTTAAACGTTGTAGTAAACCATGTTGTATGAGGCACATAGGTTTATTATATCCACTAACCCAGACTTGTTCAATTAAAGCTAAACCAATGTGGAGTATACTAATTGGTAGTAAATCGATAAGCGAGAATGTGCACTATGGAACATATTGTTGTCACTGTTTGGACTACTACTTGAAAGTTTGTGACACACTATGTGATACTGCCCGTACTAGACCTTCGAGTCATCTGTGTTAGTCTTATGGGACATCTATGTTAGACCTTCGGGTCATCTGCATTAGGCTATAGGCCATCTGAGTTATGCGCCATATTTGTTTAATAGTAATTGGTAGGATTCGACTATCTGTGTTATGCGCATGCGATGTACCTTAGACTTGCCACCATAACTTAGATCCTTTTTTGTTTTATTTTATATATTTTATTATTTTTGATTTCTAGAATCTCTGATCTCAAAATATTTTCACTATTTTGTTGATAAGTGCTATATATATATATATATATATATATATATATAGCCTAAAGCTATTTGTGGATTTAAATATGGTGGCTGCATTTCTGTGTTATGAACTCCTAATGGAGTTCCATGTATTGTGATTATAGTGATTTCCATCTTTTATTTCATGTAATTTAATATTTTTTAAGCCCTAGCCTTAGAGGTGAGAAATTTGTGCTGATGGAAACATATGTGATTTGTGTTCTAACCTTACATGAGTAACTTATATGTTAATTTTGCGAACCTATCACATGTGTTATATGTTGATTCGAGTCTATATTACTCCATTTCTAATAAAAGGGAATTATCCATCATGTGACACTATATTTCACCTCTCATTCACTAACTATCTCAGTTAAGCTAATCTGATCAGTGTATTTTATGTACTCAAGTCGGACCAAGTTGTTTCAGGACAAACTCTTACTGGTACCCGCATATATTGCTTCTGATATGGACTTTCTTATGAAAAATTTGGATTCTTAGGTGTATTCTTCCTGTTGTTTGTTTGTGTAACTCAAATGTTCATATTCTTTTGTTTGGTACTTATTGTATATACTTGTGGTTTATATACCACTTAATTATGTATCATTGTGTACTTTTGATGTATCTGTATATGAATATATTTGTTGTTCTATGATCCATATTATGTGTTGTTATTATATTTTATTTTGGATAGATCTGTGAGCCACCGTGCTATTGTATTAAGCCAGATTTGAGTATGTCGATATGCATGAGGTAAGGAAAAAATAAAGCACTAAATCTACATATTTGATAGTTGTTCAATACATAACTCACGGATGGTTGCTCCTAATCATCCATATTTTCTGCACTAGCAGACAATATTACCTGGTAATACTCTTTTTTAGTGTGGGTCTCGGAGTAGGGCATCACACATATCATCTTCTCTCTTTACACCATAGCCACCCTCTGATTTAGGTTTAAAGACTACATCCATAACATATTATGCGACTTTAATTTCAGTATAACTCTGAACAAACGGAGTTTATTCGGTTTATCAAAGCTATAGAAAATTGGTAAAATAACATCGTGCGACTAACTATAGGATATATAATTGCTTCAGTAAGCTTAAATCTACACTAATATTATTTATATACTAGACCAATTGTAACACCCCATAATTTTAAAGGATATTATAACAATAAACTAAGAATACTTAATTAAATATTAGGAATTAAGTAAATTGGACTATACCATTGCGTTCATCTCGAAGTTCTGATTGGGATAAACTCCGAGTTTGCGTAAAACGGACATCGTATGAGAAAGATATAAAGCTTAGAAATTTGTGTACATATAAGAGACATATATATATGAACATTTCAAAACAGAATTCAAAATATTTAAAAAAAAACACGCAGCAGGAAAAAGGGGCAGGCGCAGGCAGGAGATCGACCCGTTAAGGGTCGACCCATGCTAGGCCTAGGTCGACCTCTTGGTCGACCCAAGGCCAAGTGGGCCGACCCAGGGAGGAGTGGGTCGACCCAACGGGGATTCGACCGGGTGCATTATTCTGAACGTGGACTGAATGGTTGTCTGGGTTCGTTGGTGGTAGGCTATATATATAGGACATCATTTCTATTGTTTTTATACATAAAAAACAATGAAGACAACGAGATGCTGCCCCATCTTGGATTGAATTAGCCTATTTTCTTCAAGAACAGCCTATTCACATACGAGAATTTCTTCTGCAACTTCAGTATATTATTCTACGTTCTATAGATCTAATCTCTGTGAGTTCATGTTAATTTTAGATATATACATTTAACAAGTAATCCTGACATGTTTATAAATCTGGATCTAAACTTACACCTGTTAAGAATCTGATTCATTCCTAAACAGTTTTGTTATTACATGTATTCTTCTGTACACCCGATCTGATGTTCAGTTCTTATATACATATTTCTGATATGCCTATTTTTGCTATTATATCCATCTCTGTTATCATATGCTTATTTTATTTTATATTCCTATTCCGTCCTTCTCACTCATTCCCTATTTTATTTTTATAGCCTAAGCTACCTTCGAGCCTAGACCGATATTGCTGAAATATGCGTACGAACGAAATTGGGTTAAGTTGGGAATGATTTGGAATGGTAATTTTTGGGGATTAACTTGTACAATGAATCATGACTAGGACTTAGAGGAATAAACTATACTGTGAAATATGACTAAAAATTGGGGTATATCTTAGACTGTGAATTATGACTTGTTGTTTGGGCATATAAATCTGTAGGCTTAATTTAAAGATTAAACGGAACCTGTTAATGAAACTGTATGTAACTTGTGAAACATGTCGGGGGTTATGCATACCTGTTAACCTATAATGCTTAACCTGTTTAATCTGTGGGGGTTATATACGTATAAACCTGTTAATCTGTGGCTTGCTTAATCTCTATGTGGGGTTAAGTAAACATGTTGAATCGGTGGGGTTAAGTAAATCTGTTAAATCTATGAGGGTTATACAAGCCCGTTAAACTTAACCTATTTAATCTGTGGGGGTTATGCAGGCTTGTTAATCCGTTAGGCATAACCTATCAAAAATCATAGTTAACTGGGGATACAAGCCTAAGGGGTGGCTTGTGTCATCTATTGTGTGGGGCCCATATCAGTCAATAACCCATTCTAGTATTAAACGGGGACCCCGCACTAGGTAGGGGTTAGGGCATGCTTACTGAACTGATTATAAGATGTAACAACCCGTAAAATCTGGGCCAGTTTAAATTTTTTATTTTGGCAGTTTTAGTGAATTTTGAACATTTAAAATAGATTATTTTAAATAATGTCGACGAAAAATTTATTTTGAATAGAATTCGAACGTATATATTATATATGTCGTCGTTAGAATATAAATAATTATATATAATTATAAATAGAATTGAAAATGGCGCGGTAGTTCGGTAATTCGATTTCAAACTTTAATTGAATGTACCGGGTGCAAAATAAATCGGAATTTAGTGAAACCAAAAATAATAGGATCTAATTGAGGATATCTTTCCAACGAATCCGAGAAATCGAAATTTCATAGCGGGAATCAAAAGATATGTCTAGTTGAAAATTCTGAATAGTCGCTATGGAATTCAGGCCCTTAAAAATGGGAATTTTGCAAACGACCTCGGATTTCGATGAAACCACTTTTGTTGGGTCCGTGATGTCAAATTATTGCTAGATTCCAAATTTCATAATTTTTCGAATCAATATGTGAGCGTGGCAAAGGAAAACGCGTTTTACCAGTTTTAGTTGATTTTAATCGACTGGAAAATGACCATTTTTCCAACGGTCTCAGAATTCGACGAAACTAGTTTTATTAGGACCTTATCGTCAAAACGAAGCTAGAAATTATTTTTCGAGAATTTTTAGAGTTCGTATGTGACCCCGGTAAATTGAAATGCACACCCAAAATCAATATATAGAGTAATATGTTGATATTAACGGAAACTGATCGAAATGATCGAATTAGCTTACGATACATATCCCGTTGTGCTCGGAATGGGGGTAAAACGTTATGGACGACAGGCGGTGGGCCTCGTTTAGAGGTCGAATGAAGAAGTCAACTTTTTGAAATTTAAAATATTAAAAAAAAATAAACTTTCCTCTCCTTTATTTCTCTCTGCCCCCCCCCCCCAGTTGAAATTCATTTCAGTCGAAAAGAAAGAAAAAAAACCGAAATCGATCCCCCCCTTCGCCGCTCCTCCCCTCGTCGCCGTCGCGGTGGCGCAGCCCCCCCCCCCCCCTCCGCTCGCCTCTCCCTCACTCGATCCTCCTCTCCACTCCTTCCCCCGTGCCTCCTTCTTCTTCTCTAGCCCCAATTGAAACCGCCGCCTCCCTCTGGACCCACATCTGACCAACGCACCACCTCCCTGACCTCTCAGCACCCCTGCCGCAGCCTCTAGCCCCCTCCGATCCATCTTCTCCCCATTCGCTGTAAGCTTTCATCTTTTTTTTATTTTTATTTATTTATTTTGTTTTATGTTAATTTATTTTAAATATTTTGTTAGTTTAATCTGATTTTCATGGATAAGAATATACTTTGTTTTTCAAAAACAAAAAGAGGTTTGATTCTTTTTTTTATATGAAAAGAATGATTTTTTATATGAAATTAATGATTGTTACCTTATGAAAGTGATGATCTTTATCCTATGAAAGTAATGGTTTTTATCATAGGAAAGTAGTGATTTTGAAACATTAAAAAGATATAATTTTTAATGATAAAAATAAAAATAAAAATACGATTTACATGTGATGAAAGATTAGATTTTTGAAATAGAAAAGATTAGATTTTTAAAATAGAAAAGATTAGATTTTTAAAATAGAAAAGATTAGATTTTTAAAATAGAAAAGGTGAAATTTTTGAAATGGAAAAGGTGAAATCTTTATATTTGAAAAGGCGAAATCTTTTTATAAAGAATAGCGTGATAAGAATATAATCTCTATTATATAGTAGCGGTGTAAAAATAGAATTTTTATCCATATAGCGTGATTATAAAAAATTCGATTTTTATATATTGAATAGCGAAGTAAAAATTCGATTTTTATATATTGAATAGCGAAGTAAAAATTCGATTTTTATATATGTAGTGGCTACGGTCAACGAAAGTGAAGAAAGTCAAGAACGGCGAAGATTTCTACATAAGAAGAGTCGTGGCATTGGATTAGCAATATCTGTGAGAACTTCTCACTCTAAATTTTCTTTTTCTAGTTATATATATATATACTAGGATGCAGACGGTGTTTAGTAGCACCCGACACCCGTCATCCACAGACCATGGATGGCTTGTTTGTTTGATTGATATGTTGTGAAAATTGTTTGTGATTTTGATGTGAAATGAAATAAAATATTTATATAGTTAAAAATATTTTATAGTTAAAAATAGAATTTTAACGTATATATGAAAGGAAATAAAAATAAACAAATCGGACAATTTGTTTATATACACACATTTGACTGATATTGATTGGGACGATAAATTTTACACATCGCCCAACTGCACAAATAAAAATCTGTGTTTGATTGTTTGAAACCCCACACGGGTATTGGGATGATATTTGACGTACACTAATCCCAATAATTAGTTGTATGTCGATCAATTGATTGACAGGCTGCTATAAGCGTTGAATATTTATATTTGATGCTTATACAGTGTAGAATGCACTTTGGATGATGGTTGATTATTCATAGTTGTTATTGTATATATGTGTTGTAGAAAACCCATATAATTAACATTATATGGTAATTGATTGGGCCTCATTCCAGTTTGAAAGTAGGAATATTTGAAAAAGAAATATTTGAAAAGAAATATTTGAAATAGAAATATTCGAAATAGAATATTTGAAAATTGAAATATATGAAGCCTTGTTGACTAGATTTACGCCATTTTGACGTGAACGATATTTATATCGAGTTTATTCATTTTATAACGAATATCAAAAGTGATTTCAAAATATGATATTTTGAAAAGAATTGAAATTCGAATTAAATTGAATATAAATGAATTCGAATTGAATTTGAATTGAAAATGAACTGAAATTGAATTAGAAATCAATTTGAATTGAAATTGATTTGAAATGAATTTAAAACAAATTTATATTGGAATATTCAATTTTGATTTGAAATTGACTATGAAGTTGAAACCGTTTTGAAAATGAATTTAAAACGATTTATAAAGCACGTTTTGAATTGAAATTGACGAAGTATATATTATATATATTATATATATATAATATAATGGCCTGAATAGAACGCACCGCGCCGCGGCAGTTCGCGAATTTCGACCATTGACTTCGAACGGACATTACGGGAGATCCGATCGTCGGATTCTCCTAAAACCGGAACCGTTGGGTTCGTATCGAAAAGAGCTTTCTAACGAATATTAGAAATTAGAAATCTAACAGTTGGATTTGGAATTATGTCCAAATCAAATTTGAAAAAGGTCGTTGTAAGTGCAGTTCGATGGCCGTTGATGGAAATCGACTGTACGGGCCTTGATAAAATTATTAAAAATAGTAATAATTTGTGTAAAATCATAAGAAATGATTTGTGAAGAATTGGGATGAAAAACTCCATATTTGAAAAGATAAAAATAGGTTTTTGTCGAAATGAACTAGTTTTGAACTAGAATAGTAATTTATTTATTTTTAAAATAAATAAACTGGATTTGAAATGGTTTTGAAAATAACCAGAACTTCCAATAATTGCATTGGAATGGATTTGAATCGAAATTGTCTTCGGAATATTTCGATGTTGGATTTCGTGATGATATAGATATTGTTATGTGAATTTGAAAGATATATATATATATCGTTATTTCCAATACGATATTTGTTAGTCGTAGAATTTGATATTGAAAATAAGCCGGTATATTTTCTATTCAGAGCCTTGTGTTTAGTATCAAATGTGATTTGGGTTTGTCATGAATGGTGTCTTCATTAACACTGTTCTTGAACCCAGTTGAGAAAAGATTAAATTTTTTTATTTAGATTTAATGAAGTGTACCAATTAAATAATATTTAGTTGGAATTGAATTGATATTGATTTTTGGGTTTATCGTGAATAGTGTTTTTAAATAACACTTGTTCTTTAACCCGATAATTAATGGAATGTGATCTTTGGGTTTATCGTGAACCGTGTTTCAAATGACACTGATTCTTTAACCCAGTCACAGATTAAAACTTAGTGGAGTTTTAATGAATCTTTAATTAGATTGAAAAGATCGAGAATGGAGTATCACCAGTTTTGCTCCAGGCGATAGTTAAATCTTTAATTAGATTTGAACGTGAAATGGTAATTGAATTTACCGATAACACCGTGGTGTTAGATATGAAGTATTACCAGTTTTACTTCATGGGATGAATAGGTTGGGATTGGGAAATTAAAACCAATGATTACTTCGGTAAGGTTCGCTAATTCCGACTAGTTGAATCGAAATTCAAAAGAAGATTAGAGAATAAATTCAAGGAATTTATCTTGGATAAAATTAATGGGAACCTTTCCCTATGAATGTGAAATTTAGAAACTAACTGTCGGTTAGCTAAGCAGAATGGTTTTCTGGATATTGATCTGATGTTGGTTTCGGCCTTCGGGGTTAATATTTGGGGAATTATTCTCTTGTTAATTTACGGTTAGTGACTGATGAATTGGAATGAGGCGTATGTGGTGTTTGTGTAACACTTATTTAAAATATACGCGAGTTATTCGGGAAGACCGGGTTTATCCCATTCTGAATAACTGATACGACGATAAGTCGAAGATGAAGACGGTGGTCGAAGACCGGAAGTCTTTACGTCGTTTGGGTGATTACTGATGATCTTGATTGGGCAGTACACCCAAGAAGATGGAAACAGTTGGTGATCGTCCAGACGTACTTGGATATCGATGGATATGCGGGGTACTAGGTGCCTCCGGTTTCGTTCAGACCCAGAACGGACTTGTAAATGGACTGTGTGTCTGACATTGGATTTTAGTCTGTGTGATTGATCTCTATTAAATATATATCTGTTTTGTGGCGGAGAATTTATTCTCTTGCTTAACGCCCTTCTCTGAGACATACGAGCTCAGGGGTTATATACTGATGGATATCAAACGCATAGAGTGAATTGCCTGTGTGGCATGCCTAAGTGGCAAATGATCGAGGCTTATGTTGAAAAGCAAAGTCTTGTGGTGATGATCAAAGCACAGCCTGTGTGGCACAGCTTTGTGTAACATGAATTCGCGAGCCTCGCACCTCGGTTGTGAACCAAAAACGGGAGAGGACATCAGGGAGGGCATGCGTTTCCTTCTAGCTAGGGTGGTGTCAGTGACCTACCAGCCCTGACATTTATATACTTTTCACATGTGTGGTTGTTGCTGTTGCGAGGCGCCTCGGTTAGATCTGACGATCCGGGTCCGATGGAGCCAAACGTTGGCTCATTTACGCCCCAAAGGGCGGGGAAACGCATGATTCAGGCATTTTAATCCACATCGGTGGACCGGCCCTGACGATCCAAGGGTCAGTCGAGCTCTGATCCTGAGGGGCGGGCTAGAGCATCTCGAATCGGTAGAGGACTATCTTTTGCCTTGGTTCATAGATGGAAACCCAATTTCCAAATACTTGACTTTGCGATTTTGATTGTATAACCTATATATGGTGACATACTGGCATGGGGCATTCATGCCGCCTATGATTGATACTTATGATTTGAAGTTGTTTTATACACTATACACTTATAATAGTATCAAATGATTTCTTTTAAACGTATCGAGCATTCTTGGCTATTATAAGGTAAAAACCCTATCCCCCGGCTTGCGTTGCATTGTGTGATAGGACCTGGGTCTTATAATAGCTTCATTTTTCTTTATTTAGCATTGCGCTGTTGTTTTATGCTCTGGTATTCTTGGGAGGAAACCCGTTCCGTGTTATACGGCGTGGTCCCTTGATTTACCGAACTTTAAAATAAAGATCAATAACTGTTTTAGTTCTCACACCAGTCCCATGACTGACCTGGAGTTTATTGTTTTAACCTAAACTCTGGGTGCCTTTATTTTGACACGGGCAGCTAGTAGTTTTGGTTTTGCGGATTTATATTTACAGGATCCTGGTTTACATTTGGAATGATATCCGGAAAGCTTTGTACCCGTATATCTCTTCTAGTTGTGTATTGTATTATTTTCCGCTGCTATGTATTTAAATGTAATTTAAATCTCTGATATTTCTGTGTAATATTCATTTCTACTCTGTATATTCCTGTATTCTGATGCATTGTTGTAATATACAATGAAATGTTCTTCCGTCTGCGTTCTATTTTGTCGTGTTCTCAAAACAATCCGGCTTTTCGAACGGTCTGGGTCGGTTTAGTGACTGGTTCGGACCGAACGAAATTCCCGATCGTCACATAAGAGGTTCATGTGGGTGGAGGTGTTCTGATGGTGCGTTCCAACGGATTCATGTGCGTGCATGGGTCCGGCTTGTTTGGGAAAATAAGCCACTATAACACATGTAAATAGGTCTGTTCCCTTCTGGTGGTTGCCACTTTAGGAAGTAATACACCCTACCGTGGGGTCGGCACAGGGTATTTACGTGGTAGGGAGTCGATCGCTGGGGGTAGTAATTAGGGTACATCAAGTCCTGTTTAGGTACCTGTTATTTCTGTTTGGGGTAACACCCATTATTTCTGTTTAGGTACCTGTTATTTCTGTTTGGTGTAAAACCCGTTATTAGAAGTACACCTAAGTCTACCATATGTTTCTGTTGGGATCATTTTATTTCTGTTAAGTAATGGGAAAACATTTAATCTAGTATACTCGTATTAGTGCAGAGAAAAGAATTTGAGAAGCATAATCTACTCTATTTATTCTGTTACTTATGTTCAATCTGTTTATACCTGTTATTTCCTACTGTTGTCTAATCCAGTTTATATGCCTGTCGTGATACTTTTACTTCTTTATGTGTTAAAATTCAATGGACTCGCCAGAGTTTATGTTTAACCCATTTTGTTTCCTTTTCTCTCTCTTCCTTCCCCCCAGGTTCTCAGGGTAGGAACACTCAGGCTTGATTAGGACTCTCTTCTGTTTCTGCTTGGATTTGGATCTACCTCGTTGTATCGCTTTGACTATTTGTCTACTTGTTTATGGCTACTTATGGGGACTATGGCTTTTTACTTCTGTACTCTGATGGTTTTTAGCGCAATACAGATGTTTTTATTTGATGTATTTTGTTCAAGCATTTCAGTCTGATGTTGTAACTAGATTTTGAGACCACAATGTTTTCTATTGGAAAATAAAATTTTAAATTTCTGCTGTTATTTTATATATCTATCTTGTGAGATTCTGTTCCGTTTACCTATAACGCTTCACGGAACTTAATTCATTCTGTTAAAGACCAACATTAACGGATGTGGGTTGTCACATTTGGTATCAGAGCTGAAGGTTACAAGAACGGATAAAAGGTTTTGAAAATTGTTTCAAAAGATTACAAAAAGAAAGTATTTTCAAAAGAAAAGTCTGTTTTTGGAAAACATATTCCCCAAAGCCATATAAAACATCTTTCGATTCTATGTTTGAATTCCTTTCCTTTTCTTTTCAGCATGTTTGGGGAATAGAATATTCCCGAGGGCGTTCAGATACTGGCTTGGTTCCGTAGATATCTTGAGGTTACGCCGCCGGCCGGAGGCCAAGAAAACGCCCCTCCCCCAGCTGCAGCCGTTGTTCCTCCTCCTCCACGAGCAGATAATTTCTCTAAGATATGTAAGGATTTCTATGCTATGGGAGGAAAGCCATTTCGAGGAACTGAAAACTTTGTGGAAGCATGGAATTGGTTAAAAGAAACGGAGAACTTGTTTGGGCTTTTTGACGTTGATGATCGCAGAAAGATACAGTTGGCTGCATGGCAGCTTAAGGACGAGGCTTCGTTCTGGTAGGAAGTGACACAAGCAAGGCGTCCAGTGGAAACTTGGGATGATTTCCGACAGAGGTTCGAGACGAAGTTTCTTTCTCAAGCAGAAGAGAGTATGCAGATGGAGATGTTTAAGGCACTTAAGCAAGGATGCATGTCTGTCAAAGAGTATGTCAATAACTTCAATCAGTTGGCGAGGTTTGGTCTGGAGATGGTGAATACCCTGCACAAGAAAGCTTTAAGGTTTACAAAAGGATTGAATCAGCCTCTTCAAGCATTGGCATTATCTAACATTCCGACATGGGCTACTTTTGAGAGACTGGTTGATATGGCATTGATGCAAGAGGATGGAAAAGATGAAAAAAGGAGGCTAAGACTGATGGGACACAAAACAAGAAAGTGGGGCCCAAGAAAGAACAAAAAAAGAAGGGCGGAAAGAATGACAAAGCTCAAGGCAAGAAGAAATGTCATGGTTGTGGGAACTTAGGTCATTTGGTCAAAAATTGCAGAAAAAGGAAATATGCTTGCTTCCACTATGGTGAGGTCGGACACTATTCTAAGGAGTGCCCAAAGAAGCAAGGACAGAGCCAAAGGGAAGGATCTTCTGGAGGGTAGGTGCATGCTCTCGAGGCCAGTGTACCGAACAGTGGAAGGAAAGTTTCTGTTGAAGGTTTGATTTCTCTTTCCGATCATCTTGTTAGGACTCTTTTTGTAACACCCCACGTCCATTAATGTCACTCACGAAGGGAATGCATTAACTTCCATGGAGGTTATAAGTGAATATAGAACAGAAAAATTACAACAAGACAGATAGTAAATAGTACTTGAAAATCTAAAACTTCATTTTATTGCAGCGGAAATTAAACATGTTTGTTACATCATAAAACCATAGATCATAACCAAGTACAATATCCATCTTCATAAAAACAAAATACATAATCCCATTACATAAATAGCCATTAAAAAGATAACAAGCTGGACTTTACTTCAATGGTCCAAGCTTTCCAAAGAGAAATGAAGCAATTCAATCAAACTCCACTAGAGCTGGGCCCAACCTGAGGACCTGGAGGGGGAAAAAGGATAGAAATAGAGGGGGTCAGACATAAAGTCTGGCGAGTATGATAATTCTAACAATACTATTATCAAAATAACTAGACTAAGGCATAAGCTGGAAGACAAGTAAATGTCTATGAACTCTTAGGAAGATAAAGATAGCGTTTAAGATAACGGTAAAGCCACACCTAATTACTAACAAATGATTACTACACTGCACCGCACATTACTACACTGCACCACACCAGTCACCCTATTGTTTGATCCCACTTGCTTCACACAGAAACTTTATAAATAGACTTACGTACCTCTAGCTGACTACATAGGTGCCGTCTGCCCCTATCTCCACTAGGTGTACCCCACTACCCACTTTCGATCGGCTCCCTACTCGTAGATACCCGTGCTGGCCCCACAGTGGGGTGTATCACTCCCCTAAAGTGGCAACCCGATACAACTTGAGAATGCACGGCTTATACCTACACGATGCAACAACATCTTACCTACCAGCCCGGGTCCACACACGCATATGAAACCCGTTGGACTTGCGTTGCCATCGCTCCCTGTTTTGGCCTCTTACAGTCAAACCCAGTATGCGTGTCCCGTCCTCGACTTGGGTCCAGCCCACAAAGATACGTTTGGGATACTGGTCGAAATGGGCCTCCACAAGCTACCCACCTAAGCTTGTCACTAGTATATCCCACTTAACCCTCTTAGTCATGTTCATTTACATGTGTGTTTGGTTAAGTCTTACTAATCGTATTTCACATGCCACTAAGGGCACCCCCTAGATTCCTTATGCCACCCAAGGCACCTACTTAACCCCCATGTCCCACCTTACATGTTTATCTGGTTAAGTATTTCTTAATTCATTCGTGCCATAACCTCATAAAGACCTCTCACATTAGACTGGCATTTATGGCAGCTGGATTTGCCGGGCGGGTCCGGGCAGTCTTACACCATAAAAGAGTCTAACCTCGTGTCTTTACAACTTGTTATGCTTTAGTTTAGGCCTAGGACCTCTCATATTGGGCTGACATTTGTGACCACTGGATTTGTCGGGCGGTTCCGGGCAGGTTTACGTCACAAACGAGTCCAACCTCGTGTCCTAAGCATTGATTAACACTTAAAATCTTTTACCCAAGTTTTAATAATTCCCTATTCAAATTATTAATTAAGTCAACTTTTAATGATGTCCATAATTGACTCAATTATGGCCATCCACTTATGGCATGCAAAATTATATCAATTGCACCCCAACTTTTTAATATTAAATCCTTAATATTATCCCTACCCCACGTTTATACGTTCGCTTATTCAACGCATAATATAGGCTAGACTTGTATAGTCTAACACATAGCACAAAGATAAATTATCACAACATATAGACAATTAAAATAAATCTAATCATAATAGGGGTGAAACTTGCATAAACTACACATGTTAAGGATCAAAAGATGTCAACATGTTAAATGTCTCAGTTTACATGATATGATCATAGCCCAAATCTATACATAGACTTGCATATGGGGTTTTTAGGCAACATAATGATGGTGTGAACTAGCATAGGATATCACACATGTCATAGCATAATTCTAGATGTCATAATAGATGTCATGGCATATGTTCATAACTTTTCTAATCAATCTAACTTGCATATGTGACTTGTCATATAGATCAACATAACCCAAACATGATGATTTAATTAATATGAACTAACTAGCATAGATGGTAACATCATGGCCTTTTTAACATGTATGATTCATCACAACTTAGCATAGAAACTTTCAACATACATAACATCATCATAGCATGATTTACAACATATAAGATATCATCATCACATAACATTGGATTTACAATATACATGATAGCAAAAGGGGTTTACAACAACATATATGATAATTCACATCATCTACTCATAATCCATTCATAACTCAACCTAATTAAAATGATAATAATTTTGTTAAGATCATCATACTCATAATTTAGAGAAGAAAAGAGAGAGTTTTGCTTTGCTTTAGGGTTGAGAGAATTAGAATTGAATTTGATTTTCTTCTTTCTTAGTTGGCGGCGACTCCATTGATTTCCATGGCGACAGTAACTATTCTATTTTAATTAGGTTTAGGGTTAGCATTAGGATGTATTTATAGGTGTAAGAAGTTATTTAGGACCATTAGATTAACCCTGAACCATGAGAACCAATCAAATGCAAAATATGCCTTTGATCGAATCAGCCCACGGGTTGATAGCCAAACACCCTGGATTAACCCCTAGTCGACCCAGCGAGGCTCGGGTCGACCTCAAAAATGGGCCGGTTCGGTTATTCCCCCTCCCAATTCGTTGTTTTGAACTTTTTCGCATATTTATTTATTTAGTTTTTAATTTATATATATATATATATCCAATATATATATATTTCTCTGTGCAACCCTTTTCACTTAATTCTTTTCTAAAAATTAAGTATACTTTAATTTGTGAATTTTAATGTTATAAAATTACGGGGTGTTACATTCTCCCCTCCTTAAAGGATTTCGTCCCCGAAATCTCCAAGTCAAGAAGAATGTATATCCTACCATCTAATCGTCCATCTACTCAACCATTAAACACCAGCATCCATTGTCCTTAAAAGACTTCTAATGCTTTAATGTTTATATGCAAAGTGTGTGTATATGTCCATATCTAATGCAAAATTAGGCGGTCTACTGATTCAGTCGACCTCCTTAGTGCAATTCATGATAGTGCCATGCGTCCAATATGTATGCAAAAGATTCCTAATGATACATATTAATTCTATATGCGTGCACAACCATCCAACCGAATGCAACAACTATATGATAATACAACCATTATACATCCATTTTACTAAATACATCCATATATATGCAATATGCAATATGAAGTGACTGAGCCGATCTGGTGCCTAATAGTGTGTGTGTGTATGCATCCACGAGCAACCACTAGCAAACACTTGCATCCACTTTGCATCCACCATACATAATATGTCTCAAACACATGTTTCAACCATAGGATTATCCTAACTAAAGGTCAAAGATACTAGCGAGAGGATATACTAAAAATAAGATAAGTACAAGCTAAGCGATAAAGGAGAAATTAAAGGACATACCCTCAAAAAGAAAAGGGTATCGTGAACGCATCTTCTCTTCCGTCTCCCAAGTAGCGTTGCTCTCATCATCTCCCCATTGCACTTTGACTAGTCTGACCTCTCGATTCCTCAACCTCTTGATCTCCGACCCAAGAATGCGCGTAGGAGCTCGTCGAATTGTCGCATCACGCTCTATCTCCACCTCTCTAAGAAAGCTCGGCTCTACCACTTCTGCGGTCTCGTGCAAGCACTTCCTCAAATGTGACACATGGAATACGTCATGTACACCACTAAGTCTCTCAGGCAATTCCACTCTATACGCCATCTGTCCAACCCTCTCCTTAATAGGAAACGGCCCTACAAACCTTGGTGCTAATTTCCCAATGGACCCAACCATGCCCCCAACTTCAAACTCGAGATCTGTCCTCCTCTTATCCGCATAAGATTTCTGCCTATCTTGCGCTGCTTTCATCCTCCTTCGAATCAAGTCGATCTTCTCCGAAGTCTCCCTAATCATATCGGGCCCAAGTAAGATCTTATCCGTAGATTCCCACCAACATGTAGGTGAACGACAAGGTCGTCCATAAAGAGCTTCGAATGGTGCCGTACCAATGCTGGACTGAAAGCTGTTATTATATGCGAACTCCACCAATGGAAGATGCTCTTCCCACGTACCCCCAAAGTCTAGGATACATAGCCTCAACAGATCCTCTAGAATGCGATTCACCCTCTCAGTCTGGCCGTCCGTCTGAGGATGATATGCGGTGCTCAAACATAACTGAGTCCCTACCGCCTCTTGTAAGCTTCTCCAAAATTCGCTAGTGAAAATAGGATCGCGGTCGCTCACTATGCTAGAAGGAACATCGTGCAAACGAACTATCTCTCGAACGTATACAGAAGCTAACCATGGAGCAGTCCTCTTACTCTTCACGGGAATGAAATGGGCGCTCTTAGTAAGACTATGTACTATAACCCAAATCCCCGTATTACCCTTCCTCGATCTTGGTAATCCATCCACAAAATCCATCGAGACACTTTCCCACTTCCATAGTGGAACCTCCAATGGGTGAAGCAACCCACAGGGTTTCTTTTGCTCCGCTTTTACTTGTTGGCACACCAAGCATCTAGTGACATAATCGGCCACATCTTTCTTCATGCCGGCCAAAAGTAAACTCTCTTCATGTCTTTGTACATCCTGTCCCCGCCGGGATGAATGGTCATCTTCGAATGATGTGCTTCGTCAAGAATAGTCTTCCTTAGGTCATCGTCTTTTAGTACACAAAGTCTACCGTCCCTACGTAACCAACCCTTATCGTCTAGGGTATACCTACGGAGATGGCTTGATGACTCCCCTCCTTTGAGTTTTTCTACTAACTCAACCAACTGCGGGTCGTCTCGCTGTGCCTCGCCAATCCGTCCCAAAAGCGTAGGTCTGACCTCCAAGGATGCTAGCAAACCGGGTACGAAGTTAACGGAAGGTCTAAAGTCAAACATTGAAATGAATTCTAAACTTCGCCGCTCAACAAACAAAGGACTTAAGGATAATTTTTTTCTACTTAAGGTGTCTGCCACCACGTTACCCTTGCCAGGGGTATAGGCTATTTCGAAGTCGTAGGACGCTAAGAACTCCATCCACCTTTGTTGCCTTAAGTTCAAGTCCTTTTGAGAGAATAGGTATTTTAAAGACTTGTGGTCAGTGAATAATTCGAATTTCTCGCCAAGAAGATAATGATGCCAAGACTTAAGCGCGAAAACAATAGCGGCCAATTCTAGGTCATGTGTAGGATAATTTTTCTCATGCGCTCTCAACTGCCTTCCACCATAGGCTATTACCCTACCCTCTTGCATTAAGACTGCGCCTAGTCCTGTCCCACAAGCATCAGTATAAACGGTAAACGGCTTACTCCCGTTTGGCAATACTAAGACTGAGGCTGAAGTCAAAGCTCTCTTCAAACGTTGGAACGCATCATCACAATCTACGTCCCATGTGAAAACTAGGTTCTTCTTCGTCAAGCGTGTCAATGGAGCTGATATCTTTGCGAAGTCTTTGATAAACTTCCTACAGTAGCCAACCAACCCCAAGAAACTTCTCACTTCGGTAGCATTTTTAGGGACCTTCCAATCTTGGATGGCCACCACCTTCGCGGGATCCACGGCTATCCCTTCTTTGGAAACCACGTGTCCCAAGAACCGTACTTCCTTCCTCCAGAAGTGACACTTAGAAAATTTAGCCTTAAGGCTATGTGCTCGTAGGGTCTCCAACACTTCCCTAAGATGTAGGGCATGCTCTTCTTCATCCTTAGAAAAGATCAAGATGTCATCTACAAAGACTACCACAAATTTGTTAAGGTACTCCCTAAACACCCTACTCATCAAATCAACAAAATATGTTGTGGCGTTTGTCAAACCGAAGGGCATCACTAGCCATTCATAGAAACCGTCCGGAGTCCTAAAGGCAGTCTTGTCAATGCTATCCTCAGCCACTCTCAACTGATGGAACCCAGTGGCTAAGTCCAACTGCGAAAACACTAAGGCGCCAACTAACTGATCGAAGAGATCGTCAATCCTCGGTAGTGGGTGTCTGTTCTTCTTAGTAAGTTTATTAAGTTCTCTATAGTCCATACATAGTCTAAGGGGCCCATCCGCCTTCGTGGCAAATACTACTGGAGCACCCCACTCCGATATACTTCGTCTTATGAACCCCTTCTCAAGCAACTCCTTCACTTGCTTATCGAGTTCCCTCCTTTCACGTGGAGCCATGTGGCGTACTGGCAAAGATACTGGTTTCACATTATCCACATGATATATTCGAAAATCTATCTCCCGCTTCGGAGGCAAGCCCTTCACCTCCTCAAACACATCCGAATAATCTCGGACCACTCTAACAGATCGTAGATTTTCCTCAGACGCGTCAAGCGATTCTAGATAACTTAGCATAACCGAATTTATGGGATTACAGAAGATTTCGAGAGTGTTGCCAAGGCGAGTCACGAGCCTAACTACTCTCCTTTCACAATCAAGAACGACCCCATTTCTGGATAACCAATCCATTCCTAAAATTAGCCCATAGCCCATGAAGCCCAACACATAAGCATCACATCTAAATTCAACGCTAAGTATGGAAATTTTCAAATCCAAACACATCATAGACAAATAAGTTGAGCCCCCAATTGGATTCGAAACAACTAAGGGATCCTCTACTAAATTGGTGTTTAAGTGTAGTGATTCAACTAATGATGTAGAGATAAACGAATGTGATGCGCCCGAATCGAATAAGGTACGAACAGGATGATCAAACAGAAAAACTAAGCTTTTAACAGAAATGGTTTTACCTCGTTCTTGCAGCGGTGGGATCGCGAGAGCCTGAACTTGTCCCCTAGCCTGCCCTGGTGCCATAAGAGCCTGCACCTGTCCTCCCGAGGTAGCTCCTGCCCTCTGCCCCTTCTTTGGGCAGTCCTTCACTAAATGTCCCGCATCGCCACAATGAAAACAGCCTGTCTTCTTTTTCTTTCGGCAATCCTTGCTGAGATGGCCTGGGGTTCCACAGTTAAAGCACTTCTTCTTTCCCTTGCCATTATTGTCTTTTCCACCCTTCTTGTTTTGCTGTTGTGGTTTCTTCTGATCCCCCTTCTTCTCGGGTGCCTTATCAGCTTTAGCGCTTTTCTCCTCATGCATAAGCGCCATTTCTACTAACTTCTCAAAGGTGGCCCCCATCGGGATGTGGGTCATAGCCAACCCTTGCAATGGTTCATTCAAGCCATTCACGAACCTTAGAGCCTTCTTCTCCGGCGTGTTTACTAAGTCCAAGCAAAACATTGCTAACTGATTAAATTTATTGACATATTCTTTCACTGATGAGCTTCCTTGCTTCAATGTCAAGAACCTTTCCATATATAGATTTTCTTCCGTCCTTGAGAGAAACTTCGCCTCGAACCTACGTTTGAAATCCGCCCAAGAGTCAACAGGACGCTCCCCATTAGTGACCTCCCACCAAAACGAGGCCTATCCCTTCATCAACCAAGCTGCTAAACGAACTCTCCTCCCTTCTTCTACTTCAAAGATATCTAGCAATTCTTCCACCTCCTTAAGCCAAACTTTAGCTTCCACAAATGTTTTGTAATGGCGCGTTTTGTTAGCTGTCAAATAATTAATTTATTTAATTATTTATATATCGATTTGGCGATATCGATAACGTAAAGCACAACGTTCGAACTTTTAAATGGTGAATATTTAATTTAAAATAATAAATTTAAGATTTTATTTAATTCTGAAATAATCAGAATTGGCTGAAATGGCGATATGGTATGAACCGGATCATCTGTGATATTTAATTCAGCTTGGAATTGAGTTTGAACAACGAATATATTCAATCGTCGACAGTTGAACGTATAGTTTATAATATAATTATAATCAAGCTCGAAATGGCGCTGCAGTTCGTAAATTGGCGATTTGAACTTCAACTGAATGTACAGGATTCATTTTAAGCCGGATTTCTGTGAAACAAGAAACGTATGGAGCAGGTGGAGTATAGCTTTCTAATGGAAGAGAAAAATCGGGATTTCGTCGTGTAGATTTTGAGTTATGTCCAAATCAAATTTCAGAAAAGTCGCTGTAGAATTCCTTTATAATTTGCGACGCTTTATATACGTTATAAAAGGATTTTCGATATAAACTGAATATCGGGATAATCTGGAATCTGAAATATCAAGCCGTAAATTCTGATATGATATTCTGGCGTTGTACGATATCATATGTGAATATATACGATAATATATATTTATTTATATTTAATTTAATTTATTTAAATATATTTATATATTTAAATGGATTTTTCAAGGGTCTAAAAATAGCCTGTTTTGCAAACGAAGTCGGAATTCGACGAAACCAGTTTTGTTGGATCCGTAATGTCAAATATTTGTTAGATTCCAAGTTTCATGATTTTTAGAGTTACTATGTGGCCGTACGGATTTTTAGAGTGAGAAACAGTCACTATTCTGACGGTTAAAAATACGCTGTGTGAGCAAACGGAGTCGGAATTTGACAAAACCAGTTTCGTTGGGACCGTAATGTCAAACTCTAGCTACCTATGCAATTTGGTGATTTTTGGGCATCGTATATGGTCGTAGGATTTTTAAAGACCAGAAATGAGAATAAAATAAAATAGAAAATCAACTATAAAATAGTCCCCCCTATTTTTCTATGATCACAAACAGACCACGCCCCTTCAATTTCAACCCCAAATGGCACCAACCACCAACACAACCATATATATAACCGCAAGTGTTTATACAGATAAAATTTGCCAAAAGAGAAAATCAGAACAATTCAAATAAAAATCCATATATCACCAAACTCTGCTTTTCGAATTACTGATGGGAAGTTCTTCAACCTGATATCAATTCTGTGGAGCTCGACAGGGGTTTCCAGTTCACAGTAGCGCCTAGGGTTGGGGTCGGGTTTCAATTCGTGAAGCCGAAGTGGGAACTGAGTTCACCAATGAACTCAGGGATGTACCAGGGTCAACTCGACGTGATTCAGTGCAACTCAAATGGCCTGAGGTGAAAAGCGACGTTGGTGAGGTTCGATTTAGGGTTGAGGGCGGAATTCCATCAGGGAGTGCGAACTGAATTTGATGAACATGAGGTGAAGCAGCTCGAGATGAGGAGGTCGATGGGAATGTTGGTTTTGAGAACAAGGGGTTGTCGAACGAGATAATGGAGGAGAGGCGGCCCTGTTGTGTCGAAGTGAATACTGGGTAGGAACGGAAGTGTTTGGGGAAGATAAAGGTGCGGTCTTGGGCCAAAACGGTGATGGGCTGCTATGGATCAAGGGGTAAAGCCCATATGGCAAATTAATTTAATTTAAGTTTTATTTAAAATTCGAATTAAAATGTATTAACTTCGTAATCGAATATCTTAATCATACAAGATCAGATTGACTAACCGTAAGTTGCGTTGGGATCGTATGGACGAGCACTCCACAATGGAACTGAACGCGAGTCGATTGGAGTCCATCACAATTTATAGCAAAATAAATTGTCTGAATCAAGCGATGGTTATCGTCATTGACGATGATCGTCAAAGGTGAGTAAATCTCACAAACTCTAAACAGTTTTATTTTCACGTTGTATTCTTAGAACTGTTAAAATATTGTCTGTTTGACTGTGTGTTGATTGTTTGCTCGAACTGCTAGTCAGTTAGTAGAGATTTTATATATATATTTACGTATGTATATATATATAAACCGTCAAATAGTTATATGTTGATTCTGTTTATCAGAATATTATACTGGTGTTGTTTAACATCTGTGGATGCAGGGAAACAGGTTGGAGGAATCCAACAGGATTCCTCAACAGTTATTTTTCTGTGATTTTTATATTGTGATATATAATGTGATGTATATAATCTGTGTGATTATGTGTGGTGGGACGATATTTATCGTTGTTATATGGTGTGTTAAATACCATGAGAAATACCAAAATGTAGGAGAGGGGTTTTCAAAGTATATTTTGAAAATAGTTTATTTATATAAAATCAAGGGATTATATATATATATATATATATATATAAGAAAAAGGATTCTGAATATAAAGGAATATAGTTGGTAAAACAAATATAAAAGAATTATATTTGTAAATCAAATACAAGGGAATATGTATGTTAATCGAATATAAGGGGATATATTTGTTAATCAAAATATAAAGGAATTATATTCGTTAAAAGAAATATAAAGGATATTTATTTAGAGATTAAATAAATAGAATTAAACTAAAGGAGATATTTATTTGTTAAATAAATAGGAGTTGATCCAGTGAATTGGTCGAGTTAACCAAGTGAATTGGTCGAGTTAATCAATTAGTTATTCGAATTAGATATTTGAATAGAGTTAAACACATTAGAGTGATTCGAATTACTTATTCGAATAGAGTTAAACAAAGTAATTTGTTAGGTTAACCAAAGCAAGTTAGTCGAGTTAACCAAAGTAATTAGTTAAGTTAACCAAAGTAAATTAGTTAAGATAAACTAAGCGGTTAATAGAAGTTAATTAGTTAAGTAAAACTAATTGGTAAATCAAAGTGAATTAGTTGCGTCAAACTAAGTGACTTAGTTAAGTTAAACTAATATGTAAATCAAAGAGAATTAGTTGCGTCAAACTAAGTGAATTAGTCAAGTTAAACTAATTGGTTAATCGAAGTAAATTAGTTGGGATAATCAAAGTGAATTAGCTGAGTTAAACTAAGTAAATCGGTTAGAGTTAATCAAAGTGAATCAACTAAGTTAAACTAAGTGGATTAGTTCAGTTAATCGAGACAAGTAAATCAAGTTAGGTTAAACCATTTGAGTTAACCAGTTAAAATTTACCAGTTAAAGATAAACAGTTAAAGTTGACCAGTTAAAGTTGACCAGTTAGAGTTGACCAGTTAGAGTTATCCAAGTGGAGTTAATCGAGTAGAGTTGCCAAATATCACTTATTCGAAGTAGAGTTATCGAATATAGTGTATTCGAGGGAAGAGTAATCGAATATAGTTTATTCAAGTGGAGAAATCAAATGTTATTCATTTGAGAAGAGTTACCGAATATTATTTATTCGAAGAGTAGTTATCGAATATTGGTTATTTGAAGTTAGTTAATCCAAAGGAGTTATTCGAAGTTAGTTAATCCAAAGGAGTTATTCGAAGTTAGCTAATCCAAAGGAGTTATTCGAAGTTAGCTAATCCAAAGGAGTTATTCGAAGTTAGTTAATCCAAAGGAGTTAGTCGAAGAGTTAATCGAATATAGTAATTCGAAAGAAGGTGTTAATCGAATATAGTTATTCGAGTAAAGTTAAAAGAGTTAATCGAATTTAGTTATTCGAAATGAGTTATTCGAATTAGATATTTGAATAGAGTTAAACACATTAGAGTGATTTGAATTACTTATTCAAATAGAGTGAAACACATTAGAGTGATTTGAATTACTTATTCAAATAGAGTTAAACACGTAAGAGTTAATTGAATATTAGTTATTCAATTAGAGTTATATCGAATTTAGTTATTCGAAAGGAGTTAATCAATTTGAGTTAAGTTAATCGATTTGAATTAAGTTGAATCGAAATGGAGTAAATCGATTAGAATTAAGTTAATCGAGTTAGAGTAAATCGAATATTGGTTATTTGAAGGTAAGTTATTCGAATTAGTTATTCGAAGGAGTTAATCAAATGAGTTGATCCAAAGGAGTTAGTCGAATATTAGTTATTCGAATAGAGTTAAAGGAGTTATCGATTTTAGTTTGATCGAAAGGAGTTATCGATTAGTAAATCGAAAGGAGATTTTCGAATATAGCATATTCGAAAGAAAGAGATCGAATATTGTTTATTCGAAAGAGAGAGGTTTCGAATATGAGTTATTCGAAGAGAGATAATCGAATATAGGTTATTCGAAGAAGAGTTAATCAAATAGAGATTACTGGAAAGAGAGTTATACGTCAAATTCGATTATAGCGAATTCGGGAAAGTACTATTTACTTTCCAGGGTTTAAATCAAGATTTAGTTATTGATTTAGAAATTAGGTGTCTGTTAAATTATTCGAGTTAGGAGATAAAGTTATAATTAAGGTTAGATATTGCAGAAGTAGGAATTATAACGTTATAGTTATAATCAAACGTTTTCATATAAGAAGTAGATTCGTAACCTGAATCCGAGAATTTGCGTAAACAGATGATTGTAAAAAGTGAGTGATGAGCTTCATCTATTTCACAGTAAAGGACGTTGTTCAATTAAGGTCTGAGAGGTAATTATACCCCAACTTGATTGACTTCAGATTTGACAAAGGAATAGTTGTGGTTCGATAGAAAAGGTTGATTTGAAATATAGTTAAGTAATAAGCGATAAATGGATTAAGCATAACGATGTTTTATACAACGTTCATTGGAAATCCGTAAATGAGTTTTGGAAACGTTTTCCAAATATAGTCAGATATGTTTTCTAAACATAGAAAATGAAATGTTTTCATGATAAGAATTTAAGAAATAGAGTTAAGCAAATTCAGAAACTGACTGGAGAGGGTAAGTTGAACGGTTTTCTAAGTGACGATCTGATGTTGGTTTCGACCTTCCGTATTGATACTTAGAGAATTGTTCTCATACTAGTTACAGTTAGGGACTGATAGTTGCGAAATAATAGTGATGTGAAAATAAGCTATGGAAATGTTTTCCAATGATTAATAACATATATATTTTCTAAATATATGAAAAAAGGGAAATATGAACATATGATGAATGATCGATCGAATTTCCATTTGGAAATAAGATCGTTGTTTGTACACCGACATGTTTTCATTTGATAGTTGAATCACAGACTATCAAAGTTTTTACCATTTTAACGTTGTTAATATGGAGAGACCGGTTGGATTATTATCCAAAGAACCACTCTGTATCGGCATAAGCGTTGCGAGCAATATGTGCCAAAGATAAATTGAAGACGGAGTAAAGTGCAAGGGCTGTTGTATAAGTCTTAGATAACAGTGACTAAGATGGATATACTGAATAGTGCCTTGGTTTGTCCAGTCCCAGGACAACGTATATGGAAGAAGGTCTGACAGAGTATATCCGATGGATCGCGTAAGTTGATCTGTGCAAACGTATTCACGTTTGGTGGCGGAGGAATTCGTTTCTCTTAGCTATATACCCGTGTTATTTTTGGATAAGCCAATTTGTGATTTGGCGGTTATGACAATGTGGCATTCAAAGTGAATGATGATCAGATGTTCTGAAGATAGACGTAGCTTCTAGCCTCACACCAGGAAGTAACAAAAGTTGGGCTAGGCAGCATGGCTAGTTGGGTCATCCCCAAGCAGGGTGTATTGTCACCGATCTAGAGAATATTCATATTATTACTTCTTTTTGATTCTATATCTTCGGATGACGGTTTGATGGCCTATAACTGTGGTGGCAATATATTCGCGACACTCAAGCTAAATGAGTGAGCGGTCATGTGTGGCCGGGTTGCAAGACGTTCTTGTTGAACCTGAGTGTATCACCTCTAGAGTACACTATTCAGAAGGTGCTCCCATACCTTGTCTGTTGGGATCCATTCTCCGATAAGCGCCCTGCGGTTTATGATTTTATACTATGTATGTAGAACGTGAGATGCAAGCGTTTCTGCTAGATTGATACCTATTTGTACTTAGACATTATTATAATATCACAATGATATTGCTTGTCAAAGTTGTTCAGATACTCATAAGGGAAAATCCCGTTCCGTATTCACGGCGTGGTCTTATGAGATATCCTATACCTGTTTTAATCTATTTTACTCATACCAGTCCCATGACTGACCCGGAGTTTACTTTGTTGTTTTCCCTAAACTCTTGGGTGCCTAAATTTGTACGGGCAGTCAAGTAGTCGGGATTTACAGATATACTTGGAGAGCTTGGAGCAGGAGGCTGCAAGATTCTATAGCTATAGTTATTTCCGCTGTGTTGTAAGTGTTGTACTCTGATAAGTGCTATTGTATATATATAACTGTTTACTTCAAAGCTATGTTATATATTATATGTTATTCGTTCCGCTGTGAGATTCGTGTTACTCTGATGATTCTGATGTTCTTCTTCTTCTTCTATTCTATTAGTTCTATCTTTTCTTTCTCACCTTCTAAATTCTTTCACTAACGTCTCGGAATTTCCGACTCTCGAGGAGTCGGAAATTTCCAGCCGTTACAGTTGGTATCAGAGCTTAAGTTAAGTGATTACCTTGGCTCTGTGGCATAACTCGATATAGATGGGATTAGTAATATCCTAGATTGAGTTTGAGTGTATATATATGAGCGCGTAATTGTTACTCAATATAAAATGGTTTTATATTGTGGAGACTCATTGGTTGAGTGGCTTATGAATTCTGGTCGATCAGTTGATCCACTGTATCGATAAGGGTTACTAAACACTCGAATACGATGAACCGTCATGGTATGTTTTGAAAGAGGGTAAATGAAATAATTTTTCCCAAAATATATTTGTTTATAGAAGAAATATATATCTTGAAATTATTATAGTATATTGATTGTGTTGGTTGTTATTATAATCGAATAAGATTATAAAAGGGTGAAATGGTTATAAATGACCAATCAGAATTCATATGAATGTAATATATGAAATAGTTGAATTAAATATGAATTTAAATCAGAATTTGGAATTTAAAATAAGGAAATTTTAAGTTCCTGGGAGATTTTGAAAATGTTTTTCAAAGTTAAAATGATATAGTATTGAACTCACTTCGATAGCTGGAAAATAGATTCTGATGATGAATCTAGACATCATCAGTGTTCATTTTCGAGTTCTAAGTGACGGATTACTACCAAAGGTTTTGTTTTGAATTGTTTTGAGAAAACAAGTTGTTTAGAAATTCAAAGGTTTTGAATGGGCATAATGATTTCAAATTGATTTGAAAGAAACCCAGGAACTTAAGTTCTGGAATTAAAATTTAACTAATGAAGTTAAATAAATTGAGATGGTAAAAATAAATTGAAATTTAACTTGAACCGAGTTAAATAAAATTGAATTGGGATTAGAGATAATCTAGAATGGAACCAAATTGATAAGTGTAATTTGGAATTTGATATTAGAGTTCGAATGAAATTCGATTTGGATTTGAGGATATGAACTGATTGGAGATCAATTGGAATGGATAACATTGGTATATGTTGAAGTGGTAGCAGATGAAAGGGATAGAGTTAAATGCCCGACAAAAAGGTACAAGTTTATATTATATATGAGTTTAGATTTTATGAGCCGAATTGGCAAGCCGCTTGGCTGTTTAATTTTATTTTGGGTTGGAGAAGGCCTAGAGAGGCGAGGGGTGGTTAGTCATATTGACCAATACAAAGGAGGTTATGGCGAAATTTTTCGAAATTTCCAGGCGTTAGAACATTCTCATGATTTATGGAAATTCAGTTAGCCAGAATGAATTAATAATTTAATTGAAAATTTAATGGTTCAGTTGAAACTGGAGTTGAGAAGTAAACTAAAAGATATTTGAATCTAGTTAGTAAAGTTGGTAGCATTTTCCTAGCTTAGCAATTTCGAGGACGAAATTATTTTAAGGGGGGAAGTCTGTAATGGCGCGTTTTGTTAGCTGTCAAATAATTAATTTATTTAATTATTTATATATCGATTTGGCGATATCGATAACGTAAAGCACAACGTTCGAACTTTTAAATGGTGAATATTTAATTTAAAATAATAAATTTAAGATTTTATTTAATTCTGAAATAATCAGAATTGGCTGAAATGGCGATATGGTATGAACCGGATCATCTGTGATATTTAATTCAGCTTGGAATTGAGTTTGAGCAACGAATATATTCAATCGTCGACAGTTGAACGTATAGTTTATAATATAATTATAATCGAGCTCGAAATGGCGCTGCAGTTCGTAAATTGGCGATTTGAACTTCAATTGAATGTACAAGATTCATTTTAAGCCGGATTTCTGTGAAACAAGAAACATATGGAGCAGGTGGAGTATATCTTTCTAGTGGAAGAGAAAAATCGGGATTTCGTCGTGTAGATTTTGAGTTATGTCCAAATCAAATTTCAGAAAAGTCGCTGTAGAATTCCTTTATAATTTGCGACGCTTTATATACGTTATAAAAGGATTTTCGATATAAACTGAATATCGGGATAATCTGGAATCTGAAATATCAAGCCGTAAATTCTGATATGATATTCTGGCGCTGTACGATATCATATGTGAATATATACGATAATATATATTTATTTATATTTAATTTAATTTATTTAAATATATTTATATATTTAAATGGATTTTTCAAGGGTCTAAAAATAGCCAGTTTTGCAAACGAAGTCGGAATTCGACGAAACCAGTTTTGTTGGATCCGCAATGTCAAATATTTGTTAGATTCCAAGTTTCATGATTTTTAGAGTTACTATGTGGCCGTACGGATTTTTAGAGTGAGAAACAGTCAGTATTCTGACGGTTAAAAATACGTTGTGTGAGCAAACGGAGTCGGAATTTGACAAAACCAGTTTCGTTGGGACCGTAATGTCAAACACTAGCTACCTATGCAATTTGGTGATTTTTGGGCATCGTATATGGTCGCAGGATTTTTAAAGACCAAAAATGAGAATAAAATAAAATAGAAAATCAACTATAAAATATTCCCCCCCCTATTTTTCTATTATCACAAACAGACCACGCCCCTTCAATTTCAACCCCAAATGGCACCAACCACCAACACAACCATATATATAACCGCAAGTGTTTATACAGATAAAATTTGCCAAAAGAGAAAATCAGAACAATTCAAATAAAAATCCATAGATCACCAAACTCTGCTTTTCGAATTACTGATGGGAAGTTCTTCAACCTGATATCAATTCTGTGGAGCTCGACAGGGGTTTCCAGTTCACAGTAGCGCCTAGGGTTGGGGTCGGGTTTCAATTCGTGAAGCCGAAGTGGGAACTGAGTTCACCAATGAACTCAGGGATGTACCAGGGTCAGCTCGACGTGATTCAGTGCAACTCAAATGGCCTGAGGTGAAAAGCGACGGTGGTGAGATTCGATTTAGGGTTGAGGGCGGAATTCCATCAGGGAGTGCGAACTGAATTTGATGAACATGAGGTGAAGCAGCTCGAGATGAGGAGGTCGATGGGAATGTTGGTTTTGAGAACAAGGGGTTGTCGAACGAGATAATGGAGGAGAGGCGACCCTGTTGCGTCGAAGTGAATACTGGGTAGGAACGGAAGTGTTTGGGGAAGATAAAGGTGCGGTCTTGGGCCAAAACGGTGATGGGCTGCTATGGATCAAGGGGTAAAGCCCATATGGCAAATTAATTTAATTTAAGTTTTATTTAAAATTCGAATTAAAATGTATTAACTTCGTAATCGAATATCTTGATCGTACAAGATCAGATTGACTAACCGTAAGTTGCGTTGGGATCGTATGGACGAGCACTCCACAATGGAACTGAACACGAGTCGATTGGAGTCCGTCACAATTTATAGCAAAATAAATTGTCTGAATCAAGCGATGGTTATCGTCATTGACGATGATCGTCAAAGGTGAGTAAATCTCACAAACTCTAAACAGTTTTATTTTCACGTTGTATTCTTAGAACTGTTAAAATATTGTCTGTTTGACTGTGTGTTGATTGTTTGCTCGAACTGCTAGTCAGTTAGTAGAGATTTTATATATATATTTACGTATGTATATATATATAAACCGTCAAATAGTTATATGTTGATTCTGTTTATCAGAATATTATACTGGTGTTGTTTAACATCTGTGGATGCAGGGAAACAGGTTGGAGGAATCCAACAGGATTCCTCAACAGTTATTTTTCTGTGATTTTTATATTGTGATATATAATGTGATGTATATAATCTGTGTGATTATGTGTGGTGGGACGATATTTATCGTTGTTATATGGTGTGTTAAATACCATGAGAAATACCAAAATGTAGGAGAGGGGTTTTCAAAGTATATTTTGAAAATAGTTTATTTATATAAAATCAAGGGATTATATATATATATATATAAGAAAAAGGATTCTGAATATAAAGGAATATAGTTGGTAAAACAAATATAAAAGAATTATATTTGTAAATCAAATACAAGGGAATATGTATGTTAATCGAATATAAGGGGATATATTTGTTAATCAAAATATAAAGGAATTATATTCGTTAAAAGAAATATAAAGGATATTTATTTAGAGATTAAATAAATAGAATTAAACTAAAGGAGATATTTATTTGTTAAATAAATAGGAGTTGATCCAGTGAATTGGTCGAGTTAACCAAGTAAATTGGTCGAGTTAATCAATTAGTTATTCGAATTAGATATTTGAATAGAGTTAAACATATTAGAGTGATTCGAATTACTTATTCGAATAGAGTTAAACAAAGTAATTTGTTAGGTTAACCAAAGCAAGTTAGTCGAGTTAACCAAAGTAATTGGTTAAGTTAACCAAAGTAAATTAGTTAAGATAAACTAAGCGGTTAATAGAAGTGAATTAGTTAAGTAAAACTAATTGGTAAATCAAAGTGAATTAGTTGCGTCAAACTAAGTGACTTAGTTAAGTTAAACTAATATGTAAATCAAAGAGAATTAGTTGCGTCAAACTAAGTGAATTAGTCAAGTTAAACTAATTGGTTAATCGAAGTAAATTAGTTGGGATAATCAAAGTGAATTAGCTGAGTTAAACTAAGTAAATCGGTTAGAGTTAATCAAAGTGAATCAACTAAGTTAAACTAAGTGGATTAGTTCAGTTAATCGAGACAAGTAAATCAAGTTAGGTTAAACCATTTGAGTTAACCAGTTAAAATTTACCAGTTAAAGATAAACAGTTAAAGTTGACCAGTTAAAGTTGACCAGTTAGAGTTGACCAGTTAGAGTTATCCAAGTGGAGTTAATCGAGTAGAGTTGCCAAATATCACTTATTCGAAGTAGAGTTATCGAATATAGTGTATTCGAGGGAAGAGTAATCGAATATAGTTTATTCGAGTGGAGAAATCAAATGTTATTCATTTGAGAAGAGTTACCGAATATTATTTATTCGAAGAGTAGTTATCGAATATTGGTTATTCGAAGTTAGTTAATCCAAAGGAGTTATTCAAAGTTAGTTAATCCAAAGGAGTTATTCGAAGTTAGTTAATCCGAAGGAGTTATTCGAAGTTAGTTAATCCAAAGGAGTTATTCGAAGTTAGCTAATCCAAAGGAGTTATTCGAAGTTAGTTAATCCAAAGGAGTTAGTCGAAGAGTTAATCGAATATAGTAATTCGAAATAAGGTGTTAATCGAATATAGTTATTCGAGTAAAGTTAAAAGAGTTAATCGAATTTAGTTATTCGAAATGAGTTATTCGAATTAGATATTTGAATAGAATTAAACACATTAGAGTGATTTGAATTACTTATTCAAATAGAGTGAAACACATTAGAGTGATTTGAATTACTTATTCAAATAAAGTTAAACATGTAAGAGTTAATTGAATATTAGTTATTCAATTAGAGTTATATCGAATTTAGTTATTCGAAAGGAGTTAATCAATTTGAGTTAAGTTAATCGATTTGAATTAAGTTGAATCGAAATGGAGTAAATCGATTAGAATTAAGTTAATCGAGTTAGAGTAAATCGAATATTGGTTATTTGAAGGTAAGTTATTCGAATTAGTTATTCGAAGGAGTTAATCAAATGAGTTGATCAAAAGGAGTTAGTCGAATATTAGTTATTCGAATAGAGTTAAAGGAGTTATCGATTTTAGTTTGATCGAAAGGAGTTATCGATTAGTAAATCGAAAGGAGATTTTCGAATATAGCATATTCGAAAGAAAGAGATCGAATATTGTTTATTTGAAAGAGAGAGGTTTCGAATATGAGTTATTCGAAGAGAGATAATCGAATATAGGTTATTCGAAGAAGAGTTAATCAAATAGAGATTACTCGAAAGAGAGTTATACGTCAAATTCGATTATAGCGAATTCGGGAAAGTACTATTTACTTTCCAGGGTTTAAATCAAGATTTAGTTATTGATTTAGAAATTAGGTGTCTGTTAAATTATTCGAGTTAGGAGATAAAGTTATAATTAAGGTTAGATATTGCAGAAGTAGGAATTATAACGTTATAGTTATAATCAAACGTTTTCATATAAGAAGTAGATTCTTAACCTGAATCCGAGAATTTGCGTAAATAGATGATTGTAAAAAGTGAGTGATGAGCTTCATCTATTTCACAGTAAAGGACGTTGTTCAATTAAGGTCTGAGAGGTAATTATACCCCAACTTGATTGACTTCAGAATTGACAAAGGAATAGTTGTGGTTCGATAGAAAAGGTTGATTTGAAATATAGTTAAGTAATAAGCGATAAATGGATTAAGCATAACGATGTTTTATACAACGTTCATTGGAAATCCGTAAATGAGTTTTGGAAACGTTTTCCAAATATAGTCAGATATGTTTTCTAAACATAGAAAATGAAATGTTTTCATGATAAGAATTTAAGAAATAGAGTTAAGCAAATTCAGAAACTGACTGGAGAGGGTAAGTTGAACGGTTTTCTAAGTGACGATCTGATGTTGGTTTCGACCTTCCGTATTGATACTTAGAGAATTGTTCTCATACTAGTTACAGTTAGGGACTGATAGTTGCGAAATAATAGTGATGTGAAAATAAGCTATGGAAATGTTTTCCAATGATTAATAACATATATATTTTCTAAATATATGAAAAAAGGGAAATATGAACATATGATGATTGATCGATCGAATTTCCATTTGGAAATAAGATCGTTGTTTGTACACCGACATGTTTTCATTTGATAGTTGAATCACAGACTATCAAAGTTTTTACCATTTTAACGTTGTTAATATGGAGAGACCGGTTGGATTATTATCCAAAGAACCACTCTGTATCGGCATAAGCGTTGCGAGCAATATGTGCCAAAGATAAATTGAAGACGGAGTAAAGTGCAAGGGCTGTTGTATAAGTCTTAGATAACAGTGACTAAGATGGATATACTGAATAGTGCCTTCGGTTTGTCTAGTCCCAGGACAACGTATATGGAAGAAGGTCTGACAGAGTATATTCGATGGATCGCGTAAGTTGATCTGTGCAAATGTATTCACGTTTGGTGGCGGAGGAATTCGTTTCTCTTAGCTATATACCCGTGTTATTTTTGGATAAGCCAATTTGTGATTTGGCGGGTATGACAATGTGGCATTCAAAGTGAATGATGATCAGATGTTCTGAAGATAGACGTAGCTTCTAGCCTCACACCAGGAAGTAACAAAAGTTGGGCTAGGCAGCATGGCTAGTTGGGTCATCCCCAAGCAGGGTGTATTGTCACCGATCTAGAGAATATTCATATTATTACTTCTTTTTGATTCTGTATCTTCGGATGACGGTTTGATGGCCTATAACCGTGGTGGCAATATATTCGCGACACTCAAGCTAAATGAGTGAGCGGTCATGTGTGGCCGGGTTGCAAGACGTTCTTGTTGAACCTGAGTGTATCACCTCTAGAGTACACTATTCAGAAGGTGCTCCCATACCTAGTCTGTTGGGATCCATTCTCCGATAAGCGCCCTGCGGTTTATGATTTTATACTATGTATGTAGAACGTGAGATGCAATCGTTTCTGCTAGATTGATACCTATTTGTACTTAGACATTATTATAATATCACAATGATATTGCTTGTCAAAGTTGTTCAGATACTCATAAGGGAAAAACCCGTTCCGTATTCACGGCGTGGTCTTATGAGATATCCTATACCTGTTTTAATCTATTTTACTCATACCAGTCCCATGACTGACCCGGAGTTTACTTTGTTGTTTTCCCTAAACTCTTGGGTGCCTAAATTTGTACGGGCAGTCAAGTAGTCGGGATTTATAGATATACTTGGAGAGCTTGGAGCAGGAGGATGCAAGATTCTATAGCTATAGTTATTTCCGCTGTGTTGTAAGTGTTGTACTCTGATAAGTGCTATTGTATATATATAACTGTTTACTTCAAAGCTATGTTATATATTATATGTTATTCGTTCCGCTGTGAGATTCGTGTTACTCTGATGATTCTGATGTTCTTCTTCTTCTTCTATTCTATTAGTTCTTTCTTTTCTTTCTCACCTTCTAAATTCTTTCACTAACGTCTCGGAATTTCCGACTCTCGAGGAGTCGGAAATTTCCAGCCGTTACACGTTTCTGACCCTTGAAATGGTTTTCCACCCATAGTCTTGAATTCCTTGCACGTCTTTGCAAAAGTATCTACGCGAGGAGGAGGAGGAGGAACGGGTGCAACTGGTGGTGGAGGAACATTGGCTGGACCTGCAGCGGCCCTAGCCTCTAATAACCTCCTATACCATCCTGGTATCGTTACACCGTCGGGTAGATTAAGATCTTCAGCCATGCTGAAACGAAAAAGGAAAGATTCAAAATGGAGAATTCGAAATATAAAGATATGTGCTATTGGGGATTATGTTTTTTTTTCTTAAAAACTTTTCTCTTTAAATTTCTCATTAAAACATGTTTTTGAAAACACTTCTTCCAAAAATAACTATTTTTCTAAAGTATTTTTATCTATTCTGGTAACCTTAAGCTCTGATACCACGTGTAACACCCCACGTCCATTAATGTCACTCACAAAGAATGCATTAACTTCAATGGAGGTTATAAGTGAATATAGAACAGAAAAATTACAACAAGACAGATAGTAAATAGTACTTGGAAATCTAAAACTTCATTTTATTGCAGCGGAAATTAAACATGTTTGTTACATCATAAAACCATAGATCATACCCAAGTACAATATCCATCTTCATAAAAACAAAATGCATAATCCCATTACATAAATAGCCATTAAAAAGATAACAAGCTGGACTTTACTTCAACGGTCCAAGCTTTCCAAAGAGAGATGAAGCAATTCAATCAAACTCCACTAGAGCTGGGCCCAAACTGAGGACCTGGAGGGGGAAAAAGGATAGAAATAGAGGGGGTCAGACATAAAGTCTGGCGAGTATGATAATTCTAACAATACTATTATCAAAATAACTAGACTAAGGCATAAGATGGAAGACAAGTAAATGTCTATGAACTCTTAGGAAGATAAAGATAGCGTTTAAGATAACGTTAAAGATAACGGTAAAGGCACACCTAATTACTAACGAATGATTACTACACTGCACCGCACATTACTACACTGCACCACACCAGTCACCCTATTGTTTGATCCCACTTGCTTCACACAGAAACTTTATAAATAGCCTTACGTACCCCTAGCTGACTACATAGGTGCCGTCTGCCCCTATCTCCACTAGGTGTACCCCACTACCCACTTTCGATCGGCTCCCTACTCGTAGGTACCCGTGCTGGCCCCACAGTGGGGTGTATCACTCCCCTAAAGTGGCAACCCGATACAACTTGAGAATGCACGGCTTATACCTACACGATGCAACAACGTCTTACCTACCAGCCCGGGTCCACACACGCATATGAAACCCGTTGGACTTGCGTTGCCACCGCTCCCCGTTTTGGCCTCTTACAGTCAAACCCAGCATGCGTGTCCCATCCTCGACTAGGGTCGAGCCCGCAAAGATACGTTTGGGATACTGGTCGAAATGGGCCCCCACAAGCTACCCACCTAAGCTTGTCACTAGTATATCCCACTTAACCCTCTTAGTCATGTTCATTTACATGTGTGTTTGGTTAAGTCTTACTAATCGTATTTCACATGCCACTAAGGGCACCCCCAAGATTCCTTATGCCACCCAAGGCACCTACTTAACCCCCATGTCCCACCTTACATGTTTATCTGGTTAAGTATTTCTTAATTCATTCGTGCCATAACCTCATAAAGACCTCTCACATTAGACTGGCATTTATGGCAGCTGGATTTGCCGGGCGGGTCCGGGCAGTCTTACACCATAAAAGAGTCTAACCTCGTGTCTTTACAACTTGTTATGCTTTAGTTTAGGCCTAGGACCTCTCATATTGGGCTGACATTTGTGACCACTGGATTTGCCAGGCGGTTCCGGGCAGGTTTACGTCACAAACGAGTCCAACCTCGTGTCCTAAGCATTGATTAACACTTAAAATCTTTTACCCAAGTTTTAATAATTCCCTATTCAAATTATTAATTAAGTCAACTTTTAATGATGTCCATAATTGACTCAATTATGGCCATCCACTTATGGCATGCAAAATCATATCAATTGCACCCCAATTTTTAATATTAAATCCTTAATATTATCCCTACCCCACGTTTATACGTTCGCTTATTCAACGCATAATATAGGCTAGACTTGTATAGTCTAACACATAGCACAAAGATAAATTATCACAACATATAGACAATTAAAATAAATCTAATCATAATAGGGGTGAAACTTGCATAAACTACACATGTTAAGGATCAAAAGATGTCAACTTGTTAAATGTCTCAGTTTACATGATATGATCATAGCCCAAATCTATACATAAACTTGCATATGGGGTTTTTAGGCAACATAATGATGGTGTGAACTAGCATAGGATATCACATATGTCATAGCATAATTCTAGATGTTATAATAGATGTTATGGCATATGTTCATAACTTTTCTAATCAATCTAACTTGCATATGTGACTTGTCATATAGATCAACATAACCCAAACATGATGATTTAATTAATATGAACTAACTAGCATAGATGGTAACATCATGGCCTTTTAAACATGTATGATTCATCACAACTTAGCATAGAAACTTTCAACATACATAACATCATCATAGCATGATTTACAACATATAAGATATCATCATCACATAACATTGGATTTACAATATACATGATAGAAAAAGGGGTTTACAACAACATATATGATAATTCACATCATCTACTCATAATCCATTCATAACTCAACCTAATTAAAATGATAATAATCTTGTTAAGATCATCATACTCACAATTTAGAGAAGGAAAGAGAGAGTTTTGCTTTGCTTTAGGGTTGAGAGAATTAGAATTGAATTTGCTTTTCTTCTTTCTTAGTTGGCGGCGGCTCCATTGATTTCCATGGCGACGGTAACTATTCTATTTTAATTAGGTTTAGGGTTAGCATTAGGATGAATTTATAGGTGTAGGAAGTTATTTAGGACCATTAGATTAACCCTAAACCATGAGAACCAATCAAATGCAAAATCTTCCTTTGAGCGAATAGGCCCACGGGTTGACAGCCAAACACCCTGGATTAACCCCTAATCGACCCAGCAAGGCTCGGGTCGACCTCAAAAATGAGCCGGTTTGGTTATTCCCCCTCCCAATTCGCTGTTTTGAACTTTTTCGCATATTTATTTATTTAATTTTTAATTTATATATATATATATATCAATATATATATATATCAATATATATATATATTTCTCTGCGCAACCCATTTCATTTAATTCTTTTCTAAAAATTAAGTATACTTTAATTTGTGAATTTTAATGTTATAAAATTACGGGGTGTTACACTTTTTGATTCTGGCACTTCTCAGTCTTTTATATCTGATTATGAGGTTGAGTCTCTGCACCTTAGTACTAGTATTGTTTTTGATCCCGTAATTGTTTCAAACCCCAATGGAGGCACGACTCATCTGTCTATGATTTGTCAGGTTTGAGGATTTCTGTGTTGGGGGTCAAGTTTGAGTGCACGCATATGTGCTTGGTGAAACACCCCACCTCCGTTAAGGTCACTCACAAAGAGAATGCCTTAACTTTGGTGGAGGTTTATAAGTAAAAGTCACAGATAAACACAAGACAGATATAAATACACATATTTTAAAACAGCGGAAAACAACCAGGCTTTTATTTCATCAATACGTGTTCAAACAAAGCATTTCCATAATTGTCTCAAAATACTTCCAACATTACAACCTCATTACTGTCTTGATTATTAAAGAAGCATATAACATAAATAAGGTAACAAAAATCCCCATAGTAATATCCAAAGCCATAGTCCGAGCAAAAGAGATCCAAACCATACATCTACGGTCTTGAAGCTTGCAAAGAGTCTGACTAAGCTGGGTTGTTTCCTCCCTGTGGACCTGGGGGGGACGAAAGAAAAGAAGACGAAAAGAAAATAGAGTCAGACATAAAGCCTGAGTAAATCTAGTGACTCTTCAGTATGTGAATAAGAAAAAGGGCATGATAGATATAAACTGAAAACAGTAAAGTAACACAAGCTAAGGAAGTGTAGTTTAGAATCGAATGTATTGTCGCACCCACACTATATCTCTGCACCTACTTGAGCTTATTCTAACTGGCACCCCATGCTGAGGGTGAAGTGATCCCCATTTTCTAAAGATCGGCTCCTACTCGCATAAACATATGTGTCATATGGCCCCCAAGAACTGTAGATACCTATGCTGGTCCCACCATGGTGTGTATCAAGACCCATGGTGGCGGCCCCGACACAAACCTTAGAATACATAGGTTATACTACTGGTGCCCCAGTGCCCTGTTTGTCTGCTCCGGAGTGTGTGCACGCCCGCACCCCGTTAGAACCTACACCGTGCACCCACCGCCATCGTTTTTGACCGCTTACAATCAGCCCAGTAATCGTGCCCCACCCTGCCTAGTTTCAAGGTACCATGATACCTAACTTGGGTTACTGCTGAAACGGGTCCCTCGTTACTTGGGTTTTCTAGTCAAACATGTTAAGTGGCTAAGTGTCTGTATTTACCTAACCTCACCCATCAATTCTTGTTAACATGTTGAATTTGGTTAAGTGTTTTTAGTTGACTTAACCCTACCATTTGTCCTTAGCCTCTTAAAGCACATGACCACTCACATTAGACAGATATTGCTACGGTTACTGGATGTGCCAGTCGGTTCCGGGAAGGTTTACACCGTAGCTTAGTCTAACCTCGGGTCCTTATTGGGCTCAATGCTTAACCACCCACATTAGATAGGTATTGTTGTGACTACTGGACAGCCGGGCGGGTCCGGGCAGGTTTACGTCACAACTCAATCCAACCTCGGGTTAAGCATACCGTGTTTTCTAAATTTACATATTTTATCACTTCTCAATTATATGTAAATGTCATGTCCTTTATTCTTGGGTATAACAATTTATACCGCTTAAATGTCATTGTCGTTGGCATGTGCCAAACATGCCAACATATATTTTTCATATTTCACACCCAACGTTATTACCCCCGTTTGTACGTTCGCAACATTATAACAAATGTTGGGCTCGACACAATTCAGCCCAACTTTTTAAAAGTGAGAAAAAGGGTAAATCAAGAACATGCAATATTTCACAATACATAAAGGTATGTGGCGCATGAACTTGCAATTTAGCGATTCAACTAACATAAATTATGGGTCATGTGAACTTGCATTCAAACTAGAGTATAACTAAGTAGGTGTCATATAAAATGGCGTAGTTTAGGCTTATACAAACTTGGGTTTAAACATGTTTAACTTGGCATAATGTCAACAACAAAACTAACATGTTGTATATTCACCAAAATGTCCAATTTTAACATTTAATCATAAAGCCTATTTCAACATGAAACTTGCATAGTTTATGTAACCCAAACAGTACTTAACATAGATCCAATTATGCTTGCAAATAAACATAAGAATGTGTTCATAGGTTTTGGGTCATGTAGGCATAAAAGGTCTCAAATCTAGAACATGTTTACATATGCCTAAATTTAGACTTAGAGAATGTATCTAGTACGTCCATGCCATAGACATAAACATAAAGGGATCAAATTCTAGTTTTTGCCACAAACTTGTAAGTGCCATTATTTTCATATACAATTGTTCAATAGGCTTGCATCAATCAATTTAGGCCACAAATATCAATACATAAGTCATAATCATTACAATACATAGAATTTATATTATTATCATACAATAATACAATTATATTTTCATTTACATCAAATCACGTCACAGTTTTATTCATATTCTGAAAGGTCACTATACTTACAACGAATGCAGAATCTTGAATTCTGGATTTTGGATTCTGAAATTGAGGTGCGTTCCTTTGGGTAGATTAACGTTGCGTTGATTAATTTGATTAAGCTTTAGTCTTCTTCTTAATTTGATTCGTCTCTAAGCTCCTCTCTCTTGACCGCTACGCTCAATTCCTTCCTGGCAGCATGACGACTCCAATCTTATTTTTTTGTGTGAATTTTAGTTGAGACTTAGGGTGCATATATAGATTTTTAAATTGTTTTGAGCCGTCAGATGAAGACAGGAGGAATCTAGACCATACAAAGTTCAAAGAGCCAATCAAGAGGTGACATGTCAGCCCTAATGACACACCGAGCCACAGAAATTCGAGCCAGAGCCAGACCCAGCCAGCCAGGTCAACCAGGTAGGTCGACTGGCAGGTCGACACCCAGGTCGACACTATGGTCGACCTGGGGTGACTAGGTCGACACCATGGTCGACCTGGTCCCTGGGCGGGAATTTTCCCGCCCAGCCCAGTTTGAACCTGTTTTTCGAATTTTGAACTTGAAACCGAGCTGTTTGAATTTTAAATTTTATTCTGAAACTTCCGAAGGTCATAACTCCTTCATACGGAGTCCGATTCACGCAAACTCGGACTCTATCTCAAGCAGAATTCCGAGACGAACGCAATGGCATAACCCATTTCCCTTAATTCTTTAATTTAGAATTAATTACACTTTAATTTGTGAAGCTTAATGTTATAGAATTCACGGGGTGTTACATTCTCCCCCCCCCCCTTAAAAGGATTTCGTCCCCGAAATCTTCAAGTTAGGAAGAATGTATATCCTACCATCCAATCGTCCATCTACTCAACCAACAAACACAGGCGTCCATTGTCCTTAAAAGACTTCTAATGCTTCATGATCATATGCATAGTGTGTGTACATGTCCTTATCTAATGCAGAAATCAGGCGGTCTACTGATTCAGTTGACCTCCTTAATGCGAATCATGTAAGTGTCATGAATCCATTATGTATGCAAATTTTTTCCTACTCATAATTCTACATGAGTGCACAACTATTCATACAAATGCGACAACCATATGACAGCATATCAAGTTTCAACCATACACAAATGAGAATACATATATGCATATGCAATATGAAGTGACTGAGCCGATCTTAAACCTAGGGTGTGTGTATATATGCATCCATGAGCAACCACTAGCAATCACTAGCAACCATTTGCAGCCATCATCCATAACATGTTTTCAAATACATGTTTGCATCCATTTGTTTTCTACCTAAGGAGTTAGGAAAAGGACCGAGGAGAAATACCTAAAAAGATAGATAAAGCATAACTTAAGGAAAAAGAGAGATCAAAGATGTACCCTCAAAAAGAAAAGGGTAGGCAGTGCGTATTCTGTCCTCAGTTTCCCAAGTCGCGTCTTCCTCGGCGTCGCTCCACTGAACTTTAACGAGTTTGACTTCGCGGTTGCGTAGCTTTTTCACTTCAGTTCCTAAGATGCGGGTTGGAACTCTCCTCACAGTTGCTTCACGTTCCACTTCGGCTTCTTCTAGAATGCTAGGTTCCACCACTTCCGCAGACTCATGCAAACACTTCCGGAGGTGAGAAACATGAATGACGTTGTGAACTCCGGTCAGTCTCTCGGGTAGCTCTAATCTATAGGCCATCTTCCCAACCTTCTCGATGATAGGAAACGGCCCTACAAATCTTGGTGTTAACTTTCCTGTGGATCCAAAGTGAACGACGTTCCTTAAAGGAGATACCTTAAGGAAAACCTTGTCCCCAACCTCAAACTCAAGGTCGGTCCTTCTTTTGTCGACGTTGGATTTTTGTCTGTCTTGGGCTGTCTTCATCCTTCTCCGTATCAAGTCCACTCTCTCTGAGGTCTCTCTAATCATATCTGGCCCAAGTATAAGCTTATCTGTAGACTCCCACCAACAAGTTGGTGATTTGCACGGTCTTCCATACAAGGCTTCGAAGGGCGCCATACCGATGGTAGCTTGGTAGCTATTGTTGTAGGCAAATTCCACTAAAGGAAGGTGATCCTCCCATATCCCTCCAAAGTCAAGAATGCAAAGTCTCAAAAGATCCTCTAAAACTCTATTCACCCTTTCCGTCTGGCCATCGGTTTGGGGGTGATAGGTCGTGCTCAAACATAACTGTGTGCCTACAGCTTCTTGCAGAATCCGCCAAAACTCGCTTGTGAAGATAGGGTCTCGGTCACTAACAATGCTGGAGGGTATCCCATGGAGTCAAACTATTTCCTTGAGATAAAGAGATGCTAGAGATGAGGCAATCCTTCTACTTTTAACGGGTATAAAGTGGGCGCTTTTAGTAAGCCTATCCACTATTACCCAAATGCTAGTATTGCCTCTTCTCGACCTAGGCAGCCCATCAACGAAGTCCATTGAAATGTTATCCCACTTCCACTGTGGGACCTCTAAAGGATGAAATAGTCTTCCAGGCTTCTTCTGTTCCGCCTAGACCTGTTGGTAGGTCATGCACTTAGAAACGATATCTGCCACGTCCTTCTTCATGCCGCTCCAAAAGAAAGTTCTTTTTATATCCTTGTACATCTTATCACCGCCAGGGTGTATAGTCATCTTGGAATGATGCGCTTCCTCAAGAACCTTCTTTGTCAACTCCCTTGCTTGTGGGACGCATAATCTTCCATCTCGCCTCAGCCAACCCTTATCATCGATGGTGTATCTATTGAGGTGACTAGAAGTCTCACCCCTAATAAGTTTATCAATCACATCAACAAGCTAAGGGTCTTCACGTTGTGCAGCCCCTATTGAGTCCAAGAGAGTAGGGCGTACTTCGAGAGATGCTAACAAACCCGGTAAAAATTAGAGGAGGGCCTAAAGTTAAAACTGGCTATATACTCCAAGCTTTGCCTTTCTACGAAGAGAGGGCTTAAGGTCAGTTTCTTTCGGCTCAACGTGTCTGCTACTACGTTGCCTTTGCCGGGAGTATAGGAAATTTCAAAATCATACGAGGCAAGAAACTCCATCCACCTTTGCTGCCTCAAGTTAAGATCCTTCTATGAGAAGAGATATTTCAATGATTTATGGTCAGTGTATAATTCGAACTTCTCACCTAGGAGATAATGGCGCCAAAACTTAAGTGCAAAGACGATGGCGGCCAACTCAAGATCGTGGGTTGGGTAGTTCTTTTCAATAACTTTCAATTGTCTTCCACCATAAGCTACTACCCTTCCTTCTTGCATTAGAACAGCGCCTAGTCCCGTTCCACATGCATCTGTGTATACTATGAACATTTTGCTTCCGTCAGGCAGAGTTAGAACTGGAGCTGTTGTAAGAGCTCTTTTTAGGCGTTGGAAGGCAATGTCACAGTCCAAATCCCAAGCAAATGCTAAATTCTTCTTTGTTAGCCTTGTGAGTGGAGCTGAGATTTTCGCGAAATCCCTAATGAACTTTCGGTAAAAACCTGCTAGCCCAAGAAAGCTTCGGACTTCGGTTGCATTTCTCGGTGTCTTCCAATCTTGCACTGCCACCACTTTCGCGGGGTCCACCACCAACCCTTCTTTGGACACTATATGTCCAAGAAATCTTACTTCTTCTCTCCAGAAATGGTACTTGGAGAATTTGTCTTTTAGCTGATGAACTCGAAGAGTTTCCATGATTTCTTTCAGATGCTGAGCATGTTCTTCCTCATTCTTTGAGAAGATCAAGATATCATCTACGAAGACAACCACAAATTTGTTGAGGAATTCTCTGAACACTCTGCTCATTAGGTCTACGAAATAAGCGGGTGCGTTTGTCAAGACAAAAGGCATCACAAGCCACTTGAAGAAACCGTCTGGGGTTCTGAACGCTGTTTTATCAATGCTATCTTCAGCTACCCTTAGCTGATGGAACCCAGTTGCCAGATCAAGTTGGGAGAAGACCGACGCACCTACAAGCTAATCAAACAAATCGTCGATTCGGGGAAGAGGGTGCCTATTTTTCTTGGTCAATTTGTTTAACTCCCTATAGTCGACCCAAAGGCGAAGCGAACCATCCGCTTTGGTTGCGAACACCACTGGAGCACCCCATTCCAAAATGCTCCGTCTAATGAACCCTTTTTCGAGAAGTTCTTTAACCTGCTTACTGAGCTCCTTTCTCTCCTTTGGAGCCATGTGTCTGACAGATAAAGCTACAGGCTTTGCATTATCCACAAGATATATGCGGAAGTCTATTTCCCGCCTCGGAGGTAAGCCCTTCACCTCCTCAAAGACATCCGGATATTCCCGGACTACTCTAACTGACTGCAAATTCTCATCAGAAGCATCAAGCGACTCTAGATAACTAAGCATAACAGCATTCAAGGGATTACAAGAAATTTCTAGAGTGTTACCAAGTCGAGTCAAGAGTCTAACTACTCTTTTCTCACAATTAAGAATGGCACCATTACTGGATAACCAGTCCATACCTAAGATCAAACCATATCCCGAGAAGCCCAAAACAAAGATATTACAACTAAACTCAATGCTGAGAATAGAGATTTTCAAACCCAAACAAACCATTGACAAGTAAGCGGAGCCCCCAATTGGATTTGAAACTACTAAGGGATCCTCTACCATACTAGTGTCTAGATGCAGAGATTCTACTAAGGCAGATGAAATAAAGGAGTGTGATGCGCCAGAGTCAAAAAGTGTGCGAACTGGATGATCATAAAGATAGACTACACTTTCTAGAGAAATATTTATACATAAAGTTATCAAGATAGGATTGAGAAGATAAGTAGGATAAAACAAAGCATATAGGAGAAGAAGTTAAAGAGGTACCCCCAGAAGGTCCTGCTTGCGGGCCTTGCCCTTGCTTCTTAGGGCAGTTCTTGCTGATATGTCCAATATCACCACACTGAAAGCATGCTCCCATCTTCCTCTTCTTCTTTCTACAATCCTGGACTATATGCCTAACAATGCCACAGAAATAACATTTCCTTTTTTCACGTGCCTTATTATTATTATTGTAGTCCTTTCCTCCTTGACCATTATCTGTCTTCTTATTCTGCAATTCTTCCGCTTGTTGTTTCACATAGAGGAGGAGGAGGAGTAAAAGCATCTGTAGTTGGGGAGTAAGGTCCTCAGACATGCTGAAACAGAAAGGAAAGATTCAAAACGAAGGATAGAGAGAGATAGTGCACATGGCTTTGGGGGATTATGCCTTTTTAAAAATATAACATTCTTTTCTTGAAAAATGCTTCTTTAAACTTTCTTTTGAAAACAATTTCAAAAACTTTTATCTTATCCGGTAAACCTATGCTTTGATACCAAGTGAAACACCCCACCTCCGTTAAGGTCACTCACAAAGGGAATGCCTTAACTTTGGTGGAGGTTTATAAGTAAAAGTCACAGATAAACACAAGACCGATATAAATACACATATTTTAAAACAGCGGAAAACAACCAGGCTTTTATTTCATCAATACGTGTTCAAACAAAGCATTTCCATAATTGTCTCAAAATACTTCCAACATTACAACCTCATTACTGTCTTGATTATTAAAGAAGCATATAACATAAATAAGGTAACAAAAATCCCCATAGTAATATCCAAAGCCATAGTCCTAGCAAAAGAGATCCAAACCATACATCTACGGTCTTGAAGCTTGCAAAGAGTCTGACTAAGCTGGGTTGTTTCCTCCCTGTGGACCTGGGGGGAGGGGGACGAAAGAAAAGAAGACGAAAAGAAAATAGAGTCAGACATAAAGCCTGAGTAAACCTAGTGACTCTTCAGTATGTGAATAAGAAAAAGGGCATGATAGATATAAATTGAAAACAGTAAAGTATCACAAGCTAAGGAAGTGTAGTTTAGAATCGAATGTACTGTCGCACCCACACTATATCTCTGCACCTACTTGAGCTTATTCTAATTGGCACCCCATGCTGAGAGTGAAGTGATCCCCATTTTCTAAAGATCGGCTCCTACTCGCATAAACATATGTGTCATACGGCCCCCAAGAACTGTAGATACCTATGCTGGTCCCACCATGGGGTGTATCAACACCCATGGTGACGGCCCCGACACAAACCTTAGAATACATAGGTTATACTACAGGTGCCCCAGTACCCTGTTTGTCTGCTCCGGAGTGTGTGCACGCCCGCACCCCATTAGAACCTACATTGTGCACCCACCACCGTCGTTTTTGACTGCTTACAATCAGCCCAGTAATCGTGCCCCACCCTGCCTAGTTTCAGGGTACCATGATACCTAACTTGGGTTACTGCTGAAACGGGTCCCTCGTTACTAGGGTTTTCTAGTCAAATATGTTAAGTGGTTAAGTTTCTGTATTTACCTTACCTCACCCATCAATTCTTGATAACATGTTGAATTTGGTTAAGTGTTTTTAGTTGACTTAACCCTACCATCTGTCCTTAGCCTCTTAAAGCACCTGACCACTCACATTAGACAGATATTGCTATGGTTACTGGATGTGCCGGTCGGTTCCGGGCAGGTTTACACCGTAGCTTGGTCTAACCTCAGGTCCTTATTGGGCTCAATGCTTAACCACCCACATTGGATAGGTATTGTTGTGACTACTGGACAGCCGGGCGGGTCCGGGCCGGTTTACGTCACAACTCAATCCAACCTCGGGTTAAGCATACCGTGTTTTCTAAATTTACATATTTTATCACTTCTCAATTATATGTAAATGCCATGTCCTTTATTCTTGGGTATAACAATTTATACCACTTAAATGTCATTTTCGTTGGCATGTGCCAAACATGCCAACATATATTTTTCATGTTTTACACCCAACATTATTACCCCCGTTTGTACGTTCGCAACATTATAACAAATGTTGGGCTCGACACAATTCAGCCCAACTTTTTAAACGTGAGAAAAAAGGGAAATCAAGAACAAGTAATATTTCACAATACATAAAGGTGTGTGGCGCAAGAACTTGCAATTTAGCGATTCAACTAACATAAATTATGGGTCATGTGAACTTGCATTCAAACCAGAGTATAACTAAGTAGGTGTCATATAAAATGGCATAGTTTAGGCTTATACAAACTTGGGTTTAAACATGTTTAACTTGGCATAATGTCAACAACAAAACTAACATGTTGTATATTCACCAAAATGTCCAATTTTAACATTTAATCATAAAGCCTATTTCAACATGAAACTTGCATAGTTTATGTAACCCAAATGGTACTTAACATAGATCCAATTATACTTGCAAATAAACATAAGAATGTGTTCATAGGTTTTGGGTCATGTAGGCATAAAAGGTCTCAAATCTAGAACACGTTTACATAAGCCTTAATTTAGACTTAGAGAATGTATCTAGTCCATGCCATAGACATAAACATAAAGGGATCAAATTCTAGTTTTTGCCACAAACTTGCAAGTGCCATTATTTTCATATACAATTGTTCAATAGGCTTGCATCAATCAATTTAGGCCACAAATATCAATACACAAGTCATAACAGAATCATTACAATACATAGAATTTATATTATTATCATAAAATAACACAATTCTATTTTCATTTACATCAAATCACGTCACAGTTTTATTCATGTTCTGAAAGGTCACTATACTTACAACGAATGCAGAATCTTGAATTCTAGATTCTGAATTCTGAAATTGAGGTGCGTTGCTTTGGGTAGATTAACGTTGCATTGATTAATTTGATTAAGCTTTAGTCTTCTTCTTAATTTGATTCGTCTCTAAGCTCCTCTCTCTTGACGGCTACGCTCAATTCCTTCCTGGCAGCATGACGACTCCAATCTTATTTTTTTTGTGAATTTTAGTTGAGACTTAGGGTGTATATATAGATTTTTAAATTGTTTTGAGCTATCAGATGAAGACAGGAGGAATCTAGACCATAGAAAGTTCAAAGAGCCAATCAAGAGGTGACATGTCAGCCCTAATGACACACCGAGCCACAGAAATTCGAGCCAGAGCCAGACCCAGCTAGCCAGGTCGACCAGGTAGGCCGACTGGCAGGTCGACACCCAGGTCGACACTATGGTCGACCTGGGGTGACCAGGTCGACACCATGGTCGGTCCTATGGTCGACCTGGTCCCTGGGAGGGAAATTTCCCGCCTAGCCCTTTTTGAACCTGTTTTTCGAATTTTGAACTTGAAACCGAGCTGTTTGAATTTTAAATTTTATTCTGAAACTTCCGAAGGTCATAACTCCTTCATACGGAGTCCGATTCACGCAAACTCGGACTCTATCTCAAGCAGAATACCGAGACAAACGCAATGGCGTAACCCATTTCCCTTAATTCTTTCATTTAGAATTAATTACACTTTAATTTGTGAAGATTAATGTTATAGAATTCACGGGGTGTTACACTTGGTTTTATGGAATATGGTCTAATTCTAGGGATGGATTGGCTATCCATGTATGGTGTTATTTTGGACTATGAGAGGAGGGTCGTTAGACTTTTGACTTGCCGAGGGAGGACTCTCAAGATTTCCTGTGACCTAAAGGGGTTTGTTATGCTTAGTTTCTAAGAATCATTTGATTCTTCTGTCGTTGATTTGCAATCTGTATGCATAGTCTATGAGTATCCTGATGTTTTCGATGAGGTTAGGGGCTTACCTCTGAGGCGCGAGATTGATTTTTGGATATACTTGGTGGATAATGCGAAGCCAGTCGCATTGCCTATGCACCACATGGCTCCTAGGGAAAGGATGGAGTTTAGCAAGCAAGTAAGGGAGCTACTTGGGAAGGGGTCTATTAGGAGAAGCATATCATAATAGGGTGCTCCAATCGTCTTTGCAATTAAGGCAGATGGTTCGCTTCGCTTATGTGTGGATTAAAGGGAGTTGAATAAGCTCACCAAGAAGAATAGGCACCCACTCCTGAGGATTGCCAATCTGTTTGACCATCTTATTGGCGCATCTGTTTCCTCGTAGTTAGATCTGGCCACGGGATTTCATCACTTGAGGGTAGCCGGGGACAGTAAAGACAAGACCGCTTTCAGAACTCCAGATGGCTTCTTTGAGTGACTAGTCATGCCTTTTGGGTTGACGAACGCATCTGCATATTTTGTGGATCTGATGAATAGGGTGTTCTGTGAGTTTCTAAATAAGTTGGTTGTGGTCTTTGTGGATGACATTCTGATCTTCTCGAAGAGCGAGGAAGAGCATGCCCTACATTTAGGGGAGGTTTTGAGGACTCTCCGGGCACACCAACTTAAGGTGAAATTCCCAAATGTCACTTTTGGAGAAAGAGAGTAAGATTTCTATGGCATGTGGTCTCCAGGGATGGGATAGCGGTGGATCCCACGAAAATAGTTGTTGTTCTAGATTGGAAGGTTCCAAAGAATGCATCAGAGGTGAGGAGTTTTCCCAGTTTAGCGGGCTATTATAGGAAGTTTATCAAGAACTTCACAAATATATCAGCCCCACTCACCAGATTGACGAAGAAGAATCTGACCTTTTCATGGAGCATTGACTGTAAGGATGATTTTCAGCGATTAAAGAGGGCTCTGACAACCTCCCTAGTCTTGACTTTGCCTGATGGGAATAAAGTGTTCAAAGTGTACACTAATGCATTGTGGTATAGGATTGGTGTCGTCTTGATACAAGAGGGAACAGTAGTGTGCAATGGTAGTAGACAGCTGAGAGTTCATGAGAAGAACTACCCTGCCCATGATTTGGAGTTGGCTGCTATAGTATTCGCGCTCAAGACTTAGTGACATTATCTACTTGTAGAGAGGTTTGAGTTGTACACGGATCATAAATCTCTCAAGTATTTATTCTCGTAGAGGGATGTCAACTTGAGACAACAAAGATGGATGGAGTTACTAGCATCTTATTTGAGCTTGCTTATACCCCTGGCAAGGGAAATGTGGTGGCGAAAACGTTGATTAGGCAGAGGATGACTTTGAGTCCTCTATTCATAGAGAGACGGAGCTTGGAGTACATATCGACCTTCGATTTTAGGCCATCTAAGGATATTACATCGGGTTTTTTGGCATCCTTAGAGGTGCGACCAACTCTTATGGATCAGATAGGATCTTCGCAGCGAGAGGACCCACAGAGAGCAGATATCTTGGAAAGACTCAGTAGAAGGGAGGCTTTAAGTCACCTCAGTAGATATTCCACATATGATAGAGGGTGGTAGTGATGGGATGGAAGGCTTTGTGTTCCCCGAGCCGGGAGTCTGTTGAAAACAGTCCTTGAGGAAGCCCAACATTCTAGGATGACTGTCCATCCGGACGGTGATAAGATGTATAGAGATATGAAGAGGGTTTTGTTTTGGGCTAGGATGAAGAAAGATGTAGCAGAGTTTATCTCTCGATGTTTAGTTTGCCAGAAAGTTAAAGCTGAACAGAAAAAGCTTGGCATTTTGCTTCTTCCTTTGGAGGTCCCACAGTGGAAGTGGGAGAGCGTCTCTATGGATTTCATAGATGGTTTTCCTAGATCAAGGAAAGGAAATTCCAGTATTTGGGTTATAGTAGACAGGCTTACTAAGAGCGCTCATTTCATCCCTGTTATGAGTAAGAGAATGACAACATGGTTGGCATCAGTTTATCTTCGTGAGATAGTCCGTCTACATGGAGTACCTTCTAGTGTTGTGAGTGATCGTGAACCCATCTTCACTAGTAAGTTCTGGAAGAGCCTACAAGAGGCATTAGGTACACAATTATGTTTGAGCACCGCTTATAACCCTCAAATCGATGGGAAGATTGAGAGAGTGAATAGAGTTCTTGAGGATCTTTTGAGGCTATGCATCCTAGATTTCGAAGGGACTTGGGAAAAGCATCATCTTTTGGTTGAGTTTGCCTACAACAACAGTAATCAGGCTAGTATAAGTATGACACCTTTCGAGGCATTATATGGACGACCTTGTAGATCACTGACTTGTTGGTGGGATTCTACAGATAAGCTTCTACTTGGACCTGAGATAATTAGAGAAACTTCAGAAAAGGTTGATCTTACCCGCAGACACATGAAGACAGCTCAGGACAGGAAGAAGTACTACGCAGATAGGAAAAGGATGGATATTGAGTTTGAGGTGGGAGACATGGTTTTCATCAAAGTATCACCTTTGAGGAATGTGGTTCGCTTTGGACCTATAAGGAAATTGGCGCCAACATTTGTAGGGCCATTTCCCATAGTGGAAAGGATAGGTCAAATGGCCTATAGAGTAAAGCTACCAGAGAGATTGGCAGGTACTCATGATGTTTTCTGTGTTTCTTATTAGAGGAAGTGTCTGCACGATACAGCAGATGTAGTTGAGCCAAGCATGCTTGAGGAAGTAGAGGTAGAACGGGAGGCATACATTGCATTAAGTGGAAATTTGTGTTAAGGGCTTACCATTGGGGTCTAACTTTTTTCGAGGACACGACATCGTTGAAATTAGTTTTAAGGACAAAAATTTGTGCGCTCTTTATTTCATAAACCCTTTCCTTTCTTAAATTGTAAAATCGATCTTCATTGAACAATTAAACATAAGATTTTCAAAAACATCTCGTGCTTCAAATGAATCCAGTAAACATTCACTGGAATTAGTTGATTTTCTTTGTATCTCATGATTCGATTATTCCTATTTGAAGAATCGATTGTCCTATTATTGCCAAACGATTTATTTTGTCGCGTATATTGGATCTATATATTCACCCGATGATGCATATTTGTAGCGTATCTCATGAATCGTTTTTCTATTAGATCTAATCTTTTTTTTTGGTTTTTGTGGAGTTTAATATAGTGAGATGTTATGTTCTTGTGCATGGATGTAAGTCGGTAACATAACTGACGATGAAACTTTATTGACAGGTGTTCTGTTGTTCTTACTGATGATTTTGTAATGGCTGATGTTGAAACTTTAATAATGAATTTCTAGTGGTTGATGATGTTATTGAGATAACTAAGAATGAACGATTTTATACTTTCTCAGGAAATCATATAACTTGTGCTTTTAACAGAAAAAGGTAAATGATTTTATCTTTTTCTCAGGAAATCATACAACTTATACTTTTAGCAGAAAAAAGATATGGTTTTATCTTTTTCTTAGAAAACCATTTAATTTTATGCTTTTTAACAGAAAATCCTATAAGGCCTATATATATACAACCTTGAAAAAACACATTGCCCTTCTATTGGTTATAAAAACAAAACCAATACTTATATGTATATATATAAACATTTCCAGGTTTGTACGCACATATGTATTCACTTGGTTCATAATACTTAGTCAATATTACACACACACATACATATATATATACATACATATATATATATACATATATATATACATATACATATATATACATCTATATAAGACCAAAGAGATACAAACATACCATTTAACCAAATTCATTACTACTGGACTATTCATTTCATACGTAAGCATACCGTCTAACCAACCACATTATTACTAAACTATTCATGTCATAAATTCCATGCTAATTAAACACTTCAGGTCGCCATTTTTAACAGAAAAAAGATAACGGTTTTATCTTTTTCTCAGGAAATCATATAACTTGTACTTTTAACAGAAAAAAGATAAACGATTTTATCTTTTTCTCAGGAAATCATATAACTTATACTTTTAACAGAAAAAAGATATGGTTTTATATTTTTCTTAGAAAACCATTTAATTTTATGCTTTTTAACAAAAAATCCTGTAAGGCCTATATACATACAACCTTGAAAAAACACATTGCCCTTCTATTGGTTATAAAAACAAAACCAATACTTATATGTATATATAAAAATATTTCCAGGTTAGTATGCACATATGTATTCATTTGGTTCATAATGCCTAGTCAATATTACACACACACACACATACATACATACATACATACATACATATATATATATATATATATATGACCAAATAGATACAAGCAATACTACTGGTCTATTCATTTCATATGTAAGCATACCATCTAACCAACCTCACTACTACTGGACTATTCATTTCATAAATTTCATGCTAATTAAACACTTCAGGGAGCCTTTTTAACAGAAAAAAGATAAACGATTTTATCTTTTTCTCAGGAAATCATATAACTTTTATTTTAATAGAAAAAAGATATGTTTTTATCTTTTTTTAGAAAACCCTTTAATTTTATGCTTTTTTTACAGAAAATCCTGTAAGGCCTATATATATACAACCTTGAAAAAACACATTGCCCTTTTATTGGTTATAAAAACAAAACCAATAATTATATGTATATATATATATAAACATTTCCATGTTTGTACACACATATGTATTCACTTGGTTCATAATACCTAGTCAATATTACACACACACACACACACATACACACATATATATACAAGACCAAATAGATACAAGCATACCATTTAACCAACCTCATTACTACTGGACCATTCATTTCATTGTAAGCATACCATCTAACCAACCACATTATTACTGAACTATTCATGTCATAAATTCCATGCTAATTAAACACTTCAGGGCGCCATTTTTAACAGAAAAATGATAAACGATTTTATCTTTTTCTCAGGAAATCATATAATTTATACTTTTAACAGAAAAAAGATAAACGGTTTTATCTTTTTCTCAGGAAAACATATAACTTGTACTTTTAACAGAAAAAAGATATGGCTTTATCTTTTTCTTAGAAAACTATTTAATTTTATGCTTTTTAACAGAAAATCTTATAAGGCCTATATATATACAACATTGAAAAAAAAATCCCTTCTATTCGTTATAAAACCAAAACCAATACTTATATGTATATATATAAATATTTCCATGTTTGTACGCACATATGTATTCACTTGGTTCATAATACCTAGACAATATTACACACACACACACACACACACACACACACACACACATATATATATATATATATATATATATATATATATATATAATACCAAATAGATACAAGCATACCATTTAACCAACCTCATTACTACTGGACTATTCATTTCATATGTAAGCATACAATCTAACCAACCTCATTACTACTGGACTATTCATTTCATAAATTCCATGCTAATTAAACACTTCAGGGCGCCATTTTTAATATATAAAAGATAAACGATTTTATCTTTTTCTAATGAAATCATATAACTTATACTTTTAACAGACAAAAGATAAATGATTTTACCTTTTTCTTAGGAAATCATATAACTTATACCTTTTAACAGAAAAAAAGATATGGTTTTATCTTTTTCTTATAAAACCATTTAACTCTATGCTTTTTTACAGAAAATCCTATAAGGCCTATATATATACAACCTTGAAAAAACACATTTCCCTTCTATTGGTTATAAAAACAAACCCAATACTTATATGTGTATATATAAACATTTCTAGGTTTGTACGCACATATATATTCACTTGGTTCATAATACCTTGTCAATATTACCACACACACACACACACAAATATATATATATTTATATACATAATACAAAATAGATACAAGCATACCATTTAACCAACCTCATTACTACTGGACTATTCATTTCATATGTGAGCATACCATCTGACCAACCTCATTACTACTAGAATATTCATTTCATAAATTCCATGCTAATTAAACACTTCAGGGCGCCATTTTTAACAGACAAAAGATAAACGATTTTATCTTTTTCTCAGGAAATCATATAACTTAAACTTTTAATAGCAAAAAGATAAATGATTTTATCTTTTTCTCAGGAAATCATATAACTTATACTTTTAACATAAAATCCTATAAGGCGTATATATATATACAACCTTGAAAAAACACATTGCCCTTCTGTTGGTTATAAAAAAACACCAATACTTATATGTATATATATAAACATTTCCAGGTTTGTACGCACATACTTATTCACTTGGTTCATAATACCTAATCAATATTACATATATATATATATATATATATATATATATAAACATTTCCAAGTATGTACGTACATATGTATTCACTTGGTTCATAATATTTGATAGCAAATCATATAATCATTTATTCTGAAGTCTATAGGTAAAAATCTGGAGCGAAAACAAAAGTTCTTTCAATTTTTTTGGTAGCAGCATCATTTATGTTACCATCAGCATCAAATTTCTGAGGAGGTTCGAATGCTTTCACAAAGATAAATACTTTTTGATTTTGTTTCGAAAGTACATTAGCAGCAGATTTGATTTTAATTTTGGTGAGAAAGATGAATTAGCAGCAGATTATCAGCAGATTTGATTTTGTTTCGAAAGTTTATTAGCAGAAGATTTGATTTTGAAAGTATAAAGATGAAGAAGAAAGTGGATTTGAAATCATTTCGGGGTTTTTTTAGCGTCGAGAATGCATAGGAGAAGAAAAATAGATGGAACAAGAAG